>OZ004714.1:38871800-39471800 GCA_963924515.1 Vespertilio murinus | reverse complement strand
AGGCCTGTGCTGACAACCTGCTCCCCCCACATCCCCTGCCCCCCCACCCCCAGCTGTGTGTTCTTGGCCAGGTTACCCAGCTTCCCAGAGCCCCAGGTTCCTTACAAAAGGGAAATAAGAAGTCAATCTTTTTAAAAATATATATATATTTTATTGATTTTTTTACAGAGAGGAAGGGAGAGGGATAGAGAGCTAGAAACATCGATGAGAGAGAAACATCGACCAGCTGCCCCCTGCACACCCCCTACCGGGGATGTGCCCGCAGCCAATGTACATGCCCTTGACCGGAATTGAACCTGGGACCTTTCAGTCCGCAGACCCATTCTCTATCCACTAGCCAAACCAGTTTTGGCAAGAAGTCAGTCTTATTGTGCATTTATTTCACACGCGCCAGCCACTGTTCTGATCACATTACATGTGTTCGCTAACGAAGACCCATAAGGACGCTGCGAGGAAGGGCTGTTATCAATCCCATTCTACGAACGCGGGGCTAAGACGCAGAGGGAGGCCTTAAACATCCCGCTCAGGTGGCGCGGCTCGCCAGTCCACGGCGGACCTGGGACACGAGGCCACCCCAGTGTCCAGCCTCAAGGCCGGACCCACCTGCCCTCCCAGCCACACTCGGCTCCCGGGCCAGGGAAGTGAGTGTGAGCGGGGGTGTGCAGAGGGCTCAGAGCCCAGCACGTGGCAGGACCAAGGTGGCTCGGGTAAATGGCCAGACGCTGGGCACACTTACTCCCAGGGAGCCTCCAGCCAGGCTGTCTCCGTGGGGGTGGAGAGCTGAGCGGAGCCTGGACCGCCTGCCCCCCAGCCCCTCACCACCCACTGGTGAGGGGGCCAGCACAGCCCGAGAGGAGCAGGGCCTTGGCCAGGGCGCTGCTGCTCAGCTGCGATGAGCGGGAAGCAGGAATCCCGCCTCTTGGCTCCCATTGAGGCTCTTGGGGGGGGGGGGGGGGCTCATAGGCCAGGAATAGCCCGTTGGGGAGGCAGGCGCAGGCTGTGGGACTGTGGATGTTGTCAGACAGCCGGAGCACCTGCTGGCAGGCGGGGTATGGGGAAGCCCCTTCGAGCTGTGGGCAGACCGAGGCAGAAAGCCCCGGCCACAGCCAGCCATCCCCGCAGCTGGAGGGGAGGGTCAGTGGGCAGTGGGCTGGGCTGCACCCCTCACCCTACATTGACCTCACTGCCACTGCAGCCGCTCAGCCCCCAGCCCTGGAGGCCACCCACGTGGGGTGAGGTGACCCTGGGGATGGAGGGGTGACGGCTTTAGATGCTGGGAGAACCCAAAGTCATGGAGCAGATACAGACTCAGTGGGGGAGGGGTGTTGAAGAACCACTGTCCCCCAGGACGCGGGGCACGTAGGCTGGGGGGCAGTTTCCCCACCTTCTTGCCGCCTTGAGGAAGCCTCTCCTCCTGCCCTTCATGAGTAGGAGGGAGGAAAGCTGTGTGTCCCCTGTGACAGCCTCCTGCTGGGGTTCCCGTCGGTGCAGCACCACCACACGGGGCCTGTGCCAGCCCCTCACACGCCCCACCTCATCGAATTCTCACCGCGGTCCTGCCACGAAGCTCCAGGGATTCTCCCCATTTCCTGGAGGGGAACGCTGAGGCGGGGCCAGCATCTCACGGAGGGTACAGCAGGTGGGGGGCCTGGGATTGGGGACCTCGTTCGTGTCTCTTTCTCTGGACATTTTGGGGCCTAGGTTGTTTAGGCATGTGTGTGTTTTCCCCCACTAAAAGTTAATTTTAAGAAAATATTTTCTTAAAATATTTTAAAAAATATAAAAGAGCTTTATTGCACATATCATGCACCGTACACACTTACAGTGTCTAGTTCACTGGCTTTTGGTACATTCACAGAACCCCACAGCCTACCCACAATCCTCTGTGGAACAACGGCAGAACATCATTTACTACCACCACCCCGACCCCCCGAGATCCCGCACTCCCTGGCTGTCACCCCCAGTCCTGCCATCCCCCTCGGCCTCTGGCAACCACTAATCTCTAGGGATTTGCTTATGCTGGACGTTTCATGCAAGTGGGACCATACGGTAAACGGCCTTTTGCAACTGACTGCTTCCACTTAACGTAACATTTTGACGGTTCACCGTGCTGTATTCCACACCTTTGCATTGCCGAATAGCAGTGTGTTTGGTGAACGCACCACATTTTGTTCATTCATTCATCAAGTAGTGAGCTGTTTCTGCCTTTGGGTGACTGTGAACAATGCGGCTATGACTGCTCAGGTACAATTGTGGGCGGAGGTATGTGTTCAGTTCCCGTGGGTATATGCCTAGGCCCAGGGCCATATAATAGCTCTACGTCCACCCTTCTGAGGACCGCCAGCCTGTGTGCCACAGGAGCTGCACCATTTTACCCGCCTCCCCTTCCCCCCAGCCCTGCACGAGGGTTCCAGTTCCTCCACGTCCTCGCCAACACTTGCTATTACCCGTCTTTTTAGTAACTGCCGTTCTAGTGAGTGTGCAGGGGCCTCTCACTGTGGGGTTGATTTCTATTTCCCTGATGGCTAAGTGGTGTTGAGCCTCGCCTCTGACAATAAATGATATTGACCATTTTATTATTTATATATTTATATTATATATATATATATATATATATATATATATATATATATATATATTTCAGAGAGAGATAGAAGAACATCAATGATGAGAGAGAATCATTAATTAGCTGCCTATGCCCCCTACTAGGGACTGAGCCTGTAACCCTGGCATGTACCCTTGACCAGAATTGAACCCAAGACCCTTCCGTCTGCAGGTTGATGCTCTATCTATTGAGCCAAACCAGCTAGGGTGATGTTGGCCACTTTACAATAGGTCTAATCATCTTCATTGTTTAGAATAGGAAATGCCTTGGCATGGTTTCTAAACAAATTCTAGAGGAGGGTTAGTAAAATTTCCCCTTGGACCTGCCCTAAATCCTTCCAGAGATATTCCAGGCAAATATGATAAAACATGTACAAATCTTCTTTTTCTTTCAACACAAATGGAGCGTATTAAACAACTTCTGTCTGGATTTTCCACGTTGCATATACTGTTGCATATCTCAGCATGGCGTTGGTGCTATGGAGGCCACTGAGGACCGGTGTGTCTGTGGGTCACAACCCTGTCATTTACTTCTGGGGCAAATCGGGCCTTTCTGACCCCAGAATCCTGGAGGCCTTTTAAGGTCTGGTCTCTGGGACAGGGTTTTGTGGGTTTATTATGTTTTAATGAACAGACTTAGTGTTTGCAGAGCAGTTGTACTTTTACAGAAAATTGAGCAGGTGATAGAGTTCCTCTATGCCCCTTCCCTGCCCTCCCCAGCCCCCCTGTCATTACCATTTTGCATTGGTGTGGTATATTTGTTACAATCAATGACCCATATTGACGCACTATTATTAACTGAAGTGCATGGTTTGCATCAGGGTTTACTCTTTGCATTGTAGTGAGACAAATGAGTCATGTGTGGGTGAGGAGAGAAAGTTTCCTCCACCTTCAAGGTCCTTTCTGATGATCTGATAGTCAAATAGATGTGAGAGTGAACGGCAAGAGAAAACTTAATTACACATGTACCCATGGGAACCCTGCCTAGGGGAGCAGGTCAGAGGCAGAAAGTAAGACTGAGGAGCAGGCGACATTCTGAGTGAAGGATGCAATAAGGCGCCTTGGGGCTTCCGAGGGGACGAGGGTCATTGAAGGACAATTCGCAGAGCAGATGCTCAGTGATTAGATGTTTTCCCTGCCCGACAGACAGGTCATAGGAAGTTATTTTTTAAAATATATATTTTATTGATTTTTTTTACAGAGAGGAAGGGAGAGGGATGGAGAGCTAGAAACATTGATGAGAGAGAAACATCGATCAGCTGCCTCCTGCACACCCCCCATCGGGGATGTGCCCACAACCAGGGTACATGCCCTTGACCGGAATTGAACCCGGGACCTTCCAGTGCGCAGGCCTAAGCTCTATCCACTGAGCCAAACTGGTTCCGGCAGGAAGTTATTTCTGGTGATAACCTAATATGGGTAAGGCCCCCAATTTACATTCTAAGGGAGGGGCAAAGTTTCCCATGAGCCTGCAGGGTCTCCATTGCCATTGGCTCAAGATAACCCACACGCCACAGTAACACATCTTTGTGCTACTTCGGAACAGGGGCGTTCTGAACCCCGTCAAGCTCATACGCCCGCCACCACAGGATGAGACAGAATGTTTCTCTGCCCTAAAAGTCCCTTGTGCTCTGTGGCCCTCTGCCCCTCCTCCACCCCCGGCCACCACTGATCTTCTTACTGTTTATGCATGACAGGGTTTTGAAGGGGAACCCTGCCATGTTCACCCCATGCCCCCAGCTCCAGGGGGAGGCGGGAGCCCAGCCAAAGGCTGGGGGGCAGGACTTCTTGGAGAACTGTCAAATGGCAAAACGAATACAGTTTAGTAGTGAGTGTAATGCCCTTTTTTTCCAGGGACATGATCCATGGATTAGGGGAGCACAGGGCGTGGAAAGTGGTGGGGCACGCTTCCTGAGGGATGTGGGGCAAGGGCGCGTTTTAGAAAACATTAGAAGAGGCGACACGAAAACAGGACAGATTGCCTCCGAGGTCGGGATTGCCTTCCGAGGCCATCCTGTAGTCCAGGATAAGGTGAGCAAGCTGAAGCTGAGCTGGCGGGCTGTGGTTGTGAACATTAGGTTTCCTTGACAAGTGCAGGCTGACAGGTTTAGATTTGTGATGTGGGCGGGGCTGCTGGGCGGCCTCTGTTTTGTGGGTCCTGCCCCATCGACATGAATAAACATGATCAGAACCGGCCTTGCCGTGCCTTGGAGCGCCCCTGAAGGGTCTTAGTCCTGCATGGGTCTCCTTGGTGAAGAACTTGGGTCTCAAATGGAAGTGTCATACCTTCATAAGTCTCCGAGGAAAGGAGAGGAAAAGAGAGGAGGGAAGGGGAGGGAAAGAGAGGAGGTAAGGGGAAGGAAAGTAGGGAAGGGGAGGGGAGGAGATTGCTCAGAAATTGTCAGTCATTTCTGAGAAAAGGACAGTGTCACCCACCTGAATCTCCACCCAGACTGTGACCTCCTCAGGACAGGAAGGCAGCTGTGCCATCATATGCCCCTTACCTGGAGCACCCAAATACATAAAAAACTTCTGGAGGCTATCAAGGGAGAGATCGACAGCAATATAGTCATAGTAGGGGACTTTAATACCTCGCTAACACCACTGGGCAAATCCTCTAAGCCAGTGTTTTCCAAACTTTTGACATATGTGTACCCCTTCTATAATTTTCATAACGCTGAGTACCCTCGCCAAAAAAAAAAAAAGGATGTATTTTAATAACAATCAAAATATATTTATTTTTTCTTTTTTTGGTACATACACAAAATAATAATAAACGAAAAATAAAATTATTCATAATAAAATATAAATAAAAGTTATATTATAAATAACATTTATTTGCACACCGGACCATCTCACGCCTCACAAGACTGTCTTGACTTGACTCATGAGAATGTAGAATTAGGAGCAGCTAAGCACGGTGCAGTGCACATCCCCACCAAACTCCGGTGCCACGCGTACCCCCACCAAACTCTTCCCGTACCCCGTACCACACTTTGGGAAACACTGCTTTAAACAAAAACATCAGCAAAGAAACATCAATCCTAAATGACTCACTAGATCAGATGGAATTAATTGACATCTTCAGAACATTTCACCCCAAAGCCACAGAATATACATTCTTCTCAAGTGCACATGGGTCATTTTCAAAGATAGACCACATGCTGGGGTACAGGCAAAGTCTCTTCAAACTCAAGAAGATAGAAAGCATATCAAGCATCTTCTCAGATCACAATGGTATAAAACTAGAAATCAACTACAAGGAAAAAAATCAAACACCTGGAGGCTAAATAGCATATACCCCGTGTCTGGCCTGGGCTAGCCAGGAAAGTGGTTGACTTGAGCTGTGGCTGCACGGGGAAATTTGACCTTGCAGCAGGCTCTTGCCTCCCAGGGTCACAGGTCCCTTCTGTGGGCACCGCTCTTTCATGGCTTCATCGGGTGTCACAACCTTGATGACGTTACGATGATCCAAGGGTCTTAGTCCACCCGATTGAGTAAGAAGTTGAATGTTTTCAGAGCCCCGAATGGATGAGGCTCATGAACAGCTCATCAGTCCAACACATAGACCAGAGCAACGGTCTTATTAGTATATGTTCTTTTTTAAAAATATATATATATATTTTATTGATATTTTACAGAGAGGAAGAGAGAGAGATAGAGAGCTAGAAACGTCGATGAGAGAGAAACATCAACTAGTTGCCTCTTGCACATCCGGTTTGGCTCAGTGGTAGAGCATCGGCCTGTGGACTGAAAAGTCCCAGGTTCGATTCCGGTCAAGGGCATATACATTGGTTGCTCTACCACTGAGCCAAACCGGTTTCGGCAGTAAATGTTCTTAATGGCTTTAATTGAGGTAGAACGTAAGTTTTTAAAAATGATTATTCCATACAAACAACACAAATCAAAGTAAAAATGTTGTCCTGGCTGGTGCTGCTCAGTGTTTAGAGTGTTGGCCTACAGACCCAGGGGTCTCAGGTTCGATTCCCAGACAAGGGCATATACCTGCGTTGCAGGTTCGATCCCCAGCCCCATAGGGGCATGTGTGGGAAGCAACCAATCAATGTGTCTCATATTGATGCTTGTCTCTCTCTCCCCTCCCCACTTCTTTCCACTCTCTCTAAGAATCAATGGATCCCTGGCTCAGTGGATAGGGCGTTGGCCTGTGGACTTAAAGGTCCCAGGTTTGATTCCAGTCAGGGCACATGCCTAGGTAGTGGGACTTAACACCCCACTCCCAGTGTGGGGTGTGCAGGAGGCAGTCAATCAACAATTCTCATCACTGATGTTTCTACCTCTCTCTTCCTCTCCTTCCTCTCTGAAATCAATTGAAACTATATATATTTAAAAATAAAAATCAATGGGAAAATATCCTCAGGCGAGGATTAACAAAAAATAAAATAAAACTTTTTTAAACTTAAAATATTTTTTGGATTCTAGAGGGAAGTTAAAGAATATGTTACTAATGTTCTCATTCTGAGCACAGCCATTAATGTTTATATTTTGTACATTTTTCTGAACCTCCCAGCAGAATCTGTGCCTGACCCTCCTTTCATCTCCATGACAACCCTGGAGGTATTGATGAATGTGAGATGGAGAGAAAATAAACAGTTTGTTTGAAGTCTTTTAACCAATAACAGGGTCGTTAGGGTTCATGATAAGATCTGAAATCAAAATTGCCGGGAACAGACTCTTTCCACTTAGCCCTCATCTTAAGGAGGGAGTTTCCACAAGAGCTGCGCTGAGGGTCCCAATGCAGGCCCTGCCCTCCAGAGCCCGTGGAGACATACAGAGCACGCAAACACGGGTATCCGCCTGGGATAGAGGTGGAGGTGAGGTGGGGAAGAAGCAAAAGAAGGTCCTTATCAGGATGTTGTCCAGGAGACCCTCAGGGCAGGTGGATGATAACGCCTAGAATCCACTCTGCCATGTGACCAGGAGCCCCCAACAGCAGCCATTGCTGTGGAAGAACCACCCTCCCTTCTCCCCTATGCCTGCTAATCTGGGCATGTAGCAACTAAATACACTTGATCTTAGCCAAAAGGCC
Source organism: Vespertilio murinus (assembly GCA_963924515.1). Taxonomy (NCBI): domain Eukaryota; kingdom Metazoa; phylum Chordata; class Mammalia; order Chiroptera; family Vespertilionidae; genus Vespertilio; species Vespertilio murinus. Next base: position 39,464,149 of record OZ004714.1, on the reverse strand, counting down.
GAGAAGCGATTGTAGCAACTAAATATAGCAGAAACTGGTTTGGCTCAGTGTGCCAGTCTGCGGACTGAAGAGTCCCATGTTTGATTCCGGACAAGGGCATGTACCTTGGTTGCGGGCACATCCCCAGTGGGGGGTGTGCAGGAGGCAGCTGATCGATGTTTCTCTCTCATCCATGTTTCTAACTATCTCTCTTCCTTCCTCTCTGTAAAAAATCAAAATATATTTTTTTAAAAATAAAGAAACTAAATATAGACCGTGGTTGTGTGATGGCATCCAGCCCTTCGGGCTCTGGTGCATCTTCAGAGCTGGCATCTCCCTGCTTTCGGCATCAAGGTGAGTGTCCCGGCGAGGGCACCCCTGGGTAATTCTGGGTATGCTCAATGGTGGCAGTGTGGCATAGACATTGGCCTCAAGCTGTCTTGGTTCTGCTTGAACCCTGGTTCTACTTGAACCCTGGTTCTGCCAGGATCAGGAATATCTTAGCACGTCAGCCTCCCTGAGACTCAGTTTCTTTGTCTATCAAATGGGCATAGCCCTAGCTGGTGTGGCTCAGTGGATAGAGCGTCAGCCTGCAGACCAGAGGGACCTGGGTTTGATTCCAGTCAAGGGCATGTACCTTGGTTGCAGGCTCCTCCCCAGCCCAGGTCAGGGCTCCTGAAGGAGGCAACCAATTGATGTGTTATTCTCACATCTTTGTTTCTCTCTGTCTTTCCCTCTCTCTTCCACTCTCCCTAAAAATCAATGGAAAAATATCTTCGGGTGAGGAGTGACAACAACAACAACAACAACAACAACAAAATTAAAAATGGGCATAATCTACTCTTGATTTAAAGATTTGAGGTCATGTACGTAGAGTGAACAGTAGAAGACCTGGCATACAACAGGCAGTCTATTAATGCCAGTTGTCACTGTCATTATTATTATTGTTATTATATAATGCCAATTTGCCTTTTTGATTCTTCTGTCTGACCCCCAGAGAGCCACTGTTTGCAGTTCTGACCTCTGGCCATGTGACTCTTCAGTCACTTCCCTCTGGGTTTACTCAAGTTCTCAGAATGGCTCTCTGAGCATTTTTCTGGCCGAGCGTTCACAGCTTTCAGCAGGTTCTCCAGAGGCCTCTGACCTCGTGGCCTGCAGGCTTTCTCCCAGTGACTCGGCAGCACCCTCTGACCCCCACCCCACACGGGCTCCGCTGACTCACAGGCTCCGGTGGGAGCTCCCCACAGAGCATCGGAAGGGCCCCGAGGGGACTGGCTGCCGGGAATGTGCGCATCCCCCGCCCAGAGCGGCAGGGCCTCAAGGTTCCACATGAGGCCGGTGGTCAAGGACCCCAGAGGGAGCCGTGGGCATGGTGTTCACTCTGGCTTCCCCCCGAGGGGGGCAGGGTAACATCACGCCCCTGTGTGACCCTCCAGTCAGCCCGTGTCTTTCAAGTCAGTGTCCTCGGCCCCCGCCGTCGTTTCGTATACACTAGGTGCTCAATACTTGTACTGCTAACACATGAACAAGAGAACTACTCGAGAAGCAGGTTCTTGGGACAGGGGCTAAGCTTATGCGCTGAGAGGACTGGAGTTCCTGAGAGCTAGTTCTGGCCTCGGTTCTGTTATTTTCTGGCCTTGTGACCGGGTAAGTCACTTCCCCCTTTGGGGTGACTAGAGGAAAGGAGCCAGCAGGGCCCAGCGGGGCCGTGAGGAGGGAGCCCCCGGAGTCCCCCAGAGCAGGGAAAAGGCTTCCTTCCGGCTGGGAGCGTCATTGTAGCTGGGTGTTGAAGGTTACATAGAAGCTCACCAGGCAGAGAAGCGGAAAGGGGCATGTGAGGCAGGGAAGGGAAGGCGCACAGCTGTGAACTGAGGCTCATTTAGGCCACAGTGGGCAACGGGCTGGCATCGCCGGGTGGGGAGGACAAAGCTGAGAGTCTGAGGGCACAGAGGTCCCGGAGTTGCGTTGGGGCCCGGCCCTCTCTTCTGAAAGGAAATGTCAGAGACGTGGGGGGACGGCTGAGAATGAAAGGGCGAGGCCTCGATCCATTGTTGTTATTATTTGTAATCAAATGAAAGGGCGAGGCTAGAGCCCTGCCTCCTTGTGGGGCAGGGTGGAGCAGGGCGGAGCTATCCTCCATTTGGTGGCGGACACTAGCCCTCACCCAACCAATCAGGGTCACATCACACCCTTCCCCCCTGTATTAAACCCACTGAGCCGTTACATTCTCTCTCTTCCGCCATGCGGTGGGCCTGAGTGGGACGGAGCCCATGTTAACATGGAAGAGGCTCTCTTGCTAATTGCATCGGACCTGGCTCCCTGGTGGCCCTTGGGGATCACGGAATCTGGGCACAACAAGAGCAGGGACAGCAGAATGTGCAGTGGGGCCCGCGGCTCCCTCAGCACCAGGAACTCATTTCCTGCTGCCAGGGGGCTGGCTGCCTGCCGGGGACTCACTCCTGTGCGTGGTCTCAGCCTGGGCTGCTCTGCCTAACTGCCAGAGGCGGGGAGGCGGACACAGCGTGTATCTCCCCACGGTTCTGCCGGTTTCTGCTGATCTGGCTTTCTGGTGAAGGCTCCTTCCTGGCTTGCAGACGGCTGCCTTCTAGATTTATCTTCATACGGCCGTGCCTCCGTGCGTGCAGGTTGGGAGGGGGTGGTGGGAGAGAGCAGCTCTCTGGTGTCTCTTTTTTTCTTTGAATACATTTTCTTTGGTTTCAGAGAGGAAGGGAAAGATAGGAACGTCTATGATGAGAGAGAACCGTGGATTAGCTGCTTCCTGCACGCCCTTACTGGGAATGGAGCCCACAACCCAGGCATGTGCCCTGATGGGGAATTGAACCTTGATCTCATGGTTCATAGTTTGACGCCCAACCACTGAGCCACACCGGTGGGGCTGGTGTCTCTTCTTATAAAGAAACTATAGGATCAGGGCCCCACCTGTGTGACCTCATTACTTAATTACTTCCTTAGAGGCCCATCTCCAAATGCAGTCACAATGAGGCCAGAACTTTAACATATGAATTTGGGGGAGAGGGGAGAATTGGGGGACACACACAAACATTCAGTCCATAACAGCTCTTCAGGAACTTCCCTGAGCCAAAGGGAGCCTCGGCCCAAGGTTATGACCTCCCCCTGGGGACGTCTATGTTGGGGTGCATTCCCCTTGCCTTGCCTCAGTTGAGGACAGTTCTGTGGGGCCATCCCAGCCACACGGGCTGGGCTGAGGTCTCTGCTGCACACCTCTGTGGTTCTGTTCCCCGCTCTGCCCTGTCTTGCTGCCTTCACTGCCTCCTGGATGTGATCCCAGAGCATCCCTGACAAGCTCCTGCCCACACATCACAGCCTCACAGCTGTTTCCCACGGAGCCCCGGCCAGGACAAGGGCCCACGTGGACTGGCTGGTGAAAGTAGCTGGAGTAGGCATACTTTGTTCATCGTGCTTCGCAGGGGTTGCGCTTTTTACACGCTGAAGGCAAGACACCCCCGCCCCCCAGCCAAAAAGATGACCACTCGTTCCACTGTGATACTTGCTTTATTATGGTGGTCTGGATGGAACCCACAGTATTTCTGAGGTCTGCCTGTACTGAGCTGAGTAGGCTTCAAGGTCAAGTTCTAGTAGAGATAGATGTCTGCCACGGGTGAGAGAGTGGGCACGGGGACTCTGCTGGATATCTGACATCCTGCAGACGGTGCTGTGTCACTGAAGGCAAATGGGGGAGGGGGAGCGTTGTAGGAAGGAGGAGAAGATCAAGTGTCAGGCTGGAGGGAATGAGACAGCGCTGGGGGACTTTCCATGTAGGAATTTACTACCTACTTTCAAAAAGCCAGTTAGTGGCCTGGAGGGGACTGGGTTAGAGTTAGTCTGGAGGGAGAACAGTAGATACGGGGAGTGTAGGTGGCTGTGTAAAGACTATGACAGTGAAGGGGAAGTTGGAGAAAATTTACCAGCTTCAGTAAAAGTCAAGGAATGAATGAGCATTTTGTACATTTCTCATCTGAGAGGGGAGAATCAGTGGCAAGGGTCGGGGACTGAAAATATAAAAAAGGAAAGGACAATTGATGGAGCAAAGTTCTAGAGCAGTGGTGCTGAACCTTTCTAACACTGAGGCCCTTCAATACAGTTCCTCATGTTGTGGTGGCCCCCAACCTTAAAATTATTTTCGTTGCTACTTCATAACTGTAATTTTGCTACTGTTATGAATCGTAATGTAAATATCTGTGTTTTCTGATGGTCTTAGGTGACCCTGCTGTAGAGCCTAAGACCATTATGATTCATAACAGTAGCAAAATTACAGTTATAAAGTAGCAACGAAAATAATTTTATGGTGGGGGGCGACCACAATATGAGGAACTGTATTAAAGGGTCGAGGCATTAGAAAGATTCAGAACCACTGATGTAGATAAAGATAATGCCAAAACTTGAGCATTGTTGAGAAGATCTGAAATGTCACAAAAACTCAAGTTAATGAAAAATTAGATGTGGGTGTGTTCATATAAAGTCTGGAGGTGGACAGTCCAGAGCAGATAGAATCATCAGGGATCCAGGTTCTTACCTTGTTGCAGAATCATCCTGATCAAGACTTCTCTACCTCACGCTCCAGGATAGATGCTCGAGCTCCTGCCATTATGTCTGCAACCCAAGCAGCATAAAGAGGAAAAGCGTTTGTAGCTAGGGCTGACGCTCAGAAGAGTTGTATCAGCAGTAATGAGGAGGCTAAGAGGGCTAATTCCAACGCAACCTGGCTATTTGGAGGCTAGTGATCTGAATCCAAGCCAGCAGTGTACATTCCTGATAACCTATAATTAAGTCCCCCTCTCCCTCCCAGACACTGGTCTTGCAGAACCAGTTACAGGGGCCGTTGGGCTGTGGACAGTGCACTGCCCAGAGGGAGGGTTATTAACGCTGATGCCAGGCCAGACCCTCAGATATGGCCTGGAGACCCCCAACACCTGGGGCCTTCTTGCAAGGCCCGAGAAAAGGACGGGAAGCATGCTCCGTGTTAGTGGGACAAGGACCACAGGGAGGGAGATATAAGGGAGGCCCCATGCATGTTCCTTCACTCAGATTTGGAACGCTGTTCCCTGGCGTCTTAAACAGTGTCCCTCCTTTTTTCCCCCTCAGAAGCGTCCTTGGTTTTCTTTGGTCTTCTGCAACAGTAAAATAATTGAAATACTTCTATACCAGCTGGCAAATAGCAGCCGGCTCACCGATGCCCATCCCCCTGCTGGCTCATTCCCTGGGCCACCCAACCCTCCAACCCTCCTGGCTCCGCTGGGGCCTTCCAGGGATCCTCCCCGTGTCCTGGCAGTACCAGTTGTGAACTAGTTTGCACTGGGTGCGGCTCTTCCTTTTAAGAACAGTACCTAGATCACAAAATGGGGAACTTGTTCTCTTGTCTCATTGGCCAAAATGAAGTCCTGTGGCCGCAAGGGAGGCTGGGAAATGTAGTCCATGGGCTGAGCCAGAAATAAGGGTTTGATGATTAACTAGCAAGATCAGGGGGAAAGAGGTGAAGGGTATATCAGGAGACAATAGCAGACAGCGCCACATGGGAGGGTTAAATAGGTGCTGAGCAGCACCGAGGGCTCGGGGAGGCTGGCTGGGATGGGAGCTTCTCCAGCAGCCCAGGGCTGGTGGGGAGGGAAGAGGAGAAATCAGAGGCTGGGGATTGGCAGGCTGGGTCACTGAAGTTGAGTGGTTGCCAGAGGAGCCCCGACAAGGCAGAAAGGCAAATGCAGGCAGGAGAGCCCCGAGGCCAGAGGTCTCCATGAGGGAGATGCAGCCGAGGGACGAGCCTGAGTTTGTTTTTTTGAGACATAGTGGGGATGGGGGCTGCCCTTCGAGGGCAGGATGAAGTTCTAGGGTGGTGGCGGAGCCAGCGTGTGAGGAGCCGGAGTGGAGCTTGGGGGCCAAGCGGGTAGTCTGGGCTTCCACAGCGGAAGCCTCCGTGGTATCAGCGGTCTTGGCCAACAACTGTTTTGTTGTCGAAAGAGATGGGACTATCATTATTATTATTATTATTTTGATTTTGGGAGTATGTTTATCAAAGCTGGGGACAGTGAAACAAGGAAGGGCCTCGGCCGGGCTGCTGTCAGCTTCCTGTGCCGATAAAGTTAGAGAAAAGAGGGCCTTGGAGACAGGTTCGGGGGGTGAGCCCGGAACAAGCTGCCGCTGCCCATCGCTCCCCTGATTGCTAGTCTCATGGGGACCCAGGCCACCTGGGAGGAGGAACATTGGCTCCCGAAGGAGGTTTGAGTGGGTGTGCCCCGAGGAGGGTGTGCCAGCAGGTGGAGGTTTCCAGAGCTGCCAGGCACCAAAGTGGGGCCTCAGGAGGAACTGGGGCCTGAACTGGCGCTCCATCAGGAACGCTGCCAGCATCCTCAGGATGCCTCACATTTCTGGGGAAAAGCCATCTTTTCGGTTCCCTGAAAACTTGAGCTCATAGGAGGAGATAAAGGGGATTTTTTTTTCTTCCATAATTCCTACAATTACTTTTAAAAAGTACAAAGTGCCGAAATTGGTTTGGGTCAATGGATAGAGCGTCAGCCTGTGGACTGAAAGGTCCCGGGTTTGATTCCTGTCAAGGGCATGTACCTTGGTTGCAGACACATACCCAGTAGGGGGTGTGCCAGAGGCAGCTGACCGATGATTCTCTCTCATCGATATTTCTAACTCTCTATCCCTCTCTCTTCCTCTCTGTAAGAAAAAAAAAAAATCAATAAAATATATATATTTTTAAAAAGTACAAAGTAACGTGTGGACATTGTGATGAGTGACATAATGGGAAGACGAGTTGACTCAATGTCAGCAGACTCGCCCACCGCCAGTTCTCTGTTCCTCCCTCCCTGACACCCAGCAGCCTCCCAGAGACGGGCAGGAGGGCCCGGCTCCCTGGGTACCTGCCTGGCCTGGAGGACCCTGCAGCTCCCTCCCCAGCTCCACCAGCCCCTCTGGGAAGTCGGTGACAGGGCTTGACCTAGAAGACGGGCCTTGGGCCTTGGGCCTTGCTCTGTCCATATTTCTTGTAACCCACTTCCCTCACAGGCCTGCTGCACACCAGCGCTTGCTGCTCCCACCTCTTGCTGCAAAGCTGCTTGGAGGAGCATTGTTTAGTCCAGGTGGGTTTCCTTAGCCCATCAGTGTTCAGGGACCTTCCCAGTTTCCATTGCTATAAAGGGCCCTTCTGGGAATACTTTGGATAAAAGACTTCCCAGCTCTGGGTCACTTCCTTTGCGGGTGTATAACTAGGAGTGGTGCGCTAGGATCAAAGGGTCCGCCTAGCTTCATGGCTCTTGTTTCCCATGCACAGATGGTTAGGAAGGTGTTTTAAGAGGATTTAAACACCCACTGACTTGGTACAAAGTTGTAATGGTCCTCTTACTGTTGTATTTCACTTATATATTCTTTTTTTCTCCATGTTGTTAATCCTTACTCGAGGATATCCCCCCCCCCCCCCTTTCTGGATTTTTAAAGAGAGTGGAAGGCAGGGAGGAGGAGAGAGAGAAACATCGATATGAGAGAGACATATCAATTAGTTATGACCGAGGCTATGGTTTGAATCTGCAACCCAGGTATGTGCTCTTGACCGGGCAGGCCGAGGCTCTAACCCAGTGGTCGGCAAACCGCGGCTCCCGTGCAGTGCCATTGAAACTTCGTGGCCCATGCGCAGAAATCAGTTTTCGGTCTGGAGGAGTCTATTTTGAGCCACACTCAAGGGGCCGAAGAGCCGCATGTGGCTCGAGAGCTGCGGCTTACTGACCCCAGCTCTAACCATGGACTGAGCAGCACCCACCAGGGCTCACTCTTATCTTCTTTACTAAAATCATGTCCTTATAGGGAAGGAGGCGGGTGAAGGAACATATGGCTGTTGTGTTCCAGGTGTGCAAGTTAAAGGCAGCAAAAGTTCATCTCAGAAACACGGGCACACCCTCTAGTGAATGGGGGCGGGAGGGGTGGGTATTGAAAAAGATCCGTGGTTGGTTCAGGCTCTGCCATTGTAAGGTCCCAAGACCCCCGGTGAGTCCGACGGAGGGGGCGACGACCCCATGTCAAACGCCGAGACCGAAACTTGATGCAAAAAGCATGAGGTTTTATTAGTACAAGCGCAGTGCAGGGGCTTCTCAAGCAGCCAGCATCAGTGCTGGCTGGCTGAGAGCGCCGAGTAATTACAAGGAGCTGCAATGCGGGGGTGGTGAGGCGGGGGAGAACCACAGGCTCCAAGACCTCTGTCTGTGAGCTGTTCCTGGGAGAGCTGCAGATTGTGGGAGGTGGTGGAACCATTGGGTGTGCCCTGACCAGGTCATTTGTGACCTTGATAGAGGTCTTTCCCTTTCCGGCCTGTTTCCCCTATGGCACGTGGATGGAATGGGACTACTTGACAGTTAAGGGCATCCCCTAATAGGTGGTAATTCCCTCCTTCCCTTCTTCCCTCCTGCTGGTAGGTACTTGTCCCTGGGGGAAGGGGGTGCAGTGGGGGTAGTGGTGGTGTGCTCCCTCTGTTCACAAGCAGACAAGGTCAGCCATAGTAGGTGAGCCATTTTGTGTAGGTCACCCCGGTCTTCTTTTGGGGAATAAGATGAGGATTGAGGGCTGGTCAGGGCGGGCATCTTCCTTTTCCAACAAGGCCCCTGGCCGACTCCAAGCCGGGTTCTCAAATTCAGGCTTCACTTCCTGTTCCCTTTTCCAAGGGCTGAAGCACTTCCTATTCTCCATTTTACTCCTTAATCCCTTTCCTCCACTCCCTCCAAGCCCAAGGACAAACCATGGTGGGACCTTGGGAGGGAGTGTATTTAACACTGAAAAACCTGTCTGGGAGTCACGGGAAAGAAAAGTGATTGCAAATATGATATGAAATATTAACAGGGAAAACGGCCCAGAATGAAGTCACACACTGTCTCCCCCCCCCCCCCCCCACCAAATAAATACTATAAACATCATCTCTAGGAGACCGTGTAGATGGAGTGGTGAATCTGAATTCTGACTGTGAGAACTTCAAGTGGGTTAATTTTTTTGAGTATAGATTATCATCTGAAAAATGGTATGAATCATAGAGAATATGGTGACACATAGAAAAAATGTGAGGTTTAAAAATATATTTTATATATTGCCTGGCCAGCGTGGTTCAGTGGTTGGGTGTCAACCTATGAACCAGGAGGTCATGGTTCGATTCCGAGTCAGGGCGCAGGCCCAGGTTGCGCGGGTTCAATCCCCAGGGTGGGGGTGTGCAGGAGGCAGCAAATCCATGATTCTCATCATGGATGTTTCCCTCTCTCCTTCTCCTAAATTAATAAAAATACGTTATATATAAATAAATAATCCGGAACACTGACTTATTCAATTACTAGTTTTCACTTTGACTACCCCTCCCTTCTCTTCCCCGGCACGTTCTCCTCCCCCCTTTTCCCTCCCCTCCCTCCTCCCCTCCTTCCCTTCGCGCAGGCGCCCTGCGAGGCGCTGAGTCAGGCTGCGGGGGGGGGCGGGGCGGGCCCGCGGGGAGGGGGCGGGGCGGAGCTGGCGCATGCGCGGTAGGCGCTTCGGGGGCAGGGCAGGTTTATATCCCCGAGATCAGCTGACGCCCTGCATTGCAGACTGCGGAGCCCGGCGTCGCCATGTACGCCCTCTTCCTTCTAGCCAGCCTCCTGGGCGCGGGTAAGACCTGGGGCCCCCCGGCCTGGGAGGGTGGCCCCCGCAGAACGTGGCCCTCGCGCCCCGGAGCGGCTGCGCCGGGCCTGGCCTCCCGGGACCCCCTTTGGGCTCGGCGAGGGGCGCGCACTGCGCAGGCGTCCGCGCCGCCCGGTGCCTGCTGCGCGGCCCGGGGCTGCGGGAGTTGGAGGCTGGGAGGCGGGCGGCGGAGAAGCCCCAGGCCGGCCGCTTAGGGCCTGGGGCCGGGCGGAGGGGGCGAGCCGGGCGGGCGGCCTCTCCTCTGGGCTCCAGCTGGTGCCCAGGGCGGCGGGGCGGCCCGGGCCTCCCCCCGAGGCTGCCCTTCCAGCTGTGGGGGGGGGGGCCCTCCCGCAGCCGCAGCCGTGTTGTGCTCGCGCCGGGCGCACGTGATTGAGGTGGAATGGGGCCCCATCCAGTGGGACACACCGGCCCTTGGCCTCAGTCGCCCCAGTTTTTAAGAGCATTGAAGTTGCAGGAGGCATAAAAGCCCACTATACCATCTTGTGTTGATATGAAAAGATAAACATCAACACAAGATGGTATAGTGGGCTTTAATGCCTCCTGCAACTTCATGTAGGGTCAAAATGTAGGGTCAAGAAAGAATATATATATGTATATATATATATATATATATATATATATATATATATATATACCGTGTTTGCAGGCGTATAAGACGATTTTTTGGCCCTGAAAAATATGCCTCCAAGTGGGGGGTAGTCTTATACGGCGAGTATATAACAAACTCTGTATTTTGAGTGGAAATGTTAGGGGGTCGTCTTATACGCCGGCAAATACGGTATTTTTCAGGGCCAAAAAATCGTCTTATACGCGGGGAAATACGGTATATATATATATATATATATATATATATATATATATATATATACACACACACACACACACATACATACACCCTACATCTTGAAGATGAAACGGGGTGTTTATGATCCGGACGATTTTGCAATGGGGCCCTCGTTTCACACGCTTTATAGAGTGTCTTTGCACAGCCACTGGCCGGTTTTAGCCGTGGCCTGCATGTGGGGAAAAGGTAAGTGTGGGAGAAGTTGAGCACACCTGTTTATTGCCCTGAAGTAGGACTGGTGGTTAAAATCGTTCCAGGCTCCGAAGGCAACGCCTGGGTACCAGCTGCACGCACGGTCTTCCTGGAATTAGAAGGAGCCCCAGTGCGCTCCCCAAGTCACCTGACCTTCCCTTTCCCCTAATTCTTGCCCTCACATCTTAACCCCATTGAAACCATCATGGTAAAGGGAAAGTAGTGAGATTGGGTTACTTAATCACATTTCTGTAGTTGGATAGTGACAGAACCAGATTTCAGTCGGTTTATAAGTGGATAGTTAAGGAGCCAGGTTTTGATTTATATAACATTGGCTTTTAACTTACAAACAGATTTGGGTGTTTTCAGAATATAGCCCACTGAGGGGAATAAACCTATCTTTAGGGCCAGCCTACATTTCTTCGTATTAACTATGCAATTTAGGGCCTAGCCTCCATTTTAAGTATCATGGAGCCATCCAAAATCCATAAACAGTAGCAAAGGAATTAAGAAACTTACAGATGAAGTAGGTTGAAGATGTTTTTCCTCATGTCCGCTTTCAGCAACTCACAAGAATGCGTTCTCAACCTTAAACCAAGCTCTGAAACTAGTCTTACTTGTAGACGATGAAAGGTGAACCGCTTATGAAGCAAGATTTTTGGTTTTCTGGTCCCTGAAGAAAATGTATTTCTCACTTGGGTCGATACCGCTTGTTATTTTTTAAAATATATTTTATTGATATTTTACAGAGAGTAAGGGAGAGAGATAGAGAGCTAGAAACGTCGATGCGAGAAACATCGACCAGCTGCCTCCTGCACACCCCCTACTGGGGATGTGCCCGCAGCCAATGTACATGCCCTTGACTGGAATCGAACCCGGGACCTTTCAGTCCACAGACCGACGCTCTACCACTGAGCCAAACCGGTTTCGGCCCGCTTGTTATTTTATGGTTGGTGAAATACAAGCTAGTCTCTAAATTTTCTATACTGATTGAGAACAGTACCCCTGCGAGAGTCTCCCCCCCCCCCCCCCCCACTTTGAACAATTGTTCTTAGGCAGTGAGTCACACCTCACGAGACCTTGAAGAGGCCTGAATCACTCAAACTCAAAAAGGAACTGAATTGGCTTTTTGGAAATGTAAAATCTCTGGTTGATATGGGGAGCTGGTTAACCAGATTAGTAAGGAAGCCAACAGGCCCGCTCCCCTGCTTACTCGGGAAAGTGGGGTTGCTGTGATGGCCTTGCTCTGACCTTGCTGCCGGGCCCTAAGGGTCATGCCAAGGCCATGCCGCCAACACTGTGTGGATGTGTTTTCAGTAAACACGGACTTGCCTTGACAGCTCTGGCCATACTTTTTTGGAAATGCATTTCCAAGATTTCCAGTAATATTGATGCTGTTAGTGAAGGAGCATCGCGGCAGCGGCCGCCATCTGCTCCCGGGGGTGCTTAAACCCTGCCGTTCCAACATGGCGCCGCTGTGTGGAGCACCGTGTCATTCCGAATCCGGAGAAGCTTTATAGGTTGTGTTTGATCATGTCCTCGAGGTGGAGACGTTTGCTTTTGTTTTTCTACCCCTCTAAGTTGTCCCTCGTTTTCCCAACCTGAAAAGTAAAGGGAAGTGATGGTACTCGAGAGAATTCGAGAGTATCTGATCTCCCCACTTTGTAAGGAATGAAGGCACGGAGGCCTCAGAAGTAACTCCCAAATCATAGGCCACTCCCCGAAGTTGGGATCAGAACCCAGGGCTGCTGACTGCTTGCTCTCTTCCCTAGCCCTCCATCAATACTAACCTCTTTGTACAAACGCACTGGGTTGTCATTTGCCCTCAGGAAACAGACACATTTTAAGTGTATTATTTGGTGAATTACCGCAGGGTGGACACGCCTGCATAAGCAGCCCCCAGGGGCAAGGAGTCCAGCAGGAGCCGCCCCCAGGACTACTGTCCATTCACTACCCCGTGTACTTGCCCCAAAGGAGGCAGCTTTGTTAGCTTTTAGCACCGCAGATGTAAGAACTCAGCTGCCCTTTTTGAACTTTTTATAAAGGAATCTTGCAGCAAGGCCATTTTGTTGGGTGATTCCTCCGGTGGAAAAGGCTCGTTCAGTGTTAGGAGGTGATGTGTGTAAATGCACTTGCGTGGCATGGTGTGGTACTGCCCTCCCACGCCGGGCTGCCCCTGCTGCTGGCCCCTGTGGAATGGGTAGCCAGCTGGAGGTGTTTGCCCACCACAGGCAGAGGCTCTCTAGGGTGCTAGGTGCATGGTGAACAAAAAAATGTGCACACTGACAGCTGATAGCTCAGTTTTGAAAAGGAAACTATTTTAATAAACACTGCCTTCATAATTTAAAGTATGTTTGTACACTTTTGGGGGACACCTTCTGTATATTCATTTGATAGCTGCTGCTGTTTATGATGCAAGACATGAGTTGAAGGGTATATTGGATTGCGTGATCTGGGTTTTTCTAGATTGGGGAAAGGAGAAGTTGAACTTGCTCCTCCATTTTCTTGGTATTGGAGACTATGGAATGCCAGGCCGGAACTTGACAATGGGTAAGAGGAAGGTGGACAGGGTGTTGTTGAGGCCAAGGGGGAGGGGGCGGGTAACCCCTAATGAGCCTGGGGAGCTCTGAGGCCGAAGCAAGCCACTCCTGAGCCATGCTACCTTGGGCATTCTAGGTTACAGACGTCAGGCTCTGAGCCTTGCTCTCTGGATCCTATTTGGTTCTGCCACCAAAAAGGAAGGTCTAGATGTTCTTTTCTTTGTTTATTTTATTTATTTATTTATTTTTTAAATATATTTTATTGATTTCTTACAGAGAGGAAGAGAGAGGGATAGAGAGTTAGAAACATCGATAAGAGAGAATCATCTGTCAGCTGCCTCTTGCACACCCCATACTGGGGATGTGCCTGCAACCAAGGTACGTGCCCTTGACTGGAATTGAACCCGGGACCTTTCAGTCCCCAGGCCGACGCTCTAGCCATTGAGCAAAACCCGTTTCGGCTCTTTTCTTTGTTTAAATTGATTTTAGAGAGAGGAAGGGAGAGGAGAGAGAGAAATATCCATGAGAGGGAGACATTGATTGGCTGCCTCCTGCACACCCCCTACTGGAGATCGAGTGGGAAACCTGGATATGTACCCCGACGGGGAATTGAACCAGCAACCTCTTGGTGTACGGGTCGATGCTCAGTCACTGAGCCACACTGGCTGGGCTGGATTTTCTTTAAATCAACAGAAGAGAATGCTAATTACCTTGCCTTTAAAAAACAAACAAACACACACCATTTTAAAACAACGATAAATATAGTGATTAGGGTGAATAATTTAACTGTTGCAGAAGTGCTAACTACTTTACTTTTTGTTCCATGAAGTTCCAGAAAATAATCTGAATTATGCCTTGTGTAATGGCTTGCACACTGAAAAATAATCTATCCAAAGTTCATGTTTCTTGTGGAATTTTTAATTGGTCATGCCGAGGCTGAGATGATAACTGGAGTGGCAGTTAGACCGTCACATTGCTGACCGCGGCTGTGTGCCTGGGACAGGTGACTTGAACTGCTTACCTACCTGTAAGGCATGCCTGTCTAATTGGGCTGCAGTGAGGCTCAGTGAAGCACTGTGACAGGCTTAGCCAGGGAATACTAGAGGGCTTGCTGCTAGCCCGGGAGTGAAAACAGTATCGTGTTTGTCAGTGTCTTGTTCCTTCAGCACACTGACCCTTCTCTGCCCTTGATTTTGTAGTATCTCCTGCTGTCTTGCATTTCAAAGGTTGTTTTAATAAAACAAAATTAGATTGCCACAAATATGCATGCCGGACATAGTTACTGGGCGAGGAAAGCAAACCAGGGTGGATAGTAGTTAGGAGGGAGATGGGAGTCTACACCACAGGCTGCCAAACTCGGTGTTTATTAGAGTGGCCCAGCAGATCAGGGCTGGGTCCTGGTAACCCGAATTCTCCGGTTCTGGGCCTCTTGTTACTGATTGTGACTCCCAGGGTAAGTCTGTTTAGCCACCACCCTCCCTCTGCCCCACCTCCCTCCATAGACAACCACCCTCCTGCAATTGGTGTTTATCATCCTCCTGCAGGTCTTTTTTATCTTATTTTATTTTTTTAAATTCAGAGAGGAAGGGAGAGGGATAGAGAGAGAAACATCAATGATGAGAGAGAATGATAAGACCTCATGCAGGTCTTATACTTTTATAGATACAATATAACCTTCCTCAGTGTGTGTAGTTTATTGTTTTGGATATTTAAAAACATTTTACAGCCCGGCCTCTCAGTGATTGAGCATAGACCTATGAATCGGGAGATCAGGGTTCATTCGATTCCCAGTCAGGGCACATGCCAGGTTGCAGGCTCAATCCCCAGTGTGGGGCATGCAGGAGGCAGCCAATCAATGATTCTCTATCATCATTGATGTTTCTATCTCTATCCCTCCCCTTCCTCTCTGAAATCAATAAAAATATATTAAAAATATTATTTTTCCCCCAAATATTGTATATGTGCTAGGGTTAGTATTTTCTTGGCTAGTGAGGTTCATCCATGTTGATAACGTATAGCTCTTGTTTCATTTTCACTGCAGAATGATATTCCATTTATATCTTACTTATTCTCCATTCTGTTGATAGACATTTGCGTTATTACCATTTGTTTTATTTTTCTGTTACAAACTGCTTCTGTCACTATTCTTGTGCCCGTGGACAGACATTTCTTTGGAGGATATACTTAGGAACAGAATTGCTTAGTTGTGGATTGTACATATTTCACCTTAACTAGAAGTAGGTGAATTACTCTCTAAAATGATTTTGGCCAAATATGCATTTTTTTACTTGAATTATTAATACTTGACATCAAACTTTAAATTTTGACAATTTGAAGAGTAAATGGTGGTTTTTATTTGCATTTCTGCTTTTATTTATTCTTAGAGTTCATTTCATGCTAATCCAGATACTAGATCCTACTACTACCTTGTTAAAAAAAACAAAAAAACAACAAACTTCAAATTTTGGAATAATTTGAGATTTACTGAGAAGTTACCAAGATAGCACAGTGAGTTCCTACATACTCTTGACCCAGTTTCCAATGGTGTGCACACCTTATAGAACCACTGTACATTTGTCCGAAGAAATTAACATCCGCACAGTATGTTACCAACTGCAAGCTTTATTTGGAATTTACCCATTTTCTCACTAATTGCATGTTTCTGTTGCAGTATCCAACCCAGATTACCACATTGTGCTTAGTGCCATGTCTTAACCTCCTCCTACCTCCAGCTGTTTAAAATGCAACTGCAGAGTATTTCATGGTATAGATGTACCAATTTAGCCAGCCCTAAGCGAGATGAATTCTAATGACACTTCAAAATTTTAAATTGAGTTCTGGCTATATTTGGATAGATACTGCTTTTGAAAAGAAATACCGGTAATTTACAGTGTAGGCAGAAACTTCATAAATAAGATAGGAGGACATACTAGAGTTCTTTTGGACAGTCTTATGGCTGTCACTTATCCTTCAGCAGCGTGATGGCACACCCCTGCAAGGTCACATGACATCTGGCCCGTGGCTGCCTCTCAAAGCTCTCTTATCCCTCCCTCCAGGTCAGGGCTGCTGTCAGCCCTTCGCCTTATTGTTCTCAGAACCTTTGCATTCTGTACTCTGCCTGTCTGAGAAACCCAGGCGGCCGGCGTGCTCCCTCCCTTCAGGCCTCTGCTCAGGTGTTGTCCAAGGCTCTGTCTGCAGGGGTCTAGTGTTGCTCTTCTCTGGCGTGGCTGCATTTCTCCTCATGGCACTCACCGCTGCCTGGCACCGGTACATTTATTTGCTGTTTTGACCCCTCGCTGTGTCTGCAGCATGTACAGCAGTGCTGACCGCGGTGTGAGGTGTAGCCACGAAGACTTCAACTCAGGAATGCTGGTGGGTGGGTGTGCCGGACACAAGTGTTAATAGTGCTACGTCTATCACAGTGAAGTAAAGCATTTTCTTCTGTTTACTGACATGAATTTTAAGAGCTCGTGTTTAGGAGTTGACAAATCAGAAGTGAACTTCTGACGTTTATAATAGTTCATGCCCAGGTTAGAGGGACCCCTAAAACTGCAGGGGATTTAGTGGGTGGTGGGGACACGGGAGTCCAGCATGATTTACATACCCCTGCTGGCTTTGATTTGAGATAAATCTGAAAGAGGAACCAGTTATAAATTGAGGAAGCTGTTTGCCCTCCTTTTTGTTCCAGAAGCTGGGTGTTTTTAAGTGTTAACTCTGGTTCTCACATGCTTCATTTTCAGGAGCCTTACATACTCTTAGGTTACTGAGGGACCTCCAAGAGCTTTTGTTAGTGGGGCTGTATCTATTGATATTTACCATCTTATAAATTAAGCTGACAAAATTTTATAAAACCCTTTCGAAATAATGACGAACCCATTACATTAATGTGGTTTTTATGAAATAAGTTTTCCCAAGACAAACCTTTAGGGAGAAGATTGGCTGGTTTTACAGTTTTGCAATCTTGGTAACACCTGGCTGGATTCTCAGCTGCTTTTTGGCCCGTCTGTTGCAGTGTCACCGTCATATGCCTCATTTGCGAGTGAATGAGGGAAAAGGGCAGCTTCTCATGGTATTATGAGAATTTTCACCCCATGGACCCCCTGAAAGGATCTCTGGGACCCTCGGGTTCTCTGCACCACACTTGGAGCCACTGGGGTAGCTGCTGTGTGGGAACTACAGGCGTCACAGTACCTAACGCAGAGTTAATTGTGTACCCAGCATGGTCCTAAGTGCTTTTTTCCCCCTTCTTATCATTGACTTAATCCAGAGCAACTGCGTCAGAATGTAAGTCAAAGTGATGTGTATAGTAGACACACATGTATCTGAAACTTTAATTCATAAACATTCACGTGGGGCAAGCCTGTAACACTGCATTTCCTTAGTGGGGTTTGCATGAAATCTTTTTTAGGGTAGGATTCTTCTACAAGTGTTGAGACCACCCTGCCACTTGGCAGGGATGGGTAGGGCCCGAGCCAGTTTCTGGCTCACTGCATCAACTCCTGAGCAGCACCCTGGGCTGGGCCTAGAACCTTCGACCCTGCCTGTACCTGTTCACTTGACCGGACCATGGTAAGTGCTGCCAGGGGCCACTTCATGGTCCACTTGGCATCACCTTATCTGAGGTGACTTAAGTTCACCTGTGTCCATCACTTGATAGGATGGCACTTTGGAAGAAGAGCTTGGCTAGCAGGTGTTTATATTGGACTGAAGTGCTCCTGAATGAACAAATAGGATTTTCTCTTTCCCAAATTAATTATGCCACATGATATGACTCTTGTACAGGATAAGAAGATTGCATTCTTGTCCCTCAGTGTCTCAGTTATTGCACAAGGCAACCTGCCCGAGGACTCTGTATCCTTTCCCACGTAGATTTCTTGTCTTAAAAGGATCTGGCTTGTGAGGAGAATTAAAAAGCCAGGCGGTAGTGGGAGAGGAGAAGCAGGGAAGAAAGAACCTTTGTCTTACGTAACAGAAGCAACAGCCTCTCTGGGCCAGAGGTGATGGGGCGGCAGCCTCGCTGAGCGGTGCCGAATTGCCATGGGTTTCTTTTGTGATAAGAGGACTATTTGGACCTTACTTTCTCCAGTGCCAGGCAGCGGCCTCTGCAGGTGGCTGTTCTGAATGATTAAACGGGCAGTGTTTCTATTCTGCTCTGCAGAATGTTTTCCAAAACCTTCTTTGCTGTAGAAGGTACTTGTGACACCCGCTCTGATCAGGTAGCCCATGTTGCTTTATTTCTCGCTCTTAGGGGATCTAAAATGTCTGACTGCAGGGGACCTGAGGTAGCTGCTGGCCCTCCTGGGGTTAGCCTGTCTTGGTTTCCTAGCAACATGCCTGTTGCCATGGTGATACATTACTCAGAGGACAGATCCCCTGCCTTTGGAATATTTGCGCTGCTCCTTGGCGCTAGGAGGCTGCATGCATTTTCTGTTACCCTTCCATTGGTAGCTAGACTTGAACAGCATCTAGTAGGTGTTACCTAAAATATGTAAAAGGAGAAATGTGTGTTTATGGCTAAAATAAGGCTGACTGACTTAAGAAATAGAGCATAACATATACCTTCTGAAAAGGTCTTCATTGTGAGGTTGCTTTTCAAAATCTGTAGTAATTACATCCTATACCTTTTAAATAGCCTCACTGGAGGCACGTCTCAGTAAAGACTTATCATTTGGAGGCTCTTCCGGTGAATGAGGTAGATGATCAAGCTGGTATGTAGCTAGGCTTAGGTTTGCCTGCGGACAACAGACCTAGAGGAGTGAGGCTTACATGCGATAGAACTGCTCCCGTGTGTCATAGAGGACCTAGGAGCTGGCCGTCCAGTGCGAGCCCAGTGGTTCTGCTCCCAGAACTGGGGGCCTCTTCTGGTTCGTGCTCTGCATCCTTGAGGTCTCGCCCCTCTTCATGGTCCATCATGATTGCTAAAGGCCCAGCCATCACACTTGTCTTTAAGGTGGTAACCTCTGCTGGCATCCCATCAGCAGCACGTGGTTTCGTGGCTGTGAAAGGACTGGGAAGTGTAGTTTTTAATCGTGGCAGCCGTGTGCGTAGCTAAGTCTGTTGTTCCTTTGACAGGCCTGAGGGAGAGATACAGGGAGCACCTTGTCGCCTCTGCCACATCGGGCAGCCATTGTTCCCTGGTACAGATTGCAAAGTTTCACTATTTTTCTGACTCTAAAGGTAACAAGGAGGAAATTAAATTATGCCACAGAATAAAGATGAGAATGTGAATGCCTCTCCTTGGTCATCCTTCCCCTCAAGCTCCGCAGCAATCTGTACGAGTGCTTTGTAGCTACGGGGCGGTTTCTCATTCATCTTCACAGAATTCCTGAGGAAAGGCACTCCTGGGCTCCGCCGTTGGCAGGTGGCTGTGGTGCGGTAGGTTGTCCGGGTCTTGGCTTCAGAGGCCACAGAGCAGGGGCTCACTCAGGTCTGTCTACCCCAACCCTCAGGCAGCAGTCTTGTTGCCATGTTGCCCCCTCAGCTTTCTAGTCAAGGAGAGGCTTCTAAGGGGGGTTCCAGAAGTAATGTGAACTGTGGCGGCTTTCCCGGGGTCAGAGGAAAAGCGGCCCGTAGCGCTAAGTTCATGAATTGGTGAAAGCATTTCACCATGGTACTGTGGTGCTGGCTGGCACCTCTCATTCTTGCTCATTTCATGCAGGACTTCCTGTTCAGCACCCAGCACTCAGTACCGGCCTGTGGGCTCATTTCAGGGCGGCTGCGACTCCCGGGTCTTGAATTCAGTGCCAGCCACTTGGGAGGCTGCTGGGACACAGGCAGCGCTCCAGGCCCTTGAGCTGCCACTTAATTACTTCGGTGTAAACAGGAGGAACAGCCCTGATTCAGCTGGCTGGAGCACCTATTCTGGGCAAGGGGGTGGGTCAGAGAGGGGCCTGCTGCTACCACAGGTGATGATGATGATGATGATGATGATAATGATTATAATGATGATGGCATTTAAAATACCAGAGAGATGATGGTAAGGACACCGTAGTGGGGAGGGATAGTATTCTGGTGCTTGAAAGTGCGTAATTTTATCTTGGTTCTCACTGACATCAGCGGCTTTATCTTCATTCCACAGAAGAAAAACAAGCTCAGAAGTACAGTGCAGTGCCGAGGGCCATTTGGACAGGACTTGGAGCCAGATCCCATTTCCTTTTCAGCGGGCCACATGTTATTAGGAAGGCAGGTCAATTGCCTTAGAAGGCTCACTCTAGACTTCAGGTGTAGTTCCTTTTCACAAGAAGTCATCCTAGGAAGACTTTAAAATTCTGTGGACACTAAAACACTCGAGTCTGCCGAACTCGCCCTCCTCCCGGCTGCTGAGGTGTGTCCCGGAGCTGCCACAGAGCCGCGGCGTGGCTGGCCGCTGTGGCAGCCGTGCTCCACACGGGAAAATTCCATTGTAGCCGCGCTGGATCAGTGACCTACCTGTGGAATGAATGGCTTACTTTCTCCGAGGCCTGGAGAGTAGAAGGGGAAACAGGGAAATACGAGCGAAGCCTTTTAAAAAGCCCATCTAAAAGCCTGAAACTCGCCTGTAGGTTTCGGGTCTCTGAAATGTTCGTTCTCTCATTTCAGCCTGTCAGGGTTGGCGCCGAGGCCCGATGCCAGGCCTTTCAGCTAAGAAGCGTGATGCTTGATTCACTGAGGAGTGCTCATGTCTTCACATGACACATTTAGTCAGAAGGCTCCGGGGTCAGGCAGACATTCTAAGAACTTCCTTAGAGTTCAGCATCTTCCCTCGGAGAAGGAAGTTGGTGTCTGGGGCAGACTGGGAGGGCGAGAATAGAGATGAAATCTCTGCCCGCAACGTTTTGAGAAATTACTCAGCAGAACGTGGTTTAGGGTAGTTTTTATATATTTGGTATGTGTTCATCCTGAGAATGTCCTTTGCATCACTACTTAAGAATTAAGACTTGTAGCTCCTAAAAGGTCTTCTGGCCTCACTCGCCACTCAGGATCCCTCCTACGCAGAAGTAGTTCCTCACAGGTTGGGCATTTTGTTGGCTTGGTTGCTTCTGCTGTTGGAGAGCTCATCACTTAGTGAGGGAAGCCATTCCCTTCCCGAGTGCCTGAGGGTGTTAAATGTGTTCCTTACCTACACTGGTCTGCCTCCCTAACCTCTGCTCACTGCGCTGAGGTCTGGGGTCCGAGACCACAGCACAGAGCTGCTCCCGTGTGGTAAGTAGGTGTCCCACACCTTTGCCCGTGACTGTACCCCCAACACATTCTCCCAGCTGAACACTTCCAGTCTTCATGGGAACCCATGGAGAGGTGACATGTGCCCTCGCCTTCCCGACTCGCTGTGCTTGTCCCCATTTCACGGGAAGCAAAGTACGCAGCCTGTGCTCTGCCCTCCACGCGTGTTGGCGAGGGCAGCGCAGCCTCTAACCGCCTCCATCCTGTTGGTTCTTGCTAAGCCTAAGAAAGCAGTGTTCAACCTTTTTCATCTCATGGCACACACAAGCTGATTACTAAAATTCTGTGGACACCAAAAAATATACTTTTGCCAATCTAACAACAACAAAAAAATAGCTTTAATTTTTATTGATTTACAAAAAAAAAGGATAATAGTAATTAGCTACCCTTTTTGCTTCAAAGTGACTTTTTTAAAAAAAATTAGGAACTCATGGTTGTACATAAGGATTTCTGGTACCAAGAATTAACCAATCAGATCCACCCTTATTATGTGACATGACAGAGAAGATGCAAGTCTATTTACATTTATGGTTCGCATGGAAGGCTGTTGTCACTTTTTTTTTCTTATGTTTTTTTTAATTGATTTTTCACAGAGAGGAAGGGAGAGGGACAGAGAGCTAGAAACATTGATGAGGGAGAATCATCGACCAGCTGCCTCTTGCACACCCCCCACTGGGGATGTGCCCTCAACTAAGGTACATGCCCTTGACCGGAATCGAACCTGGGACCCTGGGCTCTATCCACTGAGCCAAACCGGTTTCGGCTGTTGTCACTGTAATTTGACAGCATAGGGAAAAGAGGTCCCTGCTCCTGACTGAAACGTCAGGCATCGCATGTTTTAAAACTTGTGGCCTGAGAGACAGTGATTTTCATGTTTCAGTTTCATGTTTCAGTTCCATTTTCCCGGCTCGGCTCGAGTATTCTTTTGGAATTTTTTGGTCAGCCTGTCAGCCCTTGCTGCACCTCTTCTGGATTGGACATTTTGGAATGACCTCCATTGTGATTAGGAGCCTCCCCACCGGAATCTGCCCCATCGTGCCCCGTCATGCCCGGCCTGTGGACACACACGCTTACGTTACCTCCCGCAGGATGGACTCATCCCCGGCGATGAGTGTGCCGATGATGCCTTTCCCATGTGCCTGCGGTCTGTGCAGCCGGGCCTGCCACCTCCCTTTGCCCAGTCTTGAAAAGACAAAGGAGAATTGTTCCCCTTTGGGGAAGAGAACTGCTCCGCCTTGGAATGCTCAGCAGTTTCCCGCGTCCTCTCCACTTGGCCAGTCCGATGTCTCCATCTTTAGGTGCCAGTTCACATTAATTTCAAAGAAGCCACCTCTAGCTCCCCAAGGCAGGCAGTGTCTTTGCTGCTTTGTGTATGTGGCCCCTGCTTTTCTGTTTCCTTCAGGGTCTGTCCTTCCCACTGCGGGGTCAGGGAGCACTCACCTGCTCAGTTTGATCTCCGAGGGCAGTCTGAGCTTCCCCTTCTGTGGAGGAAAACGTGCTGCCTCCAGAGCTGTCAGTGCACACCGGGGCTGTGGTGCCTGAGAGCCCCCGAATTGGTGGGAGGATTTTGTGTATAAATAAACTTTTTGGGACCCGGCCATTGTGGCTCAGTGGTTGAACGTCACCCTATGAATCTGTAGATTACAGTTCGATTCCCAGTCGGGGCACATGCCTGGGTTGTGGGCTCGATCCCAAGGGGGGGCGGGTGTGCAGGAGGCCGGAGGCAGCTGATCAATGATTCTCATCATTGATGTTTCTATTTCTCCCTCCCCCTTTCAATAAAAATATATTAAAAAAAAATAAATGTTCTGGGGACATGTCCCCCCATATTCTGACCCATTACTTGCTTTCCTCTCAGATCAGCTCCCCAAATGAGCACCTGAGGTAGCTCACTGGTGTCACCAGGCTGGTGTTGAGCCTCGCCTTACCGATCCTGAGGACACGCAGTTATTTCTCTGTCAGCGTGCATTGTGTTCTTAGGAAATCATATCTGCTGTCCGCCACTGCACTGCTGGCTCACAGCTTTCCTGGGCCTTCTGGGAGCTTAGTGCTGCTTCGAATCTGGCACGTTTTCCCATGGAAACCAAGTTTCAAACCGCCAGCTTTTGGGATGTGGCTAGTTGAGTGTGTGAATTGGTTGTGGTGGTGATTTTGCCTCCCAAGGAGCAGAGAAGGCTGTAACCCGGGCAGCAGATGAATAATGCATTTGCTGGTCTCTGAACGGGCGCATGCAGATAACTTGGCTTGAGCTTTATGTGGGACCCGTGACTCAGTCCGTGGGAGTGGTTTGTGGAGCTGTAGCTTTGGTTGAATAGCTAATAATAATAGCATTTTAGTTATTCCCCTCCCTTCCCTGAAAGGAGAGCATCTGCTGACCTAACCTATGTTGTTTACTGTGTGTGTGTGTGCCTGTGTGTCTGTACAGTTACCGTGCCGCCTTGGCTTGTAACGTGTGCATGACTCCTGAGGTGGTAAATGATTGGTGGTAAATGATCAAATCAAATGGTACTGATTTGATTTCCTCTCAAATCAGTAAAGGAAAAATAACAGCAAAATCCCAGTTACATTGCTGTCAGTGTTATAGAAAAGCAGAAATACGGCACCTTTCACCTGCATTTCTTTAGTGATGCTGAACCTTTGTTTCCTAATCCCGTTTCTGTGCACGCGATTCCTGCCCAAGTCACAGTAGATGAGGCTGTACGCCCGGTTCTGAGTGGACACGTTCACTTTGCTATGTGGTCTTGCTTTTTTGCTAGTAAACTTGTTTATGTGCAAAAGCAAAAACTCATGCCATTATTAGGTTTGTAAAGAGCCTTTTCTATTAGAACATTAAGTCATTTTTCTGTGCAATAAGAATCTGAATCTTGCCGAAACCGGTTTGGCTCAATGGATAGAGTGTCGGCCTGGGGACTGAAAGGTCCCGGGTTTGATTCCGGTCAAGGGCACGTATGTTGGTTGCAGGCAGATCCCCAGTAGGAGGTGTGCAAGAGGCAGCTGATGGATGATTCTCTTTCATCGATGTTTCTAACTCTCTATCCCTCTCTCTTCCTCTCTGTAAGAAATCAATAAAATATATTTTAAAAAAAAAAAAGAATCTGAATCTTGGTGTTTTTCCCTATAGATTAAAAAAACAACTTTGGAAAAAAAATAAAAAAATAAAAATAAAAACAACAACTTTGGCAGCTGAAACCGGTTTGGCTCAGTGGATAGAGCGTCGGCCTGTGGACTGAAAGGTCCCAGGTTCGATTCTGGTCAAGGGCATATACCTTGGTTGCAGACACATCCCCCAGTAAGGGGTGTGCAGGAGACAGCTGATCAATGTCTAACTCTCTATCTCTCCCTTTCTCTCTCTAAAAAAAATTCAAAAATATATTTTTAAAAAAACCCACACTTTGGCTAATTTTTATTCTATAGAAGTTAAAAACCTATATTTAAATATCAGTCTCTTGTGAATTCTTTCATTGCATCATGACATGTTTTTTAAGGTTATAAAGACTAAACGGTCTGATACTTCCTGGTATGGCGTACAGATAGTCTGAGAGGAAAAAAGTGAACCAGATATATTAGTCCTTCCAGCCTGCGGCTTACACGACAGCGCAGCTCCTTGTCTGGGTGTGGCGCCTCTGGTTGGCGTTCGTGTAGGTGGGCGAGGGGCCGAGCTGGCGTCCTGCTGAACGCCAGGACTAGCTCACCCGTAACCCTGGGTACGCAGTGCGGTGGATCTGTGTGGGCAGTGAGCCACCTCCTCACCATGGTTTTCCTTCATTTTAACTTACTTATTTTTTACCGTTCTCCTTCCAGCTGCGGCCAGCCCCGTCCTGGGCCTGAGAGAATGCACCAGAGGCTCGGCGGTGTGGTGCCAGAATGTGCAGACGGCGGCCGACTGCGGGGCCGTGAAGCACTGCCTGCAGACCGTCTGGAGCAAGCCCACGGTGGTGAGCCCTCGGCCGCGTGCTGCGTCCCTGTGTGGCGCCTGGAGCATGCCCTTCGCAAAGCTCTTTCTCTCGCCTCCTTTCGTTTGCTCCGCACGGTGACCCTGTGAGGGAGGCGGGGACTGTGGGGGGTGTACCATCCTCACTGAGGGACTGGAGGCTGGAGAGGCCCAGCTCCATCACCCCAGGTCCCCAGCCTCTTGGTGACAGATTGGACGAGGTCCTCCCACGTCCACGCTGTGTTCCCTGCTGCCCTCCAGGCCTCCGTGCAGGGCCCCCCTTGCCACCCAGCTAGGGGCCAGCAGGTTCCCAGCCCCCGTCCCCAGAACTGGGCACACAGGGTGGCTTTCATCCTGGTCACTCACTCAAAATCTAGATGCTAATAAGCTTTTCAGGCCTTTTTGATGTTTTCTTTTTCTGCCTCTCAGCTGCCTGGTTGGGTTGCTGATTCAGACCCTAGAACTTTAGTAGATATTTAAGATTTTATTTCCAGCTATAATCAAACTGCCTTTTTTTCATCCAAACAATGTTAAAAATAGCATATTCATGTGGGCTCTTAGTACACATGGAAGAATACTCTCAGATGGCAAACCTCAGTGTGTTCTTCATGTGACCCGAACCTTCCCGTGAGGCCCGAGCTTTGCTGGCTGCACCAGCAGGAGGCGCTCTTGGCTCTCTGGGATGTACCTGGTGGTGCAGGCCAGGTTTGACTGAGTGGAGTTCAAGTTCTAAAACTCACTAAGAGAAAAATAACACTGCTCTTTAAGAAGTATTTTCTGAATTCACTGGAAAACTGCCCTCGTGGCCACGGTTACTTTCAGATTTGGTCTCTAATTTGCTTCTGATCCTGTTTTTAATACTGTCCTTTTTCCAAGTTCAATGAGTCCGGCGGGGACTTTTGGTCCTTCTCTGGATGAGCAGTGTCAGGAGCGATGCCTGCCTCTCGGTGGCCCGTGCACATCATTAGCCTGGCCAGTTGGTTTCTCTGGATGCAGCTGAGTTCACAGGTGTTCCTCAGTCTCAGCCAGACACGTCACTTCCTTCTTCCTGGGTCAGAAACAGGTTGATCTCAAATGGGGAGCTCCCCAAGAGCTCTGAGGACCAACCAGATTTGCCGAAGTCCTGGGCCACGCGTGGCCCTGGGTGCCGAGGCTCATCAGCCGATTGTCCTGCCCCTGAGCTCCGGCGTGGCACGGCTTCCACTCGGACAGCGCTGGCCCGGAGAGGAAGGCGGACGACGTGGGGAGCAGCCGGGGGGGGGGGGGGGGGCGCGCAGGCCCACCGTGCCTGCCCCGGGCTGGCTTCGCTGCCCGCCCGTCACTCTGGTGCTGGCACTGGCTTTGCCTTACTGATTTTCTCTGGTTCCTGCTCCTCCAATCTCCACCTCACAGAGCTGTTGTGAGCAGTAATGGGAAATTTGACTTGTACTGTGCACGCCGAGTAAGGTGCCGAGGGGTAGAGGGTGCGAGAAAAGGGTGTCTGCCTGGCAGAAGCAGTTCTGGTCAGTCACTCCTGTCCTTCGCCCCTGGCGTCCGAGTGCTTCCTGTCCAGGTTGGGAACCAGGATGTGCCTGTGTGTCAGATGGCCACAGTCACGTCCCTGGGGTTTTCAGCTGTGTGTGGTGTGAGTTATGTCCTACGAATACAGATCTCTCGCTCGTGTTCTCTCCTCTTAGAAATCCCTTCCCTGCGACGTGTGCAAAGATGTCATCACTGCAGCTGACAACATGTTGAAAGAAAATGCCACGGAGGTAAGTGCCACAAGTGTGTGTGACAGAGTGGTGGCCTGGTGGCCACACGATTGGTCGCTCAGAAGCTGTGACTTGGGAGGGGAGGGAGGTGTCTACCATGGAATGGTCTAGGTCCCGGTAGGATATAATTAGGGCCTGTGGCCCTCGTACTGCTTCTGGCATAGTTCTTCCACTCGCCTGCCAATCTTTGAAAGATGTAGAAGGCCGTACAAGAACAGGCGTGAACCCTAGCTTGCTCCCCTACCCCCAGGCGTTCAGTGCCCGAGTCGATGGTGATTTTGTGTCAAGTGCTGTTAACCTTTGGGTCCGTCTGGCCGTCTCTGCTCTCTGTGCCTATGAGACTGCAGCCTGAGGAGCTGCTTCTTGCCCCATTGACGTGACGAGCCACGGCTCCCACCCCCCGGCTCCCGGGTCCCCTTCCCTGAGGGTTGCTCTTCCAGCTGTCACTCTTCGGGAGCTGTCGAGGCCCTCTTGCTCTCAGCCCGTTTGTAGAAAAGTGCATGCTGACCTGCCCCTTGCCTGTGTCCTCTAGCAAGAGATCCTCGTGTACTTGGAGAAGACCTGTGACTGGCTTCCTAAGCCGGAGCTGTCGGCCTCATGCAAGGAGATGGTGGACACCTACCTCCCGGTCATCCTGGACATGATTAAAGGGCAGATGGTGCGTGCTGGGGAACAGTCTTCCTTCCGGCAGTGCCGGCGTCCCGGGAAGTACCAGGCCAGGAGAGGGGGTTAGAATGGCAAGTCCATTCATACCTGTGGTTTTCTCAGCCTCCTGACTACAGTTCCAACATCCAGAATGGCTCTGGCATGGTGGAACACTCAGCCTGTAACTGCCAGGGTTGGGTGGGGCACAGGAAATGGGGCTTACAGAATTACTGAAGGGGTGTAAACTGGCATACATCTCTAACTCCTGTGGGATCTTTGGAGCAAGCAATTCATTTCATTTGTCATTTTTATCCTAAGGAGGAAGTCAGGGAATTTACTTGTGGGTTCAGCTACAAGGAAGCTCAGTGTTCATTTGATGATTATCTGCTGTGTGTGAACCATGTACCAGAGGTTGTGTTTTCAGCAGTGATGAAGGGATTTGGAAAGACCCTAGCAAAGAGGAGGGGCTTAAAAAACTGAGAGGGCCACTGTCCCAGGGTGGGACCACGTGCAGCAGGAAGTCCCTGGGTCTCAGGAGGGGGTGCCATGATGATAGGTACCTTTTTGAGAGGGTTTGGTTAGATCCCCCACCCATGGAGCTGAAAGAGGGGAAGCTGGCAGAACAGTCAGGCGTCAGATGTGCTGGGGCAGTGGAGACAGACAGATGCATAGCTTTTAGAGGGTGAATGGACTAGACTTATTGATGGAGGTTCTGGCTTCAGGTTTCTGGCTTGAACTGCAGGGAGAATGGTGCTTAGGCCATTGCTGAAATAGAGGTGGATGGGGAGTGGGCTGGCGGTTGAGTCTGAGACGCCTGTGAATTGGGTATACATTGCATGGGGCCCACCAAGAGAAAAGGAAGGGGACTCACTCAAAGGGTGGCCTGTTTCCTTTTCCTCTGGGGAGAGGGTTTCCATCTGAACTTCCTTCCCCACCAGAGCAAACCCGAGGAGGTGTGCTCCGCGCTCAATCTCTGCGAGTCTCTTCAGAAGCACCTGGCAGAGCTCAATCACCAGAAGCAGCTCGAGTCCAATAAGATCCCAGAACTGGACATGGCTGAGATGGTGGCACCCTTCATGGCCAACATCCCCCTCCTCCTCTACCCTCAGGGCGGCCCCCACCGCGAGCCCCAGCCGAAGGTAAGGCGGTGCTCGCCTCGCGCCCTGTTCGGGTTGGATTAGAGCGTGTGTCCTTTTGAACGGGGGTGTTGGCAGCAGCCGGACTGGAAGTGGTTGTGCCATGCAGTTGCTGAAGAACCTGGATGTTTAAGCTAAATTAAAAAACAGGGGGCTTTAAAATATACAACCATTTCCCCCCTTCCTATTACATTTTACTAAAATCAGTGCCCATTTGATTTTAAAACTATTGACAGTTGTAGAGCCTGTGAAAACATTGTCACTGCTCAGAGCCCATCCAGTGCTGAGGCACTTTGCCTGGGAATTGGAGTCCTCAGTGACGACAGGAGCGCGTGGCTGACAGCCTCCCCTCCCCGTCTCTGTAGGCTGGCGGGGATGTTTGCCAGGACTGCGTCCAGATGGTGACCGACATCCAGAATTCTATAAGGACCAACTCCACCTTTGTGCAGGCCTTGGTGGAACATACCCGGGAGAAGTGTGACCTCTTGGGGCCTGGCATGGCCGACATGGTGAGCCTTGTCTCTGGGGGCTCTGGAGACGGGAGTGGGGGAACCCTGAAAACTCCACTTCCTGGGTGCCATGTGAAGTTCATCTTAGGAGCTCTGAGGACAAGATTGTTCAGCCAAGTCCCATTCCTTCCAACCAGAAGGCAGCTGGAACAGGTGGTGGGCACTTCCATATGGTGTTGGGTAATTGGCAAGTTAAAAACCATCATAACTTGATTCTGCTGGATTTCAGCTTTTAATTCTGTCCAAGAATGTGTGGAAGGATTTGAAAAGTAATCTCTGATTCCCAACACTCTGTGATTTGGGGGCAAGTTTGGTGCAGAAAGGAGCCCGGAAGGCCTTATCTCCAGGGGGCCTTTGGCAAACCTTCCCAAAGCACCTTATGTACATGTTGTCCTATAAGGTAGAGATTAACCACATTGCCACTTTCATCTTAATAAAACTTTCCCAGAGCAGACATTTATAAGACTCGACTTTGGGGTTGGAAATGCTGATCTGTGGTGTGCTGTAGCGGTGATTTCACTAACTGTGTTTCTCTGTCCCCAGTGCAAGAACTATGTCGACCAGTACTCTGACATTGTTATCCAGATGATGATGCACATGGTAGGTGGCAGGGGACGTTTCTCCTTAGCATTTTCCTTTACCTCGAACTTTGTGATTTCCAGGAATTTTGAAAAGTATATAGTTTAGTTTCCTTTGTTTACCTTTGAGACCTAACCTAGGCTACACTAGCCCTTTGTGACCAGCTGACTCTCCACCTCACAATCTCCCTTTCCCCTTCCTAGCTTGACCACCCTCACCCCTGCCCTGGCCTCCTCACCTTGTGAATGTTCATGTGCTGTGCCCGTGTGAGCTGCCCATCAGATTTCCATCATCTGGCTTTCACCCTTGGCCTCATGGGCATGGTCTGCTCTGTAGCTAGGCCAGGCCTGAGAGCCGCTGTGTTGCAGCCTCTCAGAGCTGGTCCCACGCTCTGCAGCAGTGTTAGCGCTCACACTTGCCTCTGTATCCAGGTGCTAGGGGCATCCCTTCATGATCAGAGCTAGGAGGTATCATCAGCTAGCCAGCTTCATGCAGAAAACTGGCATAGAGCAGCATGGTCTGAAGCATCATTCCTTTGGGCACATGCTCTGGCCTCCTGAGGCCTAACCTGGAGGGATGGAGGGGTGGGTTGCACTTTTTCCTTTCTGTCATGCTTGCTTCTGATTAGTTGAGATTGGCCTATAATTCTTGAGTTTATTCTCTAAACAGGGACTGTTTGGTAGTTTTATTGGAACATAGCAATGCCTATTTTGCGCTACAGCAGCAAAGTTTAGTAGTTGAGACCTTAATGCTTGCGAAACCTAAAAGATGTACTCTGGTCCTGCTCTAACCACCAGACTTCACCCATCACAGCAGAGGCTATTTGGGGTTATTACTCACACTGCTCCTTGTTCTGCGGCAGCGAGAGTGGGGAAAGCAAGCCTGTGGTGTGACTCGATCTGATTAGTGCTTCCTCATAGCTAACTAGAAAATGTTCCTCATTGTAAACATTATACTGCATATACATTCTTAGAAAATAGGATACCTCCCAAATTGAAAATCATTTGAGGTTTAAGAAAACATCAGTGGGGTCATGTTTTATATTCTACAAATTTTGTAGTTTGGATTTTAAAAAAATACATATTTTACTGATTTTTTACAGAGAGGAAGGGAGAGGGATAGAGTTAGAAACATCGATGAGAGAGAAACATCGATCAGTTGGCCTCCTGCATATTCCCTACCGGGCATGTGCCCACAACTAAGGTACATGCTCTTGACCGGAATCGAACCTTGGACCCTCAGTCCACAGGCCATGCTCTATCCACTGAGCCAAACTGGTTAGGGCAAGTAGTTTTGCATTTTTAATCTAAAATTATATTGGTCATTAAATATTTTGTACAAATGATTTTTAAGTGGTTGCACAATATTTCATTGTGGGACTAAAGGTGGTTTATATACCCAGTCCCCTGTGGCTGGGTGTTTGGGTTGTTTGCAGGTTTGCCCTTGGGATAAAAGGCTTGATGAGCAGCCAAATCTCTGTTTTTCCCAGAATAGGTCATTAAAACTGAAATGTGAAGCAAAGTGCCAGGCTTTTGATAGAGTGTCAAACCAGCCTTCCAGTCTGGCCTTTGGCCACTGCGGGCAGATTGCTGGGAGACCTGGGCAGTGGAGAGCGTGGCTCAGTGTCTTTCCTTACACACTCTCCTGAGTTGGGCGGCCCCGAGTCTAGTTCCGTTTTGCTGCTCCTCACCAGCCTGAGGGGAGGGCCCTGCAGGTGTGGGTTAGGCTTCTGGGATGAGAGTGCTTCACAATGTGGCATTTTCTGGGAGCTGCTGCCTTGTGTTAGGAACATGATTTGTTGTGTCGGACATGGGACGGTGCACACACACGCTGGAGGAGTGTTCTGTCCGGGAAGGAGGGCCCGAGGAGTGGGTAGGGCCCAGTGTGCACTCAGTAGTAGGAACAAGGTAGGTGGCTGATGTGTGACTGAAGGATGGTTCCCCTAAACTTCTGGTGA
Organism: Vespertilio murinus; assembly: GCA_963924515.1. Classification (NCBI taxonomy): domain Eukaryota; kingdom Metazoa; phylum Chordata; class Mammalia; order Chiroptera; family Vespertilionidae; genus Vespertilio; species Vespertilio murinus. Next base: position 39,432,203 of record OZ004714.1, on the reverse strand, counting down.
ACCTCATTAACTGCTTGATCATTGTTTTAATTTTTTCTTAACTGCTGTGTCCTTTCCTTTCTCTTATCTCCGATTTCCTGTTTTTTTACTCAACAGCAGGACCAGGTATGTGATGGGGATTTGCTTGCAGTAGTGGTTGGCTGCTGCTTGTAGCTCTCTTGCTCACCCCTTCTGTATGCATGACCCCCTGTGGCAGATCAGGAGAGACCGGAAGGCAGGGTCCCTCCCTGGGTGCGGAGGCTGGCAGGGGGCTTCTGCATCTCCTCCCCGTAACTCAGCACTTGAGGTGGCGGGGTTCCATCTCCCCTTCAGGAGCCACACACCCTGAGCCAAATCAGTGCCCAATGGCCAAATGCCAAGCCACCAGTAATGATGGGGACCCGTGGGTGGTCCCCAAGATGCCCCAGCTTCCTGCACCGTAGCCTTGTTTCTGTCCTGGCTGGAGCACCGCAGGTCCCACTCCCACTTCCCACGCCCCAGAAATGCGCTCCCGCGGGAACACATCAATTGCAAATAGTGAGCAGACTGTCCCGTCTGCTGGATCCGGAGCTCGGAGACAGTCTCTTGGTTGCGGCTTCTGCCCGTCTGGGGGTGAGTTCCTGCGGACCCAGGAGCCACAGCAGACGGCCTGTGAGCTGGGCGTGGCATAAAGTGGGGGACGCTGAGCCATCAGACCAGACCTAATGGAGCCTGGTGCCCTCTGGGGCTGTACTGAGCATTGCCTCCTTTTGAGCACTGGGACTGAAGGTTTTTTGAAGTCTAGTGGGAGATTTGGCTGAAATATCTGAATTTTCAAATAGGCCGCCTCATGGAACAAAGCTAATCTGAGACAAGCAGCCCACCGGGATCTTTTTTTTAAAAATATATATTTTTATTCATTTCAGAGAAGGGAGAGGAGAGACAGACAGCTCCTCCTGCACACCCCACACTGGGGATGGAGCCTGCAGTATAGACATGTGCCTTGACCTCCTGTTTGTAGGTCGACACTCAGTTATTGAGCAGTACCAACTGGGCTTTTTGTCTGTTTCTAAAAAGTTTGCTCTATCTTTGGCCACATTGTTTTTTTCCCTCCATTCTTTTATTTATTTATTTGTTATTTAAAATATATTTTTATTGGTTTTAGAGAGGGAGAGAGACACACACACACACACACACACACACACACACATCAATGATGAGAATCCCTGATTGGCTGCCTCCTGCATGCCCCACATTGGGAATGAGCCTGCAACCCAGGCATGTGCCCTGACTCTGAATCGAACCGTGACCTCCTGGTTCATAGGTCAATGCTCAACCACTGAGCCACGCTGGCCGGACTTTTCACCCATTCTTAAAGTAAAGGATACTTCCAATACACTTTCAAATGCCCCCACTCTTAATTTATTCTGGAGCCTTCTTGGTATTTACACAAGGTGAACCATAACCACGATCCAGCTCTCTTCCCTCCCCGGGCCTCAGTGTTAGCAGTCCTGCTCCCACTGGTTTGGTGGTGGGAGGCAAATGCCACCAGGCCCAGAGCTAGTCACTGGTGGCACTTGGTTTACAAAGTATACACACTACGTATACTTTCCTTGCTCTTGGCCATCGTACAGTGAAATGGTCAAGATGTTGTCCACTCTCTAGTTCTCTGTGGCTTGGTGTCTGGTTGGGAAAAGGGATCAATCTGGTGACTTGAAGGATTCACTCATTTGGGGGCCGTGTCCTCGGTGAACTGTGTCTGTGTAACTGTGAACATAGGATGTGGTGTTTGAAAAGCTAACATTTGCCCTTAGTGCATCATTGTAAATGGTCCTGCCATGGGTGACCCGGTGTGGTTTTCTTTCTAACACATCTGGCTTTCTGTTGGTTTATGAGCATTATAGTTCCTCCTCCAGAAAGAACAGAGAGCTTACTTCCCACTGAGCCCTCTGGAAGGCAGGCTCCGGAGCAGTGTCCGTGGGGATGACTGGTCACCGTAGCCTCGGGTGGAGGGTGCAGCAGGGACAGCGCTCGCTCTGTCTGGCCTCCCGGAGCTTTGTGTGGCCTCCTCCCCCACGTGACGCGGGTCCGTCTGCACTTGCACGAGCTCGTTCAGATTAATGTGGCATTTTTACAGTATTGGCCCTTGACATTGGGACCAGGGAGCTCCTTGGGCACCCTGACCTTTGAGCGTAGCGAGTGGGACTCGGGCGGTGGGTGCAGGCTGTGTCTGACTGCCTTTTCTGCGCTCTCTTTAGCAACCCAAGGACATCTGTGTGATGGTCGGGTTCTGTGAGCAGGAGGTGCCCATGCAGCCTCTGGTCCCTGCCAAAGTGGTCTCGGAGACCGTCATCCCTGCCCTGGAGCTGGTGGAGCCCATTAAGGTACCTGGTGTTACTGTTTGTCCTGGCCAGCGCCGTATGAGTACATTTGTTGCCGTGGTCACCAACCCCAGCGCTCCTGGGGTCGAGTCTACGTTCTAGCACGTCATTCAGGTCGTTTTCCAGGGCCCGCGCCAGCCTGATTGTCTTAGGGGATGCTCTCTGAGGCCCCCCCACGGTAGCCATAGCACAGACTTGCTGTTCCCAGACCCCCAGAGCCTCTCGGGTGCTAGCTGCCACACGGCAACTGTTTTGTTTCACTTGGTGACAAGCCTCCTCTAATCCATAATCAGTTTATATTCAGCAGGTCTTATGGGTCAGGCGTTGCTTGAGAGAGGGAGCCCAGAACAGCCCGCCTCCAGAGGTGAACAAAACTGTCCTGTGCTCATGGGGCCTGCAGTCTAGTTCTTAACCAGTTCACTGCCGTGCATCCAAAACGGAAACCATCCCTCACGCCACGATATTTGGAATTTAATTTAAAAAGTCAATTTGCAATGAATATTATAAAAATAAATATATTCCGCACAATTTGATTGTTCTTAAATATTTTCACCTGAAAATTCTCAGGAAAAATGATTTTAAAGTTGGTCAGGGCTCCCATTTGGGGAAAACTTTTTTTTTTTAATAGACTCATGTGGCCTGTGGAGAAGGTCTGCCACTTGGGGAAGGGGGATATCACGTGGCACATGCACATACTTCTTGTTCCAGAACGCCCCATCACTCCCCTCCGGCTGCGTTGCTCCCTCCTGTCCCCCCTCTGCGGTGCAGCGTGTGGGAAGGTTAAGGTGTGGAGATGCTCGGAGGCTTTGCCCACCTGGCTGACAGAATTAACGGCCAGAGGAAAGGGAGAGTTATAGCTTGTAATCTAGTCACATTACTTAAATTTATACAATTAAAATAAAAATAAAAATCCAGGCCCTGCCTGGTGAAGCTCTGTTTAAGTGTTGTCCGAGCACCAAAGGTTTGCAAGTTCAATCCCCAGCCAGGGCGTGTGAGGGAGGCAATGGATCAATTTTCTCCCTCTCCCTCCCTCCCTCCCTCTAAGCATGTTTTTGGATAAGGATTTTTTTTTTTAAGTCTTTATTTTTGGGGTAAGGATTTAAAAAGAAAATGCAGGTGCTCAGTGGAGAGTGGCTGGTGACTGCTGTGTCTGACCGCAGGGATGGAGAAGGTTTCTGTCGTCACAGAAAGTCCTGTTCAGCAGTGCTGCCTTATTAAAGGCAGGCTCTTGAAAAGCAGTTTCAGGTGTTACTGAGACTTTTAACTGAAGTGTAAATTCCCGTTGAGAGGGTGGGGTGGCGGGAGGGGGGGTGAAGGATTGGCGAAAGGGATGGGTCTCCTGCATCTCAGAAACGAGAGGGACTGGACCTTAGACGCCGGGAGGAGGCCGCACTTCCTGGTGACCAGTGGGAAGTGGCGCTTTGCGACGTTAACCCGTCCTTGCCTCCGAGTCCCCTCTCCTGCAGAGGACGGGACCACGGGCTGAGGTGAGGGTCTCCGCATTCACACGGCCTCTCACCTCCACAGAAGGGCCTGGTGCAGGCGAAGGAAGATGTTTTGTGCGAGATGTGTGAGTACGTGGTGAAGGAGGTGGTCAAGATGATCGACAGCAACAAGACTGAGGTATGTGGGCTTCCTGGCAGAGGGAGGTGCTCCTGGGTCCCTGGAGCTGGAATGGCCCAGAGGGAGAAGAGCAGAAATAGGTGGGCCTGGTCCTTGGCTGGTCTGGGCACCAGCTGGGGACTCTGTCACTCTTCCCGCCCGTGGTCCTCTGGGCTGTGGCTGGAGGCGGCCGCTCTGCCCTGCTCCGGAGCGCTTGTCGTATGCAGGAGGATAAGACTGGTTTCCTAGTCGGGTTCTTATTTTCAGAATCTCTCCCACCCCTACCCAGCCTTCCATCTTCCCACGTGATCCTCTTGTGTTTCAGGAAGAAATAATTCACGCTTTCGATAAAGTGTGCTCCAAATTGCCCAAGTCCTTGTCTGAAGAGTGCCAAGAGGTGGTGGACACTTACGGCCGCTCCATCCTGTCCATCCTCCTGCAGGAGGCGAGCCCCGAGCTGGTGTGCAGCATGCTCCAGCTCTGCACCAAGCAGGGGCTGCCTGCGCTGACCGGTGAGCCCAGTGGGAGTGAGGCTGGCCGGCCCCTTGGGGGTTTGGGGGGGACCCTGCCGGCACTGAGCCCGTGCTCTCTTGCACAGCACATGTGACTCAGCAAAAGGACGGGGCCTTCTGTGAGGTGTGCAAAAAGCTGGTTGGCTATTTGGACAACAACCTGGAGAAAAACAGCACAAAGGAGGAGATCCTGGCTGCTCTTGAGAAAGGCTGCAGCTTCCTGCCCGACCCTTACAAGAACCAGGTATGCCCCGGGCAGCGCTGCCCGGATCCCACCTGCCTAGGCAGTGCAGGGCGGGCTGTGCCCGGGCCTGAAGTGTTGAAGCCATTTCTGCCTGGATGCATGGAGCCCAGCGGCCTTTTCCCGGAGGCAATCAGTTGGCTCACGTGGAGCCACTGGGGGAGATAACAAGCAAATGAGGCCGCGTGTGGGTGGGGCTCTGGGGAGGGCCCTGGGGCCATTGGGCTGGAAATCTTGGGGAAGAGCATGCCCAGCTCCCTCCTTTTATGCGCCCACTCTTCTGGGCACACCCTGACCTCTGTGCCTGCTTGCTTCTCAGTGTGACCAGTTTGTGACCGAGTACGAGCCCATGCTGATCGAAATCCTGGTGGAGGTGATGGAGCCGTCCTACGTGTGCTCGGTGAGCTCTGAGCGCGTGTGCGGGGCGCGCAGCCTGGGGTGCTGTGCGGGCCATGGGCAGAGGCTGGGGCAGAACTGGGGTGCTGTGTGGGCCATGGGCAGAGGCTCCGGGATGGGGTGTGAGGAAGCCAAGAAGTTCGAGAACCAGGCTCTAGGCCCACCACTTGGTAACCCTGATGTTTTTTGAAAGTGCACAGCGGAGCTCTGGTTCTCGCTGCTTCTAGAAGCTGATCGTTTCAGGTCTGTAAAGAGTTAGTTAGGCAGCTCTAATTCTTCCCCTTTTGTGTTCCTTTTCCTCTTGCAGAAAGTTGGAGCCTGCCCCAGGGCCGGTAAGCCTCTTTTGGGAACGGAGAAGTGTGTCTGGGGCCCCAGCTACTGGTGCCAGAACGTGGAGACAGCGGCCTTGTGCAACGTGAGTACTCAGCACCGGGCCACAGCGCGTGGGAATCCTGCTCTAACAGGCCCCGGGCCATTCTCTACCCTGTTAGTGAGGAACCTGAGGCGAGTGAGGCATTCGGCTTACTCCTGGCTTCCCAGTCCAGGCTGGGCTAGCTGTTCTTTTCTCAGGAGGGGAGGGGTAGCTCCTCTTTAATACTGCTTTTGTTCCTGCTCTTCCTTCGCCTCAGTTCCCTAGGAGAGGGTCAGATTTGCACGAGGTCCCCCCAGGGGTTGCACAGGCCTGTTTGGGTTCATTGCCCAATCCTTGCGTAAGACCTCATGCCCCTCGGGAGTCACTTTTGCCCTGGCTGGAGCCTGGCCTGAATCTTCACCCCAGGCCGAGCAGAGCTGTTTAGAAAGGCCCTGCGAGCTGGCACCTGCCTGACTGCTCCAGCACCACCTGGCTGGGGAGCCACCAGTTGGGTGACCTACACTCGCGGTTTCCCTGGGTGGGGATGTTGGACCAACCCCTGTTACTTAATGTTCTTTTGTGCAACTTTTCTTCCTCGTGAGAGTTCCTCCAGTTGGGGGAAGTTGCATCATTTGGGGCCGCAGCACGGAGGGGTGGTGAGGCCCCTCATGGCCGTGCCGAGCTCCTCCCTCCAGCCAGGCCCCAGGCCATTGGCAGGACAGGTGCCGCTGCTGTCCTGGCCCTTTCTCGAGGCCTGAGCTGGTGTGAATCTCTGACTCAAGGGGGCCTCGGGCGCAGCCTGTCAGCTGATGCTGGGTCCTGGGCCTACCTGCCCGGGTGCTCATGTGCGAGCGCGTGCTCCCAGGTTTTAAATGAGCCGCTGTCCTGGGCCTGCCTTGTCTGGTGCCACCGCCTGACCTAGACAAGATGACCAGGCTCCATGTGGGGGCGATGTCTGGTGCATGAACGGACCAGGGGTGGAGTTGTCATCTGAAGATTAACCCAGTTTTCTCTCCTGTCAGGCCGTCGAGCATTGCAAACGTCACGTGTGGAACTAGAAGAACCTTCCATCTTGGAGAAACCACAGCATCTGCTCCTACTTGTATGTCGGGGAATGAACACAGATCTGTCGACTTTGTTATAAAAATAGGCCCCCTTCCCCTCACGCTGTTTCTCATCTCCCTTAGTTAACATGGCGGACAGCGCGGGAGGCGCCCGGCCCGCCCTGGCATAGTGCTTCCGCGTCCCTTTCATCCTGCCTCGTGGGCCATGGCGCCCTGCACCCCGGAGGCCTCTGAGCTGCCCTTGCATGTGGCTGCCTGGAGGAGGCAGGGGCTCGCTGCTGGCAGCAGCCGGAGCTGCTTCACAGGAGGCCGCCGTCCTCTTGGCCCGGCTTTGCCGAGCCCGCCCGGGCTTGGCGCTGTAGCCCCTGCCCACCCTGAGGAGGCCACCTCCCCGGGCTGCTGGGTTGCTAGACAAAAAAGCAAAACAAAGGCTGCTTTGTATGAAAGATTAGAGCTCAAAATAATTAGGCTTTTTACTCTGTGGTTTGCACTGAAATAGAGATTTTGGAAGCGGCTGCTCAGGAGACCTGGGTGAGGTTTGGGTTTGCTGACCCTGGGCCAACCTTTGATCCAGCTTTCCGGCGTCTTTCCTGGCCATGTCTTGTTTGGTCCTGTGGGTTTGGGGGGGAGGGGACAATCTGCTTGAATGCAACCTGCGTAGCTCAGTGTGGGGTCTCTGCCCCCGGCTTTTGTGAGTGAACACGTGGACTGTGGTGACCACCTCATGCCTGCTCTGTGCATCACAGCCCCGACCGTCTTGTGGATATTGCTTTTGACCTGGAAATAAGTGTGAATGAGGCTCCTAGGCTTCCAGGCGGCGGGCCGGTCGGTCAGGACCGTGGCTGCTGCCCGCCTCCTCCCCCCTCCGTGCTGACTCTCCTGCTGCACTTCTGGCTGTCAGGGGGCAGTAAGACCTGCAGTTGCCATTAAATGGACTTAATGATTTTTTGTTTTGCACTAAAGTTTCTGTGATTTAACAATAAAGTCTGTCAATCAGATCTGAGATTTCTGTGATACCTCAGCCAGAAGTTTGGTTTCTGATTAGCTCTCCAAGGCCGTGCTCAGCAGTCCCATGGCACCTCTTGATCAGGGAACACAAAGTGGGTCAAGTGCCACCTGTCTGCCCTGAGGGGCCCAGGCTGGGGGGCCGCCGTGCCCTTCACCCTCCTCCCTCGCCATCGTTGACCAGAACAAGTGCCAGTCCTGTGAGTTGCTTTTCTTTTTAAAATTCAGACCATTCCAGAAACGTTCAGTGAGTACCAGTAAAACAAACCAAGGGGGACATAGTGAGGGAATAACTTAATTTAAAAAGGAATACACACGAACACTCTACATCCAAAACCAAGGGAACACCAGTCATTTCTCCTTTTGAGCCGGTACATTTGGGAAGCCAGTGAAATGGAGAGAACGTGGTTCATGGATAATAACCTTGTCCAGGTGGGGAGGCAGGGGTCACTGCCCCCCCGGGTGTCCAGTCGGACGTGGCAGAGACGCGGTGAGACTTGAACGGAAGTCTGAGGCGAGGCCAGGCTGGGGCTGGGAGGAGTGGGAAGGGCCTGCCTGGCCTTTCGGTTCAGCCTGGGCTGAGTTGGTCCTGAAACTCGTCCCCCAGGGATGCTCCTTACCTTATCCTTGGACACTTAACATTCTGGTTTGGTTTTCTTAAAAAAATAACAAATCTTATGAAGGTAGAGGTCAGATGCTGAATGAGTGCCTGGCAGAAGTGGAGTCGGAGCTGCACACAGCAGACTGCCACCACTTGGCCGACCCAGGGTCGCGAGCCAGGGTCGGCTGGAGGGGTCCGCGCCCCGCGGTCCTGGTGCTGCTCACGCCGCCGGCGAGGCCCCCCATGGAGTCACAGCTCCGTGATCTCCAGGGGGCTCTCCATGATCACGTCTCGCAGCTTGTGCAGGGGCGTGGACTTGGCGGACTCGGTGCGGGCGTTGCGCTCGAAGGCACTGGCCTCGGCTGCCGCCAGCGTCTCCAGGGAGCGGCCCAGGCCCTTCTGGTCGTCCTCGGGCAGGCTGTTGAGGTCGGTGGCCAGCAGCGTGCCCGTGCTGCCGTGCACCACGTGGAAGCCGTCGGGCCCCTTGAGCTCCGGCGGCGGCGGCGGCGGCTTGCAGAAGCGCAGGCTGCCCTGGCCCGGGCTGCGCTCCCCCGGCTCCTCCAGCTCCGTCTGGATCAGCTGCAAGAGGCCGGGGGCCCCCACACGCTCAGGGCTGGGCCCGGGGGTGACAGGTGGGTGGCCCCAGCGTCCTGCCTGCCTCGCGCCTGCTTCCTCCCCACGGCGGGCGCACAGGAACCCGGGGCTGGCACTGACAGCCCGTCTCCAGCTGGTACAAGGGGCACCTGGAACTCCCCGGGCTGTGCTCTCGGGAGTATGGGCTTCCTGTGAGCTGGGTTTTGTGTATTCACTTTTATCTACACAATCGCTGTGATGCAGCTGCGGTGTCTGCAGTGTTTGTTACCAAGTTGGCCTCAAGCAAGGTCAACACCAGCGGCCAGTGGGGAGTTTCCACAGTGAGGCTGTGGCGCTCAGCCCGGGCCCATTCCACTTGAGAATGCCGGCCCAGCCAGCAGTCTGGGTTTCACCTGACTTTTTCAAGTGTTGACCTACCACCGCAGGCAAACAAACTTGAGAACCTGTTTGAACCTACAGCCGGTTTCTTTAAATCACCCCATTTAAAGTATCATTTAAATCACCCCATTTAAAGTTTCTCAGATGTGAGAAACACTTCCTTGTGCCTACCCTATCCCTGGAAAGCCCACTGTCACTGCCTGTACCCCACCCACTGCTCTCTGGTCCTGGCTGCGGAGCTCCGGAGACGGAGGAGGAGGAGAGCAGCAGGAGAGCTGGAGAGAGAGAGGAGAGAGAGCACCCCCAGGGCTGGGGCACGGCACACAGCTCCCTGCCCTCCCGGCTACCTCGGAGATGGAGGAGTGGCAGGAGGAGGCTTTTTGCACCATCCGCTGTGCAAAGAGCTTTTTGAGCCGCAGGTAATCCTCCAGGACCACCTTCAGCAGCGAGCCCTGGGGGAGGGAGACGGTTAACCCCCCACCTCAGCCCCCACAGCCTCCCCACCCCTCCTCGCTCTGGCAACTCCTACGAAGGCGGCAGGGCGTCTGGGAGAGACAGGCCTCTAACCCTAGAGCAGAGGATCTGGAGCAGAGCCCGGCAGCTCAGCATGGCACCCTGGTCCCAAGGGCTCCACGGGCTGGAGCAGCTCCTGATCGCCCAGGGCCCGGGACCCTCTCGTTGCCTGGGTGCTCCTGCCCCAGTGGAGGCCGGGCCTAGCCGAGCCTGCAGGTGGAGGAAGCAGTCCCCGCTCCCTCGTCCTCCCGAGCAGCCCAAGCTCCGCCAAGGCCCCGGGGCAGGGGTGTGGGGTCTGTAGGGAGCGCTCACCTTGATGGGCCCCTCCCGGATGATCTGGCCCAGCTTGGCAATGTTGTCGTACTCCTGGAGGGCGGCCCGCAGGTAGCGGTCCTCGTCCGGCTTCACCGCGGCTGGCTCGCGCCCGAAAGTCCCCTGGGGGAGAGGACGTTAGCTGGATGGAGGCAGCCAGCGGGCACGCACTCCCACAGGCAGGGCCGAGGCCCACCTCCGAGGACAGCGGTCGCCGACCTTTCGGACCTCATGGACCGACCACCAGTGTCCACGGACCACCTGCTGGCGACCGCTGCCCTAGAAAACCCCCCTCCTTGGCCAGGGCGGACGGAGACCCACCCTGCCCCTGCCCGGCTCACGTGGGTGCGGGTGGGGCTGCTCCACAGGTCAGCGATCTCGCTCAGGTTCTCCGGCAGGTCATCCTCGTGCTCGGCCTGGGCGGCCAGTTCCAGGTTCCGGCAGAAAGGATCCAGCCATACTGGGTTGGCCCTGCGGGTGGGGTGGGGTGGGGTGGGGTGAGGGCGGAAGGCTTGAGAGGACAGATGCCCTGCCAGCCTCACCCTCACCCCTTCCTGTTTCCCTGGCCAACTGTAGGTAGGGTCTTTCACAGAGCAGGGGAGGGGGTGCAGGCCTCTTGCCCACAGCACCTGTGGGTGCCTCCCCCCCCTAGGATCCCACTAGAACCAGGACAGGACAGCATGTCGACTGGATGAGCTTCGGTTTGGAAGCCTTACTGCACCCCTCAAACTTGGGGCCCTTTAGGGTTAGGGAGCCCAGCTCGGTGGCAGGGTTTCTGAGGGTGGAGAGAAGGGTGGCTGGACCACCAGGGGGCGCCCGCACCCCAGGTTTAGCTAGTCCGTGTTCCCTCACTAGGAGGCGGCAGGCCGGGAAGTTAGTCCCCAGCTGGGCCCCTGGCAGGCCTTCCCATCGTGCACCGGCAGAACTTGGGGGCCCCGCTCACCCGTCAAAAGAATACTTGTTGGTGTTGGGCATGTCCATGATGTCAATGAAGCCACGGTTCCCTGCAGGGAGCAGTTGGGGCATGGAGAGGGGGGAGCTGCTCTGCTGGGGCGTTCCCCAGGAGCCCCTCCTGACCTCTGACCTCTGACCTCCCAGCCCTCACTCACCTGCGGAGCCAGCCACTATGGCTTTGAGTTTCCTCTTGTGTCTGGAGAGAAGCAGAGAGAGGCGCTGGTAAGGGAGGCTGGGGCTGGGCTGGCGTCTCACAGCCATGCCAGGAGGAGGGCTGGTTGGCAGGGCAGGGCCAGGGTCACTCACACGGTCCTGTAGTACCAGTTCATGAGGATGAAGAGCATGGCGGCCAGGAAGAGGAGGATGGCCAGGACAATGATCGCCATCTGAGGGGGCGGGACAGGCGTGAGCGGGCGGGCGCACCCGGGGTGACCGGGTGACTGACTGGGGGGCCGGTGCCACCAGGGGTACCTGCAGGGCAGACATGTCTTCGGGCAGCTGGATGGAGATGGCAGGCTGCACGTCCATGACGTTGTAGTTCCGGAAGAGGTTCCGCAGCTGCTCCTTGTTCTCGTCGATCATCTGGATCACCCTGGGCAAGGGGCAGGGGGCAGGGGGCAGGGGCCTCAGCTCCCCTCCTCAGCCATTCCCCAAGCACGTGTTCACGCAGGCCAGGCCGCCCAGTTCTTGATTTGGACATCCAAGGTTCACACCCCGCAAGCCTTGCAGGGTTAAAGCCCGCCCAGCTAGGAGAGCTTTGGGTCATAGTGCACGTTCCTCACAATCAATACAATACTCCCATTGCACAGATGGGGAGAGGAAGGCTCAGAAGGGCAGAGCTCTGCCGAAACCGGTTTGGCTCAGTGGTAGAGCGTCAGTCTGCGGACTGAAAGGTCCTGGGTTCGATTCTGGTCAAGGGCATGTACATTGGTTGCGGGCACATCCCTGGTAGGGGGTGTGCAGGAGGCAGCTGGTCGATGTTTCTTTCTCATCGACGTTTCTAGCTCTCTATCTCTCTCCCTTCCTCTCTGTAAAATATCAATAAAATATATTAAAAAAAAAAAAAGAAGGGCAGAGCTCTGCTAATCCCCACGTCCTGGGGAGAGCGCCCCTGCTGGTGGGTCCTCCCCACGCCAGGGCAGGGAGGCCGGCAACGACATCCTGAGCCCAGATCCCCGCTCACCGGTCCACGTCCAGGATGCGGTTGGTCTCTCGGTTCACCACGTGGATGAGCAGCTCTGTCTGCGCGAAGTTCACCCGGCCCTTCTTGTCCACATGGAACTAGGCAAGGAGGGGCGTTCGGGGGTGTGGCGGGTGCAAGGGCTGGGCTGGGAGGGGCAGGCCTCTTCTAGGCGCCCCTCCTGCCCTGCCTGACCAACAGACCCATCACAGGCGGGGTGGCCGTCTCGTCACGGCACTATCATTACCCCCATTTCACAGAGTCAGGAAACAGGCCCAGAGGCCGGGGAGGACTTTCCCGGGGCCAGGCAGGTGGGAAATGACGGAGGGCACACCCGCCCCTCTTCACGTCTCTGACCTCCCCACAAGGCTCTGCCCCTCCTTGTGGCCTGGCCGTCTCCCCCCACCGCCCCGCCCAGGGGCTCCGTGGGCACCTGCACGTCGTCCGTGTTGACGATGGCCCCGGTGATGTTGGAGAGCAGGCGGATGAACTCCTCCTCGAAGCCCCGCACGCGGTCCGGGATCTCGTTGATGACGATCTTGACGCGCTGGTCGTCCCTCAGGATGTAGATGCCGATGATGGCCGTGTCGTTGTGGCCCGCCAGGTCCTGGGCCACGATGTCCACCACGAAGTAGCCGGGGCTGTAGGCCATGAAGAGGTCGAAGGTGCGCAGGATGCCGTCCACGCTCCCTGCAGGAAGAGCCCGCGGACGGGGAGCAGGTCAGGGGCCACTCGGTGCCCCGGAGTCCCTGGGGCAGGGTGAGGTCCAGGGCAGGAGACACACTTCTGGGGAGGCAGCGCGGGCCTGCAGGACTGGGGACCCGGAACTGCAGAGCCCAGCACCCACCTCAGCGAGGCTGCCTGACCCACGCCTCTTCTACAGATTTCTAGTGACCTCTCCTGCTTTCTAACCACTGAGCTACGTTTTTATTAAACATTGTGCTTACTGAACAAAACAACTGTGGGGTGTGCTGGCCCGAGAATGATGACCTTGGGACTCTGGTGTCCCCTGCTGGGGTCCTTCTGAGCCTCCTCAGTGTCTGTCTGTGTCCCCACATGAACTTCAGAATTTGACAGTAGAGAGATGCCCACAGGAGGTCCAGTCCAGTCTTCTCTTAGGAGACAGTAGACATGGGTTTAACATTTGCCACTTTCTAGCTGTGTGACCTTTCACTACTTAGCCTCTCTGTGTTTTGTTTACTAAAATAAGAGCAGTGGGCGCTCAGGGGACAAAGCAATGGTGTCTGGGTGTGTGACTGGAGAAGGTGACATATGAACTAGATTCGTTTTTTTTAATCCTCACCTGAAGATATGCTGTTGTTTTTTAAAATTGAATTCAGAGAGAGAGAAACATTGATTGCCTCCCATATATGCTTCGACCAGGGATTCAACCTGCAACCCTCTGTATCCTGACCAGGAAATCAAACTTGTAACTTTTTGGTGCTCCAACCAACGGAGCCACCCAGCCAGGGATGACCTAGATTTTGAAGGATGGTTGGGGGGAGCATATGGAAGGCAGAGGTGGAGTCAGATGGTAATCCAGGAAGTAAAGAAAAGGGACCAACGGCCCAGGGAGGATGGTGTGCAGCAGGGTGAGCAGTTCGGCTTGACTGGGCACAGGGCCTTTGAGGATAGTAGGGGGATGAGAACCAGAAAGGGGGATTAGGAAGAAGACCTGGTGAGCCTTGAGTGCCAGGCCAAGAAGTCTGGATTGACTCCTACAGACAGAGAGGAGCAGGGAAGGGGTTGGGGCTGGAAGTAAGGTGACGGGACACCCTGTGGGCTCGGCCATCCACACAGGGAAGTACTCAAGCAGGCATGCACACTTGTAGGTACAAGTACACTCTGACTGCTGGCTCCCCAGTGCCTAGCACAATGCCTAACGGGAAGGTGAGGTGCCCAAATGGAACATCAGGTGGATATATGGAAAGGAGAATGGAGAGATGGGTGGATGGATGGATGGATGGATGGATAGATGGATGGATGGATGGATGGATGGATGGATGGATGGATAATGGGTGGAAGAAGAAATGGGAAAAGATAAAGAGGAAGTGGGTGGGTAGATGTAGGTATGGATAGGTGGTGGAATAAAAGGATTAATGAGTGAAAGTTGACTGGCTGAATAGGTGGATGGGCGAATGAATGAAAAGACTGCCATGGCTGGCTGGCCACCCCTGTTCTGTGGAGCCCAAACAGACCCCCCATCTCTCCCAGCCAACACGCCATGCAGTGGCAGAGGCCCTACCCATGGTGAAGACCTGGCCCACGTCCTCGGAGTCGTTGGCGAAGGCCCGGAAGTAGTGAATGGCCAGGATGCTGTAGAAGACCAGGCTGTTGTTGCCAATGTCTGCGTCCAGGGCCAGCACCTGGATCAACTCCGAGCCCATCTTGGCGTCGGTGGCCACTCCTGCAGGGACGGGCAGGCGGTGTAAGTGGTGGGGCGGGGGCCACCCCGGCCCCGGCACCCCGGCTCCGGGCCCGCACCTGCAGTGTACTCGGCCTTCGTGAAGCGCGGTGGCTGGTCGTTGATGTCCTCCAGCACGACGCGCACCTCCTGCAGGGTGAGGTCGGTGACCAGGTCCAGGTCTGGCGCGGGCCCCCGGGGAGGTGTCCAGCTGCGGTTGCTGGAGGCCTTGACAATGAAGGAGAAGACAGCTTCGCGCTCCCGGTCCAGGTCCTTCAGCACCAGCAGACGCCCGTCGGGCTGAAGATGGAAATTCTTCTCTTCGTTCCCGGCTGAAGGTGGGACATGCACAGGGTGAGGGGGCAGGCGCCCTGGGCCATCCCCAGCCCCTGGCAGGCAGGGCGCCAGTCCCATCCGGCCCCACCTGCGATGAAGTAGTACACAATGGCGTTGGAGCCCTCGTCCGCGTCCACTGCGCCGGTCACGTTGCCCACGAGGGTGCCACGGGGCGAGTGCTCGGGCACCGTCAGCAACTGGTACTGGGGGCTGCCTTTCTGCAGGGAGAGGGGAATGCCATCACGGGGGGCCAAGGCAAGGCCCGGCTTCCAGCTCCTGCCAGAGGGCCCGAGGCAGGACGTCAGTGGGCGCTGAGGGGGCTTCTTGTCCACGCCTTAGGGGGTGAGCAGAATGGCTACAACCTCAAGGGAGCAAAGGCTGGGCCTGGGCGACCCCAGCTCTGCCCTGATGTCACCCAGTGGCACCCTCCATGAGGGCAGGGCTGGGCTTGGCATGTTCTCTGGCCTTCCAACACCTCAGTGGACGCCTGGACTGGGGGTCACTGTCTCATATGCACATGCATCTCCAGGGAATATCTCATCCCAGGTGCACACAAGGGGAAGCGCCAAGTCAGAGAGCCTGAGTCCACCGGGGGAGCTGAGCCCCAACTCAGGACAGCAGAGCTGACATTCAGCCTTCCCGTGTACTGTGTGTGCAATGAGGGGTCAGCTGCAGGAGTCTGGCGTTTTTGTCTGTTTTGACAGCTGGGTAGTGCTTTGAAATAGGAGTTGCTCAATTAAGTATTTGTTCTGTTAAGTGTATGCCGGTTTCTGAGTGCAACCACATGTGGATATGGTAAAGGGTGCAGAAGAGAGAACATGCACACGTGTGCCTGCAGGCAGGGAGTCCCTGTGTGGGCGGGACAGGCGCGGGGGATGGCTGAGAGCTCACTGGAGGCCTCAGGAAGAGGGGCTCGTTGTCATCGATGTCATCCAGGGCCACCTGCATGGGCTGCATGGTCTCGTAAGGCACGGGCTGGCCCAGGTCGCTGGCCACCAGGATGAGCTGGAGGTGGAAGAGCACAGTTAGAGCAGAGCCAGAGGGCCCCAGAAGGGCACTCCCGGGGCCAGACCATCCTCTAGAAGACGTTCTAGGCGAGAGGGTGGTGGCCCTGCACCCGCAGGAAAGCCCCTGGAGCTGGCCCCGCACTCACGCTGTACACCGCCTGCTTCTCGCGGTCCAGGCGCTGGGCGGTCTGGATGAGGCCGCTGATGGGGTCGATGGTGAAGTACTCCCAGTCCCGGTTGCCCGTGGTCTTCAGGAAGCTGTAGCGCACGGCCCCGTTGAGGCCCTCATCCTGGTCGGTGGCGTAGACCTCGTACACGTTGGAGCGCAGCGGCACCTCCTGCGGAGGGCGGGGGAGGGAGGCTCCTGGGGCACCTGGGAGAATCCCAGCTCCCAGGCCCCCCGGAGCTCTCCACCTTCCTTGTCCTGCAGCAGAATGTCCTCGCCACCTTTCTGCTTCCTTAGGAAATGGCCGCCTGTTGGCTGGACTCTCCTGGAGTCCGAGCATCTGCTAGAACGTCCCCTCACTCCCCCCCCTAGCCAAGGCCACTGCCCTTTGATGGGTCAGCCTGGGACCCTTCATGCTCCAGACTCTCTCAGGGTGACCGCCTGCCCAGCGGCTACCCTCATCCCTCCGACTCCACTGCATGCTAAGGTTTAGAGGAGGCCACAGCCATCCTCTGTTCCCAGGTCTGTCTTGCTCTCTGCTACCCCAATCTCAGGAACTCTAGGTATCCCCAAGCAGCACCATCCACTCAATGGGGTACCTGCAAATGGGGGGCAGGTAGGTAGGTGACACGGTGGATGCAGACTGGACACCTGGGTTCTAGTCTGTTATGACACCATGTGACCTAAACATGCCACTAAACCTCCCTGAGCCCGTCTCCCATATCCCTTGAATTAAGTCTAAGACATCAAAAAGCCTAACTGATGTCATACATGGACCTGGGCATGATAAAGCTGCACAGCCACACAAGCAAAAAAACAAGTTTCTTCACTTTTAGTTGAAAAATTACCGGCCCAGCATGGTTCCACTGTGTATCTCATTGACCATGACTACTGGCAAATGAACGGCAGTTACAGTTAATTAATAGAAAGTGGGATGACAAACAAGATAATTTCTTAACAGATGTTGGTTGTTTGGGAGACACAAATCTTTCAAAATACAGAGCCCTTGAAGGGAAAGAGTTAGTAAATGAGGCTTTTGGAATGGAAAAGAACTAGATTATTATAAATTTATCTCCTGCCTCATTCCACAAAGAGGATGTAAGGCAGTTTACCAGAAAGTATACATTATAATAAGAGTGAACACACTTTTAAAAAGTCAGGGTAGAGGAAGGAAATGGTTGACAGGAAAATGGGAACCGAGGGCTGGGAGGCAAGGTGTGTGCTAAGACCCTGCAGGGCCCCTGAGGTGGGCTGACCGCTCCTTAGCGGACAAAGCAGAGGACCCTTCAATCAGCACATCAGGCATTTGCAAGCTGAAGCAAGTCACAACATAAAGGCCCAGTGTTTCCCAGAGCTCTGCCTGCAGGACCTTCTTCCGTGGGGCCTCACGGAGGAGACACAGTGATAAGAATTCGCTGCTGATAATGTGAGACACAGAGACTTGCTGACGTTTGGGGGGCAAACAAGTAGGAGACACCCCGATTCTCCACCAGGGAGCACTGTGGGCCTGGGTGCTGAGAGGGAGGAGTGGGGCGGGGCAGGAGACAGAGAAAGACTTCCCTATCTTTACAAGGCAATTTAGAGCGAGGAACGAGAGAGGAATTTAAAGGAGAGTTTCTGGAAATTCAGCCACTCCCCCTTGCCTCTTGTTTTGATGTCACCCTCCACTCCCAGGCTGGCTCCACTTTGGTATCCGCAGGAACAGCAGACATTTGGGAGACATCTAATAGCTAGAGGTTATCAGTCCCGTATTGCAGAGGGGAAACAACAAGCTCAGAGCAGCCACTTGCTCAAGGTAATTTGGCTGGTAAGCGACAGAGTTGGACTTTGACCCAAGATCTTTTGCGGACACAGCCCCTATTACAGACCATTGTCCAGCACTGCCCCCTCCTCTGGCCTCAGTCTCCCCACCTTCACTGATGGGCACGACTGTGGGCTGGGTACAGGACGGGGCACGCTGTTGGCAGGAGGCCCTGGGGGGCACCGTACCTCTTTGATGTGGATGATGGTGCCGTTGGGGGGGCGCACGAAGACGGGGCGGTTGTCGTTGACGTCGATGACCTCCACCAGGAGCATGGTCGTGCCCCAGAGCGGCGGCTCCCCGCCATCCGTGGCCACCACGGTCAGGTTGAACCTCTCGTAGGAATGCAGCGGCCGCTTGGTGGTCACCAGGCCCGAGTCCATGTCCACGTGGAAGGCCTCTGGCGGCGGTGGCAGAGAGCAGGGCGTGTCTGTCTCTGGCTGGGACACCCTTCCATGGCAGCCTGCAACTCCCACCCCCTGCCCCCATGGCACCACAGGTACGGGGCCGGCTACGTACCCTCGCCAGGGCCCTCCAGGGAGTAGGTCACTTCCCCGTTGGAGCCCTCATCCTGGTCGGTGGCCATCATGGTGATGACCGAGGTGCCCGCTGGTTCATTCTCATAAACGCTCGTGCTGAACTGGGGCTTGGAGAACTGGGGCCGGCAGTCATTGACGTCTAGCACCTGAATCACCACCTGGGGGGGTTCGGGGGGTGGGTAGAGGAGGGGGAGGTTGAGGTCAAAGGTCAGGGGCACACCAGGAGCTACTTCAGGTGACCCCAGCACAGAGGAGTAAGCAGAGGTGGATAGTGCCCACTCTGGGAGTGTGACCTCAGACCATTTACTGAAACCCCCGAGCCTCCATTTCCTTAGCTGTACTTTGGGGACAACGTATCTTCTCTCTCAGGGGTGTGAGGCCCCCAGTGGCAGCGTGATGCAGGTTGTGATTGATGGTGGGCAGTGCCCGGCCTGAGGAAACGCTCAGCAGCTGGTCCTGTGCGGAGCAGGTGTGCTCAGTCTGGGCCCTGAGGCAGGAAGCCCTCCTGCCCACCGCCTCCGCTGCCCTTGGCCCCTTCCCTCAGCGGCCCACACGTCGCACGCTAATCTCTGGACCGAAATGCTGGATGGTGATCCCCCACCCCCCCGGGAGGTTCCTCCTGGCTAGGATTGTATCTGGCCTGGGGCTTAGCTCCCTCTGCTGACCCCACAGCGCAAGGGGGGGGGGGCATGGACACACCAGACCAGGAGACCCTCCTCCCCCCCCCCCCCCCCGACTCACCACTGCCCTTGGAGGGAGGCAACCTTAGTTTTCTGACTCCAAGTCCTGTGTTCTTCCCTACACAGCACGTGGCTGTGTGACCAGGGGTAGGATTTCGATGTGGTAAGTGCTCCCAGCCCTTCCCCCATCTGCTAAGTCAGTGGTCGGCAAACTCATTAGTCAGCAGAGCCAAATATCAACAGTACAACGACTGAAATTTCTTTTGAGAGTCAAATTTTTTTAAAAACTTAAATTCCTTCTAACGCCACTTCTTCAAAATAGACTCGCCCAGGCCATGGTGTTTTGTGGAAGAGCCACACTTAAGGGGCCAAAGAGCCGCATGCGGCTCACGAGCCACAGTTTGCCGACCACAGTGCTGAGAGAACTTGCCTGCCAGCTTGTCCCCTCCTCACCCAGGAGAGCTTTTGGATGATTATAGTTAGGTTATTGTCGGGAGAACTGAATGCAGAAGGATGTGACTGGACGAGGCAGAAAGAAGGGGGAGAAAGAAAGAGAAAGCCAAGCCTCACGGAGTAGGATTTGGGGTAGGAACGGGGCAGAGCTTAGGAGGTGAGCCCCTGGCCTCAGAGCGCCTGTACGGACGCTGGACCTGGGGTTGTGAATTGGGTTCCTCGTTCATGTTCTTTAGAAAACACAAAGAAAACTGCTTTATAGCTATGTTTGCGGACTGTGTTTCCCTCAGTGGGCACTCTGGCCAGGTGAGCCCCGGCTTTATTCGGGTCATACCCAGGCATGTCCCTCTGCCTTAGCAGAGGTTTGGCACAAGAGGTTACTGCTGGAGTCCCCGTCTCCCTTGGCCACAGCCACTGTGGCCACCCAGCTAAGCGCCTGCCTTTTCCTCCCCGCCACCGCGTCTCTGAGGGGAACAGGTGGCTCCGGTCGTCAAGCTCTGAAGGCTTTTCTTGCCGCCTCCATGGCCCCAGTCCCTGGCGCCCCCGGCCTCGCCTGGCACCCCTCACCTGCACCGAGTTTTCTCGGCGGTTGCTGGCTACATCCCCAGGGTTGTCCTTGGCCACGGCAGTCAGGATATAGTGGTCCTTCTTCTCCCGGTCCAGAGAGGACACCACATAGATGTCGCCCTAGGAGGAGGAGGAGGATGGAATTAGGTTCTTCATCCGTTCAGCAGATATTTAAAAAATATATATTTTTATTGATTTTTTTACAGAGAGGAAGGGAGAAGGATAGAGAGCTAGAAACATCGATGAGAGAGATACATCAACCAGCTGCCTCCTGCACACCCCCCACCGGGGATGTGCCCGCAACCAATGTACATGCCCTTGACCGGAATCGAACCTGGGACCCTTGAGTCTGCAGACCGACGCTCTATCCACTGAGCCAAATCGGTTTCAGCGGTTCAGCAGATGTTTACGGAGCATCTACTGAGTGCCAGAGCCTGCTGGGGGCTCTGGATATACAGCACTGAACACAAGAGACAACAGCCCCCGCTCCTAAGGAGCTCTTACTTCCCCTGTCCACCTGGAGATGGGACAAACAGCCCGGGCCGGAGCGTACTACCGGCCAGGTCTACGGTCGTGTGCCATAGATGCTCTTTGTTCATAGTGCCAGGCCAGGAGCATGTCTGAGTGCTCACACCAAGCAGGGAGAACAGAACACTGCTGAGAGGGCAGAACGAGGGGGATGTGGGCAGGAGTGGGGGCCGTGGGAGGGAAAGTCCAGTTCCAGCCCAGTGACTGGGGAGGGCCCTGGCTGGCCAAACACCCCGCGGCCACAGGGCTCTTTCTGTGCTGAAACAGCAGCTTGGAGCCCGGTGGCAGACCATCTGAAACCATCACTCCTCTGTTCTTTTGAGTTTCTGCTCTCCCACAGGCTGAGACTCCTGGGAGCCTGGGGGAGGTACTGGGTACAGGACCACATATACACCAGTAGGAGGCGCTCAAACACTGTGCTCACTTTCTGCAGGGCTGCCTAGGCCTCTCTTGACAGTTTAAAACAGTGTTTACATGGACTCGAAGCAAGCTTGCTAGTCTGCTGGGGACACACAGCAGAAGTTTTTGTCCCACCGAGGGCTAGTTCCCACAGATTTTGGCCACTTCCTCCGTGGCTGCTGGGACAGAGAGGCCTCCAGTCTACAGGATGTCTGGGACTCTGAGAACAGGGCTGACTGAGCTAAAAAAAAAAACCTCTGAGGTTACAGATCTCCAGATGGCAGGACCCAGAGACGAAGGGAAAACTGCCACACTTTTCGTGGCTCCTCAGCCCGTGACCCTGGTCCCATTCCACTCCCCAGTCCCGAACCCATGCCCTCCACTGCCCGCTTACCGTGGTGGGGTTGATGGCGAACTTGCCCTCTCCATCCACAAGGCTGTACTCAATGACGGCAAAGTTGCCCGAGTCCGCATCGGTAGCAGAGACCGCCAGGATGACTGTGCCCACGGGCACATCCTCATAGACGGCTTCCTGGAGCCCGATGGGCAGGGGGAGAGCAGCCAGCGTTAGTCCTCCAGCCCATGCCCTGCGCTGGGAACTCGCTGATATAGACAGCCCAGGGCACCAAGATGCTCATGGGGCAGACACTACCATGGGGCCAGGAGGCTGGTAGGGTGGTAGCGAAAGATGACCAAAGGAATGGGCACAGGTTCTAGACTAGCCGTGGGCAAACTATGGCCCTCGGGCCGGATCCGGCCCGTTTGGCTGTTCTATCCGGCCCTCGGAGCCAAAAGAGCGGAGGGTTCTCTCGCTCTCCCCTCCGCTCCTTCACCAGCAGCCCAAGATGAGAGTGCCAGCATGGTCAGGTTGCTTTTGTTCCGGCCCTCCAGTCCAGTTTAAGAACCCATGGTGGCCCTCGAGTCAAAAAGTTTGCCCACCCCTGTCCTAGACCCACCAGGCCCGGCCACCCACCTGGTAGGAAGGCTGGTCAAATATGGGGTTGTTGTCATTGATGTCCACGATCTCCAGGTAGACCGGGATCTCGGCTGCCCGGGGCGGGGAGCCGTTGTCTGCAGCCCTCACAGTGAAGTTGAGCCAGTGCACCTCCTCGTAGTCCACCGTCCGGTTGGCAATGACCTTCCCTGAGACACAGAGGCACACTCAGCGCCATTCTGGCCATTCCCCACTTACAAAGCTCTCCCCAGTAGGAAGAGAAGGATCTAGAACTCTAAGGGGCAGGCACTGTCCCTTGAAGGAGGATGGTCGGTCAGCCCTGCCCAGTGGCAGGTCAGAGGGCTGAGAGCAACTGGCATCCAGCTGTTCTCTTCAGTCGAAGGGCGAGAAAGCCTTTCGCATGTCAAATAGATGCACATCAACATGCACAGGCCTCCTCTGAGATACTCCCTCTCGGCCTTCGTGCATCCTAAGTCATCCCTCCACACCTTAGGTTTCAGTCTGCTGGTGGCAGAATCTGTGGATATGAAACTGTGTATATATGGATGGAAGGCTGACTATGGGACTTGAGCATCCCTACATTTTGGTGCCCCTGGGGAAGTCCTGGAACCAATCCCAGCTGACACCAAGGGACAGCTGTAGTGAAAGCTTGGGTGGTAGAGAGAGATGGTGGTAGAATATTTCAGGTTCCCAGCAGACCTTAAAGGGGCTTTCCATCCCAACCTAGGACAAAGAATTTTGTCCTTTCCTCTAGCTTGGGCATCTGGCAGGAACACTGGCCATAGTGGCTCTGGCCCAGCCCATTGAGGGGCCATGATGGGGCCACCATGAGAGGGTGAGAAGTGGGCCATGGTCCCTCTTGGAGGGTGACAGGCACACACATGCCCCCCAGCCCTACCTGCTGAGGAGTCCTCCAGCTGAACGTAGCCCGGGGGCATCAGGTCCAGCAGGCTGTAGGTGATCAGCCCATTGAGGCCCTTGTCGGGGTCTACAGCCGAGACGGCGATGAGCGTGGTGCCCGGGGTGGCCCCCTCCAGCACCTTCTCTGTGTAGTAGGTGATGCCAAAGGGCTTGAACCGGGGCGTGTTGTCATTGACATCCAGGATGTTGACTGTCAGCTTGGCTGGGGTGGAGGCAGGGGGGGAGGTCGACGTGAGGGACACCACTATGGCTGGGCCTTCCTAAGTCTCAGCTCTTCCTGGAGAGGATGGCAGCATCTCACAGCCCTCCCGGGACCCCTGTAGCTTGACCCACGCTTGAGTGGAGGGTCCTGACCCTTTGCTCTGGTCCGGTCTCATTCTTCCGTAGGGAAAGTAGCTTGGGTTCTACCACCTGGCTGAGTCACCTTGGTGAGGCCCGGCCTACTGTGCCTTAACATGTCTCCTAACCTGTCCCATGAGGCCTTTTCCATGATTCAGCCTTCTGCTTCCCGAGACATGACCTCTCTCTAGCCAGCCCTTTGTCCTCTGAGTGTGGGACGTGTAGGTGAGCACATCTGCCCTCCTTTCCTGAAAACGTGGTCCTCTGGGCAATCAAGATAAGCAGACATGCCTCCAGCAGCCCCTTCCAGCTCATGCCTCAGGCTGCAGGCAAGACAGCCCGTGCCGGCCTGCAGAAGGCAGCATCTGTTCCCCTCTCTTCTCTGCCACAGTGGCCGTGCACCCCACTATGGTGTCTGTGGCTTCTATCACCTTTCCTTGTGCTTTCCTTCCTAGGACCTTGCGGCTTCCTATCAGATCTGGGGTTCCCGTCTCACATCCTCCTTACCAGTTCTGATAACGGATTCCGACCCAAGTCTCTAACCCATCCATTTCTCAGTTCCTGTCCAGCTTCCACCAAGCCTCCTTCTGACTCTGAGCCTTGGGTTTCATGAATCCCCCAATTCTTGGCTTCTGGATCCCCTACTGCTGAGCTCTGCCTAACAGCGGGGACACACGCCATCCTGGGCCTCACTGTAGCTGCCACCTTTCACATCCCTCTGGGTCCTGCTGCTTCCTTCCTGGGGCCAAGCCTTTTCTGCTCCCAGCCTGACCCTCCTGCCCACATCAGCTCTGAATAACCAATGGGAGGTGCCTCTGGGGACCCTTACCATTTGGCACGCTGACAGAGCGCTCTGGTAGGTCGCTGGCATTGTCAATCACCGAGAGAGTGACCTCATAGGTGGCAACCAGCTCGCGGTTCAGGGGAGACTTCACCAGTACAGACCCTGTAGACCAGATCAGGTCAGGTTCAGCCCCAGGGGAACCCCCTAAAAACCTGTGCCTCTTAGGGGTACTCCTGGCCAACCCACTCAATTCCCCATGGAGGGCAATGGTCCCCAATGGACCTTGTTCTTGCTGATCTCATCTCTGGCTGGGATGAGGCCACAGCCACCTGCAAGTTAGGGCACATCACTCATTGCCAGTTATTTAACCTCTCTGCACCTCTGTTTCCTCATTTGAAAAATCTGGATAATTACAGTACCTGCCACGTAGGGCGATTTTGATGGTTATAACAATGAAATGAGTAGAGGGCTTAGAACAGTGCCTGGCACATGGAGAATGCCATGTAACTGCTTGTTTGAAAATGCTTTGTGTCCCACAGCAATGTGAGTATACTGAACACTGCTGGACATTTACACATGGTTACGATGGTGAATTTTGTTACGTGCATTTTATCTCCATTTAAAGAATGCTTGTATTCTACAGAGATCAAGTATAACGGAAGTTCAAGGCCACGAAACAGCTGGGTGGGGTGCTCGGGAGGGGACGGCAACGAACAACCAGACAGTCAGGGCCACTCCTTGGTCTCCATGAAGTAGGGAGTGACGTGGACTAATGTGGGAAAGGAGCGTGGCCTATGATACAACTAGCCAGGAGTTTCCTCCTGCCCACTGCCTCGCAGAGCCCCGCCCACCCCCAGTCCCTGGGCAGATGAGGCTTAGTAGATGCAGGGGCTGCTCCATTGGGCCCTCTCTGCTTCCTGCCTGTTGGAGGATCTGATCCTCCTCCTTCCATCCGCCTCACCCAGGGTGGAAATTCCTCTCTCCCTTTCCAGCTCCCTCTCAGGCACTGAGGTCTCTGGGATTCCCTTCCCCCTGTGCAGGCCCCCCTGCTGGGCTTCTGTCCTCCTCGGTTTCCAGCCACGGGGAGGTCACTTACCCTGGGCCGCTGCCTCCTCCTCCTCCTCTTCCTACTCTCGCTCCCTGTCCCCGAGGCTGGGGAGCGAGGATGGGGAGAGGATGGCTGCATTCAGTCTGCAAAGGCTGGGCCACGGCCTCGGCCTGGCCCCACAGGATGGGAAGGGTGGTGGGGGTACGGTGGGTATGGAGGAAGGCAATGGGGTGAAGCGGAGAAGAGATGAGGTGGGAAGTGACAGAGAAACAGAGCTCAAACCTGTGGGCCTGCCAGCCGTGAGGAAGAGAGAAGAGGGTTAACATCAGTTAGTTCAGGTGCAGAGGGGATGGATCGGAGCAGGGCATGGGGGGCAATGGGGCTCAGAGCTGACCCGGGTGGGGAGTTTGGGAGGGAGGCTGTGAGGGAGTTTGTGAGGCTGAGAGGGAAGGGAGCCAGAGAAGGAAGAGGGAGCCCATTTGGTAGGAGAGGAAGGGGGAAGGAAGGTGAGCAAGGCGGGTGGGAGAGCATGAGGAAGAGGGGCAGAGAAGACACTGGAAAGAAAAATAGAGAGAAGAGAGTCAGTCAGAGGGAAGGAGGACAGGAAAGAGAAACGTGGTAGAGGCATCAGTACTGAGTGCACAGCCTAAAGTGGGGCGGGGTACGGAGCAGCTCTCCATGGTCCTGAACAACCACTGCAAGGGGTCAGGGGCTCTGCTAATTGGGACACTGCATCACCTATGTGACTTCGCCTAGTGCTCATGGTTTTCCTCACTTCTTTTTTCCTTTAGGCCTCTGATGCAGACCGAGCCAGTCATACTCTCTGGCTCATTGCGCACTATCGTCATTGGCACTACTCTTGTTTTATGTATGTATCTATTCCCTTTTATTTCAATACTTCTTACCCCTTCCCTTCTCCTCTAGGGCATTCATTGTAATGTATTCAAAAATCATGTGGGTTTATTTTTTTGCGTCTTTCTCTGTGTCTTATATTTATGCAAATAGGATTATAACATATATATCTCACCCTATTTCTTACTCTTTTCAGTAACTACTTATTTTTAAGGTTCACCCACGTTGCTCTGTGTGAGTCTCATCTGTTGCTTCTGACTGATGCCTGGCATCCCATGGTATGCACCTACAATGTTTTACTCTCCAATCGCCCAAGGATGGGTGCCCAGGTGGCCTCCAACCCCCACCGCCACCATTGCAGTGAACATCCTCAGGGAGTCCCATTATTGACCTGAGAGTTTCCTTGAGAAGTTCTACCCTGGAGCAGAATTGCTGGGCCATAGGTGTGAGTGGACTTCGTGTTAAATTGCTATCTAGTTGGTAGGATGGATCTGAGTTCCTATAATAGTGTTTGTGGGATCAGATGTGCCCACATAATCACCAATACCCAATACTGTCCATCATCTAGCACCTGCCTTGCTCACCTTCCTGCTAATCGCATTTGGAAGCTGATATCTCATTGCTGTTTTACTATGCGTGTCTCTAAACACTTTTTAGCATTTAGTAGTAGTCACGTTAGTTTTTCTGTCACTCCCTGGGCCTTCCAGGAAGTACCAGTATACATGGCGGGTCCCACGTTCCTCCCTAACACCTATAGGAACTGCACTTGGGGAAAAATGGTAAAACCATCAAAATTATAATAAACTGCATAAATCAAAAAAGGCAGGCCACAATTCTCTTTGTTTTGTGATAATATAAGAAAGTCACTAAAGATATACATGTATGTATATATGTATATATGTATACATGTATATGCAAATATATATAATTTAAATAGCCAATATTCATATGAAGAAAGTATTTAATTAGTTATTAAAGAAATACATACTAAAACAAGGTACCTAAATTAAAACAATTTTCCTAGAAAATTACAAACCTAAACACTTTATAATATGTAATGCTGGCAAGAGGTGGTGAGTGGGACACTCATACAACACTGACGGGAACTGGTCAAGGAAGAAGGAAGAAGACAGAGGAGAGAGGGAAGGAACAAAGGGAGAGATAGAAAAGAGAGGGAAGGATGTGCTGTCAATAGGGGAGAGCAGAGAGTAGACAGAAGAGCAGCTGAAGGGAGAGGGAGAGGAGGAGAGGGAGAGGGAGAGAGGGAAAGAGAGAGGGAGAGGGAGAGGAGGAAGGAGAGGGAGGGAGGGAGGGAGAGAGGGAGAGAGGGAGAGAGAGAGAGAGAGAGAGAGAGAGAGAGAGAGAGAGAGAGAGAACCAAAGAGGAGGGTGGGGAAGAAAGCAGAGCGCAGAGACTGGGGCGGGGAGTGCGGAGCAGGGTGAATGGGACGCAGGCCCTTGTACCTGTGTTGATATTCACAGCAAAGGCGTCCTCCTGGTCAGGCACCAGGCGGTCAGTGTCGTCCTTGGCCACGATGCTGACGATGTGGTACTCCAGCTGTGGGTTGAGGTCACGGTCGATGGCCGTGACGTTGGCAATGACGGTGCCCGGCTCGGCTGACTCCAGCACGCTCACGGTCTGGATGGGGTTGAGGAACTCGGGGCGGCAGTCGTTGATGTCATCGATGAGGATGGTGATGATGGCCGTGCCGGAGAGAGGAACCGTGCCCCGGTCCGAGGCCACCACCGTCAGCCGGTAGGATTCCTGCTCCTCCCGGTCAATGGTGACGTTGCCGACGCGGATGACCCCCGTGGCCTGGTGGATGAGGAAGCGGTCCTGAGCCCCCGCTTCTATCCGGTAGACCAGCTCCCCGTTGAGGCCGCTGTCCTCGTCTGTGGCCGTGACCTGAAGGACCGAGAATCCTGGGGGAAATGGGAGGAGCTGAGCACACTGGCTTCTTCTAGAAACGCCAAGGTAACACGCACGTGGTGGCAGTTCTCAAGGGACCCTTCTCACCACAGCCTTGCAGCATCTATCTTTTATAGACTTTCACGTTTTGCAATTTTGTAGGAAAATGGGAAGGGTGGTGGGGGTATGCTGGGTATGGAGGAAGGCAAGGAGTTTATTTCATTTTACATTCTTTTGGTCTGTACCTTATTTCATTTTACATTCTTTGATTATTTGTGATATTGATCATTTTAAAAAATATATATTTTATTGATATTTTACAGAGAGGAAGGGAGAGAGATAGAGAGCTAGAAACGTCAATGAGAGAGAGTCATCGACCAGCTGCCTCTTGCACACCCCCTACTGGGGATGTGCCCACAACCAATGTACATGCCCTTGACCGGAATCGAACCCGGGACCTTTCAGTCTGAAGACCGATGCTCTACCACTGAGCCAAACCGGTTTTGGCCATTTTAAAAATAATTTAATGATCAGTTGTATCTTCTGCAAATTGTATGTTTTTGTCTTCTGTCTATTTTTCTATCAGTTTATACAAATTACATAATTATGATAACTTGTGACAAATATCTGTTTTCAGCTTGTTGTTTGCCTTGCCAGCATTGGTTATAATTATCTGAAGTAAAGAAGTGTACATGTACAAGCACCAAAATTTAGTACCTTTCCTTTCCTAAGTTCTGTTTCTCATATGCTTAGGACTTTCTTATTCGGAAGTCACATGAATATTCACCTAAAGCTTTTCTTTTTATTGTTGCCTACTTTTTAGTTTTTTCTTTAGAATGTCTTTGGGTTTCATTTGGGTGTCGTATATAGGGTAGGATTCCACACTAAATGTTAATAGATGCTTTGCACACTAATTAGTTTTTACTAATGGTTTCATTGTTTCCTTTATCACAGTAATATTACATTCTTTAATTTACTGGTATCTCTTCCTGAGCTACTTTGTCCCAGATAGTTTAGCTCTGATCATATGGTTTTAAATACTGCAGTTCTATGATATGCTTTAATATTAGATAAGGCAAATCTGGTTTTATTATACTTTAAAAAATATATTTTATTGATTTTTTTTCAGAGAGGAAGGGAGAGGAACAGAGAGCCAGAAACATCGATGAGAGAGAAACATCGACCAGCTGCCTCCTGCACACCCCCCCCCCCCAGTGGGGATGTGCCCACAACCAATGTACATGCCCTTGACTGGAATCGAACCTGGGACCCCTCAGTCCACAGACCGACGCTCCATCCACTGAGCCAAACCGGCTTCGGCTTATTATATTTTTCCCCCCTAAAAAATATCCTCATTCTTCCAGATGACTTTCAGAATAAAATCTACCCCCAAGATCTTACTTGATTTTGATGGGCATCTCATTAATTCTGTTTTGACTTTACAATAGTCTTTTCAACCAGGAACGTTTCTTAACAGTCTCATTGTGCAGACCAGACACCGTGGATCAGAGACAGGAAGTGTGGGGGAACCGGGGTCTCCTGGCTCCCTCTCCAGGGCCCTTTCCCCCCACCCTGCTGCCTGTCCTCCTCCCGCTGGAGGTGGATTCTGCTCCCCCTGTGAGGCGCCAACCCCCTGGACCACCAGCCAGCTCCTGCCCGGGTGGGCCTGGGCTCTGCGCCCTGCTCACCTGGCGGGCAGTTCTCCAGCAGGTGGATGGTGAGGGCGGCGGGGCTGAAGGTGGGCCAGTTGTCATTGTCGTCCAGGATGGTGACGATCAGGTCCGCCGTGCCGTTGAGCAGCCCGATGTCCTCGGCCAGCAGCAGCAGCTCCAGGACGGGGGGTGAGAAGGCCTCCCGGTCAATGACCACACCGGACCTCACTGTCACCACGCCTGACACCGCGTGCCGCCAGCCGGGGAGATGCAGGGGAGGCGGGTGCGGCGGGGAATGAGGGCAAGAGCCAACCCGGAGGGTCATGGGAGGGCCAGCACAGGGTGGGGAGAGAGAGAGAAGAGGAGCAGAGGAAGCAACAAATGACTTTCTTCCCCAGAGGGCTCCACGACCAAGGCTTAGGGAGGTCCTCTGGGCGCCAGCCTGGCATCGTCCCCTGCCCAGGCGCCCTCGGCAGGTCTGCGGAGCCCTGCCTGGGATGGGTGACCCGAGGTGACGGGTGGACCTGCGCGGCAGAGCGGCGCTACCATGTCCCTCCTTGGTGTCACCTGTCCCCCAACTGGCCGACTGTCTAGGACCAGACTGATGGGATGTGGTCTCTGGCGACCTTTGGGTCTGCTTTGGGACAGGGCTTTGGCTGCGTCTGGCTGACTAGGGGCCTGTGTCTGGCTGGGCGCAGGGAAATGGAGGAGTGGGCTGGGGGCTCTCGGTCTAGGCTGAGAGCTTATGCATTAGCAGGTTCTTTGTGTTGTCCCCACGCCTCCTCCGGGGTCATCTCACCTGGCCCCAGCTGCCCTAGTCCAGCTGTGGCAGGGGAGGCCCTAGCCTAGACCTGGCCACGGCCCCTCCCGCCCCGGCTGGGAGCGTGAGCGGCGGGAGTGCCGGGTGTGCAGGGGCCTCACCCGTGCTGTTGTCGATGTCAAAGAGGCCGCTCTGGGCGCCCAGCAGCTGGTAGGTCACCACAGCGTAGACGTCCAGGTCTGCGTCCAGGGCCAGGATGGGCCCGTTGAGCACCGTGAGGGGGGTCCCTGGACCAGGGGGAGAGGGGTCACTACAGGACCAACCCGGCTCCCCGCCCCCGCCCCCCCCCCCGCCCCTTCCCGGTGAGCCATGGCTGACAATGGATGAGAGGGAGGTGAGGTGGACGGGGTGGGGAGGCCCTGGCCGGCTGCGGCAGCCTTGGCAGACTGACGCAGATGCCTGGGGAGCGGCCTCAAAGCCCTGCTGGGGAGAAAACACAACAGTGGTGAGCAAGCCCCTCGGGGCCCCCACGGAGCGCGCCTGCCTTCCCAGCAGCCTTTGAGGCTGGCTACTCCGAGGCGGGGGGGTCTGGGGGCTCCCTGACGTCCTCTCCCTCTGCACGGGCCCTATCGAGGTATGCATACCCCTCCCAGTCTGTCCGAGTGTACGCACAATGCTTTATATAGGTGTCTGGCCGTACATGATTGGAGATGCACATGTGTGTGCAGGACTCTGTTCACGTGGCCCCGGGAGCACTCGCAGGCCTGGGTGCCCTGTGTGCAAATGCCTATACATTTGCACACAGAGTGCACTGTATAGGCACCCACAAGCCTATGCATGTCTTCGCATCTGTGTAAGCCCACATGGATGCTTGACATGAACACGTGTCAGCACACGCATGAGCATTTTCACAGGCAGGACCAAGAAACAAGTTCGCGTAGAGGGGCACCCAGCCAGAGCCAAGGAGTGTCTCGGTCCATCTCTTTCTGACTTAGAATCCAAGCCGTGGGGCTGGAGGAAGAGGGAGCGGACCCCCATGGGACAGTAGAAAGGAGATGCTGCCGCTCTGAAGGGGGTGAGACTGCCCAGGGCATGTGTGTGAGGAGAGAGCTACACTGGCCTACGCAGGCCTCCTGATGACAGATGCTCTTGAAGCTCCCAGAAGCCCCCAGGACGCTTGGTGCTGCTGGGGTGGAGGGAGCAGGGAGGGTGGGCGTGCCCCCACCCTGGGGGGTCCTCACGCCTCAGGGCCCTCTGGAGGAGCACTGGGGCTGCCCTCGGGCCCCTCTGAGGACCAGCCATCACCCCGACCAGACCTGCGGCCTCACTGGTGGCCCCTGAGAAAACTGGCGGCCCCTTGGAGCTGCGTCCTTCCCTGCCGACCACACCCGTTGGCACCCACCGGCCGCGTGGTGAGGCTGCCCCCCAGCCTGCCTCCGCTGGGCCCGCCTCGGGCACCCGGCCCAGGTGGTGCCGGCAGCAGCAGGCGTCCGGGGCGGGCCCCGCACCTACCGGCGGGCGAGTTCTCCATCACCTCGGCCTCGTAGGCGCTCTCCGTGAAGAGGGGGTGGTTGTCATTCTCGTCCGCAAGGAAGACCAGCAGCAAGTCGAAATCCTGTGGGAGGCGTGACGGGGGGCGGGCTGTGGGCACATCCTAGCAAAGGGCTCCGCAGGCTGAGAGATGTGGGGTCGGGGCACCAGGGCACGGAATAAAAACAGCCCATACTAGGGGTCTAGGGACCTGGGTGCAAGTCCCTGCCGTGCTAGCGGCTCTTTGCACAGCCTCAAGCAAATCTTTGCCCCTCGCTGGGCCTCAGTTTTCCCATCTGGCCGATGGGGATCTTGACTCCTTCGCAGAGGGACGGACTGACTGGGTGAAGTGGCAGAGGCAGGACCTGAGAAGCATTTCGTCGGGTCCCTCTCACGGTGAGAAGGACTGCAGGCAGGAAGGTGAGTGGTGGCTCTCAGACCCTCTGGGCCGGCCTGATGTCCCACCAGCGTTCACCCCGACTCGCACCCAGGGCTGCGGTTCACGCTTCCAAAAAAACCAGGCATAGTCCTGACCTCCCGGAAGCTCCGCCGCGGAGGCAAGGAAACCAAGGCCCAGGGGGGACTGCTGAACTGCACGGCAATGACCGCGTTTCCCCGAAAATAAGACATCCCCCGAAAATAAGACCTATTTCACGGAAACATAAGACATCCCCTGAAAATAGGACCTAGCGCATCTTTGGGAGCAAACATTAATATAAGACACTGTCTTATTTTCGGGGAAACAGGGTAGCAGCAGAGCGGGGACTAGCCCCAAGCCTCCTGATCCCACCCCTCAACGCCGCTGCTTCCCAGCGTGGCCCAGGCCCTCTGCGGCACAGGAGAGAAAAGACGGGGAGAGGAGCACAGAATAAGAGGCCAGGGACTCCCACGTCTCCTCGGCCTGTACAGATGGGGGCAGGGAGGCCCGGACAGGGGAGTGTCTCGGCTGAACCATGCAGCTCGTCAGAAGCAGAGCCGAGATAAGCCAGACCCAGTGAGTCTCGGCCCAGGCCCTGCCCCAGACCTCATGGCTGACCCTACCCCCGGAGGGGCCGTTTGCTTGCAACACCCACATCCTTTTAGGGCAGAGAAACAGTTCCTTCGGCTGTTGAGGGAAAAGCCGCCCTACCAGGGGAAAGGCACCCCCGAGTTGTGCCTGTGAGTGCACGAGGGTCGTATGCACACGCCACGGTGGTGTGTGCCCAAGTGTCAGCGGGTGAGGGGAGATGATGGCCGAGCTCCCCGAGTGCCCGCCCTGTGCCGGGCGGCAGGCTGAGCACTGGCTGCACACAGTGGCTCCTTTGAGTCCTTTCCACAGCCCTGGGGGCGCCCCTTCGCAGAAGAAAAGGAGAAACTGCCTGGCCAAAGTCACGGCCCGCTGACAGGCAGGCCGGGGATGTGAACCCGGCACTTGCACCCACCCCCGTGGCCAGGTCATGGTGCGCCTCAGGCGCTGGCTGCCCCCCCCCCCCCATGTCCCCCCCCCCCCTCACCCACGTCACCAGCCTCACCCTCCTGGCTATGCGCGGGTTCTCCGGGTTGTCCTTCACCGAGATGGTCAGCTTGTAGTCGGGGATCCGCTCGCGGTCCAGGGGCCGGTTCACGGTGACGATCCCTGTCTGGGAAGTGGGGGGCTGGTGAGCTCGGTAGCGACCTATTTCCTGCTTTGAGCTCTGGCCACAGGTGCCCAACGGTGCTGCCTGTGCTCCGCGTGCCTGTGAACTGCCCCCCTAAATCACTGAGGACATGGTCTCTATGGCCAAAATGGGCCGACACGGTCTCACCAGGGCAAGCATGACCCCCTAGAGCCCTGGTCCTGCTGTCCCCAGGGGATGGGGCCTCCAGACCCTGTGATGCCATCAGCCGGAGACACGCCAAGATGTCAAATGAGCAGAAACCGGTTTGGCTCAGTGGCTAGAGCGTCAGCCTGCGGACTGAAAGGCCCCAGGTTCAATTCCGGTCAAGGGCATGTACCTTGGTTGCGGGCACATCCCCAGTAGGGGGTGTGCAAGAGGTAGCTGGCCCATGTCTCTCTCTCATGGATGTTTCTAACTCTCTATCCCTCTCCCTTCTTCTCTGTAAAAAATCAATAAAATATGTTTTGTTTTTTTAAAGATGTCAAATGAACCAAGTGGTACTGAGGCTCTGGCCCCTTATCTGCACGTGGTAAGCCTTGGGGGTGATGGGGACCCCAGAGGTGGCTCAGCTGGGAATCTCAGGTCCCATGCTTCCCACTGAGACTCTTTTTTTAAAAAAAAAAAATATATATTATTGATTTTTTAAAGAGAGGAAGGGAGAGGGATAGAGAGCTAGAATCATCGATGAGAGAGAAACATCAACCAGCTGCCTCTTGCACACCCCCTACTGGGGATGTGCCCATAACCAAGGTACATGCCCTTGACCGGAATCGAACCTGGGGCCTTTCAGTCCATAGGCTGACGCTCTATCCACTGAGCCAAACCGGTTTCCGTACCACT
The DNA here is from genome assembly GCA_963924515.1 of Vespertilio murinus. Lineage (NCBI taxonomy): Eukaryota > Metazoa > Chordata > Mammalia > Chiroptera > Vespertilionidae > Vespertilio > Vespertilio murinus. The sequence goes on along the minus strand of OZ004714.1, from coordinate 39,398,054 downwards.
GAGACTCCTGAGTCCTAGTGGAGGGAGGGGGCTCCAGGAGGAAAGGGAACCGGAAGGAGGGCAGGCAGCGGCGTAGAAAAGCCTTTAGGGCAGGGTCCCCCCTTTTAGGAGGAACCCCGGGGAACACCCTGGGCCAGCTCGGGCCCTACCGTGGCGTTGATGGCGAAGGCCCGCTCCCGGTTGCCGGCGGTGATGTTGAAGGTGAGGAGGGCATTGCACCCGCTGTCGGCGTCGCTGGCCAGGATGTGGGCGACGAAGCTGGAGACGGGGCTGTTCTCACTGATGGTCACGTTCATGGGGAGGTTCAGCAGCACAGGGTCGTTGTCGTTGATGTCCAGCACCCGAATCCCCACCAGCATCTGGGGCGTGCCAGGGGAGGGGGAGAGGAAGAAGAGGGGCAGACAGGAGAAGAGCGGGTGTGAGGAGAGAGAGGGGGAGAGAGGGACGGTGGGCATGGCAGCCAAGGAGCAGGTGAGGAGGGAGGCAGGGCAGGACAGCGAAGGGGTGGGGATAGAGGAAGGCAGGTGCCGTTGAGGACCATGGAGAAGACAGAGGAAGAGGAAGAAGGAAAATGATCATGCAAAGGGCCAGGAGATGAAAGTGAGGATAAGAGGGAAGCAGGAAAGGCAGAGGAGGCAGAGGTGAGCTGAAGATGGCAGTGGCAGGGCAGAGGCCCCCCACAAGGTGACCTCCCAAGAGTCCCCCCCCCCCACAGGCAGGCTCCCCAGAGAGCTGCTGTGGGGAGAGGGGGGACAACTTGGAGTGGCCATGGGTGCCAGGCCCCAGGTCAAGCCTCTCTGGACTTGGGGCGGTGGTGTTTACAGGAGTCTCCATGGAGAGTTCAGGGGGCAGCGAGGGACAGCCAGTGGAATGGGGGCCCCAGACTCACCGTGGAACTGAGCGGGGGCACCCCCCTGTCCCGGGCACAGATGGTCAGGTTATAGAAGGCAATGGTTTCCCGGTCCAGCTCCACGTCCTTCCGGACCCGCAGCACGCCCTCCACGGGAGAGATCAGGAACTCCCCTGCCGCCACCAGGAGAGGCCAGAGTTAGCCGGGCGTGGCCGAGAGGGCGAGCGCCTACGCCGGGCCCGCTCCCTCCAGCAAGGCTAACTCCCAGGAGTGCGGGCCTCCAGTGCCCCGGCTTCAGACCCTCACGGGACCTGCCTCGGTCTGGGAGGTACAGGAGGGAGGGGACAGGTAACTGCTGGATCAGGAGGGTCTGGGCCCCCTCGGGCGTTAACGTGCCTGAGAGGCCAGGCCCGTTCCTTCCTGGCTCGTGGGCAGGCCAGGGACTGACTCTGGATAAGATGGTCACGTTGAAAAAATGGGGTTCAGTAAGGCTGCAGACAAAAATCTGTTGGGTTTCTATATACTAATGATGAGTTATCAAAGAGAGCAATTAAGAAAACAATCACATTTATAATTGCATCAAAACAGTAAAATACTTGTAAATAAATTTAACCAAGGAGGTGAAAGACCTATACTTGAAAACTATAAGGATTAATGAAAGGAATTGAAGATATAAATAAATGAAAAATATTCCGTGTTTGTGGATGAGAAGAATTTATAGTTAAAATGTCCATACTACCCAACGCAACCTACAGATTCAGTGCAATCCCTACCAAAAGTCCAATGGCATTTTTTTCACAGAAATAGAACAGACAACACTTTTATGGAAGCCCAAAAGCAATTCTGAGAGAGAACAGAGCTGGAGGCATCATGGTCCCTGATTTCTAACTATATTACAAAGCTATAGTAATCAAAACAGTATGGTGTGGGCATAAAAACAGAACCGAATGGAGACCCCAGAAATAAACTCACACAGGCATGGCCAATCAGTTTATGACAAAGGAGTGAGAACATAGAATGAAGAAAGAACAATAAATGGTGCCGGGGAAATAGGACAGCCGTCCGCACAAGAATGAAATGGAACCACTATCTTGCACCTTACACAAAAGCTAACCCAAAATGGACTAAGGGCTTGGATGTGAGACCTGGCACCATAAAACTCCTAGAAGAAAACATAGACAGCAAACTCCTTGACATTGGTCTTGGCAGTGAATTTTGGGATTTGACACCAAAAGGAAAGGCAACAAAAGCAAGAATAAACCAGTGAGACCACTTCAAACTAAGGAGCTTCTGCACAGCAAAGGAAGTCTTCAAAAATGAAAAGGTAACCTACTGGCTGAGAGAAAAATCTTTGCAAATCATATATATGACAAGGGGTTAATATCCAAAATACACGAAGAACTTATTTAACACAAGCACAAATGACAACAACAAAGCAAAACAGAAAGGGAAATGGGAGTCCAGAGAAAGGTGATGGCGTATCTACGCTCTCCCAGCAAGTTAACAACAGACCAGGATTAAACCCAGGGCTCTGGGTCTCAGCCCATGGCATCCCCCGGGACTTGGCGTCTTTCCAGGCAGTCAGGGCTGAGCCAGGTGGGAGGTGGGGGAGGGAGGGGAGAGTCTAGTGCAGAGGTGGGCAAACTTTTTGACTTGAGGGCCACAATGGGTTCTTAAACTGGACCGGAGGGCCGGAACAAAAGCAACCTGACCATGCTGGCACTCTCATCTTGGGCTGCTGGTGAAGGAGCGGAGGGGAGAGCAAGAGAACCCTCCGCTCTTTCGGCTCCACAGGCCGGATAGAACAGCTGAAGGGGCAGGATCCGGCCAGTGGATCTAGGGGAAAATCCGAAGGGCAAGTAGGAGCCCAGCTGGATAGAAGAAAGGGAGGGGCAGTGAGTCCGGGTGGGGAGAGCGTGAGGAAGAGGGGTTATCTGTGTGCATTCCTCCAGTAACTGGTAACAGGGAGGGTCACTTCCTTCCTTCCTTCAGGGTCACTTTCCCTTTGGTACCTGGAGGGAGGGAGGGGCAGAGGGGGGCACTCACTGCTCGGGAACATGCAGCACATGAGGGCACAGCAAGGACAGAGGCCCAAGCTCTCCCCCAGTTTCCTGTGCCTGCCCCTTCTCACCCTCCCTCCCCATTCCCTGCCCGCAGCTCCTATCGCTCTGATGTAAAAAACAGCCCTTCCAGGCTCACCTGCAGCTGGGATTTCCCGCCAGCTCTCTGCTCCCCGCCCTGCAGGCTGCTTACAGCAGGATTTCCTGTGCCCGACACTCCAAGGTCTCAAAGAGCTGAGGATTCCCTTCTAGGGGATTCCGGGCCCCGTCTCAGCCCCTGGCCATGTGCAAGCAGATGGCCCCCTGCCCACTCTCCAAAGCCAGCCACCCCTTGAAAGAAGGGAAGGAAGAGGTTCTGAAGGCTCGGGGTGGTGAGGGGAGGGGGTGCGAGCAGGCCCAAGGCTCTGGGAGCTGGGCCTAGGCTAGATTCCTAATAAGTCAGCTCACTGCGGGAAGTAAACAGGCTAAAGGCCCCTACCATTCAGCTGTTCTATCCAGCCCTTGGAGCCGAAAGAGCAGAGGGTTCTCTTGCTCTCCCCTCCACTCCTTCACCAGCAGCCCAAGATGAGAGTGCCAGCATGGTCAGGTTGCTTTTGTTCCGGCCCTCCGGTCCAGTGTAAGAACCCATTGTGGCCCTTGAGTCAAAAAGTTTGCCCACCCCTGCCCTAGACCCTTATCCCCCGGGGCCTGAACTCCCTGCCCCTCCACTCCTTCTGGAGTTGGAGGCTAAGAGCAGAGACTCACCACCTAGTCACATACAGATCTGCATCCTGATTTCACACCTTTGTGCTCTTGGCTGTGCTACTGAGTCCTGACTTGATGTTCTCATCTGAGAAACGGGCTCATGAAGAGGTGTCACCACAGGGCTGTTCTGGTCCCGTGTGTGCTGGATCCATGGCAGCCCTGGGTGCCACTAGAGGCGTTCTGAGAGGCAGCCCGAGCATCCTTCTCAAGGAACTGGGGGCCTTCCGGGGAGGATGACGATGTAAGAAAGGGGTCCCAGGAGTGGGTCTGGCCAGAAGGGTTAGCGGAGAAGGTTGGGGTTGGCAGGAGAGGCTCACGTAGGCATGGCCTATCCCCCAGCTGTTTTCCTCCTCACCCCTCAGGGGGGCTAGCACCCACGTGTCATCCCCGATGTCACCCAGCGGACAGAAGCTGCCTCCAGGCTCAGGCTGCCGTGGGGGAGAGGTGGCCGTGCAGCCGAGTGGCCTGGAGCGGGTCCCTTCGCCTGCGGCGTGTCGCTGCACCCACTCTCCCAGAAAGCAACTCCAATCTGTCGTGTTTGCCAATTTCCCCGTCACCAACATGGTGTCACTGAACCCGGAGGTGGGGAGAGATGTGGGGAGAGGATAGCGACCTCGTGAGCACACCCTTAGCTCATCGCTTATCTATGCAGACAGGGGGCAGAGCCCGGTGAGCCTGAGGTCATCGCTGGGCTCTGAGCATCTGCTCTTCCTTCCTGGGGGGAGGGCGCGGCAGGCTGGTCAGACCGGGACCCCCGGCCTCTCTCCCTCTGCCAGGGACCTGCCTCTCGGGCTTCTGGGACATCCCTGAGATCCCAACTTCCAAAGGCTGACCCTGCTCACATGTGGATTTTTCTCACCCCAAAGCTGGGTGCAGAGAGGGCCTTATTTGGAGGGGGTTCGGCTGCCCACCCAGCACCCCCTCTCAACCGGGCTGTGGCGTCCTCCTGACCAGGAGAAGGACCCCCACGGAATTACAAAACCTCTGTGTGTGTGGAGACAGCAGAGGAGGGAGACCCTTGCTCAGTCCTTGGCCAGCGAGGAGACTTCTGGGAGATGAAAGGTGGCAGGCACATCAGAACTGTGACCCACGAGCTCTGGACAGTGGGGGCCTCAGGTCTGGTCTTATAGTGAGTTTGTTTCTTTGCCTCCTTTTTTTTTTTGTTTTTGTTTTTTTAATTCTCACTTAAGGATTTTCATGGATTTTCAGAGAGTAGAAGAAGGAAGGGAGAATGTGTGTGTGTGTGTGTGTGTGTGTGTGTGTGTGTGTGAGAGAGAGAGAGAGAGAGAGAGAGAGAGAGAGAGAGAGAGAGAGAGAGAGAGAGACATTGATTGGCTGCCTCCTGCACATGCCCCAGTGGGGGCTAGGGATTGAGCCTGCATCCATCCGGTCTGAGGGTGGATGCTCTAACCACTGAGTGATGCCAGCCAGGGTTCTTCGCCTCTTAATTGCAAATTCGCCCCAGGTTCTTAGCTCCAGTCTTGGACCTCTCCTCTGTTGGCTTCCTCAGCATTCTCTCATCTTGTGGCTTTAAATATCTGTGCTGGCCACTCCCAAATACCTCTCTCCAGCCCAGACCTCAGTCCTGAACTGGCTTGTACATCCACCCTACCCGACGCCTCAGCCTCACCTCACTTTCCCCCTACACTTGCTCCTGCCTCAGTCTTCCCGTCTGTTAATGGCAATGGCCTCTCTCCAGTCTCTCAGGCCAAAACCTCGGTGTCATCCTTGACTTTTTCTCACATCCAACATCCTATCAGTCGGCACTTCCTGTTGGCTTCACCTTTGAACTATATCAGAGCTGACCACCTCCTAGACTGGGGGGGGGGGGGCAAACTTTTTGACTCAAGGGCCACAATGGGTTCTTAAACTGGACTGGAGGGCCAGAACAAAAGCAACCTGACCATGCTGGCACTCTCATCTTGGGCTGCTGGTGAAGGAGCGGGGGGGAGAACAAGAGAACCCTCCGCTCTTTCGGCTCTGGTCCTGGCTCCATCATCTCTTCTGAGCACAAGAACAACAGCGTTCCTGTTAAAATCTAAGCCAGCCCTCACTGGTTTGGCTCAGTGGATAGAATGTTAGCCTGTTGACTGAAGGGTCCCATGTTTGATTCCGGTTAAGGGCACATGCCCAGTTGAGGGCTCAATCCCCAGTAGGGGGCTTGCAGGAGACAGCCAATCAGTGATGCTCTCTCATCACTGATGTTTCTATCTCTCCCTCCATCTCCCTTCCTCTTTGAAATGAATAAAAATATATTTTAAGAAAATCTAAGTCAGACCATGTCCCTCCTCGACTCAAAAGTCCTCCCATGATTCCCACATCACTCAGAGTAAGTTTTAATAACAACAACATCTGGACTCACTAGCTCTCTGGTCTCATCTCTTTCTACTTGGCCCCTGGTGGACTTCACGGCAGCCACATGGCCCTTGTGCTTGCTGCCAGGCACGTCCCCACCTCAGGGCCTTTGCAACGGCTGTTCCCTTTGCCTGGGATGCTCTTCCCTAGGCGTCCACAGGACCCACTCCTCCCTCCCTTCCTTCAGGTCTTTGCTCAGATGCCACCTCTTGGACAGGTCTTCCTGGAACACCCTCTCTGACCCTGCAGCCTCCCCCCCCAGCGCACACCATCTCCTGGCTTTATTACCCCGCCCCCCCGCCCCCTGCCTCCAACCCTCCACAGCACTAAGCCATCCGCTTCCTCAGTTATGCTCATGGCCCGTGTCCTCCATCTGGAAAACATGTCCTGCGAGGTCAGGGCTTTGCATCTGTTTTGCCCTTTCTGTGTCCTCATCACCTGGAATATGCCTGGCATAGGGTACGTGCTCAATAACTATCAAATGACCAATTAAAAACAAAGATTTAAATTTCCAAGATTTCCCATTTTCTTTTAAAAGTGGGAAGGCCTGGTATCCAGGCTGCAGAAATGGGAAAACATGATGAAAAGAAAACAGACACACACACACACACAAAAGGGAAGACATGGCTACAATTGGCAGGAGCTGAGCAGAGGCTGCCACAGCCCTCTCTCCCCCCTCCCTATTGTCTTGCCTAGACCCCTTTTCTCATATATGTCCCCTGCACAAGCCTAGAAGGCCTCAGGGGTTAGGTTCCTAGTCTACAGGAAGGAGTGAAAACCACCTTGAGAAAACTCTCTCTGGCCGAAACCGGTTTGGCTCAGTGGATAGAGTGTCGGCCTGTGGACTGAAAGGTCCCAGGTTCGATTCCGGTCAAAGGCATGTACCTTGGTTGCGGGCACATCCCCAGTAGGGGGTGCGCGAGAAGCAGCAGCTGATCAATGATTCTCTCTCATTGATGTTTCTAACTCTCTATCCCTCTCTCTTCCTCTCTGTAAAAAACAAATGAAATATATGAGCCTGTTCTCGGGGCATGACACAGGAGCATCTTCTGTTTGATTCTCAAAGGGTCTGTGACCCTCAAGGCTACTAGCTTCTGCTCCCAGACTTCTGAATGCTCTCACCACATCCATGTGAGATCATTTTCATCATTTTACGGGTGGGGAAACTGAGGCCCAGAGAGGGCAAGACCACACAGTGGTGGGGCTCACTGTGCTCCTGAGTTGGGGGTCACCAGGCCCTCAGCTGTGCTGCCCCCCGCCCCAGCTCAGGCCCCACTCACCCAGGGGGTCTCCGTCCACGATGCTGTACTCCACCTGCCCATTGGGGCCCGAGTCCCGGTCATGGGCCAGGAAGGTCCACACTCGAGGCCCCGGCTGGCCCTCGGTGACGTCAAACGGCCCCTCGTAGTCCCGGGGGAAGGTGGGCACGTTGTCGTTGATGTCATTCACATTCACAAGCACCTGAGAGGGTGGACAAGGTTAGCCGGGCCGCACCTCGGCCAGCCCTGCGCTGGGTCTGGAGCCCTCATCTGGAAACAGGACCCAATCATCCCTCCTCAGGGGGCTGGTGCGAGCCTCCGGTGAGAGGTGGATGTGGGAGCCTTTTTAAGCTGTGCGTGGCTGGGTCACTGTCTTTGTCAGCCTTTCCATGGGCATACTCATATTTCCATGGGCATACTCCTATTTTGATAATGATGCTCTGACCATGTACTTAATGCTACACTACGGCCATTTTACACGCTCCCATTTGCTCCCACACCATGATCATTTTTATTTTCCGATCTCACAGGGAAGGAAGAGGAAGCTCAGGTTGGTTAAGTGACTTGCCCGGAGCCGCACAGCGAGGAAATGACAGATGAGGGATGTGAATCCTGCTGGTTTGGCCAGAGCTTGTGCTCTCCCCACGAAGGGGAGGAAGGCAGGTATCTGGCAGAGGCCACCACACAGAGAGGCTCATTAACTTCCTCAAAGTCACACAGCAAGATTGGGTGCGTTGCCGGGACCAGGGCAGGGCTCTTGGATGTAGGTGTTTCTCCTGGACAATCTCTACCCACCCCCTGTTCTCATCTGAGCTTTCTGGGCTCCATTTCCCCTCACCCCCAAGTTGGGGCTGTGTCCCACACACCCACCGTGGTGGTGGAGGTGAGGCGGCGGGACAAGATGGGGCACTGGTCTGTGGCTGTGACGATCAGGGTGTAGCGGCCGTGGCAGATCTCGTAGTCCAGCTCCTTGGCGGCAGTGATGACACCCTGGGGGAGACATAGAGGGGACAAGGGTGGAGCGATGGGTAGTGAGTCAAAGCCACCCTGGGGACCCGCTCCTTCATGGGGTGCTCTGTGACAACCCCAGCAGGTACGCATCCTGGCCATGATGGAAACCCTTGCTGCCACCCAGCCCAAGACTTCCATTTCCCCCCACAATGGCTGCCCCACACACCCCAGTTTCCCTGCCCCCACCCCATGATATAGCTCCCCTCCAATCCCTTCAGCCAAAGGACCCTCTTCTCAGACCCCGCCGTCAGCTGCTGACCGTGTGTCTGTCAATATGGAAAGTGTCAATGATGTTGCCTGCAATGATGGCGTAGGTCACTGTGCCATTGGGCCCCTCGTCCAGGTCCAGCGCCTGGATGGTGACGAGGCTGGCGTTGATCGTGTCTGGCCCCTCATCCAGCAAGATCTCGTAGTGGGGCTGCTGGAACACAGGTGCGTTATCGTTCTCGTCCACGATGGTCACGTACACGTGAGTGGTGGCCTGCGGAGAAGAATGTGGCAGGTTCCTTGGTCAGCGGACTGGACTAGAGAGGTTGAGGTGGAGCGAGCTGCATGCTCCTCTAGGCTGCACTCACTTAGGGAGAGGGGGAAGGGTGAGAGGGGGGACAGGCACAGGCTGGTAGAGAAGGCACCCACACAAAAGCCACCTAGCTAACTGCTTAGGTACAAGATGCTACTTGCAGCACCACCTCTCTGTTCATGTCCATTGCAGACATTACTAATCAATCATGGCACTGCTTAGGCAAGATGTAACCTCGGGATCCTTGTCAGTTCAGAGACCTAGTGATTAAAATGGGCATATAAGCGACCTGGCCATTGTGGTTCAGTTGGTTGAGCGTTGCCCCACGTACTAAGAGGTTACCTGTTCAATTCCTGGTGAGGACACATGCCCGGGTTGTGGGCTCAATCCCCAATAGGGGGCATGCGGGAGGCAGTCAAGTGATGTTTCTTTCTCATTCATGTTCTCTCTCTCTTGACATTTAAAAAAAATAAAATTGGTGTCCTAGCTGGTTTGGCTCAGTAGATAGAGAGTTGGCCTGTGGACTAAAAGGTCCCAGGTTTGATTCCAGTCAAGGGCATGTACCTTGGTTGAGGGCACATCCCCAGTAGGGTGTGTGTAGGAGGCAGCTGATCAATGTTTCTCTCTCATCAATGTTTCTAATTCTCTATCCCTCTCCCTCTCTGTAAAAAAAATATTAAAAAAATATATGTATGTGTGTGTGTGTGTGTATTTAAAAATAAATAAAATTGGCATATAAGATGAACCCTAGTAACCATCTCGAGCCGACAGCTTTTCCCGGGCCAGGGCTTTATTGACCCCGAACTTTCACCTGGATTACAAAAGGTAAGTAGGCTTCACCCATGTTCACGTAAATGCAAGAAGTGCCCACCATCAGCATTTTGAAGGAGGCCGACACTGAGTGTTGTGCGATTCCACGGGCAGAATTTGTTGAGCTGTGAGAAACAAAGCTCCTAGAACACGCTTCGCTGCAGCAACAGTTTCTGCCGAGTGCTCTCCAGCTGTTGCTGACCGATGCTCAGACCACATGTACTATTTAGACAACTGGACTCGGCGCTCAGCACCATGGAGCTGTGGTGGACGCGGCACCCCGAGAGCAGAGTAGGTACATGGAGACGAGGTTAGCCACGGGCTGGCATCTCTGCTCCTCGCCCGTCCCCTCTCCATTCCTTGCTTCTCCACCGGGAGGACGTGCCCTGTGGTCTGCCTCACCTGGGCTCCCCTGCCATCTGGCTTCCAGATGGGTCTGGCCGGAGGGAGGTCCTGGCAGAAGATGTGGGGAGGGAGGAGAGGGAGGTGGGGTGTTTCTTTCCCACTCCTTCCTTTCCTCACTCTAGTACCACCAGTGCCTGCGTTTCTCCTGCTGGGTGGCCCCCTTTCACAGCTCCATCTCGTCACCTCCCCTCCCCTTGTCCTGTGGCTCTGTGCTACGTAAGCGCCTCTGGCAGCTGCTGCTCTGAGGGGCGTCACCAGCTCTGTAACAGGCCTTCTATTAAACCACCTTCAGCTGAGCCTGAGTGGGGCATCTCTTTACTACCAGGGCCCCGATACCAACCATCCAGCCAGCACACCAGTGCCCGCTTGCAGGCAAGGGGCCGGATTCCAGCCTCAGCCATGGTCCCCCACTTTCCCAGACTCCGGGAATCGAGTTTAACAACCTGCAGGGGCTGGGAGTGGCGGGTCTAACGGAGCTGCCCCCCTACACCCTTCCTCCCCCCGGCCTCCTCTCTCTGAGATCAGCCTGAGTTTGGGAGGGGAGAGGGGGTCTGACTCTCTCTAGTCTCATGTGAGGAGGAAGTTAATGCCCCAAAGGCCCTTCCAGCTGAGTCCTTCCTGCCTTGGCGTTGAGAAAACAGTGCTTCAGGTTTCTGGGCCATGCCCACACCTTGGGCAATGCCCGTGTCTCACCCTGCTGCAAACCCAGGAAGCTCAGCTGGTGGAAGTGTGGTGGGGAGGAAGGAAGTGGAGGAGAGCATCATGGGTAGCTATGCTCAGGTATTCTGGCCCTCTGGGGGAGGGTTTGGGAGAACATTGCTCCCCTCCCCATAGTTCCAGGTTCCCCTCACTTACCTGGGGCAGAGGGAGTCTGCTTTCAAGGGTGGTTTGGCAAGCCCAGGCCAGGAGGAAACGGAGGGGTTGGGGGCGGGTGCTCCAGGGTCTCGCCCTTGAAGGACCCCACTTCCGCCAGAGGGGTGGGAAAAGGGCTCAGTACCCGGCTGATTTCAATGGGCTTGGTACCTTCTCTGGGTGGAAGAGCTCACACACTGCCTGCAGGAAGGGCCCTAGGCTGTCTCCTGAAGTGGGCTCAGAAGATCAGGTTCATGATCAAGGACCTGGTTATGTGCTGGCAATCTCTGGGCCTTCCATCTCAGGAGATTCTCTGACTCCAGAAGGGCTGGGCCTGCCCAGGTCACCTGGTAATGGCACGACTCGCAGCTTCCTCTACTGTAGCCTTTCCTGCTCCCGGAGTGAGGGCTGAGAGCTCTCAGAGAGCCTCTCACTCGGATCAGGGCACCCAGAATTCCTGGCTCCTCCTGAGTCCTGATGCAGGTGGGCTCTGTCCCCTCAGCCCGGGAGCTTGAGATCCCCAATGAGCAGCAGAGCTCCCGGAAGCTTCAGCCAGGCTGGGGTACAGGTGATGGCTGTGCCCTCCCGCTCTTTCAGCCCCTGGCCTAGCCACTGCCACCTGTTCTCTCCTCTTAGGAAATCACTTATTCGCCACTTTAAACCCCTTCTCGGTGCCCAGTTTTGTGCCAGGGACTCAGGAACATCGAGGAGAGGCCCTTGTCTCCGACAGCTCATGGTCCAGCTCAGAGGGCAGATGAGCCCAGATGAAATCATCTGGTTGGAAACCCCAGGCCGGGTGTGATGGCTGAAGGGGTGTGGCTATCAGGACTGGAGGGGGACCCTCGGGAGAAGGTCAGAGCACTTTGAAGGGGAAGGACTTGAGCTGAGCCCTGAGGGAGGAGAAGAATTTGGAGGAGAGGAGAGAGAGACATTGCCAGTGGTGCCCGTGTGCTGAGTGGGGTGCGAGAGCAGGGCACTAGCGTGTGCCCTGAGGGTGCCCAGGCACAGGAGTGGGCTGGTGCGAAGTGGGAAGGGAAGTTGGGGTCTGGGGGGAGAGGGCGCGGATGGTTTTCTAGGGGACACAGGACCAGATCTTGTGCACACACCACATGTGTCCTAGTGCAGGGATGTGCCAGGCCTCCTGTGTCCCTGCCCCTGTGCCACACCTATGTTCAGTGTGCGTGTGCACAAGGGTGCAAGCTCTGGAATCTATAGTCATGTCTGCACCAAAAGTTAGGTCCCCTCCCCATCCCCCCATTCATTCCTCAGCTGGGAGTGCCTACCGCAAACCAGGCCTCGGGCTAGGTTGTAGGAGGTAGGGTACCAGCCCCTGCCCCCAGGCAACATGCTTAAGAATCAAGCTGAGTTACACACAGATACACTTCTCCGGGGCGGTGCAACCTTACAACCTTCCCCAAGAGGAACGGGGGAGAGGACAAAAGGCTTACAACTGGTCCGGTGGGGCCTGGCTCCCCTTTGCGAGTCAGTGCAAAGCCCTCCAGCAGGGCACTTAGACGCAGTGCCTCCCGTGGCCCCCTGGGGGCGCTGCGTGGGGGCGAGAGGGGGCGGAACAGGCGGCTCCCTGGCGCTGGCTGCTTTCACTTGCTACTCCAGGCACTCACTTCACTCACTTGCTGGGAGAGTGTCTGCCCCTGCAAACCCAGAGTTCGCCCCGGCGGCGCCGCTCAGCCCAGCCCAGCCCAGCCGTCCCAGCCGCTCCACAGGCCGGCCCTACCGACGTGACATGGGCCTCCCCCCAGTCCCGGAGGCCTGCGGCCGGCGCTGGGGGCCCGTGCTCCTCGCTCTCTTCCTGGCTGCGTCCCAAGGTAAGGTTCACAGAGCCTGGGCACTGGGGCAGAGCGCGGGGAGAAATCAGGGGGTGGGTGAGGGGGTCGCAGGCCAGATGGGGTGCCCGGGAAGCCCCCTTCAGCCTGCTGGATACCCTCCCTCCCTCTCTCCCTCTCCCCCCAGCCAGGGAGGCTACTGGGACTGCTTGGCAGGGGGCAGCAGTGTCTCTGCCAAGTGCCCTGGCTGGGTGGTGGGCACATCTCTAGGCTCTGAGGGCTGCTCAAGCAGCTGCTGATGCAGCTTCCCTGCCCAGGGTGAGGGGGGCTTCTGCAGAACAGGAGGTGGGTGCTGTGAGAACAGCCCCTGAGGTCTAGGGGTGCCACTGGCTTGGGCACCTATGGCATCTCCCTGCCGCTCCGCCCCAGGCTTCCAGGACCTCACAGGGCGCAGGGGGTGTGGTACTCTCAGCCTATGCCCTGTGCCCTGGCGACACTCCTGGCTCAGCCTTGCTGGGCACTGGTCAGTGTGGTCTCTGGTCCACTCCCGGATGTGGGCACCCATCTTGTCCTTATCCTAAGGGCCTGATGGCTGAGAGCTGGGGGGGTCAGCTGAGAAGCTGAGCTCGGGGACGTACGTGGGGCACGTTCCCAGCTCGGCCACGATGCCTTCTGGGTCCTCAGCTAACTTACGGCGTCTCTCTGGCCTCGGTTTTCCTCAGCTCAAACACGAGGAGGTGCCGCTTTCCTCTTTCAAACTGTCACAGCTCCAGGCGATGTCCTGGTCGGGACACAGGAGCTCCCTGGGGGAGGGCAGAGGCCCTAGTGCCCGAAGCCTGGCCCCCCGGTTCTTGCCCGCCCAGAACGGAGGAGGCTGGCTCTCCAGGGCAGAGGGGCGGACAGGCAGCCTGAGGGACCAAGCTCATGGAGAGGGCCCAGGGAAAGTGTGAGTCATGCAAGGAGTCAGAGGGAGGCCGAGGAGGCAGGGAGCTTGGCACAGAGGCCGGTGGGTGTGTCAGGAGAAGCGAAGGGGAAGGACAGGGTAAGAGGCAGAGAGAACTTGGAAAACAAACAGTGTGCCTGCATGCGGGATGGTATCTCCGTACTTCGACGCCGGCCAGGGGCTCGGACCAGGAGGAGGGAGCCCACAGACAGAGCTGCGGTGTCTCTGAGCTCCATCCTGGGGGCAGGCAAAACCATGGCACGGGGCCCCGGCTCATGTTAAGGCTTCCAGGAGGGGCTGGGGATGATGGCAACCAGGAAGGAGCTCCGGGCTCCAACTGCCCTGCCCCGCCCCGTCCTCTCCAAGTGACCCTGAGCGGCCCTTCTGTTTCCTTACCTCTCCCCGGCCCTCCCCTGGCGGGGCTGTTCTCTGTGCAGCAGCCCCCATTTGGGAAACTGAGTTCCAGAGATGAAGGGGGTAGGGACCAGCCTGCAGAGCAGCCTGGAGCAGGAGGCCCAGCGCCCCCTGGCTCTGTATTGTGCATGTCCGCCAGGAGCCTTCACCCCTGAGGTCTGGCCGCTCCGACAGCGTGGTACTCCGCCTCTTCCCGGGCCAGCGCAGGGCGACAGTGAGGGCTCGAAGCAGCTTTCCACGGAAAGGAGTCTCCTAGCTTTGAACTGCTCTGAGACTCAGCGTCCTTAACTGCAACACGGGCGTACGACCGAATTGTCATGCTGCTGCCTGGTGACTGCTCCAGGGAGATGCCGGAGGGGAGGCCTGGCTGCAGATGTGGTCAGGGGGCGTCTGTGAGTTGGAAAGACCTGCTCACCAGCCAGCTAAGGGGAGAGGTTGACATGGGCAGGACGGTTCAAGTCAGAGCCTTTACGTCTGGAAGGTCAGGCGGAGGTGGCTGGTAAAGCCTGTTCTCTAGCTCCGCAGCCGGCCACCCCCCGGGAGACTGGTGGTGGGAAGCGGGGTGTCAGGAGCCCAGGAAAAGTTGAGGATGCCCCTTTCCTGGGTCCGGCTCAGGGTGACACGGCTGGAGGGAGGCAGGCACCTGGGGACCAGGACTCAGCAGACCCCAGGTGGCTGAGCCTCTCCGCAGGCTGACCTAGGGGTCCCAGACTCTGGGACTAGCACATGGCAGTGCCCTGGGGCCAGGGAGGGGAGACCCCACCTTCCTTTGAAGGTAAACAGAGCTGCAGGGCCTCGTTGGGTAACCCCATGGCGCAAGCCTCTGATGCAGCAATGGTCAGCTCTTGGGAAATCTACGACCCTCTGCCCAGAAGCCACGGGGAGGTGAGAAACAGCCTTTAGGCCCGCCATGGGCATGAGAGAACACCTACCCAAGGCCAGGGGCACCCCACAATGCTGGGGAGCCCCGCTCTGAACGGGGCCGGCTGCTCCTGTTTCTCCCCACTCAGGGCACACGTTCCCTGGGAGAGGTCAAGGGGGAAGTGCACTGCTGGGAGGCTGCAAGGGCCCCCTCCCCTCCCTATATGCGTGCACACATAGGGCCCACCGGGCAGTGGGCCCCTCAGCCAGCACTGACTGAGCCCCCCACACTGAGCTGGAGGCCCAGGTTTTGGGCCACCTATTCCTCCCGCCTCTGCACCCACAGGTACTTCCATGGAGGTGCCTGTGGCTTCTCCTCTGCAAGTTCCCCGGTGACGGGGACTTTTCAGCTTACAGGCTAACTGGGTGCAGGGTCAACTCAGTGGGGTCTTTCTTGCAACCGATCTTCACAGTCATCCTATTTGCTTTGGCTGACCATCCCGAGAGAGAAGGACAGTGGCACCTTCGTGCCCGTCTGTAACTCAGTTATTACTGAGGAAGGAAGCCCAGCTCCTTTCACCTTCTGACACGGGGTCAAGCCCTGCCCCTGCTGTTCTCTGCGGGGCCAGGAACACATATTGCCCCTGGATGCGGGCGGCCAGGTGATGTGGCCTCGGCGAGGCTGCCTGCTGCCTCCTCCCCCCCGAAGGGTAACTCTGTGACGGTGATTCCTGAGCTTCAGGCATTAGTCCATCGCCTTTGGGATTTCTGCAGAGTCCGCCTAGCATCATGACACTCGGTTTTTTGTTGTTTTTTTTCCCGGAAAACTCCTCATGCTTTTACTCAAGTAAAGAGAGTTTAAAAGGAAACTTTATATCACTGCCATAAATGGGAAGCCAGTATCACGTGCCATAAATAGGACAAAATCATAAAAGTATAGGATAGGAAGACCAAATAAGGGTATCAAATTCTAGTTAGAAACGATGGCCCGAGGAAGGCGCCACGCCCAAAACCTGCTGTCCTTCGCAAAAAAACAACAACACACCAACAAAAACAGCCCCAAACAAAACCAAAACTGAAGGAGCCGAGCAAATGTCAGGTGTTGTGGAGACAGTGGCATCGCGCTGGGACTTTCCCTTTGATGTAATCGGGACCAAAAGAGAACTGAAAAGGAAATAGCCCTCTGTGATTCAGTGCGCTTCACGCGGGGCCATTAATGCTACCTGTGCTGTGACCCCCAGCTCCCCTCCACCCGCACCGAAGCCAGCTCACACCTGTGAGAGCTGGTGGCAGAGGCCGGTGCGGAGTCAGAGGGCCTCTCTCAGCTTCTTCCAGCCCCCAGTTCTCCCAGCGCCAGTTCCTTCCCCGAAGAAATCAGTGCTCCAGAGGGTCCTCTCCTCTGCTAGGGTCAATTAGCCACCCCCAAACCATGGCGATGGGGGGGGGGGAAGGAGAGGAAGCTTGCAGTCTCCAGCCAGGTCCTCACGGCTCAGCCCTGTCCACCTGCAGCAAGGAAGGAGGTCTCCAGCCAGCCCCTGCCCCTTCTGCACCCCAGAGCAGGGGTGGGGAACCTTTCCTCTGTCAAGGGCCACAGGGATACTTATGACAGCATTCGGGGGCCACACAAAATTAAACACTGGCCTGCTATGCTTGGCCAAACATTTAACTCCCTCACCCCTAGCGGGGCCAGACGTTCCCCACCCCCGATCTACAGGGTAGTCCAGGGCACCAGATCGCCAGAGCCAGACTACGTGGGTTCAAATCCTGGCACCACCGTTTACTCTTCGTGAGGCTCTGTGCAAGTTACTTAGCCTCTCTGTGCTGAGTTTCCTCACCTGTAACATGGAGGAGGATTAAATAAGCAAATCAATGTAAAAGAGATTAGAAAGTTGCCTTGCCGAAACCAGTTTGGCTCAGTGGTAGAGCGTCGGTTTGCGGACTGAAAGGTCCCAGGTTCGATTCCGGTCAAGGGCATGTACATTGGTTGCAGGCACAACCCTGGTAGGGGGTGTGCAAGAGGCAGCTGGTCGGTGTTTCTCTCTCATCGACGTTTCTAGCTCTCTATCTCTCTCCCTTCCTCTCTGTAAAATATCAATAAAAATATTTTTTAAAAAAAGAAAGTTGCCTGGCACAGAGTAAGCACCAGCTGCCACTGCCCCACCGAGCTGCCGGCCCCACGGGAAGGGCACGAGCAGACTGGAACCTGAACCTTAGGGAGACTGGAGGGCAGCTGGCTGGAGCTGGCAGTCCGGGCTGCACAGTCATCCTCAGGGAGGGCCTGGGCCGCTGGGGAGGAGAGGTAGGCCTCCTCGGCAGGGTCTCAGGCCTCCCCGGGGAGGCGTGCTGGCTCCCGCCCCCAGCCCCGGATGCACGGATGCCTCCCCAAGGTGCTGGAAGTGCCGCTTCCTCCAATAGAGCCTGGCTTCCCCTTCCCGGACTCCTTGTCCGACGTGAATGGACACTTCCTGCGGGGGCAGGTATCAATAAACACATCTGAGATGCCCTTTGTCCACGCTGGCCACGGAGCCCCGGGGCCGGGCCTGCTGGCTTCGGGCCTCAGCCCCTCTCCCAGGGGCACATCCTGGAGTCCGGCACCGGCAGGCTCGGTCCTGATTCCCCTTTGCCTCTGCTCCCTCCGCGCTCTGCATCTTGAGAAAGAAGATAAAGCCTTTCGCCACACCCTTCGTGGACTGTCCTGGTGGACAGGGCCGGGCAGGGAGCTGGAGACCAGGTCCTTGTTTGTCCTGGGCCCCCTCTGAGGGCGAGGACCCGCCCTTGGCACCACACAGGGCCCACAAGCGCAGGCGACCGGTAACTGTTTACTTAGAAGCCCCAGCAGCTGGACGGAGTTCAGCCCTTTGGGTGGGGCCTCCAGCGCAACCAGTCAAGATAGGGACCCACCTCCAAAAGCTGGGGCGTTGCCTTAGCAACTGATGCCTCACCAGGGAAAATACCCAAGCCCCGTCCACACCCACATCCCCCCCCCCCCACACACACATCCCTTGCACACCCACAGGGTTTCACAAAGGCCCCTACTCGGTGGAAAGAGGTGAAGAGATGAAGCCAGACAAGAGGTCCTTTCCCCTGCACGGGAGGAACGGAACCTTCTAGCAGAGGCTGAGGGTCCCTCAGCTAGGAAGCGGCAGAAGGAGACCAAAAGTCTGAGCAGATAACCCGTATGGAGCCCTGTACTCCTGTGGCCTCCCTGCCTTGGCCTGGCTCCTGCTAGGACCTCGGTAACTATTTGAGGAATGCAAGGAGGATATTCTCAGTCCTCAGTTTTGGCCTGAGGCTGAGCAAAGCTGGCTCTGTGGAAAACAAGAGTCAATCTGAGGTCAGCTCGTTCTAAGCAGCAGGAGGGCAAGATGCCAGCCCTGTCCACTGGAGGTTTGGGCCCTTCTTGTCTGCAGTCTGGGGTGCTCAAGGTGTGGCCTCAGCTCCGCCACATGAGGCCGTGTGGCCTTGGACAAGTCGCTTGACTCCTCGGAGTCCGCTTCTCATCTTTAAAATGGGGATAACGGTACCTCCATCCGGGGGAGTTATGAGAATGAAAGGAGAGGAGTATGAAGCGCTCAGCAAATCCCAACACAGGGGATCAGAGGTGAGCACCGCGGGCCTGTGCCTCTGCCCTCAGGGTTTCTGAGCTGGAGGGGGCCTAGGAACGTGGGCATCTCAGGATTCGTGAAGAAAGAGAGTTCCAGAGAGGAATGGGGCCTGACCAGTGGGGACATGGCTCAGTGGGGACAGGGACCAGGGATCTGACTGGCCAGACCAAGGTTTCAATCCCGAGGCCTGGAATCTTTCAGATTCACAGCATTCCTCCTCCAGGTGCTTTGGCCTTCTCACCCAGAGCCGGGAGGGGGCCTGGGCCCCAGGGCCGCACAATGGCTGGATGTCTCCCGCCTGGGGACAGGCTCAGGCCCGGGTCACTTTCCTGTCCTCCATGGTCTCCGCCACCATGGAGCCAGGGGCTTCCTCCCCACCCGCCCCCCGTCTCTGACAATGACCCCCGTGTCCACAAGGGTCTGCTTGTGACAATAAGCAACATCCTCCTGCCAAATAATTATAATTCCAGCTGGGCTATATATACCTATACACATCACCCCCCATAACACACGTTCATGTGCGCATGCGCGTATGCAGCTCAGGGTGTCATGGGCTGTGCACTATCGTCCCAATGTGTCCTCCCAAGGACAGGCTGCCCTGGACTTGTGTCTCAGATGTTTTCTCTCTCCTCAGGGCAAAGCCCTGTGGACCCTTAGTCCACTTTTTAAAAAATATATATTTTATTGATTTTTTTTTTTTACAGAGAGGAAGGGAGATAGAAAGTTAGAAATGTCGAAGAGAGAGAAACATCAATCAGCTGCCTCCTGCACACCCCCCAACTGGCGATGTGCCCGCAACCAAGGTACATGTGCTTGATCGGAATCGAACCTAGGACCTTTCAGTCCGCAGGCCGACGCTCTATCCACGGAGCCAAACCGGTTTCGGCGCTTCTGGCTCTTCTGTTGAAACTGACTGCTCTCCGCTGCCCCCCAAACCTGAATCCTAGCTTCTCCTTTTTTTTTTTTTTTTTTCTGAAAAGGGAAGTTCTCTGGGGCGTGTGGGGGTTTGGGATTGAGCAACGCCCCTCCTCCCTCTGTCTCTGAACCCCAGTTCTCTCTGCGCCCTCCGCCACTCCCCACCCCCTGGGTTTTCAAGAAAATTGCCTCTAGGGTTGAAAAGGCACC
Source organism: Vespertilio murinus (assembly GCA_963924515.1). Lineage (NCBI taxonomy): Eukaryota > Metazoa > Chordata > Mammalia > Chiroptera > Vespertilionidae > Vespertilio > Vespertilio murinus. Next base: position 39,378,456 of record OZ004714.1, on the reverse strand, counting down.
GAGGAAGGCAACTCTGTGGTCATTCACCGCTTGGACCCTGAGGCCCCGGGCCTGATGCCCCATTGGAGGTCCTTCTTCTTGCTCCTCCCCACCCCACCCCACCTCCCTCTACCCCACCTCCCCCCACCCCACCACAAGCTAGCCCCACCTTGTCTACCTTTCAGCCCACACCATCCAATCCTCTCCCCTTAGCAGTCCCCACCAGGCTCAGCTTTGTGCTCCACTTCTTGCTTCCACCTCTACTCTGCCTGTCCCCTGCCCCTGCTTCAGAGGTGCGACAGCTTCTCCTGAGCAGCCCTCCCCCCGGTGTGAGCACCCCTGCAAATGCTGCTGGGTCTGGATTCAGCTCCCTGCCTTGGGGTAGCGCTGGGGCTGGCAGTGACGCTGGGAAAGGGAACAGGGGCGCCCCCGGGAGAGGTGCCGGTGGAGCTGCCAGGTGGCCTGCTGGGGACAGGGTGTGCACGGGGCAGAGGTACTAACTCCGGGGTCTACTCTGTGGGAGGGCTTTGTTCTTCCTGGGAGCACCCGGGGGCATCCTTTCCCTAACCACTCCCCACCTCCATTCACTGGCACCGCCAGAGTTCTGAGGCCACGCCCACTGCACATGGGCCTGTGAGGGGGCCCAGGCTGGCAGGGATACAGTCAGGGGGCACAGCCTGGGTATCCGGGGCTCCTCTTTCACCAGGTCTGCTGAGGAGGTCAGAGCGGTGGGCTGGCAGTGGAGGAGGCGTGGTGGAGTCCTGCTCTGCCAGACTTGTGCTGGGGCCTCGGGTGGGTCACCTCCTCTCAGAGACTGAGGGTCACAGCTGTGGGGGGATGGGCTTGAGCAGTAGAGTCCCTCATTGGCCAGACCAAGGAGCCATACTCATGGGTCACAAACTCAAATGTCCCTGGGGCCAGGCAAACATGGTGGGGGCGCGAAGCAGGCCAGGCACAGACATCAGGGAGTAGTGAGGACCGTGGCAACCGGGATACCAATGGGCCGTCCAATGGGAGGCTGCTATCCGCTCCAGCCGATGGTAGGAAAACTGGCTTTGCGTTAATTTTCTGATTTTCAAAGTCACTAAGGGTCAGAGTTTTCATATCAAAGTCCTGGTCTTTAAATGTTGGCCGTTTTAAACAAATGCAAAATACTTCAGTACTTTGAGGGTCAAGTAAAATATGTCTGAAGGCTAGATGTGGCCTATGGTTTCTGAATCTCTCCCCGCCCCCGTGTCCCCTTCTCAGTATAGCGTTTAATTGCCTGAATTTAATTCTGGCTCTTGCACTTTTTGGCTGTGTGATCTTCAGCGAGTCATTTACTGTCTCTGGGCCTCAGTTTCCTTATCAGTGAAACAGAAAAAAAACCCCAACATCCATGTTACAGGTTTGCTAGACATGCCCATGAAGCGCTCAGAGGGCACACGATACAGCCTATTTCTTCTTCTCCTGGTCTAAGCAGGTCCTGCTCTCCCTGAAGCCCCTGCTCCAGGTTCTGAGTTCGCATCCCCTGGCACTTCGGGCAAACCACCCCCTCTTTCTGGGCTCCCACATTTCTGCCTGAAAAGGAGACCAGTGTTTGGCCAAAGACGTTCTGGAATCGCCGCGCCCCTCAGCAGCGACTTTCTTTAAATCCGGGTCTCCCAGACCTGCCTCCCTCCCCCTCGTGGGCGGCGCCTGGGAGGCCTAGCGTGTCTGTCCTAGCTCTCTACCTGGCACACACGCTCCCAGGGGCCCCGGCCCTGCTGCCTCCCCACACCCTGCTGCCCCTGGGCAGGGTTCCAAGGCTGGATCACAAGCTGGTTCCAGTCAGTCACACCCAAGAGGAAGGGACTCGGGAGCTGGCTTACCCACTCCCTTGTGCAGAACTATTCGTCACCCCTGGGAACTGTCCCTTCAATGGCCGGAGTGAAATAGCGGCCCCTCTGGCTCCCGTGCGCCGAGCACCAACTCCCAGCAAGGCACGTGCAGGCACCACGTAAATTACTTGCCATCCTTGCCTCCGCGCCAGCAGGTAGATGTGTTCCTTTTTGTTCTACAACGAGGAGCCCAAGGCTCAGAGTTTAAGGACTCACAGTCACTGGGCTCCAAGGCAGGCTGGTCTAATTCCGAAGGCACGCCAGGCTGCTTCCCTCCTGACGGGGCCAGGCTTTCAGATCAGCAGGCGGGTCCCAGGCTCTAAGGCAGGGGAGGGCGTCCAGAGGACGCAGTGTTTCCCTGGGTCCAGGCAATGGCAATGGCAATGGCAATGGCAATGGCAATGGCAATGGCAGGAAGATACCCATTTGGATTCTGAATGTATTTCCAAACTCTCCTCCTTGCCCGCTGGACCTACTACTGCCCTGGAGACGCCAATTAAAATGGAAGCGTCACCGACGTCTAATAACCAGAGCTGCCCTCCCGTGTCTGCAGAGGATCTGGGAGCTCCTATCCTGTGTTCTCAGCATTCCCCTCTCCACAACCGCATGTTGTAGGTAGTGTTTTTCTCGTTGCGCACACGAGGAAACTGAGGCTCACACAGCTACACCGAGGGGCCAGGACCCAGCCCCGGCATTCTGTTTTCAAGGGCCAGTGCTTTCAACAAACGCTGAAGGGTTGGAGTCAGGTAAAGAGGACCAGGGGTGACGTCCCTGGCTTACTGAGAACAAAATGAACCAGACCAGATTTCTCAGAACACCGGGTAGCAGGCAGGGACATGGATGAGATGGCCCTCCACGCACTCCTGGTCTCTGTCCCCGAGACTCCTTGGGTTTTCCTGTATCCCTACCACCTGGCCCAGGGCAGCCTCTCTACTTGCTGAAGCCCTAACCGTCCATCAACCTCAAAGACCCTCCCTCCTTTAAGAAGTCCCCTGACCGGCCCGGGAAGGCTATGTCTTCTCCCGCAAGTGACCCGAGGCTGGTGCCAGCTTGCCGCTTAGCCAGTGGGGTTACCTGGCTGCAAATGCAGGCCTTGCCTGCCCACCTCGATTGTAGGCCTCCCAGGGGAGGCCTGTGCACAGCATGCAGATGAGATGTAGCACCTGGCACACGTAGGCGCGAGGAGGCGAGGGGGCACTTTAGCTCAGGAGCTGAAGGGTCAGGTATTGATGGCCCCGGATGTCAGGTCCAGGACAAAGGGCTGCTGTTCCCAAATGGCCTTTCTGCTTGCTATCCTGCCTCCCGCCCGGCAGTGCTGGGCATGGAGGCTAGAAGTGCCAAGGACCGGCCCCGGGCAGAGCCACAGTGCCTGCAGTGGTGGGGGTGGGATGGGGATGGGGTGAGGGTGGAGGGGTGGTGGTGGTGGTCAGTGGGGGTGGAGGCTGGAGCATGGCGCATGCTTCGCCCCAGGGACAGACACACGCTGGCTGGGCTCAGCCTCCTCCCTGCTTGGAGCCTCTCCTACACCTCAGTCTGCATCCCGGGGGTAGGGGATCCAAGCTGGGGAGGCACCCATGGGTCCTCCCTCCCACAGTGCCCGGGTTCGTGAATAAGGAAGGCTCAGGGAGGTCAGCTGACCTGCTCGGGCCTGCGGCTCGAGAGCCCACATCTTCGGAGGCCCGGCCCGGTCCTTCCCCACGGAGAGTGCGCGCAGGCAGGTGACCGGTTCTCCTCTCTCCGACAGGTCCGGTGGCAGCCTTCAAGGTCGCCACACCGTATTCCCTGTACGTGTGTCCCGAGGGGCAGAACATCACCCTCACCTGCAGGATCTTGGGCGTGGGCCCCGTGACCAAAGGGCACGACCTGACCTTCTACAAGACCTGGTACCGCAGCTCACGGGGCGAGGTGCAGGCCTGTTCCGAACGCCGGACCATCCGCAACCTCACGTTCCAGGATCTCCACCTGTACCACAACGGCCACCATGCCGCCAACACCAGCCAGGACCTGGCCTGGCAGCACGGGCTAGAATCCATCTCCGACCACCACGGCAACTTCTCCCTCACCATGCTCCACGTGACCGCGCTGGACAGCGGCCTCTACTGCTGCCTCGTGGTGGAGGTCAGGCACCACCACTCGGAGCACAGGGTCCATGGTGCCATGGAGCTGCAAGTGCAGAGAGGTGAGGGCTTCCTCCATGGGACGACGGAGGGGTGGCGTCCCCGGGGGGATGGCGTGTGTGCCCACGTGGGAGGGTGAGCAGAGAGGACAGTGTGACTGTAGGGGTGTGGTGCCGTGTCTCCGATGGGGTGACTGTGTGGGATTCTGTGCTGAAGGGTGTATGGTTCCACAAGGGTGGCCGTGGCCCTCTGGGGCCGTGGGAGAGGAGGTGGCCACGCGTGTGGAGGTGTAAGTACCTCTGGCCGGCTGGGTGACAGTGGGGCTCTTTAATGGAAGAGTGGGTACGACCCTGGGCTGGGGATGTGACTGCTCGTGTCAGTACCGTGACCCTGGACTGTGAGCTGGTGAGCGGTCGAGTGACTAGGGGGGACTGTGTGTGTGTGAGTGTCTCTCCAGGTGAGAGTGCAGAGGGCAGTGGACCGGGCAGAGGTGTGGGCATGGGCAGGTGTCCACATGCTGCTGGGGTGGCATGTAGATGGGCAGGACATGCTGGCTGTGCCGTGAGAATATGTGTGTGTGTGTGTGTGCATGCATGTTTGTGCGTGTGCATGTGTATGTGTGTGTGTGTGCGCACGCAGGTTCCACCTGGGCCAATGCTACTAAGTGGACAACAGCACCAGTAGCTGTGACAGGAAGGCGCACGTTGCCGTGGACAAGCCTCCTGGGCCTGACACCCACCTAACACCCCTTCTCTGCTCCCACAGGCGATGAAGCACCACCCAAGTGCATCATGTACCCATACTCCCCCCGGGAGAGTGAAAGTAAGACCACCCTCCTTCCCCTCCTGGGTTCTCCCTTCTCCCCTGTCCTCCTGCACCCGGGCTCTGTTCTCAACTCTGACCTCATCACCCCGAGCCCATGGAACCCCCATTCTTCCTTCTCTGCTGCTGCCCTCCCTTTTGCTTCCTCCTTCACCGGAGCCATTGGGGTTAGCCCTCAGAAGCCCCTCCCCTCCCAAGGCCCCAAACTCGAGAGCAGGTCCCCAGAGCCCCTGCTCCTGCCGCCGGGGGAGGGGGGGGCCTGTACCCCAGTGATGACCTTTGGCCAAGTGCGCCCACGACAGATGCTGCTGAGCTTGTTTTTTGAGTGGGCCCCCCTCCTGCCCACCAGCCCTCTGCCACATGTCACCAGCCCATCTTAGCATTTCCTTGTTCTCTGTGTGAGGGAGGGAGGGAGGGAGGGAGGAGGGAGAGGCTCAAGAAGGGGGCGAAACTACCTTTCCCGGAACCCCTACTGTGCGCCAGGCCTATGCTAATCCCTTCCCGGTAAGGGTCTCCCAGTGGATTCTCACAGGAACCCCGAGGCAGCATCATCTTCACTCTTCGCACATGGAAACGGAGGCCCAGAGAGGCCACCTGACTTGCCCGAGTTCACACAGCCAGCAAGGGCCACACAGCCGGGCATGTGCTCACTTCACCCTCCCCCCAGCGGAGGGGCGTGCGCAGTGCAGAGGCGAACAGCCACCCGCTGTTGGCCCTATGGCGTGAGGGCACGCTGGGCACTCAGAGGGGCCCCTGGGCACTCCGAGACCAGGCCAGAGTGCCCGGCGGCTTAGAGACAGCAGGCAAAGGGGCGACATGTTTGGAGCACCCCGCTCTTCTGAGAGGAGAGGGTGTTGGCTTCCACAGCCTCACACCCACCATGATTACTGGGCATCCAGTGCGCCCCAGCCCCTGCCCAGGCCTGGGAGCAGCTCAGCTACAGCCGTAGTCAAGCCCCAACGCCAAGGTTGCCATGGCTTTCTACTCAAACTACTCTCTCTCTCTTTTTTTAACAACAACAACAACAACAACAGCAGACTAGCCAGGAGCAAAATTAGAGCCACATTTTGGTCTGAGCCAGACCCACATGGGGCTAAGAAACTCTGGTTCAAGCCCCTCACCCTCGTGTACCGCAGAGCTCACATGTCACCCGGCACCCAGACCCGATCGTCCTCACTTCCTCCACCAGCGACTCCCTGGTGCGGCGGGAGAGGGGCCTCTGAGCGGCTCCTTCCTTCCCACGCAGCAGTCTCACGGCTGCAGACATGCGTGCCTGTGCACAGGACCGGGCACGCGGCCCCGGGCGAGGTACATGAGCGCTCACTTCCCCATTGCTGCTTGCGCTCTGAGCAACCTCCCGGTCCCACTTCTTCCTCCGGGAGCTCCCGCAGGGCTCCCTCAGCGCCGGCCACCACTGTCCCAGATCACGGCCCGGGAAACCAGTTCCGGCGGGCGAGGGGACAGTCTCTCAGGCCCAGGGCCAAGAGGGGATGCCAGAGTGCCCCCAATCTCCGTGCTCAAACCCCGCCCATGTGCTGGGCTGCCCTCCCCTCTGTCAACACCGGTTTTCTGAAATTAGCCGTGGGGACAGAGGCAAGAGATGCCAGAGCGGACAATGCTTAGAGAAAGCGGGTGCCAAGTGGAGCGGGAGCTGACACGGGGCTCATTGTTTCTCGCTGGAGAAGCAGCTGCTAGACTTAGGGGATCAGACGTCAGTTGGGAAATGGTAGGAGACCAGCTGATAAGAGCTGATAAGAGCCAGAGGGCGAGGCCGAACCTTGAACTTGACTGCCAAAAGTGGGTCAGGCTTCCTCTGCTGGGCACCCTGCTCTCGGCTTTAACACACTGCCTTCCTCCCCAATTCACGGGCGTGTGCGGCCTCACCCTGGCCCTGCTTCTGAGCCACTGCCCACCGGCAGTTGGCTCCCGGAGGGCCGGGGGGCATGTATGCTTCTCTCTGAAACCCCTTCCAGTCCCCTGCCTGACTCTTGGCTCTGGAGGTCTGGAGATTACGGCTGTGGCGGAGTCTCGGCACGATGGCAGGTGTTGTCTCAGATAAGAAAAGCCCCGCTGTACTTCTGGGTGGGGTGTGGGGGGCATGTCCATTCTCTGGGGGCCACGTGCCCACTGAGAAATGGGGGCAAGTCGTCTCTTTCCTACTAAAAGGAGAACAAATCAATGCGGTCGAAGGAACCCTTCGGTTCAGGGTTCCGAAGCTCAAATGCCTGCGGGGCCAGGGAGCTGGTGAATAATACGGCAGGGAGGGCGGAGGCCGTGGCTAGCACCCAGCTGCCAACCTGTAAGTGCAGTTCCAACTGTGGCACCACAGGAGGGGGGGGCCCAGGGCTGGCAGAGCCACTAACTTTCCAAGAGGAGTGAGGAGAAGTCCAGATTTTAGGCAAACCCGTAACTGAACATGTGGAGTGCATTCCCGTGCAAGGCAGTCAGGGAAGCGCATCAGAGCTCAGACCAGCCGTGGGCAAACTACGGCCCGAGGGCCGGATCCGGCCCGTTCGGCTGTTCTATCCGGCCCACGGAGCTGAAAGAGGATTCTCTTGCTCTCCCCTCCGCTCCTTCACCAGCAGCCCAAGATGAGAGTGCCAGCATGGTCAGGTTGCTTTTGTTCCGGCCCTCGGGTCCAGTTTAAGAACCCATTGTGGCCCTCGAGTCAAAAAGTTTGCCCACCCCTGCTCTAAACTCATGCCCCGCCCCCGCCCCCCTCTCTCCTCTTCCATCCCATCCAGTCTGGGCCTTAACTCTCAGCCCAGGTTATAAGCAAACCAAGCCCTGACCCCCCAGCGGGGCTGCAGGCGGGACACCTTTGCCTGGGGGCAGGAGTCAGGCAGGGAGGTTGGGCCAATAGGGAGCGGAATTAATGAGACCCCGACTGACCTCCTCAGAAGTTACCTAGTACCCATCGGAGGAGGCCTGCTCTGATGACTAGACAAGAGCACTTTGCAGCCTGCCGCTCTGATGGAGTCCTAGTGAGGTCCTAAGAATATAACTTAGACATATTCTTACGTCTGAGTTAGAGAATGTTTTCACTTTCAGTATTCCACTTGGGAAGGCAGCCTCGCTAAGATCTGGGGGTGGGGAGGGGGTGGGGGGTGAGGTGGGGGAGAATCTGCTCTAATGTGAAGGCCAGCTGGCTTTGTAATGAGCAGAGTCCCTGCCCCTGCCCCGGTGGGTAGTCCCAAGTGCCCGAAAACAGTTTGTTCTCTTCTGCGGTGTGAACCGAGCCCCGAGACCTTGTTTACCCCACGGGGCTGGGCAGCAGTACAACGAGACAAAAACAGCCTCGCTCCAAAGGAAGCCGTGCAAAGACGACGCGGAGGGCGCAGCCCACACACCTTCCCAGAGCTCCCCGGGGCCGCGCGGACGCGGGCGCGACAGGCTGGCCTGCCCGTATTTTGGGAAGGGCTAAAACCGGGAAGGAAACGCGTGTACAGCTGGTTGCGGTTCTGAGGGCGCGTCTGTTCCCAGCTAAACTCCTAGACTCAGCAGACAGAGGAAAATAAAGCAACCGGCTCACGCTGCGGGTGGGATTGTGAAGGAGGAACTGTGCGTACCCTTTGGCTCGGCACTCGCGCTGCTAGGAATTTATGTCCATGCACCGGCCCGAGTGCGGTTTATGTACATGCCGCTGCTACATCGTTGGTTGGAAAATGGAAGCAACCTATGCGTCCACCGCAGGGGGCTGTTTCAGATACACGTGATAAAGCCCGGGGCACAGCGAAGTCGATCTTTGGGCCGATGCAGATGTCCAAGCTATGCCAAGCAGAAAAGCAGCGGTCACATGTGAAAAGCATGTCGTATCCATGCTGCGTGCGCAGAGAACATATCTAAACCATACGCAGAAAACGGCAGGCGCTCATTACTTCTACGGAGGAAGAAGCTTTGAAATATTTTATCTTTAATGTACACGTTTTTTTGTCATTTAGAAAGTTTAAAATTTGAAAACGTCAGGAAAAGCCCTGGCTGGGTGGCTCAGTTGGAGTGTCCTCCCGTGTGCCCAAAGGTGGCGGGTTCAGTTCCTGGTCAGGGCGCATACCCAGGTTGAGGGTTTGATCCCCAGTCAGGGCACATTGGGGGTGGGGGTGAGTGGGTGGGCAACCGACCGATGTTTCTCTCTCCCCTCCCTTCCCCTTTCTCTCAAATCCATAAAAAACAAGTATTAAAGACAAAAGCCAACAAGGTTCATGTTCCTCTAGTTCTCGCTCCGTAGGGCCTCTCCCTGGAGCTGAGGGGTCTCTTGGGAGATGCGTGTGGCCCTTGGTTCATTTACTTTTTTTTTTTTTTTATCGTGGCAAAACATAAAACTGGCCGCTTGAACCACCACTTTTAAGTGTATGATTCAGTGACATCAATTATGCTCACAGGTTGTGCAACCCTTTACACTATTTCCAAAAGCTTTTCCTCACTGGGGCTCCATTTGACCTTGAACTCCGTGGCACGGGGTCTGTGAAAGGCCTACTCTCCCCGGTGGTCCAGGGCAGTTGAGCTGACCCCCACACTGGCTGAACACCCTTCTCTCTCTCTCTTCCTGGCGCTTCCTCAGCCGTAAGCACCTGGCTTAATTTCTGTGTCCTCTGGGGAGAAGGCATGCGGCTCTCTGGGGGGTCCTAGAACTTCCACGCCCGCGCAGGTCACGGAGGGGCTGGCTCTGAGATCCTGGCTGCGGGGGGGGGGGGGGTCCCCCGCTGCTGCCTGGCCTTTCCCCTCTGGGCTCCAGTCTCCCTTCGGGAGTTCGGGGCCTCACCGTGGCCGCCTCTCTGCCCTTTCAGGCATCACGGCTGCCGCCCTGGCTACGGGCGCCTGCATCGTGGGCATCCTCTGCCTTCCCCTCATCCTGCTCCTGGTCTACAAGCAGAGGCAGGTGGTCTCCAACCGCCGTGAGTATCCGCCCGCCCGGGATGGGGGTGGGGTGCGCGTGACCCGCCCCCGCGGCCAGCTCAGCCCTGGGACTATTGGCAAAGGCAAGAGGCAGGCACAGTCCGCTGTCCAGAGACGGGAGCTACTGCAGCCCAGCACGGAGCCGACTCGGCGGTAGAGGGGGTACTCAGAGGCGCCATTTCCAGGGCCCGAGTGCCCAGCGGCCCCAAGCAGCGCTGGCTTGGCCCTCAATAAATATCTGTGGGCGAGGGAGGTAATCGTATGGAGCAGATGAGTTATAAAAATTGGCTTATACAAATGCTGCCCCTCAGAGACCCTTTGGGGGCCCGCGTGAAGGTACAGAGATGGGCTTGTTTTGTTACCAGCACTGCAATCGTGGGGACAAAAATGACCTTCGGGTTATCGTAACTAGGAGAGATCTTGGAGATAACTTAGTTCAGCTCTTTCCTTTTATGCCAGAGAAACGCAACCTCGTCAGGGTTAAGTAGTTAACCCAGTGTTACATAACTTAGTAAGCAGCAGAGCTGGGACTCAAACCCGGAGCTTCCAACTCACGCTTCTTCCAGGGAGCAGAATCTCACCTTACAATACAAACGCTCCTTAGCAGGAGCGCCATGGCCAACAGCCCTCACCCTGCCAAGCTTGATATATACCTTCTCTCACGGATTCCTCAGAATGATTCTCAGAGTTTGGTCTTTCCGTTGTCCCCATTTTTACAGCTGGGCCAACCGAGGCACAGAGAGGTTAGTAACGCACGTAAGGGACCGCCTAGTGAGAGAGCGCGGAGCCTCCGACCCTTTGGCACACTCCTCTGCAGGTGACAGTGCCCTCTGCCCTTGTCGTGACCTCACCCATGGCCAGTCTGAGTCCTCCAGGAGCCGGAGAGGGGTTCCCTCTGCCCCTGGCCCTGGCATCACCCCCCCTAACCCTCCCCTCCGCTTGGCTGCAGAAGGTAGCCGAGGGGAACGGCTGTCACCAGGCCGCTGGGGCTCACACACCATTTCCTTTGGCTGGACTGCAACAGCTCACACCCCTCTCTCCTGGGGGCCTGGCGTGGCACTCCACTGCGGGTCACTCAGGGGCTGTGCCTCCCTCTCTCTCAGCTCACAGAGCCTACCACAACCTGCCTGCAGAATACCCTGGGGGTGGGGGAGGGGGAGGTAAAGCGGTTGGAGCAGAAAGAGGAAGCCAGGGGCTCAACCAGGAAGAGAAATCGCTGCCGCGCTGCCAGCAGCTCCCGCTCCTCTGGGTGGCACGTCTACGAAGGTGGGTGAGGGACCAGGAGAGACACATGCCCCGCTAGGCTCAGCTCCAGGTCCAGAGGTGACTTCTGGCCCCCTGACTCCAGACCACGGCGCTGCCTCCCCTGGGGAACAGGAACTGGGAGGCAGACTCCGGGCAGAGGATGTGGGGGGGGAGGCGCTGCTGTTCCTGCTTTTGTTTCCTCAGCGCCTTCCTCGCAGGGTCCCCAGAGGGTGGGCTAAGACTCCTGCCCGTGGTCCAGGCGGGAGGGAGGGAAGTCGGAGAGGGGGCACCCCCAGGCCAGAGCCCTGGGGTGGTGTCCTGAGGATGTGGGGCAGCTGGGATCGGCCCCACTACCTTCTCCTCCGCGCTCTGGGACACCCGAGGGCTTCCCAGATGAAGGGACCAGGAGGGACCGAGGAACGGGATGCTGGAGAACCGGACTGAACGAGGGAATGAGGGGGGTGCCCTGGGCCTAGGGCGCTGCGCTGTCGCCAATGCTGAGCACATCCTCTGAAACGCCAACGAGCCCCATTTCTCTGTTATTAGCCATTTCATGGCACCTTATCCCCGGATTTAACACACGCCATAACAGAAAGGCGTCAACACTTTATCTCCTAGTAAAAGTATATTTGAAGCCAGTCCCTCCACCCCTTCCAAAAAGAAGAAATGGGTTGTAGGACTGAAGTCTTCGGAGACAGACACGAGAGAGGCCAGAGGGGGTGATGCTGAGAAAGCAGGTGCAAACTGGAGAGGGAGCAGAGATTTGGGTCATTTTTCTTTTTTAATCCTCTCCTGAAGATATGTTCCCATTGGTTTTGAGAGAGAGTGGGAGAGAGAGGGAAAGACAGAGAGAAGCGTCAGCGTGCGAGAAGCACATCGATGGGCTGCCTCCTGTACGAGCCCAGGCCAGGGCCTGGGCCGAGGAGGAGCCTGCAACTGAGGTACGTGCCCTTGTCTGGAATCGAACCCAGGACCCTTTGGTCTGCAGGCCGATGCTCTATCCACTGAGCCAAACCAGCTAGGGCTGGGTCATTTTTAAAAATCTAGACTCTAGAGAGGCAGTTGCGGGCGTTAAGGGAACAGAGGTCCCGGGGAAGTGCAGGAGCCGGGCCGCAGGGCTGAGGCCGAGGGGCCCGGGCCTGGCGCGGAGCGTGCGCTCAGGTACGAGCCCCGCTCAGGAAAAAGGAAGAGGAAGGGCTGGGAGCGCAGGAGGGCCGTTTGCTTGCTGCAAAGGCTGGTGGGTGTGGAAGCCGACGACGCAGTGTGAGAGGGAGGCTGGTTTCCCCGGGTCGGAGGTGGGACTGCCAGACCTTCCCCCAGAGGGCGGAGGATAGGATGCGCGGAGGACCACGGAGAACCACAGGAGGCCTGACGCACAGGTGTCCCCGGTAAACAGTGGCCACGGTTCCAACACCGCAGAGGTTTCGGGAACTTTTGTGCAACTTCCCTGTGCGTTTTGTTTTCGTGTTCCCCCCCCCCCTCCTTCCTCCCCACCGGTTTCCCCATAGTTATCGGCAGTAAAGCCCTTAAAAAACGAGAAGGATCGTGGGAGTACGTGGGGAGCTGCAAGAAAGAGGGAAGTTGGGGCCACTGCATTAGGTTGTTGTCCAGTTTGGGGGGTGGGCAGGGTGGCAGCAGCTTGGAGGAGGAGCAGAAAGTGATGGAATGGCTGGGAAGTGATGGGGTCTCAGGGCCCCTGAGATTCCTCGGGGACAGCGGTTGGTCACCAACCTTTCGGACCTCACGGACCACCAGCTGGCGACCGCTGCTCTAGGAGGTGGCACCTCTGAAGCCACCCTGTTATGCAACGTGCAGGATGGGACCGAGAGGCCCGGGAGCCCTCTAAACAGGAAATGACCTTGCAACACTCCCACCCAGTAAATCATGGATCGAGACCAGTCCGTGGCAAGTGTCCACATAGGAAACAGCAAATCCGGGAGCCAGGCCTTGGTTGACACTTAAGTGCTGAAGGTCTAACCCAGGGGTGGGCAAACTTTTTGACTCGAGGGCCACAATGGGTTCTTAAATTGGACTGGAGGGCCAGAACAAAAGCAACCTGACCATGCTGGCACTCTCATCTTGGGCTGCTGGTGAAGGAGCGGAGGGGAGAGCAAGAGAACCCTCGCTCTTTCGGCTTCGAGGGCCCAGATAGAACAGCCGAACGGGCCGGATCCGGCCCGCGGGCCGTAGTTTGCCCACGGCTGGTAACCCAGCCCACGTCATGCCCAGGAGAAAGCACGGTGCCTTGGCCTCCTGGTGACAAGTGCCGTCCTACAGGCTGTGAAAGGCGGCCGCGTTTCCTCTGTCACTGGCCACGCGTGCCGTTCACTGGCCAGCACGCAGCGTGCAGTGTGGGCCTCCTGAGCGAGCAGGTGTGGGACCTGGCCCTGCCCGGGCCTGCTCCGTCCCCCCAGCGGCATCTGCTGGCCGGGGCAGGGATGCTGTGTGGGGGGCAGCCTCCCCTTCGTGACCAGCTTCTCTGTCTGCCCCTAGGTGCCCAGGAACTGGTGCGGATGGACAGGTAAGGCTGGTGGAGACCTTCCCGGAAACTGACCACAGCTGCCCCTCCCCTGGCTCACAGCTTGCCTCAAGGGCTTGGGGCCCTGTGGTCTACATCCAAACGGAAGTTAATGCAGAAGGGGTGGGGCCACTTCCAGCCAAGAATGACTCTCCCCACTTCACCAGGATCCTTTCCCCTCTCTTTCCTGGTCCCTGATGCCAGGACAGGGGTCAGAGCACAGATACGGCCCTCCTGGTCCTCCCTGTGTCCTGTGCCAGCTGTGAGGGAGGAGGTATTTCTGGGCAGTAGGGGCCCGGGTCAGCTGCCTAGCACAGCTGGTTAGAAAAGCACCTGCCACCTGCCACCGAGGCCTACACATCTGTGCGGGTTGGCCGTCCTCCCTGCCACCCTCACCCAGCAGGCTGAGCTCCCACCTCCAGGTCTCAGTGGTCAGTGGGCTGGGGTGGGGGAGGAGGAGGAGGAGGAAGCAGCTGAGCTGAAACATGCAAAGAGGCCAGCACACCTGGAGCTGGGGCACTCCAAAGAGAGAGCTGTCAGGCCCCTGTCCCCAAGGGCACCGGCTGCCTGGGGCAGGAGGTCGGGGCGGAGTGGATAGGGCAGTGTGTGCTGGTGGGCCATGGGCAGAAGCTGGCATTATAGACTGGCATGGAGGAACAAGCCACACTCAGGAACTGGCCTGGTACCTGCTCCTTTGGTTGTTTGAAAGGGATGACTTTCAAGACTGGTCGAAGGAAGTCCTGCCAGGGACCCTGCTAGCCTCAGGCTGGAGGAGTCTTTAGAGGTTGTCCCGTAGCTCAAGACCAGCTGTGGGGACACACTCAAACCTAACGCCATCGACTCTATGACCAAAGAGAAGCCTGTCCCAGGTTCCCGAGGCTGATGTCCTGGAAGTGCTTCTGAGCCTGGGCGTCCTGGCAGGGCCGAGGGCAGGTGGTCCAACCCCAGGGCCGGGCTGGGGTCCTCCGCTCTGGGCGGGTGGGAGAGCGCAGCCCTGGCCTTCTCTCTCTGGCCTGGATCTCCCTTCCTGCTGGGGGAGGCTGCGGGGGCCGGGGGTGGGAAGGCCGGGGATGGGAAGGGAGCAGAGAAAGAGGACAGATTAGGAGGAGGTGGGAGGGAGGGCAGAGGCGCAAACCCCAAGGCAGCACAGACGACCTGTGGCTCTGATTCTCTGCAGCAACGCTCACGGAATTGAAAACCCGGGCTTTGAGGCCTCTCCGTCCTTCCCGGGGGTGTCGGAGCCCAAGCCCAGGCCCCCACTGACCTACATGGCCCAGCGGCAGCCGTCCGAGTCTGGGCGCCACCTGCTCTCTGAGCCCAGCACGCCCGTGTCTCCCCCGGGCCCCGGGGACGTCTTCTTCCCCTCCCTCGGTGAGTGCTTCCCGGCCCTGGCAGCAGCATGGCCTGCCAGGCCACGACCTCCTCTGACCGGCACAGTGCCATCTTACTCTCTATCCTCCCTGGAGCCCTCCGTCTCCTGTGGGGCTTTGGGGGTGAAGGAAAGAGGAGCCCCCTCCTATACGCTGCTTCTCCTTTCTTTTGCAGACCCCGTTCCCGACTCCCCAAACTCTGAGGCCATCTAGACCAGCCAGGGGCCCGTGAGCAGCTACGGCTGGGCCTGGGGCCAGTGCATTTGGGCCAGACCGGCCCTCCGAGTGTTCCCTTGGCCTGGGCCCTGGCTTCCTCCTTCCTGCTCTGAGCGCAGACGCTTTGAGATACCCCTGATGGCCAGATTCTCAACCCCCCTGGATGCTACACGGCAGAAGTGAGAAGGTGGCGGACCACTCAGCTCCTCTCTCAAGAATGGCGGGGCGCTGGGATCCCGCCGCAGAGACCTGGAATTCACCAGCTACCGACGCCAAATGACCTACACCCGCCAAGCCCCCGAGTTCCAGCTCCGTGGCAGCCGCTCAGGGACACGAGCCTTGGGACTCGACAGGACCGCTGGGACAAGACGGGCACCGAGCAGGCCCCGCAGTGCCGCCCTCCCTGGGAGGAGACCCGGACTAGATGTGGAGGGACTCCTCCCCACCGTGTGGACCGGCTCCCCCATCTCGTCTGAGGCTGCTCATTTGTCAGCCTCACTCGTTGTAGCCATGGGGCTCAGAGCCAGGCCTGCCTGTCCTCGGGGCTCCGGCAGCCTCCCCAACAGCCTCCGACCAGTAACCTCTCCTAGGAGCCGGCAACAACTTAAAGAAACCTGGGGCTCCCGTTGCCTGCACTCTGGTCTCCAGAGTTCACTGGCCAGAGGCCCCAAAACAGGAAGTACACATTGAGGCACGGAGGCCACTGTGAGCCAACTGGCACGTTGGGCAATGAAGGCCGGGCCCGAGGTTGCACACCCACCTCAGGTGGGGGTGAGGGAGAGCCCAGGGCCTGCTGGGAAGGTGAGCGGAGAGGCCTCCATTAGCCCTGTCTTCCCGTCGCCCTCCTCTGCTGCTCGGTTTGGCCAACAGAAAGGGTGACCACAGACTGTACTGTCCAAACTGTGACACCTTTGAGAGTGCAGAGGGCGTACTATTTTATTAAAGAGCTCATGGTGCAAACCGTGTGGACAGACTGTAAGAGCGGGCCTTAAACCCCTACTCAGTCTGAGGTGCCTGAGGCCTCGGGAGTGCGATTGGGCCAGACTGGCCCTCGGAGTGTCCCCTTGTTCTGTTCCATTCCATCTGCCCAGCATTCACCGCAAAGGGACCCTGTCGGGTGGGAGGAGCAGGACGTGTCCATAGAAGGTTTGCGTCCACTCTGCTCTGTTCTCACCTCCTGCTGCAGGGCTCGCCTCGAGTTTGTTTCTATACCCATGTGCAAGGAAGTCCTTTGTGGACTTTTGATGAAAGGGCTGTAAAGCATGGAGAGGAGTGTGAGTGAGAGATAGAGTGTGTGTGTGCGTGTGCATGCGTGTGCATGCGTGTGTGTGTGTGTGTGAGTGTGTATGTTTGTGTGTGTGTGTGTGTGTGTGTGTGTGGTGGGAGGGGGGAAGCTGTGTGTGCCTGTACACTCTGGGAACAGGAGGGGTGTGTTGGAGCTGGGTGGGCGCCCCAGGCACTGACTGCAGCTTCAACTGGGCATTCGTCTGCCAGCAGCCACCCTGACTCTGCTGAGCTGGGCCTGGGCTGAAGAGCCAGGACAAGGGCCAGCGGGCAGGGAGACGCCCCCTGATCACCTGGCGGGGTGGGAGTTGGGGTGGGAGAAAAGTGAGCTGCAGGCCTGCGGCCGGAAGCAGAGGGTCCCCTGCATGCACGGCGCTGCTCCCAAAGCTCCCCGGTCAGGCCCACGGGGGGGGGGGGGGGGGCAGTGTGAGCGCCTGCTGCGCCGGGGCCTGGAGGAAAGGGTGGATGCACATGGGCCTGGAGGCCACACCGACACCTCCACTGGCCGGCACACCAAAGCCCAGGCTCCCGCCGTGTTCCCGGGGGTCCTTCTGGTCCACCTGCTGCCACGAACACTCAGTGCCCGCTGCCACAGGGAGAGGGTGCTGTTCTCACAGCCTGTGGGAGCCCGTGGGAATGAGCAGGGTGACACCAGCTTGAGGCAGGGCGGGGCTGCCCCTAGAGTAGGACACGCCGATAGGTCAGACTCCCAGTCCCCCCACTCAGAAAGAGCCCGCCTGGCCTGCTGGGAGGCTGGCTTTGCCCAGCCCCCAGCTTCTGACCCGGAGGCAGAGATAACTTCTAAGAACTTGGCTGCCAGACCCCAGGGCGGGCTGCTGCAGTGTGGAGGGAGGGAGGGAGGGAGGGGGCCCCAGCGCAGAAAGCCACCACACTTCCTCTCTAGCTTCCTCCTACATGGCCTCGAGCCCTTCTTCTCTGGACCTTCACAAGTAAGCATCTCGGCTTCGTGGTTTCCTGTTTTGAGTGAAATTTACTCTGAGCTCCAGGCTCCATCTTCATCCATGACCACACGCTCCACCCCCAGGGCCCCACTGCTTACTCCCTGTAGCTGACAGGGAGGGGCCGGTGCTAGAATAGAAAAAAGACCGGGCAACCCTGTGCTCACCCCTGGGGGGGGGGGGCCTCTGCAGATGCCAACCCTGGTGGCTGGCCCTTGTGGGCCCTGGCTCAGCACCTGGGAGCTGGGGGCATGGAACAGAGCAGGGGACCGGGAACCAGGTGTGTACCTCCGGGGGAGTGGGCGGAGCCTGGGGCCCACCGGAACGGGAAGTTGCCTGCCGGGAAGGACTGAGGCTGGAGGCTCAGGGGTCATGACATCTTGGGCAATGACAGCTGGGGGCTCTGGGAGAGAAACCCGTGCTTTTAGGCAGTCAATCATTGCTAAGAGACACAGAGTCAAACCTCGGTTCTCGAACGTCTTCCCTTCCGTTCTGCATCAAGTTGTTCACAGGAAGAAAATGTCTCGGTTGAGGAACAAAACTTTGGTTTTGACAACCCTTTCATGTTGACACCCTCAGCATCACAAAACGCGTCTCTCGGGCAACAGAGGAGAGAACGCCTTTGTTGCTGGAGAAATCGAAGATGAGCACAATTTCAAAACAAAGAGAAGCCACCAAGAGCGCCAGGGTGGCTACGGGTGTGAAAGTGGTCACAAAACAACCATCACAGGCCGGGGAAGAGGTAGAAAAACTGTTGTTGATTCGGATAAACAGAAGCAGTTAGTGGGTGACATATGCGAAATTCATTTAAGGCTAGTGGGGGTGGTTAGGTTAAGAAGTGTTTATCTGTAGATTATACAGTACATTAGACACGGACTGTATACAAGAAAGGTTAAAGGGGAGTCATTTGGAGGTCTAGAATGGATTAATTCAATTCACATGGTTTCTAACGGGGAAAAAAATGATTTGGTTTTCGAACAAATTGCTTCTCAAACAGTCTCCTGGAATGAATTAAAAGTTAGAGAACCGAGGTTCCCCTGTATCAGGAATGACAGCGCTTAGAACCCCTCTCCTAGCATTTCATGAAGACCTTCTGCTTCTTGTCCCTCCAAGGGTACAGAACTGACACTCCTTAAAAATATGTCACAGGGGCCACTGCAGATGCTGCTGCTGTGGGTCAGACTGGTCCAGCCAGGGGGCCTGGTGACAGGCACTGGGGTGGACGCCTGTCAGAACACGGGGCCTGCTTCTCAAAAGACCAATGTTGGGGCAGCCCTGGCTCCTGCCTGGCCAGAGCTCCCTCCTCCACGCAGCAGCCTGGGGCAGAGGGGCTGGCACTGCCCCTTTAGGGAGTAGTCTGGGGTGGGGACTCTGAAGGACACACTGGGGTCTGCAGAGGGTCTGCACCCTCCATCCCAGTGTGGGCGCTGCAGCTCTGCCATCTGTAGAAGCCTTACTGGGTGTCGGCTTGGGCACCCCAGGGCTGGCTATGATTTGCTCAGCGAACGCCAAGGGAACAGCAATGGGAAGAAAGAGGAACGGGGGCTGCCAGCCAGGACGCCGGGGACAAAGGCCTCTTGAGAAGCAGACCCTGACAGCCCGCCGAGCGTGTGTCCTAGCCACAAGGCGCACTGCTGTCTGGCCCCTTCACGGTGCCCGCCTTGCATGGTCGCCTTTCTTGCCACATGGGTGCTGTGGGTTAGGGTCAGGGTCAGGGTTAGGGTTAGGGTTAGGGTTGGGGTGTAACAGGAGGGTGGGTGTCCAATGACAGCCTGCCCTTTGACCTCAGCTACAGAGCTGATAACTGAAGCATAGCCAGCCACTGAACCAAGATGGCTGAGGTCTACCTTCTGGACGGCGCACAAGGGGCCGGCACCTCTGACCTGCCACCAGCTCTAGTTCCTAGCAGCTTCGCCGGGCCTGGTGGAATCTCCTCACCAGCAGCCATTCCCCGAGCTTGTGCAGCAGGCCCTGGGGGAAGGGGCTTCATTTTGCAGCACGGACCTGCTGGCCTGGCTTCCTACAATACGTGTGGGAGGGATTGGGAAGGATCAATGTGGCTTAATGAGAACGTGCTGACACGGTTAGCAATGCCTGCCTTGGGCCCAGGACAGAGGAGCGGCAGTGGGTGCCCTAGCTTGGCCTTTGTTTTAATGCTCTGTGCTTCCAGAAACACGTTCACGTGTGTGAGTGCTCCTCTGATTCCCCCCCCTTGCCCACCGGAAAGCCCTGAGAGACTCTACCGTCCCATTCAATGCACCGGGAAACTGAGGTTTCCAAAGGCTGTGTCTTGTCACGAGCGAAGGGGGAACTGGGGCTGACGCCTGGCCTCCCTGCTTCCCAGGGCTGCGCTCCGCCCGCTCCATGGACTTGAGCGGCAGGACGGGGCAGGGCTTGGGCTTGCTTACAGTCCACGCCAGGGCCCTGGGAGCGGAGCCTGTGCCCACATGCCCGTGGCTCCCCTCCTTCCACATCAGCTCCTGCCACTCTCCTTTCTGCCTGGCAACCCTGAAACGGCAGGACGCCCAGTGGGCATGGTGTCTCCTGCACCCACTTGCTTGCCGTGGGAGCTGGGAAGGGAGGAACTCCACTGACTGCAGAGCCCGTGTCACTTGGAGGTGCTGAGCCAGATGCACGGCAGCATCGGAGAGGTTGCAGAACTCCCCTGGAGGAGCGGAGCTAGGGGAAGGCCAGAGAAGGCCAGCCTGGCTGGGGAGCGGCAGAGGGAAGGGCCCACGTCGGGGTTTTCTGAGCTTGAGCCCGGGAATCGGGCTTCCCAAACAGCAGCAGGTCCATATTTAATACAGCGAGGAGCCCTCAGCCCTAAAGATTTGAGGGGAGCTGCCCAAAGCAGTGTCCCCAGCTCACAGACTTCCATGGGGGGACTGCCGGTGATTTTTGAACGAGAAATAGGTATAGATTTTTCGTCTTCTGCCTGGAGGGGTGACTTCTGCAGATCCCCACCTGCCTGAGAAGCTAGGGATGGTTATCCAGGATTGTCTAACCTGCTGGCTGTGGTCTGCATGGCCGAAAGGCCCGGGCAGGCCCTGCCTCTGTCCCTCCTCCTCCCCCTCGCCTTCCTCCTCCCCCTCCTCCTCCCGCCTGCCAAGGTGCCTGTGCCTGGGGCTCAGCTTCTGACCTCCCCGTTGCCTTCCGTCCTTCCTCCCTGGGCTGGCCCTTCCTCTTGCAGGGGCCTCCCAGAGGGCCACTCAGAGCCTCCCCAAGCCTGGCCCCCCTGGCGGCGGCTACAGGGCCCGCGGCTGTACAATGGCTTCTCCCGGCCTGGCGGCACAGCATTGTGTGATAGGCCTGGCTGGCCCGGATGCCCCTGGCAGTGCAGCTGTTCCAAGCTCTGGATGACATGGTGCTGAGAACTGGGCGTGGACAGCCCAGGCTGCTCGCAGGAATGTCCGGCTCTCAGGAAACTGGGGGTGGGGTTGAAGGGTTGTAGGGCCTGGGAGGGGCCAGGATAGGGGAGAGATGAGAGGGCTCAGTAGAGGATTTCTCTTGTTTTGGGAAGGCCTTTGGGAGCTAAATACTAGGTCCCCGGCTTAGAGATCCTCCTCCTTTAAGAAATGGGTAGAAATGAAACCTTGTCCCTGGCGGTGAACTCCTAGCTCTCTATCACATCACATCACAGAGCGTCAGCTCACTGTGCCATGCCCATTTCTCCCACTAGCTGTAGCTTCCTGAGGGCAGAACCGTGCCCAACTCATCTCTGACTTCTTAGCCTCTAGCACAGGCCTGGCATGTATTTGCGAATGAATGAATGAATGAATGAATGGCTCTTACTTGCCCCTGTCCTACAGGAAGGTGATCCTGTGCCAGTGGGAACTGGCTTGAACCAGGCAGATAATTATGGTGGGAACAAGAGGATGGAGTGTGGGTGTGTTGGGCATCTCTGGAGTGATATGTGCAGGGCTGCACACATGAGACCATGGTGACCTCTCCTGGAACCTCAGGATGGGCTAATGCTTCCTGGGTGCCGGCTGGTCCAGAAGGGACTGGACCATCCACTTCCTCAAAAACCCACGCAGTGAGCCTGTCCACTAGCAGAAAAGAGCCCTCTTCTGGTCACCTCTGGCACGCACGACCCTGGGAGTTCCCTGCCCGAGGTTCGAGTCTGGTGAGTGGAAGAAAAATCTTCAAGGGTCCAACATTCCTTGGAGGCAAGTGCCAACCCTAACTGGGCACTGGCTACAGGGTCCTAGCTGGCCAGCTCTGCCCCATCCTCGCCCTGGCTTAGCGGGGCCAGGAGAGAGTGGAGAGGGTGTGTGAGAGATTGGTGGGACCAGCCCTTGGGGCAGAGTGTCACGGGGAGAGTGTGGGCCCTGCTCTGGGTTCCGAATGCTGCTGTGAGCCCCAAACCCATGCCTGATCATCACTTGCTCCGAAGCCTTTCTTTGGGCTGATCCCTGGAGCCACTATATGCTCTGCCCGATGACTGACAGACAAGACAGCCCAGCGTCCCCTCCTCCAGGAAGCCTTCCCTGAATCCTTGTTAGCGTTCCTCAGTTCCCCACCTGTACCTCGGCTTCTGCTTATGGATGTCCTCACTGAATTTCCTTGTGGCAAGGACCATGATGCCTTCATTTCTTTATCTTTTTAAAAAATATATATATATTTTATTGACTTTTTACAGAGAGGAAGAGAGAGGGATAGAGAGTTAGAAACATTGATCAACTGCCTCCTGCACACTCCCCACTGGGGATGTGCCTGCAATCAAGGTACATGCCCTTGACTGGAGTTGAACCTGGGACTTTTCGGTCTGCAGGCCCACATTCCATCCACTGAGCCAAACCGATTTCTGCTGCCTTCATTTCTGTATCTTTAGGGCCTGGCACATAGTGGGCACTTGGGGGGGGGGCATTGGCTGAATGAATGAATGAACAAATGAACTATAAGGACATGAACTATGTTCCTGGGATGGCACTACAGTTCCTCACTGCTGTCTGAAGGAACAGAACAACAACAACAAAAAGTAGAAGCATTGATTCTTTTTGACTTAAAAATGTTTGTCCCGCAAATCCTTTCCCACTGGTACCGGATGCTGTGTGTCCGTGTTATGGTTTCATAGCCCAGGAGCCATACGTACCTTGTTTGGCAAAAGTAGGCTTACGGTTGTGAGTCCACAAAACACAGAATTTATCCTTATATTATTATTTATTGATTATTGCATTAATTTTGTGTTTCGTGGACTCACAACCGTAAACCTACTTTTGCTGCACCCTGTATATTCCGCCCACGATGGCCTCAGGGAAGCCCATCCCCAATCCTACTTGTGTTTTCCGGGAGCAGGTGGTGAGCACCAGGATGAGGAAGGCAGAGAAAGGGAGACTCCATTTCCCACCTCCACCCCTCCCACCCCCCATTCCACCAGAGAGCTGGTATGGCCGAGAGCTGCTTCAAGGAGGCCAGAATATCAGGGACTGTGCCTAAGACAAGGCTCACGGGTCTCCACTCGGCAGGCTGGGTCTCTACCGAGGGTCTAGTCACAAGATGGAAACTCTTTCTGGCCATGGGGACCAGTCCCACGTTCTGCAGGGCCTTCATGGGTAGTGACCCACCCATTATGATGGTTAAATATGCCTAGGTTGATTTTCCCGTTCTCCCATTCCCATTTCTTCTGGGGACCAAAGGAAGCCAGATGCCTCCAAAATCAGGATTTTAGGATGTCCTGGGTCTCACTGACTGCCTCCCTGGGGAACTCTAGGACTGTGGGGTGTGGGGAGGGTGGGGAGTGAGGGGCAGTGTGGTGTGTTCACAGGCCTAGGTCTGGGTGGGGAAGAGCAGCGTGGCAGATGCTATCAGTTGGTCACCCCAAATCTATTTGCCTTTCCCTCACTAACAGCTCTTGTTTGATGTATCTGGCCCCCTAGTAATAAGCCTATCCTGATAACCCTGTCTCTCACTTTCCCAGCCTCCCTTGCAGCTAGAGTGCCCATGTGGACCTCTTCTGGCTGATGAGGATACGCAGCACCCCAGGGAGTAGGTCTGGAAAGCCTTTTGGCTTCCTGATAAAGGGGAGGAATGGCCTGCATAGCTCTTGGTCTTCTTGTCATTTCCTGACGTGATGCTGACATGGCTGGGGCTATAGCAGCCGGCTTGCAACCATGAGGGAAGGAGCAAGAAGCATTAGCTCTCACTTTGCTGAACACAAAAAACAACATTTGTAATTCTCCCCAGGGATCTGTTCTGTGAGAAAAGTACAATCTGACTTATTTATGACTCCATAGTTAAGTCTCTGTTACTTGTAGCCAAACACATCTCTAAATGCCACTGGAGCGACGACCAAGATGATTCATCCTGCAGCTATGTGCAGTTGAATTATACTCTCCCCTGCCCCCTTCGGTTAATGACATGTGTCCTTGGCCCACTGGTGTGAACGGCTGAAGTGGTCAGTGGTGACACTGGGCAGCCGTGGGCCGAGGATGCCCATTGGGTGCCCAGAGCCAGCTAGCTCTATTTCCTGGGCTTCTCAGAATGTGGTTTCCTAGGACGGGCCCAATGCCACCATCCTCCCAGAGACATTTCAGATAAAGAGCCCAGCCAGGACCTGCTCTGACCCCACAGCCCACCGTGCCAACATCAGAGAAGGGAGAGGTCCTAACAGAGACACCTGTTTGGGGCAGAGGGTTGGGTCCTTGTTATGGCTGGCAGGACCCTGTCAGGGCAGGGCTCCAGCCCAGGGGAGGAATGATGTAGCATGATGCGCTTTATGGGCTGGCTCTGTTTGCAGTCCCCGGCCCCCGGGTATGTCCTGTTCCAAGTTATCGCAAGGCAGCACAAACAGAACAGACCAGGTCAGACAGAAACCGCTTAAACTGAAAATAAGCCCCCCGCCCCAGGTATTGTGCAAACTTTTAATGATGTTACTGTACTAGTGTAATTTCTCATAGCTCATAGTGTGATAAGTTATCATGACCCTAGGACAGACGAAGAACTCTGCCTGGTCAGCTGTACCTCCTCCCACCGTTGCAAAACAACTGCAAGCTAGCCTAAGCCAGGGTCTCAAAACAAATTCCTCGAAGGATAAAAGCAGGCTTTCCTGTGTGCTCGGGGCTCTCTCTTTCTCTTTCTTACTGCTGCGACAGTAGGGGGAGAGCCCGGATTCGAATTCGTTGATAAAGGCATAAATTTTGATCTGGTGTCTTGGTGGTCTTTTCTGGGGGGTCTCGCCACAACAGTCCTCATTTGTAATCAGGGTCCCCAGGGTGGACCAATTAAAAAAATGTCCCCGTAGCCACACACTTTGCAAGGTGACATTCAGCTCATCCCTTCAAAAGATAGCTTATTTCCCCACACCTTGAATCCGGGCTGGCCTTGTAACTCGCTTTGGCCAACAGAATGTGGCCGAAGGGACCCTGTTCCAGTCCCGGGCCTGGGCCTCGGCAGGCTCTGCCGTCTCTCCCAGACCCTGTCTCGCTCCATGTGACAAGCACAGGCCAGCCTCCTAGCAGGGGACAGAGAGGTAGCCCAGTTGCCCTGCCACCCCAGCTGACAGGCAACTGACCCCCAGGAGCACAGCCATCCGACCCACGCTCAGTTGCCCACCACGCGTGGGAGCACAGTTGAGGGCAGCGAATCGCCCAGCTAAGCCTGGTCTCAGCTGCCAGCCTCAGAGTTGGAGCAAGATCAGTGGCTGTTTCATGTCCCTGTTTGGCTCGGTTTGTAAGGCAGTACTATTGTTATTGTGGTGATAGACCGCTGATACAATCCTCCTCCTCCTCAAGGTTTACCAAGCATTCCACCGACATGAGCTAACTCACCGCCTATGAAAGAGATAACATCTCCCTTCTGCAGACGACAGAACCGATGATGCTCCGAGAGGTTCTGACGTGCTCGAGATCATGCGGCCAGCTCGCAGGTCTCCGCTCTCCAACTGCAAACTGCTCCATTTCCAGCCCACGGCCCCTAGGCCGGCTCGCCATCCAGCCCTGCCTGCCCCACCTCCTTCTCCCACCTTGCAAACTTTGGGCAGCAGCATTGGGCCAGCCTATGAACATCAGCCCCTTCCAACCCTCCCGGGTTACTATTGACGATGGCGCATCACACCAGCATGACGGGAGGGAAGAGGCCAGAGGGCACCTTTTCCTTCCTGGCACAGAGGCGCCGCCACAAGGGTTAGTGTGGCCCCACAGGCACACAGCTTGGCAAGTGGTACGGGGGCTGGCCAGGCCGGAGGTACAGGCTCAGCTGGTACCTCCCCATAGAGCCGTGTGAGCAAAGACGGTTAAACGGGCTTCCCCTACATCCTCATAAGCCGACCGACCACCGGCTCCACGAGGGCGCCGTCCCTCCCAGCGTGTACCCCTCACACGGGAGGCGCCGTTGCCCCCCACCCACCCTCCCTGTCCCGTGGCCGCCCCCGTGGCTCACCGACAGCGGAGGGGTGCCCTCGTCCTCCACGGTGACCACCAGGTGGTAGAAGCTCTGGTGCTCGCGGTCGGGCGGGGCGGGCCGCGTGGAGATCTCCCCGCTGACGCGGTCCATGCGGAAGGTCATGTCGTCGTTGCCCGCGGTGATGTAGTAGGACAGCACGCTGTTGATCCCGATGTCGCGATCAGTAGCTCTCACCTGGACCACGGAGGTGCCCCCGCCCACGTTCTGGGGAGAGAACAGGAAACGGGTCGCTCTGGCGTCCGTGGGGCAAAGTCCAGCACCCGCTCCGGGGAGCCCAGGGCCTCCCTGGACCTCCGGAAAGCTTTGCTGTCGATGCTGGAGCCGAGACGAGGAGGATGAAGATGATGGTGGCGAGCGTTCTGTGGGCACCTACCACATGCCGGGCCGTGTTAACGCGGTAACTTCCCCCGCAGCCCTAAGTGTCAGATCCTGGTGTCACTCCCGCTTACAGATGAGAAAACGTGGGTGCAGGCAAGGAATGTGTGCCCATCACACCGCGTCAGTGGCAGAGCCAGGTCTGAATTGCAAGAGGCTGGCCCGAGAGCGGGGCCTCGAACCCCCTATGCCATCCTGCCTTCCGGCACGTCCAACCTGGCGTAATCCCAGCAATGCCGGGGCAGACATTCTCCTGGAGGGGCCCAGTCGCAGGACTGAGTAGCCAGTGAGCTGGTCTATTTTGAAGCAGCTCTCCTGGGGTACACCTCCGCTCCCATGGGTGGTAGAAGGCCACCTCTTCTTCCTCTCCCCTCCTCCCTCCACAGACACTGCACTCAGGACTGGAGTTATGAATAAGCCACAGTCCCCATCCCCGAGATCTGAGAGACCAGTGGGCCAGGCAGACAGTGAAGCAGGTGACTGGCAGCCGGCTGATGCCCACCGTCCACCCCAGACGCCCGTCTGTACGGGTGCCGGAGCGCCCTCACCTCGTTCACGCTGACGTTGTATCCAAAGGGGCTCTCGATCACTGGGGGGTTGTCATTGACGTCCAGGATGGTCACCTGCAGGATGTGGTCCTTCTTCCGTGGAGGGGTGCCCCGGTCAGATGCCACCACCTAGGAGGAAAGGGTGAGGGGTCAGGGCTGAAGGGTGGGTTAGGACCAGGAACATGAGTGCTACCTTCTCAGTGGGGAGGTTGGAAGGATAAACACTCTCACTGGCCCATCCCTGGCCCCGGGGTGGGGGCGCCAGCCAGCTCTGGGCTCTCCCTAAGTCCTTGCCTTCTGCCCTGTGCTACAAACAATGCTTGCCCGCTTCTTGTCTGCCCCGGGGCCCACATTTACAATCCGACTCGGGTGTGCCTAGTCTTCACTTCTCAGCCTTACCCGTGACTGTATTCTGGGCTGTGCCAGCCCCTGACCGTGACCCCAGGCCTGCGACTGGACCCGGGGTTCCTGCCGTTAGCTTCACGGGCCCCTGTTCCATGCACTTAGATCTGAACTTCGGCAAACAGAGCCTCACATAATCACTGAGCAGCCCAAACACAGACGGAGCCCATCCTGGGTGCCCGCAGAAGTGCCCCAGGGGCGCGGGCTCCTGCAGAAGCACAGCCCTGGGCCCCGGAGACCCCCTCGGAGACATGCCAGCCCAGCAACTCAGCCATAACGCAGGCCGGGCAGGGCTTTTTCTGCCCATTGCACAAGGGGAAACTGAGGCCCAGACAGTGAACCACTTGCCCGAGTTTTCGCACTGCATTTGTGGAAGAGTGGGGGCTCTGCCAGGCTCTCTCTCCCGGCTCTCCCGGCAGGGACGGGCACCTCTGCGGGTCCTGCTCTGGCCCCCGAGCCCCTCCCACATGCCCTCTCTGGGTTGGCCTCACTCATGCTCTCGGCCCTGCGGTGCCGCTGCCCCCGGTCCTTGGTGACAGTAGGGGAGCCGACCGCCGGGATGTGAAGGGCCGGGTGGTCCACAGCGCCCTGCAGGGGGCGGGCCCCCACCTTGAGGATATAGTGGTCCAGCTCTTCTCTGTCCAGGGGCCTCGCCACGAACACTTCGCCGACGGAGTCATTGGTGGTGACAATCTCAAAGGCCCCGGCGATGTTGCCCGAGGCCAGAGAGAAGACCACCTGTGAGGGAGGAGAGAGGCGCGGGGTGAGGAAGCGGGTCCCTGCTTCCTGCCCGGGGATGGGGTGGCATGGAGGGTCTATGGGAACCCCCGGCTGAGAGAGCTGGCCGGGGCTATTGCGCTTGATGCCCACCTGCCCGTTGCTGCCGGCATCCGGGTCCCGGGCCTTGACAGTGGCCACACGCTGGCCCACGGGGCAGTCCTCCGGCACGCTGACAGCCGAGTCGGAGGTGACGTCAAACCGAGGGCTGTTGTCGTTCTCATCCAGCACGGTGATGTAGACCTGGGGGCGGGCGTTACTAGAGACCTTTCGCCTCCGCCGTCCCCCAGCCCCAAACGCCAGGGGCCCACCGTGGGCCACGGGGGACCAGACCTCCCCTCGGCCTGGCACATCAGCTCGCTTTGCGGAGCCCGCCTAGGCCTCTCCTGACTTCCCACCAAGGTCCTGAGCACATTTTCCCGGGAGTCTGGTGGGGGAGGGCGGCTCATACCCAGTGCCGAGGCTGGGATGGCAGGGAAGGGGCTGGGAGATCTGGAAGGGAGGACCCCCGACTAGAGGGGAGGGGGCTACTGGGCTCCAAACCACCAGGGAGTGGCAGGCTGGCCCCGGCCCCGCTTCCTGTTTTCCAACGGGAACCAGGAATGCAGACTTTGTGTGTGGAATGCGGTGGCAATTAATAAAAAGGAAAGAAAAAAATGATGTGCAGGCTGAATGCAACACATCTGGCAGCCAGACATTGCCTGAAGGCCTCTTCGCTAGCACATCTGGATGAGAGGGAGAGGAACGGTGCTCAGGAGGAGGGGGGGGGCTGAAGGTGGCTTGGGGGTCCTGGTGGGGAGGGGACAGGCGGGGGAAAGAGGAGTTTCTAACAAGGAGGTAAAGCCAGGAGCACACACACGGCAGGGAGCAGCGTGTTCAGCGTCCACGGCTCAGGCGGCCTGCAGGGTCGGGACAGCGAGCTGGAGGGAGGGCCTGCTGTGGGTGCCGCCTCCAGCCCAGGGATGGCCAATGCCACGGGCCAGGCGGCCGGCATGCACGTGCCCCTTGGGGTCACTGATGAGGGGGTTGAGGTAGGGCAGGGGGAGGCTAAGACTTAAAAAACCCCAGTCCAGGCCTCCTCCCCAGGTCAGATTCCCGGCCCTGGGGTTCTGCCACCCTAGGGACCCCACAGGGAGCCTGTAGCACCTCACACCCTGCTGAGGAGACACATTTCGGCCTCCCTTGTAATCAGGTTTGTCTTCTTCTTCTGGGTCCTAGCCACTCTCCCCTATCTGCAGACAGCTTTTAAAACCACAAGGCAGCCCTAGCCGGTTTGGCTCAGTGGAGAGAGCATCGGCCTGCGGAGGAAGGGTCCCGGGTTCGATTCTGGTCAAGGGCACATGCCTGGGTTTCAGGCTCAATCCCCGGTGTGGGGCATGCAGGAGGCAGCTGATCAATGATTCTTTCTCATCATGGATGTTTCTATCTTTCCTTCCCTCTCCCTCTCTGAAATCAATAAAAATATATTTAAAAAATAAATAAAGGTACAAGTCACTCTGGTGGTGTGGCCGTTGGTTGGTGTCATCCCATGTACTGAAAGGTCGCCAGTTCGACTCCCTGTCGGGGCACATGTCGGGTTGTGGGCTCCATCCTAGGAGGCAGCTGATCAGACGTTTCACTCTCACATTTTATCCTCTCTCCTTCCCCCCTTCCTTTCTCTCTAAAAATCAATTTTAAAAAAATCTTTAAAAAAAAACACCAACAACCCAAAAGAGCCAACAAAAAACCCAGCCAAAAACCACACGGCAACAAGCCCGGCTTCACAGCGGGACCAACGCCACCGCTGCCACTCACCAGCTGTGCGATTCTGGAAAAAAAGTTCATATTAAACCTCTCTGATTTTCCACTCTCTCAGCTGAAAATAAGAACGAGAACACCTACCGCACGAGGAGGATGCTGGGGGAAGAAGTGAGCAAGCAAAAAGCTAAGGGTGGTCCCTGTCCCGCCTCCTGCCTGGCAGATGGGCGTGATTCCACCCTCCAAGAACTTCCATCAAGTCCCGGAGCCCCCGGGGGCTCACCTGTGAAACAGGCATAGCTGTGCCCACCACACTCTTCTCAGGGCACACACAAGCATGGCCCCTGGGCTCTGAGCCACCCCAAACCCTCCCACTTGGGTCCAGGCCTTTCTCCCACTGCAGAGCCTTTCCCATGCCGCTTCCTCTGCCCCAAACGGTCTTGTTCCTTGGCTGAGTGAACTCCTATGCTTTCTGGGGATCTCAGCTCGGGCCACTTCCTCGGGGAAGCCCTCCTGGATCTCCCCGACATTGTATTATCAGGTGTCTCACGGGGCAGACATTTATTGGTGTGATACTTTGGTCATTGTCTCTTCACATTTTATCTTATGTGAAGGTAGGAACTGTCTGATTTTGGTTTCCTGTTGTACCCTGAGCCCATCCAAGAGCCCGGCCCACAGTCAGCACTCCCCTGATTACTGCTCTGAGGGTCAGCCTCGGGGAGTTGGCCTCAGAGGAGGAAGGGCAGGTGTCAAGGTCTGTGGGGATTAATGTGGGTCTGTGTCCCCAGCCAGGACCTTCTGGTCCAAATCTCCCTACCCCAACCCCTGGAGGCCTGAGGGTACTGCACTCCAGAACCCTTACAGCAGAGACCCTGGCATTGGTCTGCCCCTTCCTGCGGCCTCCCCACCCCTCCTGGGGCCTATGGGAGCTATTGGGGCCCCGGAGGAGTCAGGTGTAGGTGAGTTGTGGTTTGGGGTGGAAACGGTAGCGCCCCTAAAAGGCCCCTCAGCCTGCCTCCACCCTCGCACCTCCAACAAGTTTGGGGCTAACCGGGCTGGCGTGCCGGGGGCAGTGGCCCCGGGGGCCTCTGAGAAGCCAGGGCAGAGCAAAGGGGTGCGGGTCTCACCTGGAAGAGGGTGAAGTGGTTGAGGAAGTACAGCGGCCTGCACAGAAACGTGTGCCCTGAAAGGCTCCTGCCAGCCCGTGCAAGGAAGTGGGGGGCTGGTCCAGGAAGGGCCCTTAGCAGCCTTGGGGGGCATCCCAGCTCCTGCCAGTCTCCACCTGTCCTCGGCCCCTGGCCTTCTCATGGCAGCGAGGGAGAGGAACAACTGGCCATTGTACAGAGGAGGCCGCTGAGGCCGGGGAAAGGGCCCCCCGTAACCACTCTGAGTCTTAGCTCCTGTGGCTGGGAGGGCAGGAGCCGCTGGACACAGGGCACCTGCCCGCTGCCCACCGCCCACCGCCGAGGACTCTGCTCAATGGCTGCCCTCAGGGACCGGGGGGGCGGCGGGGA
This sequence comes from Vespertilio murinus, assembly GCA_963924515.1. Classification (NCBI taxonomy): domain Eukaryota; kingdom Metazoa; phylum Chordata; class Mammalia; order Chiroptera; family Vespertilionidae; genus Vespertilio; species Vespertilio murinus. The sequence continues at coordinate 39,347,438 of OZ004714.1, read as the reverse complement.
GCTGTGTAGGTGCAGAGCTGCTGTGGTCTCACTCACCCCCAGGCGGGGCCCATGGATGGAGGGGGCTTTGGGCCACGATTAAGCCACCACTGGGGCCCCTTGGAGCCGGGCCTCTCAGGGAGCCGTGGGGGGGAGGACCTAAGCAGCTGCATTTGGTTCCCTGCAAAGACTTGGTTGCATCCTTTAGGCGGATGTGACCGGGACTCAGTGGGGGAGAAATGGTGGCCATAACCGGGGCTGAGGCTGAGCTGGCCACCCCACCCCTGTGTCTCCAGGCGGCCTAGGCCAGACTGGCCGGTGCACAAGCCATGATGGCTGCGTGCTCTCATTCTCACTGCAGGATGCCACTTCCGGGGACCCCTCCGCTGGGATCCACCCTCCGCCTGAGGTCACCCACCTGCCTCTCCCACTTCCCCCACTTCCTAGGAACCTGTGACCCAGGGGTCACTCTCCCCGAAGAGGTCCCAGCACACGGTCTCCCTGCCTTTCCTGAGAGCCCTTGAGGGCAGTGACACACCATGCACGCTGCCCTCGCCCGGCCCTCCCGGCCCTGGCACAGTGCCCTCCACTCACACGCACTGCAGCACAACACACGTCTTACACACCGACCCCACGTCAGGGAGGGGGGTCCCCCTTTACAGAAGCCACTCCCATCACGCCTCTCTTGCAAGACTAGTGTACAAAGGTTTCCTAGCCACCAGCTCCTCTACCATCCTCCTCACATCCTCTGAAGAAGGCGGGGCTGCTGGCCTGACCCTCATGTTAGACCCGAGGAAAGGAAGCACAGGGAGGTGGGACAACTGGCCCGTGTCACACAGCCGGCGAGGGGCAGAGCTGGGCTGAGGCCTCAGTGTTCCTTTCACTGTGTGTTCCACCCACTCCTGGTTAGCGGGCCCTTCACCCCGGCGTCCCATGGACATGGGACATGGAGGGCAGAGAGGACAGAGCTGGCCACGGGGTACGGGGCCTGGACTCAGGGGAGAGTGGATGAACTGGGACGGCCGTGAAGGGCCCGAGCAGGGCACACGTCCTCTCCCCAGGGGGGCAGGGAGGCCCGGCACCACTCAGGGCCCGAGCCGGCACCGGCCACCGCCGAGAGCACCGGGCAGAGTCCCGGTCCACGCTACTCACCTTCTGTAGCCAGAGCCGCAGGAGGAGGCCGAGGGAGAGAGGAGGCAGAGATGCAGTTGGTTAGCAGTCGGCAGCTCTTCTGGCCCCAGTTCCAAGCAGTGGTCTGTCGGGATGCCTCCCCCACCCCGCCCCGCCCCACCTGTCTGAGGTCTCATCCTGCCAGGCTGCCAGGAAGGTGTGGCAGGATGGCCACAAGGCCCCTGGGCTAGCACCCCCCCCCCACCCCCGCCTCCTGCCTGGCCTGCAGGTTGGCTGGCTGGTGAAGATGTGGGTTTTGGGGTGCCTTGGGCGGGTAACGGCATGCACCTGTGGGGCTCTCACCCGGGGAATCACTCACCACAGTGGCGTCTACTTTGGGGCCGCCGTCATCCGCCACCACCGTCAAGGTGTAGAAGTCGCCCTTCTCCCGGTCCACCAGGCCCTTGACTGTGATCACACCCTGCAGGGAGGGGCCAGACGGGACAGTGAAACAGGGCACGTTCACCCACCCGCCTGTCCCACCCCCAAGCAGTCCCATGCTCCGGCCAACGCAGACTCCTCACGAGCCCCGACAACTCTGCCCGCTGTGGCACCCCACCCTCCCTCTGCCTGACATCACTATTGCAATCCCGCTGCTCTCAGTCCCACTCTGACACCACCCCTTCCAGGCAGGCTTCCTGCCTCCCCGGCCGGGCACGGCCGCTCTTCTCTGGGCCCCCGAGACGCTCCGTTACGCTGCCCTGCAGTCTGCCTACACCTTCCCTTGGCGGCTCTGACCTGTACCCTAGACTATTCCTACTTCTCCCGCAGCCTGAGAACGCTTTGAGGGCGGGGAAGGCTCTTGGTCATCTCTGTGCTCCCAACACGCCCAGGACAAGGCCCGGGACGCTGCAGGGATATTACCATGCCTGTTTCCAAAGAAGGGATTCTTGTAAAAAACACTGGAGCAAAGATAACAAAGGGAGAGCCAGGCAGTAGATGAGAGCTGCACCAGGCACCACGCTCATACAGGCTTTTGCAACGAAGCACAAGATCTATACTGGAGCTTCCTAACAGCCAAGGCAAAACCGGAAACACGATGGCCTGCATAGCTTTCGTTACTAGTAACAAGGATACCAGGATGCCTACCATGTTTCCCCGAAAATAAGACATCCTCTGAAAGTAAGACCTACTTACAGGTTTCCTTCTGAGCGAAATATAAGGCATCCCCCTGAAAATAAGGCCCCCAGGATTCACAGTGTGTCTGGTTTGTGTTGACAACTACCATACTACTGTACCGTATAGAGGTAATAAATTTCCTTTATTTTCATTTAACAATAAATGTGTACCATATTCTTCCTCATGGAAAAATAAGACATCCCCTAAAAATAAGACCTAGCGCATCTTTGGGAGCAAAAATTAATATAAGACACTGTCTTATTTTCGGGGAAACAGGGTAGCTATAAATAAACTTTATATTGCGCCTAAATGTTCCTAGTAAAAGGGATGTATTTCAGGGTTGTTTATCTCAAAGACACTTTATGACAAAGAGGAGCGTGCCACACACAGAGGAGCTGGGTCAGCGCTGGCTAGCTTTTTTAAAAATATATATATTTTATTGATATTTTACAGAGAGGAAGGGAGAGAGATAGAGAGCTAGAAACGTCGATGAGAGAGAAACATCGACCAGCTGCCTCTTGCACACCCCCTAGCGGGGATGTGCCCGCAACCAAGGTACATGCCCTTGACCGGAATCGAACCCGGGACCTTTCAGTCCGCAGACCGACGCTCTACCACTGAGCCAAACCGATTTCGGCAATGCTGGCTAGCTTTGAGAGGGCTGCGCCCCCGGCTCCTAGGGAGCGCACCCGCCGCCCCAGCCCCCTCACCGTGTAGGCGTCGATCTTGAAGAGGGCTTTGGCCTGCGCGCTGGTGTAGGCGTCGAAGCGGTAGGTGATGATGTTGATGTTGTCGATGGAGTAGGCCTGGACCCGCACGATCTCGGTGCCCAGGGCCAGGTTCTCCATGATGGCCACCTCGTAGGAGGCGTTGGAGAACTGCACGTCCTCGTCCAGCTCGTTGAGCAGGGTGACGTAGACGGTGCAGAAGCCCTGGTTGAAGGGGGGCGCCTGGTCCGTGGCGGACACGTTCATCAGGTAGCTGGTCTTGGTCTCGTAGTCCAGGTAGTCCACGGTGATGATGAGCCCCGTGCTCTCGTCGATCTCGAATTTCCCTTCTGCGCCCGACAGGATGCGGTAGTTGATCAGGCCGCCGTCCCCTGCAGGAGGGCGCGAGAGGCTGTGCCATCCCGGGTGGCCGTGGGGCTTCCCAAGCTGCCCACAGCCGGGGGGCCTGCCCGGCGAGCACGGCTCCCCACCTGTAGGCTGAATCGCCCCTAGGGGTGCAGCAGAGGGCAGGGTCAAGGGCTAGGTCAGGGGTGGGCAAGCTTTTTGACTCGAGGGCCACAAGGGGTTCTTAAACTGGACCGGAGGGCCAGAACAAAAGCAACCTGACCATGCTGGCACTCTCATCTTGGGCTGCTGATGAAGGAGTGGAGGGGAGAGCAAGAGAACCCTCCGCTCTTTCAGCTCCTCGGGCCGGATAGAACAGCCGAATGGGCTGGATCCGGCCCGAGGGCCGTAGTTTGTCCGCAGCTGGTCTAGGTGGACGGCAAAGCCCAGCACACGTTGCGGACCCCCTCACGGCATGAGTTATGCCCAGGGGGTTTGCTCCTGGAGCTTCAAAATTTAACTCAAGCACCTCACGTGGGTGTTCGGACATGACGGTGGGGAAATCCGGGGTCTCTGTAGTGGGGAGTGTTGATCTAAAAGGTGTTCGATCAACAGGGGCAGCATCCTCAGGGGTGACCAAGTCTTCATTTGGTCCCTCCAGCCGAAGGGTTCCAGAGCCAGGGGCACCTTCTCCCGTTTCCCCAACTCCTTCCCCCGAATCCCTGGGTCTTGGAATACACCCTTCATCCAGGTGCCAGAGGCGGGCTTCCTTGGCTTGATGTCCCCAGACCAGTGGTCGGCAAACTCATTCATCAACAGAGCCAAATATCAACAGTACAAAAATTGACATTTCTTTGGAGAGCCAAATTTAAAAAAATATATATTGTATTGATTTTTTTACAGAGAGGAAGAGAGAGGGATAGAGAGCTAGAAACATCGATGAGAAAGAATCATCGATCAGCTGCCTCCTGCACATTCCCCACTGGGGATGTGCCCGCAACCAAGGTACATGCCCTTGACCGGAACTGAACCTGGGACCCCTCAGTCTGCAGACCGACGCTCTATCCACTGAGCCAAACCGGTTTCGGCGAGAGCCAAATTTTTTAAACTTAAACTTCTATAGCCACTTCTTCAAAACAGACTCGCCCAGGCTGTGGTATTTTGTGAAAGAGCCACATTCAAGGGGCCAAAGAGCCGCAGTTTGACCACCACGGCCCTAGACTGACAGAGGAATGGTCCTGAAACCACTCAGGAAATTCCAGCCTCCCTTGATATCATTTGCAAAACTCTGAATGAATGCGCATTTTGGGGGCGGGGGGGATCCACAGACTTGACTCATTTCTCAAAGGGATCCCTGACCCTTTGAGAAGGCCATGGACCCCTGGGCCACGGTGAGGTGTGGCCCTCCACTGTATAGATGGGAAAGCAATCCACCCGAGAGCGGGCGGAGCACTTCCTCCCTCCACCCGCCCTGCGCCCAGCTTAGCCGGGGATGCTGTCGGGCGGGGCTGGGAGCCACCCAAACCGCTGACGTGAGGGGAGCGCAGGGACTGGGAAACTCGGAGCAATTCAGGGAGCCTCTCTGGGGGCAGCAGACCCCCAGGGAAGAGCTCCTCTCTGGCCGTCTCCATGACCTGACCACATCCTCCCTTTTGCACTGCTAACGGTGGCCCTCAGCAAAATCCAGGCTCCCCCCAGGCAGACCGCTGTCCTGTAGGACAGGGCACGCCGCCCCTTGAGGGCCTGTGTGGCGGCGGGGCCGAGGCTGGCCGGAGGAGCAGGCCTCCCAGCTCTCTGACAGTCCCTTACCTCCCCCAGCCCTGCCCCGCTCCTGGCTAAAGGCCGCTGGGAGCGGCTGGGCGCTGCGATGACGAATCTGGATGCCCCAAACTTGTGACCTCCCTCTCCTCTCTCCATCCCGTCCTCCTGGTCCTGGGGATCTGGTGAGGACGCCACCAACATCGTCCTGGGGGCCCCTTCCTGGCCAGGGAGCTGCTGATGGGGGGATGGGGTGTGTGTGGGGGGACCCCTGAGAGTGACAGGTCCTGCAGGAGTGGGAGGGACTTGGCTGGGGAGGGTCACCCTGGGGAACGGGACTCCCTGGGGCCCCTGCTGGCCTCACCGGTGTCTCGGTCTGTGGCTTTGACGACGATGACGGACGTGCCGATGCCCGCGGTCTCTCGAAGGGCCAGGCGGCTGTACTGCTGCTGCGTGAACACCGGGGCCTCGTCGTTGACGTCCTCCACGTACACGATCACCTAGGAGCGGCCGGAGGTGAAGGTCAGGGTGGGGGAGACCGGGAAGCCCAGAGCTGGGCCCCCCCCCCCCGGGCCGGAGTGTGTGGCGGCGGCTCTCCCGGGCCAGCCGGGAGCTGGGAGGCGAGGCCGGGGCTGCCTGGGTGTTAGCGTGTCCTCCCCCCTCGCACAGCACCTGGCACGTGGCAGGTGCTCAAACATCATCTGTTAGGGAATGAACCTTATTTCTTTTCTTTTTTAAAAATATATTTTATTGATTTTTACAGAGAGGAAGAGAGAGGGATAGAGAGTTAGAAACATCGATGAGAGAGAATCACCCACCAATCAGCTGCCTCTTGCACACCCCCCACTGGGGATGTGCCCGCAACCAAGGTACATGCCCTTGACCGGGATCGAACCTGGGACCTTTCAGTCCGCAGGCCAATGCTCTATCCACTGAGCCAAACCGGTTTCGGCTTAACCTTATTTCTTACTCTTGGCTCTGCTACTAACCCCGTGGGAACCCGTGAGGAATTAGTGACTCTTCTGTGTGCCATCAAGTTCCTCGGGTATGAAACAGGAATATCGACATAATAACTCACGTCCCATGTCACTCCCAGGGTTGTTAGGAAGACAAAATGCGCCAGGCCCTGGAAGAGTCTTAAAGTGACCCCATTCAGAGACCAAAACGTGTCCGGGAGAATAGGCGGGAAAATGTCAATGGTGGCTGGCGCAGAGGGTGTCATTGCTCAGACCCTGCAGACTCTCAGGCCCTTCTCCGGGGGCTCTCGCTGCCAGCACAGCACCCACCAGCGGCTGGGCCCGCACACCCAGAGCCAGGGAGCCTGGGACTTGTGTCCCCGGGGGCAGCCCTTCCCGCTGAGGACAGGAGAGCAGCCTGGGCTCTCCGGCTTCCTGGGCCCAACTGGGCAGCTGGGGCGACGCCCAGGACTCCTGTGGGACTGGGTCCCAGTTCCCCCTGAGCTCCTCTGCGGCCTCCTCTCCTTGCTGGTCCCATGACCCCTCCAGCTTTTCCTGGGGACACTGCCTGTTAATGGCGTTCACACCAATCCCTGTGTCAGGATCTGCTTCTGGGGCCCCGGCCCCACGACGGTGGCTATTTCTGAATTGCAGAATGATGCGTCCTTTTCATCCCTGCTTTTCTGTACTTGCCAATTTTATTCTTTAACGAATGCAGACGTCTTGCATAACAAAAATAAAATTTAAAAGTTGTTTACGAAGAGATGTCTATGAGTGGAGATCAGCCCATCACGTCCTTGTTCTTGCCATCCCGCCTGCCCCGGCCCCTCCCACACAGGAGCCCGGGGTGGGTGTGGCCCAGCTGGGCGCCGAAGGACCAGTGCGCTGGGGAGGGGAGGTACCATATTTGCCGGCGTATAAGACGATTTTTTGGCCTTGAAAAATACCGTATTTGCCGGCGTATAAGAGACTGGGCGTATAAGACGACCCCCTAACATTTCCACTCAAAATACAGAGTTTGTTATATAATCGCCGTATAAGACTACCCCCCACTTGGAGGCATATTTTTCAGGGCCAAAAAATCGTCTTATACGCCGGCAAATACGGTATGTGCTCAAGGAGCTGTAGGGAGGCCCAGGGCTCCCGCCTCGTTCTCAGATGGGGAAACTGAGGCCCGGAGATGGGGAGGAACTAGCCCAAGGCCTCACGGCAACTGAGAGGGCTGGGGAGGGAGGGCGGGGTCTTCTGGTTCCCAATCTACCAACACCACTGCTCTTCACACTACGCCGGGGGTGAGCTGGCCCAGAAGCGGGGAGACAGCCTCCTTCCAGCCTGACAGAGCCAGGGCCCGGGCGAGGGCCAGCGCTCTTATTGCAGGGTGCCGAGGGAGCCGACAGGGCAGGGCAGTGATGTGCAGCACAGACTTCACATGTGGTCACAGCACCGATGGTGGCTGAGGCACAGACTGTCTGAGAGCACAGACGTTGGGTTTCCGATTGGTCACAGCCGCGGGGATCGGACCCCTGGGGTTTAGCTGGGAACTGACTGGAGAGAAGTGAGGGGCTTCTGTTGGCATAAGCAGAGATGGTGACCTCTGGGGTGGGTGAGGCAGGGGCAGCGAGGCATACGGGGGGGGGGGGGGAGAGTCTCTACTTCCCTGCTCTTAGAGTCCTGCTTAGTCATTACATGTTCACGCCCAGGCACCCAGAACCCATATGCAAACTGCAGTGCCCACCCCAGAGCACAGCTGCTCATGAGCCAGAACCTTCTCAGTTTGGCTTCCCCAGGAGTTTGGCTGGGGAGCCCGTGGGTGGTGTGTGTGTGGGGGGGGGTGGGGGGGCAGCTTTGGGGAAATTTGCATGGATGAGTTTCGGGAACTCTCTTTCCATAAACAGAAACACTAATCATTCATCTTTCAAAAGGGTGAGCCTTCCCCTTCCCGGCCTGCTTATCCCAGCGGCCTCGGGTCCGAGGGTCAAGGGGAAAACAGGGCTCGTCTGGCGGAGGGTAAAGTGAGGAGGGAGGCGGCGGAGCCTGGGTGTGGCCCGTCCGCCCAGGGGCCGGCTGCAAGCCGCTCTCCACTGGTTGGTTTCAGCCTTGTGTTTTTCTTTGCAGCGGAGACGGCAAAATGGTGTGTGGTTTACAAGCCCGAGAGACACAGATGTACAGGAAACACAGGTCTGCCAAGCTCCCGCTGAGCGGTTACTAAGCGACGAGGCTCCCTGGAGAGCCAGCCTCACTTTCTGTCCAGCGCTGTGCCCCCCGACAGGGACAGGGAGGGAAGTGTGTGTGTGTGTGTGTGTGTGTGTGTGTGTGTGTGTGTCTGTGTGCGCGTGCATGCGTGCGAGCTCCTGCAGTGTGCATGTGAGTCCCAGGTCCCCACAGGACTGTCTCACGCCGAGCTCCCTGGCCCTTCCCTGGTCTCTGCAGCGGGACCTGGAGAACGTGGACGGTCCCTGCCAACATCCCCGCTGCTGCTGGGAACCCGAACCCGGGGCCAGGCTGAAGTCAGCACTGCCCTCAGAAATGCCCGGGTCCTCCTGGGGGCTCACGTGGGGCTGGGTCCTCCAGGCGTCACCCAGGGGGAGAGGGCGGCGGCCCGCTAAAGAGCCTTGTGTATGTATGGCAGCGCAGACCCGGACTGCCTGCCTGCCATGAAGCCCGGCTCCGCCTTTACGGCGGGGTGACCCTAACCACAATGGCCCATGCCTTTTGGCCTCAACCTCCTCATCTGTAAAATGGGCTTAACAACAGTGTTTTTTATGACTTTTGTGAGGATCACGTGAGTTCAGGTGCAGGAAGCGCACAGCAAAGTGCCTGGCACAGACTAAGCACGACGTGAGGGCCCCTCCTTCCTCCGGGCTCCTGGGGAGGGGAGCAGGGGGAGGGTGGCGAGCAGGTGCAGCCGAGGCCCCACCCCTGCACTGATCTGCACCGCCTGGCTTTGATCTGGTCGGCACAGTGCCCGGGGCGCTGCAGACCATTTTGCTAAAAAATATTGCGGCTAAGGGTTGCAGCCACCATGCCGAGGCACCGACAACAACCAACCTTAGAGAGGCCTCTGACTTTCTTTGGGGTAATCCTCCTCTGCCCCTTAGTGCTCTTTTGGTGGGACTGCTCGCTTGGTCGGGGGTGGTTCCCTGACATCAAAACTTGAGTGATTGGGCGAAACCGGTTTGGCTCAGTGGTAGAGCATTGGTCTGCGGACTGAAAGGTCCCAGGTTCGATTCCGGCCAAGGGCATGTACCTTGGTTGCGGGCACATCCCCGGTAGGGGGTGTGCAAGAGGCAGCTGGTTGATGTTTCTCTCTCATTGACATTTCTAGCTCTCTATCTCTATCCCTTCCTCTCTGTAAAATATCAATAAAATATATTAAAAAAAAACAAACTTGAGTGATTGACACCAGGACAGCAAACAAAAACTAGAGTTGATTCACCCTGCTTCTGGGAGGGTGAGGGGACCACAGGGGGGGGGGGCTGTGGTTAGGAGGCGTGCAGTCCAGGGAGCCCCCGGAGCTATGCTGACACGTCAGTCACTCCGTGGCCGGAGGTTGGTCCCACAACGGGCAGGCTCTGACGTGACCGTGTGTCGCGGTGTGACTAAGCAATTCCACGGGCCTGCAGGTGAGCGTGGCCCTGGGGGGCGGCCCGAGTGCGCGTATTCAGGTAACTGTGCTTCACCCTCAGCCCCCAGGGCTCCGGGACTGTTCCCCGAAACACCAAGGTGTAAAACCCCAAGGGGTCCGCCCCGCTCCGCCATCTCCACCGGCCAGATCTCACTGGGAAGGGCAGCCTTCCCCTCGCTTCCTGCAGCAGCGTCTCAGGGGCAGCAGCAGCAGGAAGGGTGGGGGGCGGAGGCTGAGTCACCTGCCCCCCAGCCCCGCTGAGTGCTGGTGACCCCGGCAGCCTCTGCTCATTGTTTCCAGCCCCGGGGAGGGTGGGGGGGCGGCAGCGGCTGCCGATGGGGCCGATAAGAAGAGCGATGCTGTGATGCTGTTCCGCTCGGTTCTGGTAAAAGTCCCTCCACCTGACTTTTCCCATCTCCCTCCCACTCTTCCCCTCCGGGGTCTGACTCACTTTCCACCTGGTTAAAGGAAGGCGCTGCCGTGAGCTGCTGAGCGTGCAGTGGGGTGACCTTGGGAGGTCATATCAGCATCCCCCTGCCATTGGGCAGGCGAGGGTACAGGCTGGCTGGCTCGGCCGGCGGGCATACCTGTGTGTCTATTTTTGGCTGCTCAGGAAGAGGAAGGTTGACTGGAGTTTAGCTGCTAAGGGAGAGCCCGAGGTGAGGGAGGTGGGCAGACAAGAACACATGTGAGCCCAAACCGGTCTGGCTCAGTGGATAGAGCGTCGGCCTGTGGACTGGAAGGTCCCAGGTTCGATTCCGGTCAAGGGCATGTACCTTGGTTAGGGGCACATCCCCAGTAGGAGGTGTGCAGGAGGCAGCTGATCAATGATTCTCTCTCATCGGTGTTTCTCACTCTCTATCCCTCTCTCTTCCTCTCTGTAAAAAATCAATAAAAAATATATATATATTTTAAAAAAGAATACATGTGATGGGGCAGCTGGAAGTAGCTAGGGGGGATCTTTGGGGGCCACTTTCCGTGGCAAGAGCACTGAAGACTTGGACTCGGAAGACCTGGGCTCCGAGGTCTGTCACTCATGCCTTTTCTGTGCCTCAAGCTCCTTGTTTCTAAACTGAAGTGGGCAACAGGTCCACCTCTGAGATCACAGCGGGGAGACTTTCTCGGCTCAGGCTAGCGCGTTGTGTAGACATAGCAGGTTAGCGCGGAAAGGACATCTCTTTAATCCCGCCATGGACGCCCCTTCCACATCTGGAGAAACAGAGGCTCAGAGAAAAGGGATACATCCAAGATCCCAGGCTGGGCACCCCAGCACTCCGGGGAGCTGGTCACTCAAGACCTCCGTCAGTGGCAGCCCTGCCCTGCCCTGAGCACAGGTGGTGATGCAGGGCGTTAGGCCTGGCTGGCTGCCCGCCCGAGAGCCGCCCCAGCCCGCCGCTGCACTCACCCTGACGGAGCTCCGCATGGGGCCCAGGTCGTGGTTGTAGGCCTCCACCGTCAGCACGTGGGAGGAGTCTTGCTCCCGGTCCAGGGGCTTGGGCCCTCGCATCAGGAGCCCATCACTGACGTGGATACGGAAGTGGTTGCCCTCGTTACCTGTGTGGGGAGACAGAGGAGATGCATGGGCTCTGTCCCCGAGCAGGATCCTCTTGGGATTGTGGGGTGCAGGAGGGGGACCCGGCCCCCCAGAATGCCGATCCTGCCCACAGGTCTCAGGACATGGCCGCTGCCTCATGCTGCCCTGCCTGGCAGGACTGGAGGGAGTGGGTAGAAGTTTACTCTGCACCCTCCTTACAGGAAGGACCCCAGAGACACCCCCCCCACCCCCCGCACACACACACACACCCGAGGCGTCAGTGGATTCAGTATTTCAGAGGGGTCTGGGCACTCCAGAAAGAGGAACCCAAGCCAAATTCTCTGTGGGCGGGTGAAGACAGGATTAGGTGGACATCTCCGACTGGCCCAGTGCCATGCCCATGTCCTGTGGTGACAGCACCCTGATTTTCCTCCCTCTCCGTCCACGAGCTCCGTGACTCATTTGGGGAAGCGGGGGGCACTGCCCTCGTGTCCACGGCAACAGCAATGGGTAGGGACGGGCCAGTGACGCATGTTGGGCAGTGACCATCTCCGGGGAGCCGGCCGCTGAAGGCCGCCCGGTCCTCACCAACCTTCTGGAAGGTTGGACTGGAGGCGGGGTCTGGGCTAAGCTCACATGCCTGTTCCCCGCCCTCCGCGAGCCTCTCTCCCGGGGAAGCTGGGTGCTGGCAGGCCCTGCATGGGACCCGCTGCTGCTGCTGCAGACCATTCCCCTCCCATACAGCGCCCTCCCCTCTACCTTGGCGCAGAGGACCGGCGAAGGCCCCCGGTTCTTCCCTCTGGCCGCCGCCTGTGTGTACAGGACCGGGGCTTCCTCGGCCTCAGCTCCCAGAGCCCTGGTAGCTGAGGGTCGCTCTGCCAAGGGCAGGGCTGGCCCCGCCATCCCACACCGCCCGCTCACCTTGAAGGATGCGGTACCACACGCGCCCGAACTCGCCCTCGTCGGCATCCGTGGCCAGTAGCTGAGGAAGGAGGATGTAGAGTCGTCAGCCCCCGAATGCCAGCTCCCAGGGAGAGCGGTGTTCGTGGCGTCCCTCCCCTTCCCTCCGCACCCCCAGCCTGTCCTGCCCAGGCCTGTGGCTTCCCAAGGAGGCCGGGGTGTGGCATAGGAGAGGGACGTGTCTGTCTTTCTCATCCCCCCCCCAAGGCCACCTGACCGAGGATGCCTCCATGCTGCCCTGCCCGTGGTGCGGGACCTCGCCAGCTGTTCTTTTTAAAATATATTTTTATTGATATTTTACTGAGAGGAAGGGAGAGAGATAGAGAGCTAGAAACGTCGATGAGAGAGAAACATCGACCAGCTGCCTCTTGCACACCCCCTGCCGGGGATGTGCCCGCAACCAATGTACATGCCCTTGACCGGAATTGAACCTGGGACCTTTCAGTCCGCAGACCGACGCTCTACCACTGAGCCAAACCGGTTTCGGCTCGCCAGCTGTTCTGATCCCCTCCAGGTTCTTGGGGAGGACGGGGAGAAGGTGGGTGGTGGGTCCAGGCTTGGCTAGGTCAGCTCACACACCCACACGGCCCTCCTCCAGCCTTTGGAGCGCTCGGAACCCCACCCAGGGAGGTGGACGGTGTGGCTGCTTCTCGACTGGGTGGCCCTGGCCAGGCCACACCTCTAGGCCTCAGCGCTTTCCCCGGAGGGGCTGGATGAGAGAGATGGCTCCTGACACCCGAGGGATCGGACAGCCCTCGGAGGGCTCCCGTCCAACTGAGGCTGTGCAGAAGATGCCTTTGTGGTCAAGCGCCAAGGGCGGGAGGAAGCAGCTGAGGGCCCCAAACCTGGGCTCCGAAAAAGAGGTTGGGCTCCAGGCTCCGTCTCGGGCAGAGCCACGGCTTCCCCCGTGTTGTGTTTCTGGGAGCCTGGGGTTCCTTAGTGGAGAAGCTGCTTGAGACTTAGGCTCCTAAGGAGGCAGCTTGTTGCCAGGGAAGCTCTGGCTTCTGGGAAGAAAGAAGGTTGGGGGAGGAACGTGTGTGTGTGTGTGTGTGTGTGTGTGTGTGTGTGTGTGTGTCTAGAGGGAATAGTAGAGGGGTGATTATGTGTATGGGGGTGTGAGACCTGCCTTCTCTGTTCTCTGATCATGTGTATGTGTAGGTGATGGGGGTATGTGAGTGAGGGTGTTTGTGTGTGTGGGGGATATGGGAGGTGTGTGGGGGGGTGTATGGGAGGTGTGTGTATGTGTGAGGTGTGTGGGGTGTGGGAGGTATATGGGGTGTGGGAAGAGTACGGGGTGTGTGGGGGTGTGTATGTGAGGTGTGGGAGGTATATGGGGTGTATGTGTGTGGGTGTGTGAGGGGTGTGGGGTGTGGGAGGTGTGTGGGTGTGTGGGTGTATGTGAGGGGTGTGGGATGTGAGGGGTATGTGGGTGTATGTGAGGTGGGTGGGGGGTGTGGGAGGTGTGTGGGTGTGTGTGAGAGGTGTGGGGTGTGTGTATGTGTGTGGGGTATGTGGGTGTATGTGAGGTGGGTGGGGGGTGTGGGAGGTGTGTATGGGTGTATGTGAGGGGTGTGGGGCATGTGGGAGGAGTGTGGGTATGTGTGTGGGGTGTAAGTGGGAGATGTGTGGGTGTGTGTGAGGGGTGTGGGTGTGTGGGAGGAGTGTGGGTGTGTGGGTGTATGTGAGGGGTGTGGTGTGTGTATGTGTGTGGGGTATGTGGGTGTATGTGAGGTGGGTGGGGGTGTGTGGGAGGTGTGTGGGTGTGTGTGAGGGGTGTGGGGCATGTGGGAGGGGTGTGGGTATGTGTGTGGGGTGTAAGTGGGAGGTGTGTGGTTGTATGTGAGGGGTGTGGGTGTGGGTATGTATGTGGGTGTGTGTATGTGAGGTGTGTGGGGTGTGGGAGGTGTGTGTGTGTGTGTGAGGGGTGTGTGGGTGTGTGTGGGTGTATGTGAGGGGTGTGGGGCATGTGGGAGGAGTGTGGGTATGTGTGTGGGGTGTAAGTGGGAGGTGTGGGGGTGTATGTGAGGGGTGTGGGAGGTGTGTGGGTGTATGTGAGGGGTGTGTGTGTGTGTGTGGGTGTGTGGGTGTGTGTGAGGGGTGTGGGGCGTGTGGGAGGAGTGTGGGGTGCAGGGAGAGCCATGCCTGGAGGGTATCCAAGGCCCACAAACTGAGGAGCACAGCCGTGGCTGTCCCTCCGTCCTAGGCTTTCTGCCCTGAGGTCTTCTTTGACCTTTGAAAATGCCTTTCCCCTTCATTTCTCCACCTTCAAAGGGAAAGCCCTTTTCTGGGGAGACGAGGGAGGAGCCTGGAAGGGGAGAGGCCCGGGGACGCAGGGGGGGCGAGGGGCCTCGGCTCCCAGGGCCCACCTCGCTGCCTGCTCCACCCTCCGCGCCCCTCTCCCGGGTAACCTGGACGCTGGCAGGCCCTGAATAGGGGCCGCCGGCTGCCGCAGACCATACCATTCCAGCGCCGCTGGGGGAAGGTGAGAGCCTCAGGGCGGAGAGGCATTGAAACCTCCCCCCGCGTGCCCCCAGCGCCCCCGCCCCACAGGGCTCCACGGAGACAGGCTGAGGGCCCTGGGGGGGCCGGGAACAGAGCTCCCCTCTGCCTCCCCCAGCCCAGCGGCCATCCCTACCCTCCTGGTGTCCCCTCCCCCAGGCAGGGCCCAAACTCCTGTGCACAAAGCCAGGCCCAGCCGGGGAGTGAAGGAGGCGGCCCCTTCTGCCCAGCCTGGCCGTGGAGGGCACGGCCCTGCAGAGCCCGCCCAGGGCGAGCTGGGCCACGGGGGGCACGGGGCGCTCCTCGGGTCTCCTGGGACAGCTGAGAAGACCCTCCACCCTGCTTGGCTCGGGACTGCGGAGGGCTGAGGTCAGTGCCGGGGGACCGCAGGAGGTCTGGGGAGGAAAGTGGGGTGTGAGGGTGTGCTCACACTGGGGAGGCCCTGGGCTTCTGTGCAGCCTGGGAGGCCTAATGGGGACAGTGGCTAGCCCGAAGCCAAACAGCAACATGTGCTCTGAGGCAAGACACAAGGTTCTGGACTAAGCTTCAGAGCTATGGCCAGAGCGGGGCCGCCGGGTGCCCTGCCCTCAGGGAGCTTCCGCACCTCCGTCTTGGGGAGGCCTCCTTTTCCGGAACCAGCTGGCCTGGCCGGTCAGGGGGCACCGAGGGGCCTGGCAGCTGCCTGATGTGTGCCCCAGGGAGGGGGCTCGATGCTCTCAGGCACTTGGGAATCTCTTGCTTCCAAGGGAATGACTCAGGTGCTAATCACAGCCTCGTGGGTCTCTATTACAGTGCTTCCCAAAGATGGGAGCCAGGGCACTTGCTGGCCCCAGCCGGTCTCCAGACCCCTGTGCAGGCCTCAGGATAATAGCAGGATTGGCGGGACCGAGACTTCTCCCACACCAGACTGCGCTTTTCCTACTCCCAGCCAAGCCGGGCCCCAACTCTTCCGGACAAAGCCAGGCCCAGAGGGAGAGAGAAGGGAGGCGACCCGCTCTGCCCAGCCTGCCAGGGTGGAATGGAGGGACAGCCGGGTTTTTCCCCATGGGAGCTGGCGGTGGGCATACGCCCACCATCTGTCCTCCACGCTCAGGTTCAGGGAAGGGACTACCCGGGGCCAGAGTGCCCTCGAGGCGATGCCTGCAGGGCGGAGGTCTAGCTAGAAGGCAGCTAGATGGGCATCAGAGTTTCCAGCTGGGAGCTGGGAGGGGTCCCGTTCTGCCTGGAAATGCTGGAAGGAGTGGTGGCAGGGAGTGGGTAGGAAGTGGGGTGGGGTGCACTGAGTGCCCTTAGTCGGCCGGGCACAGGGCAAGGCTGTAGGCAGCAAGAAGTTGGTCCTATGGCGGCTGGTGAGTGCCTGGGTGGGGACCGGGGGCGGGGGTCTGGAGGTGGGAGCCGGTGGCCCTCTCCGCTTCCTACTGCCTGCTGACAGGGACCCTCCTGCTGAGTGTAGGCGCAGGAGCACGGCTGTGAGTTAGACTGGGCTGCACGCTGGGAAAGAAGGGAAATCAGCTACCCCCAGTGTCACCGAAGTCTCCAGGAGCAGAGAGAAAGAAATGGCTGCTGTTGGACCATCCCCGGGGCTTCCTGTCCTGAGTTTGTAGGAATCAGAGATCACAAAGGCTGGCTCTCGGAGCTGGCTGGAGCTGGCTGGTGTGTTTTGCTTGGCCTGCGGTAGTGTTTTAAATGTTTGAAAGTGCATTCCAAAGTGTTTGGAATCGCATCTGCTTAGCCCCCACTCCCCCCTCTCTCTCCATCTCGCGTTTCCAAATTCGAATTCGTTGCCAACATGGAAACACCGGGAAAAGTTTGCCTACAAATCCAGGTTTCTGGCTTCTCCTGGGGAACGGGAAGGGCCGACTGCGCTGGGCCTGCCTCTGGCATTCCTCCGGCCTGGCCCAGGCCCTGCGCCTCCGGGGGCACCTCACCCGCCCACCTGCCCTCCGCTCACACGCTACCCACCGGCCTGGCTCTGCAGGCAGTGGGACTGGGCCATCTGCGGAGCTCCCTCTAGTGTTAGCCTCCGAGATGATGGGTGGCTGGTGTTTGGGTGGGTCCCGAGCCCCACCCGGTCAGCTCCGTGTTCTCCATGGGTGGGTTCTGTCCCCCCTGCTCTCAGAGCAGCTCCGTGGGCCCCGGGAGAGGGCCGGGAGCCAGAGGACTGGCAAGGCCCTGGGGCCAGGAGTCAGGACACCTGGTCCTGGCCTTTCCGTGGTCACTGGCTCAGTGTCTCTTTGGGCCTGGCCTACCCTTAGTGGCCTTAGTGCACTGGCCATGGGCTGTCTTCCGGAGCCGGGCTGTCTCGGGAAGCACGGTGGGGCCGGGCAGGCGGTGTGGGGCACGCAGTGGGCTGGGGGAGCGCGGCGAGCTGGGGGCCAGGCCTTATCTAACGGAGGCAGCTGCTGCTCAGGCACAACTGGCCTCCTGTTGCCAGGGCTGGAATTTGGAAATTCCCAGAGATAGAAGATGTCCAGATAGTTACGTGAAATCTCTTATTATTATTTTTTGGTTGTTGTGTGCGGTTTTTAATCACAACTTAAATTTATAAAAATACTGCTGGAGCCAAACGAAACACACCGGGGGGGGGGGGGGGGCCTCGTTTCAGTCTCGGCGTAACTGCTAGGCTCTTTGCACCCCACACTCCAGGACTCGTTCCCGAGCAAGGAGCAAGTTACTGAGGAGCTGGTCTTAGACCCCAGGTTTCCGGGTCTAAGGCTCTATTGTGATTCATGAGGATTGATTTTAAAATGCCTGGCTCCTCCACTGCCGCCGGGCAGGGGGACAGCACCCAAGTTCAGGCCCAGATCCACCATTTTCCTGCTGTGTGACCTGAGCCTGTCGCCTCCGGGGGCCTCCCTGTAAAATGGCTGTGATGCTCCCTGCTGCTGGATTAGTAGCGCCCAGCCCCCTCCCATGTCCCCCTCTGATTTGCCTCTGAGTTTCCAGCTGATTTGCCTCTGAGCTTCTGTCCCATTCCCGTTGCAGGAGCCATGAGCACAGAGGGCCCCAGCGCCCCCACCACCGGCGCCCCGGGGAGCCCTGTGGAGGCGGCGGCCCCGCTGCCCGTGCTCATTGCCTTGGCCTGCATCTTCCTCCTGCTGGCCTCCTGCCTGCTGTTCCTGACCCTCTGCAAGCCGGCCGCACTGGACCCCCGCCGCCCGGCGCGGGAGCGCATGCCCCACCACCCCGGCAGCCCCAGCGAGCCCCAGCTCCGGCTCTGGACGCGCCTGGGCTCCCTGCGCCGCTCCCTGCGCAGCTTCCGGCGCGGCCGGCCCGCACCGCAACGCTCCCTGCCGGACCACGATAGCAGCCACGGCTGGCACTGCACGGAATCTACCAAGATATGACGGCTGCCCGCCGCCGCCGCCCAGGATCTAGCCTCGGACCCCCCTCCCTCGGACACAGCCTGGCACCACGGGCTGCAGGAAGACAGCGGCCCCGACACCCTGTGTGCCCGGGCCCAAGGCCTTTCCCAGGAAGCCCTGGAGACAACAAGCTGCACCCCAGGGTCCCTCTCTGGCAAGGAGCCCTCCCCCCCCCCCCCCCCCCCCCCCCGCCTCCAGGGAGCAGGGCCTGATTCCTAACAGGAGGCATGTCCTCGCTCCACGGCCAGACCCAGCTCAGATTTCAGTGCAAGTTGCCAAATGGCTAACAGTTCCCTCCACCCAAGTCCGGACTGTGGACAAGGCACTAGGGCTCTGCCCTGGGGCCCACTCAGGGCCCAAGGGAAAAGGGAACCCAGAGACCCCTCTTGCCTCTCCTGGGCCCTGTCAGCACTGCCCAGCAATCCCTGGCAGCAGCTGCACCCTGTGGTAGACCAGATGGCTGGGTGCCTGCTGAGGGAGGGTGGTGGAGAGGGAGGGGTTGCAAGAGAGACTCCCAATACTGACCAGCCAATTGCAACCTTGGCTGCCCCCCTTCAACGCACCCGTGTAGTTGGGATGGACCTGGAAGGGGCCGAGAACGGGTTAACCACTCCCTTCAGAGGCCAGGCCGGTTGTGTCAGAGTGGCAGGAGGCATGCCAGCCACTGAAAGTGATGCCACCTGGGCTCTGTGGACACATCAGAGTGGCTCCATGCCTCGCCCAGGGAAGGCGGCGGCCTCTCTTCAGTGGGAGGGCCCAGCTTTCTCCAGGACAGCTATGGGACTTACAGCCTGGACCACAATGGGGCTCTGTCATTTGGGTGATTGCTTCATTGCCTGGCTGCCTGTCTAGGCAATCCCATTGAGGGCGGGCTTCTCAGAACCCCTAACTCTTCCTTCTCCTCCCAAAGCCAGGGCTCTGTGCCGTGGTTGGCTCCCACACTTGGAAAATGGGCAGAGGGGGATCTGAGGGGCTGGCCAGGGTCATCTCATGTTCGGCCACGGGGCTGCCCACCTCCCCCTGCTGTGACCCACAGTGCAGCTGGCCAGGTCTTCTCAAAGACGGAGCTCTGGTTCCACTCCTCCCAGCTCCCAAACCATCACCGCTCCCTAGTGCTGGCTGGACAAAGGCCGCGCCTCGGTCTGGTGCTCGGCACCTGGGAACTGGCTCTGAACTACCATTCTAGCCTCATCTGGACCCAGGCCATCACCTGTCCCCGGGCTGTGCCCCCCTCAGGAAGCCCCTTGCTCTCCAGCTGAAAATCACTGTGGCCGGAACCGCCCGACTCTGCATCTCTGGAGGGAGGACGGGGATCAGGGCCCCTTGGCTGAGTGGGTCATCCTCGTCTGTCTGCGTCTCTTCCCTCCTACGCGCTGGGAGCTGACAGAGGGCGGGACTGCGCCCCGTCCCTCACTCGGCTCCGCCCGCTGGGGCACGAAGAATGGGACTGGTTACTGAGTGACAGGAGGCCATGTCTGGGTACATGGACTCCTGTCTCCCCTCAGACGCCCCGGGGAGCAGCTCTCTCCACAAGCAGGCCCTGAGGGGAGGCTCACGTGTCCTTCCTCCAGGTCGGGACGGCGTCCTGCTTGGGCGGGAGCTTCCGGGGGAAGCTGGTGCCTGCCTCTCCCCCTGAGGAAGGGGGCGAACCGGGCTGCCCCACGCGCCTGGCAGGCCTAGGACTGGTCTGAGGAGCGCTGTGTAACAGAAACCAATCCTTTGGGCTTAGAAGGTGAGGCGGGCCTTCTCTCAACAGGCTGTCCCGTCCCCCCCCCCCCCCCCCACCTCCCCGGCCTCCCTGAGACATCCCAGGAGGAGGAGTTCCTCCTACAGCCAGGGCCTGCTTGGCACCAGGTGCTCTCTTCCTGGAGACCGGGGTGGGGTGAGGCTGCCCTGAGGCCTGAGGGAGAAGGAAAGGCTGGGGCTGGGGAGGGGCCCCCAGAGGCCTGGCCATACCCCAGGGTGGCAGGCATGCGCCAGCGGGGAGGGGCTCTCGGGCCACCAGGAGCCATCGCAGAGGGAGAGAACCTTCTCCAGGAGCCAGCCAGGCCCTTGTAAACCCCCGTGGTTTTCTGGACTCTTGGCGCCTCTGAGCGCCAGCACCCTGCTCCCAGCCCTTCCCTGGCTCCTTCCTGGTCCCGGGGCGGGGCGGCGGCGCACTCCCAGCCTCCCAAACCCAGCACCCGCCGCAGCGGGCAGGCCCAGCTTTGCTGTGTTTGGCCCAGCCTCCCAGTCCGAAACCCTTGCAGCGGATGAAGAGGGTAATTCATTCCTGGCCTCGGGGTGCTGGGGAGGGCCCGGGCCCCTCTTCCAGGCCCTCCTCTCTCCCTTGGCGGCGTCTGCCCCCTTTCTTCTCGTGCCTGGTGCTTCCCAGGAGAGGAGCTTCGGCCAAGGGCCCGTGAAAGCCGCTCTGTTCTGGCAGCGCCGGGCCCTGGCTGTCTCCTCCGCTCCTTCCTGGGAAAATGCCACCAGGCCACCTCCTCTCTGCTCTGAAAGGCGCACCAGGGAGGGGCGGGCCCAGGCCAGTGCTGTGGGGAGGAAGGGAGACGAGGGGGCCAACACCTTTCCGTGTTTTGGGGCGGAGTCAGGGCCCTGTCCTCCATTACGTAGTAAGCTGGGGTCCTACTCTGTCCTAGGGAGGAGGGGGCCTGGGTCCCCCCCTTCCCCACAGCACTGGCTACTCTCGGGGCTGCTCCTGTTTTGGTCCCTCCCCCCACCCGCCGCGATGCCACTGAGCATGTGCACTCAGACCCGAGTGTGGCCCTGCCTGCCTCCCCCCCCCCCCCCCCCGCCCACCAGCCACACCCACCTGCACAATGCTGTGGCCCTCAGGGATGTCCTCGGGGACACTGGCCTCGTAGCTGCTCTGCAGGAAGATGGGCCGGTTGTCGTTCACGTCCAGGACCGTGACGAACACGGTGGCGGTGCCGGTGCGCCGCTGGCCCACGGGCCCGTTGTCTGTGGGAGGCGATGGAGGATGGGCTGTGAGCAGCGGCCCGAGGGGGCACATTTCCTGGGCACGTGCCCTGCTCGCCCCAGCCACGGTGGCCCGTGCGGGCAGCCCTTCTCCGTCCTAGATTAGGAATGACACTAACGACATCTAACCGGTCCCTCAGTCTCTCTGGCAGCCCGTGAATATTCCCGCTGCACAGGGGAGGGAGCGGAGGCGTGAAGTGGCCGAATGGTGGCCCCAAAAGACATGCTCATGCCAAGTCCCTGGGAACCTATGAATGCCAGCTTGTTGGGAAAAGGGACTTTGGAGAGTAATGAGGCTAAGGATCTAGAGATGACACGTCCTGGATCGTTGGGTGAGCTATACGCCCAATGCCACCGGTCCTTCTCAGAGAAAGGCAGAGGGAGAGTTGAGAGAGGGGAAGGCCCCTTGGTGGAGGCAGAGACTGGCTCCTGCAGCCACAAGCCCAGAACACGTGGGGCCACCAGGCACCAGCAGAGTCAGGGAAGGGTCTCCCTGGGGCCTCGGGAGGGAGTGTGGCCCTGCTGACCCTTAATTTACCTCCTGGCCCCCGAGCCACGAGGGGATCCATTTCTGCTCTTTGAAGCCACGGACTTTGTGGCACTTTGCCACGGCAGCCCCAGGAACCAGATTCGGGGACTGAGGTCACAGACCCAGCTGCTGTCAGGCGGGCCCGCCTCAAGGCCGCTGCCCTCTGCCATTCATACACAGTGGCCCAGGGACACTAGATCTGGTTTCTCAAGATAAATTGAACACGAGCTTTCAAATAAAGTCTGACTTTTAAATGTTCACAACTGTCATTCAGTATGAAACACGAGATGGGTCAAACACGCTTACGGGGTAGACCTGGGCTGTGGGTCCGCTACACCCCGGGATGTGGGCCCTGCCGGATTGCGAAGCCTAAGGTAGCTGGGGTCCTTCCCCTTCAGCCCCTGCAGGACCTCCCGGGCTGGGGAGGTGGCTCGGCCCCAAGGCAGCCGATGAGTCATTCTTCCTGGAGGAAGGAGCCGTGACCAAGCTGTCTGTCTCCGTAAGGACGGTCACCCAGAGCTCCTCCCAGGCTTCTGCTGGGCAGCGAGAGTTGCCTGAGGGCCAGTGGTGAGCCTTCCCCAGGCCAGCCGACACGCGCTGGGATACAGTCGCCCAGCCTGGGTCCCCTCATCCCACCACTGCCCTGGGGGTCCCGCCTTCTTGCCCCGGCTGGGGACAGTGTGAGCTGGCAGGCCCATAAAAGGCCGGAGCTGAGCCCTACCCTGCTAGCCAGTGCTTGTCATGAAGGCTGGACTCAGTGGGGATGACGGGTCCCCAGAGGGCGGGGTGGCTGCCCAGCGTGGGAGGAGAGCAAGGCAGAGGGAAGAGGCGTGTGGGCGTGGGCAGGCTGGGGAGGGACTGTGGCTGGAATGAGTGAGGCCAGAGAGCACATTCCCTTTCCACCCAGACTCAGTGCAAACCCTGAACTGGGTGCCTCTGGGAGGGCCCGGGCCAGCGGGGAGGCCAAGTCTCATGCCCTCCTCCTACCCACAGCCCTCAAGGGCTCCTGCTGCCGGGAGTGTAACATGTAGGCCTCCATTGCTGCCCCTACCTATCGCAGTCCCTTCCCCAATATATGCCACACTGAAGAGCAGCAAAGAGGACACGTGGACACATGGACACACGAGACACATACCCACACCCACACCCACACACACACACATACACACACGGCTCTGTCCACCTCCAGGCCCTTGCACGGGCTGGCTCCTGTGCCTGAAATGCCCTCCCTGCTTCTCCTTGTACCAAAACCTCTCCTGGCCCCCAAGCCGGTGATGGGCCTGCCTCATCTCTCCCTGTAAGCACCTTCCTGCCCTCAGGTAAGTCCATGCCCTGAGGTGGCCCAAAGAACCACCCTTCCTAACTCTGAAGCCTGGGGTTCCAGGGGGTCTGACCGCCCCCCCAGCTCCAGGAACTGCGATCTAGGCCTAAGCCACCGGCTCACCTCACCCTCTTGCCCATGACCAGGGTTCGGGGACAGACACGGGGCAAGTGGAACGAATCAGAGCTCCTCCCAGGCTTCCGCTGGGGAGATGGGGAAAGAGACCATGCTGTCTCCTTGCTGCTACATTTGAACCCAAGAGGATTGAGGCCGGGGCGGCGGCAGCAGCTTGTCTCCCATGTGAGGCAGAGGCAGAGCCGGGCCACAAAGACTGAGCCCCGGATCGTCATACCCGAAGCTCCATCTACCTCCCTGCGGACTGGTTCTGTGCGCTCCTATTCCTGAAGTCAGTTTATTGTAAAATTTGCAACTAACTGATCCAATGGTATTCCCTGATGCCACCTCCTCCAAGAAGCCTTCTTTGCTCTCTCCTCCCCGTCCCCCTTGCCACATTGTCATCACCCTTCTCTCTTGGGTCATCCCTTCTCCCTGTCTGCTTGCTTGGCCTGGCTCTGCACTGATGTGCCCACATGCTGGTCTGTCACTTGGCTCCCACGTGCCTCCTCCCACCACACCATCTTAGCGTCGTGCATACAGCACCGGCACCCAGCCTCATGCCTGGGAAGTACTCAGTAACATGTCGAGGTCTGGCCGCCCTTTCTCCACTGGCATCAGGGCAGCACCGCTGGCTCCAGGCCCGGGGCCTCACGTGAACGCTGCCCAGAGCAGCCGTGTGGGGTGTGTGGTGCGCAGGGAGGGCCGGTGCGTACCGATGGCCTCCAGGACGAGTGTGTACGCGGCCGTGGTCTCCCGGTCCAGGTTCACCACCGTTCTCACAACCGCATCACGGTAGCCGACGCTGAACTTCCCATCCACGTTTCCTCCTGTGGGCAAAGGAGAACGCAGCTGCGGTCAGGAGACAGGGCTCCCGGCTCGGGAAAGGGAGGGGGCACCCCACCTCTGAAATCCTAAGGGTCTACCTGACATTTGTTGAGCGCCTACTGTGCGCCGTTCTGTTTTGTGTACACTATCCCTGTCTCCAGGTCACAGACAAGGGCACGCTCCTTTAATGAGGTTACGCACCTTTAATAGGTGCTCTGGGTTAGTCATCTATTTGGGGTGCAGGACTCCAGTCCAGCCGCCTGCTCCCCAGCCCGTGTCCTCCACCAGTCGGTTACCTGCCTGTCCCATAGAGTGTCTGAGCAGTGAGGCTGAGCCAGGCCTTTTAGATGCGGCTGGGTCTTTGGGGGTGGCTGAGCATTCTCCGGGTCCCTGATCTCGGGTTCTCTGAGGAGGGGCTCCCAGAGGCTCGAGTGAAAAGCACGGGCAGGTGGACAACAGACAGGTGCTGCGGGGTCTCCCTGAGTTCTGGGGCAGGCGGGGAGCGTGAGGTCTCCTTCCTGAGGTAGCCACGAGCCAGGAAAGGACGGCAGACCAGTGCGGAAACCCCTCCCCTGCTGTCGGCAGGCAGTGTGGTGCTCTGGGCAGCAGAGGGCGCCACTGCCCCGGATTTGGGCTACCTGGGAACAGGACCCTGCAGGCTCCTCCAAGAAGGTGCACAATTAAAATCTGAGAGACCCAGGGCTGGGAGGGCTCTCAGGTGAGCAGGCCACCTCAGGGAAGTCTTCCTGGGGGCTGGTGCCACACGCCCCCTCGTTCTGACATGGTTGCTCCTGGGGAAAACCCCTGCCCTCAAGCCTCCAGTATCAGCTCCCCAGTCTGGCTCCGAGGGGGCAGGGGAGGAACTAAGACACAATCAGTGCTGGGTCTGAACCATAGCTGGTACTGTGTGTGGGGTTCTTGGTAACTGAGCCTCCCCAGGACAGTCTGGGGGACCAGCCTGGGAGGAGAGGGCCTGATGGGGTGGACCCCTTTATGGAGGGGAAGGAGGGAAAGCATCTGAGAGCGAGAGGCTGGCGGCTGGGAGGCCATCTTGGTGCAGCAAGTTGTAGATGGGCCGTGAGCCCGGGATTCCTCGGGGAGAGGCATCAGGGACACTGGTGTGAGTACTGTGGATGTGTGCACACACATATGTGCATATGAGCATGTGTGTGTTATGGCTGCAGTAAAAGGGCCAAGGGAAGGCTCAGATGAGACCTATCCCCCACCCACCCGCACGCACACCAGCACCTCTCAGGCACTCCACCGACTGAAGAATGCGGGGACACTGCTCTAATCCAGGAATGGCTAACACATGGCATGTCGCCTCCACAAAGCCTACTGTCATGGCAGACATCACGAGTCGATCACAGCTCCCTTTCACCTGTTGAGCCAGGACATGGCTCTTCGAGTGGTGGCAACTTGACATGCTGAGCTAAAACTGTCCCGTTTAGAGATCTAAACCATCTGCCTCTAAACGGATGGGAACCCTCTTCCTAAGGGAAGGGCCCCCAGGGAAAAGACAAGGCCACGCTCCTCCAGTCTGCTTCGTCACCCTAACACGGGGTGGTGTGGAGAGCAGGGCTCCTCTCCGGAGCCACTGGCTCCACCTCCCTCCAGGCCAGTGGTCGGCAAACTCATTAGCCAACAGAGCCACATATCAACAGTACAACGATTGAAATTGCTTTTGAGCACCAAATTTTTTAAACTTCAATGTCTTCTAAACGCCACTTCTTCAGAATAGACTCGCCCGGGGCCGTGGTATTTTGGGGAAGAGCCACACTCAAGGGGCCAAAGAGCCACGTGTGGCTCGAGAGTCGCAGTTTGCTGACCACTGCCCTAGACTGAGCCTTGGTAAGTCCTCTCGCTCCTGGGGACCCAGCTCCAAAGCCCTTGGGCCAAGCCGAGAGCAAACCCTCAGGGAGGCTCTAGCAGGGGCTGACCGGGTGGCCAGCCTGGGTCTCCTCCCCTCCCGGCCCCAGCCCTGCAGCAGAGCCGCTGGGGGTGGGGGGGTGGTGGCGGGGCCGACCTGTGATGAAGTAGCTGAGCTCGGCGTTGAGGCCCACGTCGTTGTCCGTGCAGTTCAGCCAGACCACGCGGAACTCCCGCGGCACGTCCTCGGACACGGACACGTTGTACACGGCCGGGAAGAAGGTGGGCGTCTCGTCGTTCACGTCCAGCACTGCAGGCAGAGGCGGCACACGGGGCTGGGCCTGGCTTCCGGCCAGCCCACCCGGTTCTGAGGCAGTGGCCCCCACCACAGGCCGATGGGAAGTGGGTTTCCCAGGAGTCGGTACCTCCCAGTCGTGTGCCGAGGGCCCCGGGCAGGCTGGGCCAGGAGAGCTGACCAGAACCCCACACCCTTGGGCGGCCCCTGTCCCCCGGGGGCTGCTGTCCCAGAGAGCCGGCCACCCCTTGCCCGTTACACTCGATACTTATTGCAGGGCTTATTCCTGGCCCTCTGGCAACAGCTCATCCATGTGCCAGTTCCGTTCCGAAAATGAAAGGTGTAGCGGGAGTGGGTGAGAATAGTGGCCCTCCTGGCCCCACCCTGATAGCGGGCGGAGACTGCGGGCATTACGGAGAGGGCGGAGGGTAGGGGGCATCTCAGGGCCTCTGGGAATCCCAGCTGCCCTCCTCCCAGGAGAGGAGGAATCACCTTTCACGGAGATTCAGGCACGTGGGAGGGGAAGGGTCCCTTTGCACCTCCAAATAAAACCCCGGCCTTCCAAGGAGAGAGGGCTCTGGCACCTCCTAGGCTGAGCCTGACCCGAGGCCCCGCCCTGCCCAAACCCTCTCTGCTGGGACCAAAGGAGGGGGGGGACCTCGGCAGTGGGTCCAGACCCCTCACTCTCGGGGGCTCGGGGACCCCGAGCAGCGGCCGGGTGGGGAGGAAATGGCTTGCTGGCTCTTCCCCTTGGTGGAGAAGGGAAGGCCGTGCCGTGTTGAATGGCTCCAGGCGAGGCCCCATCAGCACGGTGGCCTGCGCCCCCCTGGACGGCGGAAAGCAGGGGGACACGCAGGCCCCCCACGCCGCCCGAGTGCTCTGCGCCCGGCAGGAGGCGGCCGGCGCCCTCACCTCGGATGGTGAGCGTGCTGGTGGAGCTCTTGGTGGGCGTGCCCGCGTCGGTGGCCACCACCCGCAGCTGGTACTGGGCGATGCGCTCGCGGTCCAGCTCGGTGGTGGTGACCACCACGCCGCTGCTGCTGTTGATGAGGAAGTCCATGCGGGGCATGCCCACCTGCATGCGGTAGGACACCAGCCCGTTGAGGCCCTCGTCCAGGTCGATGGCCACCACCTGCGGGAGGGGAGGGGCCGCGTGAGGAGTGGGGACACGGGGACTGATGCTTCTCCCCTGAGAGGCGTCCCCCCCTTCCTCCTTCCCTCCTTCCCACTGACCTATGCTCACCTCCAGCCAGACACACCTGCTCCCCAGAGAGCCCCAGGCTGGCCACTGCCCCCAACGCCCCTGCCAGGTGCTCTCTAAGGGGCAGCATGTCAGGGCCGGAAGGGGCCAGATGCTCCAAGCAGGGCCGGGGGGGGGGGAGGGGAAGAGCCCAGTCCCCACAACGGTCCCCCTTCGTGACCCTGCTTTCCCTGCTGGAAGCCCCCCAGGTTCACCCCAGCGGACTCGGGCCCTCCAAACGCTGCAGCGTGAGCGTCGTCCCCACCCTCCAGCCCCACGCCGCCGGCTCAGGGCAGCCCTTGCTGCTCAGACTCCCTCCATCACGTGGGCTCAACCACAGACAGTGCCCAGCGGCCAGGACCCTGCCTCTGCTTCGTTCCCATTTGCAAGACAACCAAGAAAAGTAAGGTGATATCGGCGCCCCGTTTTAAAAAGTCATTCAAAGATTTGATTTTTAAAAAAGCCATTGAGCCGAAACCGGTTTGACTCAGTGGTGGAGCGCCGGTCTGCGGACTGAAAGGTTCCGGGTTCAATTCCGGTCAAGGGCATGTACATTGGTTGCGGGCACATCCCTGGTGGGGGGTGTGCAGGAGGCAGCTGGTCGATGTTTCTCTCTCATCTATGTTTCTAGCTCTCTCTCTCTCTCTCTCTCTCTCTCTCTCTCTCTCCCTTCCTCTCTGTAAAATATCAATAAAATATATTTTTAAAAAAATAAAAAGCCATTGAGCCTGGCTGGCGAGCCAAGAGGGCCCGGGTTCGATTCCTGGTCAGGGCAGGCTTGATCCCCATTGCGGGGGCGTGCAGGAGGCAGCTGATCAATGTGTCTCTCTCCTCAAGGTTTCTTTCTCCCTCTCCCCCTCTTTAAATTTAAAACATATTTAAAAAAAATAAAATTGAAAAAGCCATTGCAATCCTCCTCCCAAATTCCTACACTCTTCCCAGCTGCATGTCCGGTTCTTACGAGAGATCCTGACACAGGACCCGCCCCGATGTGCTGAAATTTTTATGAAAGCGAATTCAAGACGTTTGAAATAAATGTGCAACAATAACTAGAACAAGAGCTCTGCATCGAGACAAGGCTCTCGGGCCTGAAAGGCAAGGCCAAGGTCGTCTGGTCTAATCCACCCCACCAAGCTGGGCAAGAGGGTGTCCGGACTCGCTCTGAACGCTTTCCCGGCTGGAGGGCGCAGTGCTTCTGACGGCTCTGCTCTCAGCTCTAGTCCCTCGAGAAGGTTCGTCTGCACATCCAGCAGACATCATTATCGGCTGAGGTTGCGGAGGGGACCTGGGAACCACACACCTCAAGCTAGAACCCTCTTCCTGCATCCGAAGACCCTCTTTCCAATGACACACTCCCAGCTCCTTCAGCCGCCTTCTCAAGGTGCTGAGCCAGTTCCTGAGGCTGTGTTGGGGGGTGAGGGGTGGGGGCATCTGCTACTGCTGCTGTGAGTCCTGAGAACCAGGGTTAGGGCTCACCCGCTCTGCCCCCCCCCCCCCCCCCAATCTCTCCTGTCTGGGGACTTTGGCTCAGGGACTGGCTGCTGTTCCCTGGATCGAGGCTCCCCCTGCTGGGAGTTTGGGGAGAATATTCTGCTAGAGAGACTAAATGCTCTCTGGAGCCCATCAAAGGGTTGGTTCTCTTTTTATATTGATCTCCTTTTACAGATAAAGAAACCGAGGCACGGTGGTCCTCTAGCATCCTGACGAACACCCGGTCTTCTCTGGGTGGGATCAGGCTAACCCTCTGCCACCGGCTCCCGTCTCTCAGGGATAACTCTCACCGTAGACACAGCACGCCACACCAGCTACCACGCATTCCGGCAGTCTGGGTGCCGGGAGGCTTTCCACGAGTGTCTGGCTGAATCCCTACAGCACAGCCAGGCGGGTGCTATCACGATCCCCATTTCACAGGTGATAAAACTGAGGCTCAGAGGGAGTAAGCCATGTATTCCATGTCACCCAGCATGATTATACGGGCCTTTGGGTTTCTAAAAGGGCTGCATTTCCCTGGAACCAGCACCTTCCGGGCCTCCCTGACCAGCAGGGTGGCAGGCAGGAGGCGGAGGGGCTGGTTTTCGCATCAGGCCCCGCCCCTTCTTGCCCACAGGAACTTGGGCGAGTTTCCTAAGTTTCTTACAAAATGGGGAGAATCCCAACCCGTTGTGTGAAGCTACCTTGGCGTTTACAGGACAGCCCGGGAGGGGGGCTGCCCGTGGAGGCAGGGCACGTGGACTGCACACGTCCAACCTTCTCCGTGTTCTAGGACCACCTACAGGCTTGGGGTGCTGAGAGCTTGGGGCTAGACCTCTTAATCAGAGAAAGCCTCTGATTTGGCTTCCCAGGATTCTCTTTGCTTCCCTCCCTCTCTCCTTCTGTTCCTGTGTCTGTGCATCTCCCGTGGTCCTCCCCCTCCCCCTCTCTAAATCCACTTGTCCTTCAAGGCCCAGCTCACACGCCTCCTCCTCCAGGAAGCCTTCCGGCACCGTGGCTCTCAGAACGCGGCTCTCCACGCCTGGCACAGATGTGCCCTGCCCTGGATTGTGGACGACGGTGGTCTGGGCTGGCCTCCCCCGACTTGCCCCTGCAAAGTGCTCAGCCTGAGGCTGGCCCCTGCGCCCCGAGCTGGCTGGCTGGCCCGGGCGGGCGGAGGGAGACAGACAGATGGCAGCCTCTCAGGCCGGGCGCGCAGCTCACCTGGTAGACGGAGACCCCCGCGGGCGTGCCTTCGAGCACCTCGGCCACAAAAGGCAGGTTTTGGAAGATGGGGTCGTTGTCATTGAGGTCCAAGAGGTTCACAAACACCGTGGCGCTGCTGGTCGCTCTCAGAGGGGGAATGCCACCTGGGGGGTTCAGGGGAGGGAGGCAGGGAGAGGGAAGGAGGGATATAGGAGAAAAAGGCCAGGGGGAAGACGAGTGGGGAGAGGGGCAGGCTCAGCGACCCTCCATCTCACTGGCCCCTCCAGGGAAGCAGCCTGCACCTTGCACCCCTAATCCCCTCTGCCCCCCCTGAGGGTGCTCTGGGGAGGGTCTCAACTGGGCAGTGGGTATTACTCCGCGCTTAGTGCCAGCCCTCCTAAGGAGGTCCGAGAGCCCCAGAGGACAGGGGTGGTGCCAGTGTTGGGGCGGCGAGGGCGTGGGGGGGCACGTACAGTCCGTGACGGAGATGACGATCTTGCGCATGAGCTCCGCCTCGACGGGGTCGGGGTTCTCCCGGTCCAGCATGACGTGGGTGGTGCGGATCTTGCCGGTGCTGCTGTTGATGCTGTAGAACTTGTTAGGCGGCTGGATGCTGTACACCAGCGTGCCGTTCTCCCCCAGGTCCGGGTCCACCGCCACCACCTGCGGGAGGCGGGAGCTGCCTGAGCGCCCGTGCCAGCCCGGGCACCCCACGCAGACCCCGGCAGTGGGGCTCCCTCCCGGCCTGGGCAGGGAGGCCCATGGGGTTTGGGGGGTGGAAGGCTTAGGGGATGAACCAGCAGTGGAAGTCTTGGGCTCCTTGGCTTCCTGACCCCAGCGTGGGCCTTAGGTAAGCAGCCCCTCTCCCCGCTGGAGCCCGGGTCTTCTGGGCCCAGCACGCACCCGCTTACGGAGGCTCAGAGTCTCTCATACACGCCAGGCCCTCTCCACAGACTGCCAGGGGCCTCGGGAGGTGGGTACCTATAATTGTGCCCATTTCTTTTTTTAAAAAAAATATATTTTATTGATATTTTACAGAGAGGAAGGGAGAGAGATAGAGAGCTAGAAACGTTGATGAGAGAGAAACACCAACCAGCTGCCTCTTGCACACCCCCTGCCAGGGATGTGCCCGCAACCAAGGTACATGCCCTTGACCAGAATCGAACCCGGGACCCTTCAGTCCGCAGACCGACGCTCCACCACTGAGCCAAACCGGTTTCGGCTAATTGTGCCCATTTCACAGACGAGGCCCAGCAAGGCTCCCAGCCTGGAAGAGGTGCTGGCCCCCTTAACTACCAGAACCACGGGACATGTGGGGTAACAGGTGCGCGGGCTTTGGGAAGACCGGGGCCCGGGGAGTCCGTGACGGTGGGATCTGGGGCGAGGCTGGGAGGGGCTGGGAACCCGTGGCCGAGCTTTTGGAAGGACTTGTAAGCCTGGGATTTGGGAACTGGGTTCCTCATCCTCAATTTCATTCCGTGGGAGCTTTGGATTGTGGGGCGACTTGAAAAGAACAAGGCCTGTGACACCGAGAATGGCAGGGCACGGGAAGGGAGCCACGGGCAAGCCAGCCGGTTTGGGGGGTGGGTCCCAGCCCGCTGGGACAGTCCTGGGGCCGGGGAGGGGGTGCTGGGGGAGGGGTGCGGCTGGCTCCCTGGAGGGGAGGGTGTTGGGGGAGAGGGTCATGGGATAGGAGTCCCAGACACTCTGGACCCTGTAACCTTCCAGCCCCCTTGGTTCCCACTTATATCCCCACCCCAAGGAGGGACTGGCCTCAGTGCTGTCCTGACCTAGGGCCACATCCCCCCACACACCCGCTCTCCCAGCTCCCCACGCCGCCCACCCCTGCTCTGCAGGGACCTTAGCCGTCTACCTCCCCTGAGGGGAAAGCAGAACTCAGAGAGAGAGACACGGACGGGCCAGACTCAGGTCACACAGCACCGGCCTTGGGGCCCGTCCAGCAGCCCCCCAGGACCCCGGGGACGCCGTGGCACCCACTCCTCAGCCTGCCCCTGACCCCGTGCTACAGGGTCCACTCGGGCGCGGAGGTGGACAGGATCAGCGGGGGCGGCGGTGACCTCCGTCAGTCCCGGGGGCCGCATCGGGACACTGTCGTTTTTCACTCCAGGACACTCGGCGATGACAGCCCCGCCTCGTCAGCTCCTTTATCTTACTCAGCGAGGGCCCTTTTGTGCTTTGGCAGCAGAATCTGTCCCTCCTCTGGCTTAATCCCCAGCCGCGGCATCTCTGGGGCCACCAGACCAGAACAGACAGATGGGCCACTGTGGCCAAGGGCTCCCATCTGCCCCTGAGCCCTGGGCGGCCCGGGAGAGAGGCCCAGGCTGGCACGGAACCCCGAGCCCCTCTGGCTTCTCGGCTGCAGAGGGGGACGCACCCCTGCCCCCATCCCTGACTGCTCATCCGGCCCCTCCCTTCCCAGCCTTGCTGTGCCAACGGCCGGGACATAAGGGGGCAGCCCTCCAGGCCTGAGGAGCCCTCGCTGTGCTCGGCATGCTGCCTCAGTTGGCCTCTGTGACAGGGACCCAACCACGCCTGTATTGTCAGGAGACGGCTCCTAGGCCAGCAGTGGGCAAACTATAGCCCGTGGGCCGTATCCGGCCCGTTCGGCTGTTCTATCCGGCCCGCGGAGCCGAAAGAGCAGAGGGTTCTCTTGCTCTCCCCTCCGCTTCTTCACCAGCAGCCCAAGATGAGAGTGCCAGCATGGTCAGGTTGCTTTTGTTCCGGAACCTCCAGTCCAGTTTAAGAACCCATTGTGGCCCTTGAGTCAAAAAGTTTGCCCACCCCTGGCCTAGGCACTCCGGGTGGCGTTCTAGGCGGGCAGGCAGCCTGCTGACGGGTAAGGAGACCAGCGAGCCCTGCAGTTCTACACTTTCTCTCCGATGACTGGAGGACGATAATTCTTATCCCCATTTTTCCGGTGGGGAAACCGAGGCTACGGGGCAGTTAAACTACCTGCTCCAGACCCGCAGCCTGTGGCTGAATGCACTAGGTTCACGTGGAGGGAGGGGTGCTCCTCTTCTCTTCCCCTCCCCCCACCTCTAGGTGCTGGGGGCACCTGGGCCGGTGCTTTGGAGAGAGAGGAGTAGGGGGTGGGCGCGGATATTCGGCCTCTCGGCCCATCCCCTGGTCACCCGGCGGGAAGGGGGCCCAGGGGGGCGGCAGGCGGTGACCCCGGTTCCCTGCCGGGCGATTGTGCGGATTGTGCGGACTCTCCGGCTTTCCCCTCATTTATTTCCCATCTCACGCTCGTCATTTTTCTCCTGGCCTGACGGGACTAATTCTCTCGCCCTCCTCGCCCTTATTTTGCCGGAGGGTTTTGAAAGGCTCTAAATCAATGCCCATCAGCCAGGTCCTTGAAGCGGACTGCAGGAGCAGCAGGGAGAGGGTGGCCAAAACCTCACTCGCAAACAGAGCAGCCGCTCTGCACGCCCCCGCCCGCGAGCGGACCCCGGGTGGGCACACGTGCGCGCGCACACACACACACACACACACACACACACACACACAGGCCCGGCCCACTCCCAGGGCACGGGATGCAGGCACACACTGGCCTGCACACGAGCTCGGAAAGCCATTGGAGTGCCCCTTTAGGGAGAGGCCCTTGAGAGAGGCCCTTCATATGTCCTAGGCCAGGGGTGGGCAAACTTTTGACTCGAGGGCCACAATGGGTTCTTTAAACTGGACCGGAGGGCCCGAACAAAAGCATGGATGGAGTGTTTGTGTGAACGTTGCCATGTTAACACTGCTGCTGGTGAAAGAGCGGAGGGGAGAGCAAGAGAACCCTCAGCTCTTTCGGCTCCACGGGCCGGATAGAGCAGCCGAACAGGCTGGATCCGGCCCACGGGCCGTAGTTTGCCCACAGCTGTCCTAGGCCCTTGGGAAAGGCCCTTCATATGCCCTAGTCCCTCTCTGACAAGGAAGACCCAACCCGACCGGGCAGAGCTGGGGGAAGGAAGGCGAAGAAGCCCTTCAACAACTTCCATTCACAGACACTGTGAGCGCTCACACTGTGCCTGGCTCAGGGGCTCTGCAGTGAACAGGACGGGTGGGATTCCCGCCGGGGAGGCAGATGATGGCGACAACAGCTGCCATTCATCACCCTCTCACCGCGTGCTTGTGCATTTTGGCTCATTAAAAGTAGGAACTACAGCTCTTTCAGGTGGGGCCTCTACCTCCATGCTCTAGGTGAGAAGACCGGAGCACAGAGAGGTTAAGGAACTTGCCCGAGGTCACACAGCCAGTCATGGCTAAAATGAGAGTCTAGACCAGGGGTGGGCAAACTTTTTGACTCGAGGGCCACAAAGGGGTTCTTAAACTGGACCGGAGGGCCGGAACAAAAGCAACCTGACCATGCTGGCACTCTCATCTCGGGCTGCTGGTGAAGGAGCAGAGGGGAGAGCAAGAGAACCCTCAGCTCTTTCGGCTCCACGGGCCGGATAGAACAGCCAAACAGGCCGGATCCAGCCCGTGGGCCGTAGTTTGCCCACGGCTGGTCTAGACGTTTTGGTACTAGAGGCTGCTCACTGAATCACTATGCTCTACTGTCTCTTAATAAGCAAGGGACCCAAGCAACAACAAACACACACAGGTTTGGGGAACCATCTCTGAATGAAACATGGGGGGCAGAGCTCCATTAGGCAGGGAGGGCTTCCCGGGGGAGGTGGCATTTCAATCTGGGAGACGGGAGGAGAAGGAGCCAGCCATGGAGAGAGCAGGGCTGGGAAGCAGAGGAGGAAGAGTCTCTGGCAGGGAAGGGAAGGGGGAGGGAGAGCTGAGCAGAGGCTCCCAGGTGGGAAAAAGCCAAGCGGGTTCAGACACAGAAAGGCCAGCTAAGTGCTGGGGCGAGGGGTGGGGGGTGAGAAGGGGGTGGGAGATGGGTTAGGAAGCCGGTCACCTCCGGAGCCTCCTCTCCTCACACCTGGGCAACAGCCCCTCCTCACGCAGGCCCACTGTGAGGTCTTGGCAGGGGCCCCTGAAAGGTCGTAACACATATACCCACACACATGCGCAGGCATATACCTCACAGCTGTGAAGTCTGAAGGAATCTTACGATTCCTTTTGAGATTTGGAATTTCAAACTAATTTAACAATTAATTAAATTAGACAAACTCGGCTGAAACTGGCTTGGCTCAGTGGTAGAGCGTCGGTCTGCGGACTGAAAGGTCTCGGGTTCGATTCTGGTCAAGGGCATGTACATTGGTTGTGGGCACATCCCCAGTGGGGGGTGTGCAAGAGGCAGCTGGTCGATGTTTCTCTCTCATCGACATTTCTAGCTCTCTATCCCTTTCTCTCTGTAAAATATCAATAAAACATATATTTAAAAAAATAAATTAGACAAACTCGATTAATGTTATGAGTTCTCTGACTTCCGGTTTCCCGGCAGTCATTATACATAACTGGAGATTCCAGATGATTCTGGAAAATTCTTAAGAATTCTAGAAAATCTAAGCGATAATTTGTCCTGACATGTAATGAGGTTTTTTTTTGTTTGTTTGTAATGAGTTTTACAAATCCTAAATTTCATAATCACTGAAGTTGCCATAACACCCGGTAGCTGTTGAACACGAGTCTTAGTTCTGACTTGGCTCTTCTCCTTTGGGACTTCGGAGCCCCGGCACTATCTGTCCGGCCTCAGCACTGCCATGGGTCACTGAAAGGCTCCAGCACCCCCACCCTGGCTGCCCGAGCTGGGGGGGCAATGGGCCTGGCCGTCCTGCACGGAGGGGCAGGCTCCCCTGTCTGTCTCCCCAGAGGTGAAGGGGGTCTGGCAGGGACTCTGGCTCTTGCACAGGGTGAGGTGGGCCCCTGGGGTGGGTGTAAGTGTCAGGAAACTCCCTGAGGGCAGAGCAGAAGCCGTGCTGCTTCCTGGGCTCCGAGTGGGGGGCCTGGCACACAGTAGGTGCTCATCGAGCACTTGCTGAGGTTTCCTGGAGAGGGAGGAGTTGCTGGGCAGCAGGCCCCGGGGCTGCTGTCTATACCTGCTCAGGGCTCAGAAGGATGTGAGGAAAGGCTGGCGACCAGAGAAGGCCCCGGGGGACCAGATCTGCAAAAAGCCCGAGGCCCAGTGTAGCCCCAACCCAGACCTGCTAGGTTTGTCCAGCAGGTGGACTTCAATAAAGGCACCCTTGGCTGGCGCACCTCCCTCACTTGCCCCCCCCCCCCCCCCGATTCCCTGTGGGAGGAGATTCCCAGAAATACAAAGCAAAGGTAAGAGTTCAGGTGCTCAGAGGCAGGCATTCCAACCCCAGCTCTTGGGGTCCCTGGCTGGGCTTGTGCAGGGCTGGAGCCCAAATGCCCACGAGGTGGCAGCAGAGAGAGCCCATCAGGGGTAGATTCCCAGAGAGCGCCTGGAAACGGCCCGCCCGGGGTAACGGGGTCCTACCCTGGCCGGGCTGAAGGAATCCTCTCTCCTGCCAGGGCTTTGAAAAACCACCCGTCCCAGGTTCCCTGCCCCTGACCTACTGGACTCTCTGGGAGGGGGTGTGCCCACCAGCTGAGAACCATTCAGATTCTGAAAACACAGAAAAGAGGATAAGAAGGTATGATAGCTGGTTCATGTTCTTTCTCTCTCTCTCTCTCTCTCTCTCTCTCTCTCTCTCTCTCTCTCTCCCGCCCCCTCCTTCTAGGTTGACGTCCTCTCCCATAGAGACCCCGGCGGGCCTATCCCTATGGCTGTGGTTGAGGAGGAGGGGGGCAGGGGGGCTAGGCACCTTCAGCTGAGGTTGCTGGAGCTCAGGGCGGGGCCGCCTTGCTGGATGAGACCGTTACCACCCCTCCCCCATCCCACCGGTTTTCCAGGTTCTCAGGTCTGGACCCCCTGCCAGGCTCCCCCGAACCGGCAGAGGCAGAAGGACTGCTGGGCCAGGTAGCTCCAAGCCAGGCAGACCTGGGTTCGAGTCTGGGCTCTGGGAGCGCGGGCAAACCCCTCACCCTCTACGTCTCTGTCCTCCAGGGTACCACGGGAGCAACGAATGCCACGTGCCACGTGACATTGTTAGGGGGATAAGAGAGAATGCACGAGAAAGCCCAGCACAGCGCCTGGCACGTTCCAGACATTTAATAAATGGCGTTGCCATGAGCTGTTAGGTTCACGTCCATCATGGGGCTGGCTGGGTGGCCGTGGGGTTGGGGACAAATGGGGCACAAGTTATTGGGGGGATAAAAAGGGGTGCTCATCCCTGACTTTCCTCAGCCTCCCCAGGACATATATTGTGGATGCCCTGAGACTTTGGCCATGGTCTCTCCTTCCCACCCTGAGTCACACATCCTGCTCCCAGCAAACCTGACACTCCCATGGCAGCAAATCCCGGGTGAGCTTCAAAGGCCCTGCTGGGGGGCCCCGGGCCAGCTGCCGGGTGGCTGTGGTGACAGAAGCGGTGAAGGTGCCCAGGGCAGATCTGAAGCTTGTGCAACCTGAGGGACTGATTGTGCCTGGCCAGGGGAGAGGGGAGCTCTCCTGAGGTTGTCACAGAGTCCTGGGCTCTCGGGCAGGTGTGGCTGCCAGCTGAACCGGAGCTGGGATGCTGCACTCCCTGGACAAAGAAGTCTGAAGCCCCACGTCCCCGCAGACGGCGTGGGGGCTGTGCCCTGACCTCTGACTACCTCTCACCGGGCGGAGAGCTCCGGGCACTTCCCTCCAAGGGCCGGCGCAGAGGAAACACGAGTCCATTAGCCCCTGGGACAAAGGGCGGAGACCCCTAGGCAGGGCAGGCCGGGAGTTCCGCTGCCACCACGTACCGTGGTCACATCGGAGTCGGGAGGCGTCATCTCCACCAGGTTGATGTAGTAGGGAGCGTCCTTCCACGTGGGGTGGTTGTCGTTGATGTCCAGGAGGGTGATGTTGACCTGCGGAGCCACAAGGGGGCAGACACAGTTAGATGCCTGAGGAGCATCTTGGCATTAATTCTACCGGGTCAGGGCCTGGGCTTTCAAGGACAGGGGGAAGCAGGACCTTCAGCGGGGTTAGGTGCTGCCCCATCCGGAGGGGAGATAGCCCCTAAAATCCTTCCTGTGACCTGGAACCTGTCCCACCCGCCCCGGCCTGGACTAAAGGTGACCAGCAGGGCAGGGGAGGTTTAGGATGAGGGTCTATTAGGATCCCTTGAGCTTCCAAGTCCGTAGCAGCTAGAAGCCAAGCAATTTCCCTGCTCACCTGTCACCAGGTGAATTATTTATGGAGCTCGGAATCCTATTAGTGGGGGCCTCCCGTGGCTGCATAAGGCGTTGGTTGGGGACATTTCTGCCAAGTCTCTGGCCAACCAGTACCAACCCCAGCCTCCCTGGCTGGGCCAGGCTGGGGGCACTGGCTGGGGCAGCTGCCGTGGGTGGGGTGAGGGGTTTGGGGAGAGGTCAGGGGAGGGTCCTAAGGAGGGGGGGGCAAAGGAAGCACATAAAGGTCACGGAGGGCAGGTGACTAGGGGTGACCTGGCAGCAGCCTTCCTGCTTCCTCTCCCACAGCGGCCTGCTGCTTCCGCTCCCCATCCTTTTCTGCAGCCAGAGCTCAGCCAGGACCCTCAGCCACCCTTCCTCAGCTTCCTGCCCGCCTTGGTGGGGCAACAAGGCCTTGCATGGGGCTCTGGCCCCTCATGGGTCCCAATGGCTCATGGGCGGGAACCAGGCATCATGTCTCAGGGTTAGGGGTGGGGTGGTGCAGGCGCCAGGGACCCTCCAGGGCCCTGCTTCTGGCTCTGAGCCACTCCGAGAAAGGCCTGCTCCTCTAAGAGCCTGTAAGGAGGGGTCTCTGGGTCTCCTACCTTCTCCTACCCGGCCAGCTGCTCTTTTAGGGGCAGAGGAGAAGATGTTTGCTCCCCCCAGTGCCTCCTTGTCCCAGGTGGGAATGCCTTTCTTCCCACAGACGCCCAGGGCTGACCTTGGCTGACAGCAGGTTGGCGATGGACATGTAGTTGGTAGCCACCATCATTCCACCCACGCAATGCCTCACGCTACCTCAGGACAGAGTGCCTAGGGGCCTGGAGGTGCTCCCTGAAGGAGAGCTGGGGGCAGTGGCCTGGATGGCAAAGCGAGGAGCTGGGGGGTGCGGGAGGGTGGGCACTCACAGTGGCGATGCCGGTTTTCTGGTTGTGGCCCACGCCCCCATCCACTGCTCGTACGATGAGGATGTATTCAGACTTGGCCTCGCGGTCCAGCAGAGAGGTGGTGGTGATTTCACCTGCAAGAGAGAGGGGTGCGGGAGAGAGGGTTTGGGGGTGGGCCAGGGAGAGATTGGGGAGGGAGGGAAGAGCAAGGGAGAGGAGGAGGGAGAGAAGAGAAAATGGAGGGAGGGAGAGTATGAAAGAGAGGTGAGGAAGATCAAATGGGTTGGCAGCTTGCATGCACAATGCCAGCCCATTTGCTGGGGGGTGGCGAGCTGGTGCTCACGGAGGGAGGGGAGAGCACTCACACCCTGGGAACTGGAACCCCAAAGCTGGGCAAACACAACCCCAGGATGTGGAGGCATTTTCAGATGTGGGAAAATCAAGGCCGACTATGGAGGTGGTGGCTGGGAAACAGGACAGAAGGGCCATCTGGCTTCGAGCTCAGACGCCAGGGACCTCTCGTTAGACTTCCAACACACCGAGGGTTTCACTTACGTCCCACCCGCCCCTCACCACTGGGCGGTTCAGCCTGGAGTGCCCTGAGAATTCATAGCTATCAAATCATTTCCTTAATTATCGGCCACGTAGTTACATTGCCTTGACACTTACTTAGCATACAAACGAATTATTCCATTAACGATAAACATTAACAAGAGACTACACCTCTTGTCAGCTGCTGTTGCCTTTTTTTTACTGCGTGTGGGTCTAACAGAAACATGGCAGGCACCTTGGTAGTTGTGTGCTGGCAACGACTTGACACCCAGCTCACCGAGAGAAAGAGAGGCACCTGTAAGGTTCTCCCTCCTCCCAACTGATGGGCGGAGCTAACACATTCCTGGCACCTGTCACAGAGACATCTCCAAGACAGTGAACCATCAGTCAACATGTGCCAAAGTGTCCTGCAGCCCACCTCTTCCTGTTTCGCCCTGGGTCCAACCCTCTTCTGTTCCGGCCCTTAAAAGGACCCCCAGGCTAGACACGTGCTGCTGCTCCTCCATGTCCAGGAGGCAGCCCGGCTGGGTCCCCTGCCCCCTCCCCACTCCTTCAACTCTGGTTTCTCTACCTCCGTAATGAGTCACGCTCATTACCGGGGAATAAACTTTTACTTTAAAATCCCTTGGTGGTCAGTTTCCTGCTTCCCTTCAAACCTTACATGTTGGTACCGAAACCCGGCTGAGCCTTTTCCTGCGTCCCTTCAAACCTCACAGCACCTGCCCATTCCCATGGTGTAAACATCCCCCCCAAGAGCCCCCTTTGTAAATGACCAACTTGATGGCGCTGAACATGGAATTGGGGAGAGGTGCATACAATGGCTAGCAGGGCAGCAGTGAGCCAGTTCCAGCCAGCGGCAGCACTCGGTGGTAGCCGGGCCACTTGCCATCTCGCACGGGCCACGGGTAAGAGCTTTCGCTCTGAGGACAGTGAGGCCCAGATCTGAATCAGATGATGGCCCTTTCCCAGACGCGTGGCCTTGGGAAAGCTACGTGATTCCTCCAAACCTCAGTTTTCTCGTCTGTGAGGTGGCCGTTAGTATGCCTTTGGATCAGAGCTGGGGTGAGGACGGACCAATTACAGGTGCCGCTCCCAACACTCAGAAGGTGCTTGTTTTCTTCCAAAGGACGGTGAGAGTTCGCCAAGGGTGGAGACGGTGCTACCCATGTTTTTAACTCCGTTGCCTGCACTGAGCGACTTGAAGCAAGTTACTTAACGTCTCTGCGCTCGTATTTTATCATGAAACAAGGGAGCCGGGCCAGGTGGTCACTGGGACCCCTCCGCTGTCATACTTCCCGCCCTCCCCTGCGGGCCTGCCCCCGGCCGGTGCAGGGCTGAGAAGGGAGCTGGGGGTGAGGGACAGGGCAGCGAGGGTGCCGAGGCCCGGAATGCAAGACTGGCCGAGGTCTGCCCGCCTACACGTGATCCTTGGCGGGGTGGTGTCGACTAATTGGCAGGGCGAGGAAGAAATTAATCTCTAAAAAGTTTTAAACACGAACTTGTCGCCATGATAGATTGCTCTTCCTGTCTGGGAAATTAGATCCAATTAAGGCCACCTTTGTGGCGCGGGCTTGGCTAATGTGACCGAAGCGGTAAGAGGGAAACGTTGACGCCTTCAGAGAGAAAGGGGCCGCGTTAAGGCAGCAAGAAAACGTCCGTGTCATTACTGAAAGCCAGGGGGCGGGGCCGGGGTCCCTGCCCGCGGAGTGGAGGCAGGTCGGGCGCTGAAAGGTCAATGAGTCCAATGGTATGTGGGTGGCGGCGTGAAGCTCTAACGTGGCTTTCTGTAAGGCAGCAGCTAACGCCTGGGCTCCGGGGTCAGAAGTTCAGGCTCTGCGGGTCCCCAGGCAAGTCACTTAGCCTCTCCTGAGCCTCAGTTTCCTCACCTGGAAAATGGGGGAGAAGGCTAGCGCCTGCCTCGAAGAGAGGGGAAGGAAGTGAAACGGGGTGGTGAGAGTCAGAGCACTTACAACAGTGCTGAGCACCTGTTCATGACCCCTGCACCTGGCACAGCGCTGCAGATATCCACTGAGGTCTGAGTAACTAGAATTCAGGGGTGGGCAAACTTTTTGACGCGAGGGCCACAATGGGTTCTTAAACTGGACCGGAGGGCCAGAACAAAAGCAACCTGACCATGCTGGCACTCTCATCTTGGGCTGCTGGTGAAGGAGTGGAGGGGAGAGCGAGAGACCCCTCCACTCTTTCGGCTCCATGGGCTGGATAGAACAGCCAAAGGGGCCGGATCCGGCCCACGTAGTTTGCCCACCCCTGAGCTAGATGAATCAATGTCCAGTGGCCTCGTATTTCTTCCCAGCATCTGGATGAAAAAATCTCTTATTGCTCTTTTCTGTACCCCCTTCCCTCCAGCTTCAAGGAGCAGAGACACGAAGAAGAAAGGAGAGTGACAGGGGCTGAGCAGAGCCAGGGCATGTGGGCCCTGGGTGGAAAGGACAAAAGAGTAATGATCATCACCTCCTTCTGTCAGCACTCACTCTGCGAGGGGCTACGCTAAGTGTTCCCCCTAATGACTCACTGAGCTCACACAAAAGCCCCCATATATCCTCCTCACTTTTAGGTGGGGAAACCAAGGCACACCCACTGTTAGGAAAAGGAGCCAGGGCTGAAAAATGAGGTCGGCAGCTGAGGGAGGGGAGCACTGAGGCTTGAGGAACGCCATGTAAAACGGGACACATTGTAAACACGACAGGGCGCTTCACCCCTGGAAGACATCCTCCAGTGCGTAAATCCAGGTTGAGTTGGATGGGGCTCTGGCCCCTCATGGGTCCCACTGGCTCATGGATGGGAACCAGGCATCATGTCTCAGGGTTAGGGGTGGGGTGGTGCAGGTCCATCATCTCACTCAAATGACTACTGCAGGGATGGACCCAGGGGCTCGAAGCTGGTTTCCTGTGAAACGCGGGCTTCCTGTGAAGGGGAGGAGGCCCTGACCCCCAGGCGGGTCCTGGCCGGCAGGGGAGGCGGCTGAGGTGCCGGACAGGAGCGCGGGCTCACCTGAGCGGGCACCGATCCGGAACTGGGAGGAGCCCTCCAAGGAGTAGATGATGGACTCCTGGCCGTACTCCCGGGAGCGGTCCAGGTCCGTGGCATTCAGGATCAGCACCGTGGCTCCTTCCGGGAAACAAGGGGGGGGGAAGGGGAGAGGGGAGAGTGCATCTGCTGCTCACCATGGCCTGTCCCCAGCCCCTCCCTGGCTGGCCGCCATATTAATATACTCAGACTGACCAGCTTTGAAGTTGAGTCAAAAAGAAATGAGGCTCCATATTAAATTAGTCTACCTTTATCATGTCCAATTTCGGTCTTGTTTTATCTTGTTCACAAGGGGAATGTATTCGAGTTTTTATTTTCTATTTAATGTCCAGCGAAGGCCCTCACCTTCATTTATTTCTTGGTAGAATCCTGGGCATGGCACTGGCCTCTCCAGATGCCCTGGTCAGACCCATGAGCAGCCTGTCCCGCAGCCAAGCCGGCCAGGGCTTCCTGCGCCCCCTGCCACCCAGCTCTGGCAGAGGGGCGCGCAGGCTCAGTGTGGGGATCTCTAGGCTGGAATCCAGTGGGACCTCTGCCAAGTGCCTTAACTTTTCCGAACCTGGCTCACAGCATCGTCATCTCAGAACTCTCTGCACCCTCTTGTTTAACCAAGGTCGCTGGATTAGTCATCAATCATTACTGTCTTCCCTGCTAGACTAAAGCTGTAGAGAGCAGAGACTAAGTGCCTCGTGGAGCGGCTGCACATAGTAGGTGCTCTATAAGTAACCCTTGGCTTCCCCTCTGTAAGACGGGTCTAAGCATGAAGCCATTTATGGGCTGTTCGTGAGGACCCCACGGGCAAAGAGGCAGGCGCAGGCCTGGCCAGTGGTGCTCACTGCCCTGCCGCTGTGGTTACTACTCTGCTGACATTTCAACAGTCCCTGGGGCGTCAGGGCCAGGCAGCGTGCCGTGGGACAGGGAGGGCCTTCTGGCCCCTGGGT
This sequence comes from Vespertilio murinus, assembly GCA_963924515.1. Classification (NCBI taxonomy): domain Eukaryota; kingdom Metazoa; phylum Chordata; class Mammalia; order Chiroptera; family Vespertilionidae; genus Vespertilio; species Vespertilio murinus. Next base: position 39,303,976 of record OZ004714.1, on the reverse strand, counting down.
AGCTGTGGGGCCTCGGATTTGCCTCTCAGTCCTGCCCTAAGCAGGAGACGGATACGTGGGCCCTGACACATGACTTCACCCAAGTGTACTCAACTCTGAGGAGAATTAAATGCCATGATGGAGGCTTCTCCTTGGCCGAGTCTGGGGATGGTGGAAATGCAGGGGCCGCTGCAGCAGTGACTTTCCCCAGGAGAAGCCCGAGACTGGAATGGGGGAGGGTGGGCTGGGTACAGTCTGGTACCACCCAGCAAACCGTCAGACACCAGGGGGGTACCAGGAGGCTTTCTGTGGAAGGCTCCGTGGTGCCAAGGAAGGTCACCCCTAACTCCAGGTGTCCCTGACTCCCCAAGCTGATTCCGACTCCCCCAGCTGTCCCCCAACTCACCGAGCTGCCCCCAACTCTACGTTACCCTGACCCCTTAGCTCCTCTGACTGCTCTAGCTGCTCCAGCAGTTCCTGACACATCCCCTGCTGAATGTCCTCTCTGGATGCAAGTCTAGCTGCCAGCCTGCCCTGAGGTCCGAACAGGTTGCCCGGATCCTGAGTGTGGAGCTTGTGGCCCTGGGTCTGCAAGCTGAGCCTCGGAGCCTGAGCCATGACCGAGGGAAGAGCCTCCTACTCTCGTCCTCACATTGGAACACACGCCACCCTCCAAGGCCACCTTTCGGCCATCATGGCCCCTGGGACCTGGCTCACAGCATCGTCACCTCAGAACTCTCCGCACCCTCTTGTTTAACCAAGGCCGCTGGATTAGTCAACAATCATCACTGTCTTCCCTGCTAGACTGCAGCTGTAGGAGAGCAGAGACCAAGCGCCTCGTGGAGCGGCTGCGCGTAGTAGGCGCTCTGTAAGGAGCCCTTGGCTGGTAGATAACTGAGAATCTCCAAAGGCTCCCCTCACTGGTCATGAGACACAGATGGGGAGGGCCGTGGTGGACAAGCCAGGTCAGCCCCCCCGCAGTGCCGCGCTGACCTCTGCCTCCACGCCCGCCCTCCTGGGCCCGTACCTGCCATGATGCTCTCCACCACAGACACGAAGTACGCAGGCTTGCTGAAGGTGGGAGGGTTGTCATTTTCATCCTGCAGAGCAGACAGACAGGTTGCAGGAGCCAGGGCGGCAGTGGGGGCTGGTCAGCTATCCCGTGCTGGCATCAAACGGAGGCTGGGCATGGCTGGCACGGAGGTACTGGGGCCTCCATGTATAATGGACCAGGCAGGTGCCACGTGGGGCCAGGTGCCCCTCTGGCTAAGCTATAGTTCAAGGTGGTGGAGCAGGCCTTGGGGAAGCATGTGGGGGTCAGGAAGGGGGGACGGTGAGGACCCGGGAGATGGAGAAAGAAGGCAGCAGTCGGAGCTGCCCACCACTCCCAGCCCTGGCTCTCCCGTCGTCTTCCTGAGGAAGCTGAGCTCCGAGCTTACTCCAGTTCTCCCACTTCTAGCTCATCGGCCCCATGAAGGGGATGCCTACGCAGACTTTCTTCCTCAGCTAGGCCAAGGTGGAAGGTTCTAGAAACCTGCCCAGAAATGGAGGGAGAAAGAAGCAGCCCAGCCAGGAAGACACTGAGGCAGGCAGGCAGGCAGGCAGGGCTCGGGTGGGTTCCCGGCCTGAATTCCAGACGCCACTGCACCTTCACAGGAGCACGGCTCCTCCACCCCCTGGCACATCCTGAGGGAGGCATGATATGGGGCTGTCCACCCCTCGGGACTTCAGAGAATCCCGTCCTCCCGGGACTGGGGGTGCCGGAGAGGGACACACCTCTTTCCCACGCGGCCCTGGCTCCGGGCTGCACCCTGGCCGATGCTGACCTGCCCCTCTCCCCGGGCCCAGCGAACCCGCTGTGGGAGCCTCACCACCACACACCCAGCGCCTCAGCAGCGCCCCCGGGGCCCCCTGGCACGGCGCGGGTGCCCCACATGTGTGTCTACTTAAGCCTTCTGCTTGGCTGCACGGAGCCGCGCCGAGAATGTCAGTGACGGAGCATGAGGCAGAAACTTATTAGCGGCGATATTTCCCCGGATCCTGGAGCTGCATTCGCTATTAGTTCTAATTCAGCGGCTCCCTCTACAAAAGCTTATTGTCCCCTAATGGGAAATCTACAAACCGAGTTTGACTTCTTTATTAAAAACCAACAAGCAGTGGATGAAAAGGAGACACCTGGCCCCTCTCGCCCACCCCCTCCTCTTTCCAGAGCCCTGCCGCTGGGACCTGCCTCCCCCCACCCCCACCCCCACCAGGCGCAGTCGGCGCTGCCGTCAGCTGCCCGGTGCAGGGAGAAAGCGGCTCAGACCAGTGACAGCTACTTAAAAACCACCCACGTGCAAAATTAACCCGAAGGCGGTGACCTTTTCAAGCCCGGTCCTCAGACACAAGTGACTACACATCCCCAAGCCCTGCTTGAGAGACGAGGAGGCTCACGCACAGCCAGGGTGGCCTTGTCTCTGGTGCCAGACCCTCCTGCTGCCGGAGGATGGGGGGGGGGGAGGTAATATTGGGGGGAAAGGGAAGCCCTGGAAGGACAGTGCGGAGCCCCTTCTGACCCCCAGGACAGCTTTGGGGGGATACAGCCAGTAACACGAAACATTATGTCTGGTGGGAGGTGGGTACTAGACTCGGTGTCATCGCTTTGTAAGTTGCTTATTAGAAGTTGTGCAACTTCTAATCACTATTTGGCATTCCTAAAACGTATAAAATATTGTATGTCCACTGTGATTGACAAGAAGGTTTTTAAAAAAGTACCAGGATGTGGTTCTGATTCGGCAGAGAATCATTCCAGTCCGCTGGAATGCCACCTGAAATGCCAAGGTATAAGCCCTGGCATCTCAGGTAGGAGGTTGCAGGTTCAAGCAGGCGGGTGTTCAGACTCCTGCGGATCTCTCCCCACCCCCTGCCACTCCCGCAGCCTGACTCTCTGCCCTTCCCTTTGCTGTACCCGGCTCTGCACCACCTCCCCCTCCCATGTCACCCCCAAACCCTGCTCCATGCGCCCACTCTCGGCTTTTCCATCCCTGCCAGACCCATCCTATTTCGTAAGCTAGGAGCAGGGCAGCACCAGGGGCTGTTGGCAAAGCCAGCTGGGCCAGGGAGGCCAGCAAGCCAGCTCTGGGCGAGATGTTGTCCTGAGCACATGTCAAATCACAGCGTAGCTCGTAACCTGACAATCTGATCTCATTCTCCTGGAATCGGTAACGTGCTAACTCTTCCATCAATGTGTTCGCCCTCCCCTGCAGGCAGCCGCCTCTGTGAGATAGGGGCAGGCTTGTGCGTGGTTGGGGGGCCGGGGGGGGGGCGCAGAGGGGGCGGGGCTTTCGTCACCACCATCTCATCCCCAGGAGGCTGGGGGGGGGGGGAGCTGCAGGGCGGATGAGCCAGTGCGGAGACAGATTCAGAGACTGATCATTTTAGACACCAAACCCACGAAGGTGTGCGTGATTTTCATGCCCGACAAGCTGTGGTTAGGTTTCAGGCCCCTTCAGGGTCCCAGAGGAGCGGACCAAGGAAGTGAAAAGAAGGAGGGGGGAGAGACTGGAGAGGAGATGGCCCTCAGGAATTCCCTTGAACTTCGCAGAATGTGGCTCCAGACGAGGGAACCCCATGACATGCCCTCCAGCCCCCGTTCCCCCGACAGGAACCAGACCTCCCTGGCCAGGCTGGCAGGTTTGCTGGGACGGCCTCTGGTCTGCCAGGTAAGCCCGGGGCTGTGGCGGCGGTCAAGGACCCGGGGACACAGGGTTCCGGAGGGGCCCCTGGCACCTTGGGGAGCATTCACCACCCCTTACCCTGGAGGGCAAAGCCGGCACCCCTGGGCACTTACAAACACCTCGATGGTGACAGGGACGGTGCTGTTCAGAGGGGGGTTGCCAGCGTCCTTGGCCATGACCGTCAGATAAATCAGTCCGTTGGGGATCTGCTCGTAATCCAGGGGGCGGCTCACACTGATCACTGAAATGACAGGGACAGGCCCCAGGGCCCCCGTAAGTGGATACCCCCCCCAGCCAGGGCTTCCCTTGGGGCAGGAGGGGACAGCTGGCACCACCAGGCCGGCCCTGCCTCATTTTCCCCTCCTGCCTCCGAACTCCTGGAGCCTCATGGTCTTGTGATTTAGGCTGACTGCCTGCCTGGCGTGTGAGGCCACCAGGGGTAGCGACTCTGCTGGTAAAGTAAGCCCCCCTCTACAGGTGGAGGAACCGAGCCCAGAGAGGTTTGGTAACCTGCCCAAAGACACACAGCGGGGAACTCAAGAGAGCCAGCACTGGAGCCCAGGTTTGTCTGAATCCAGAGCCCAGGCTCTTTCCCAGAAAGTGTTATTCCTCCTTGTCTGTCTCTCTGTCTCTCTGTCTGTCTCACCCACTCACCTGATGCTTATCTGGAGGGCAGGGTCATGCTGAGCCCTCTAGTCCTGTCCCGTTACTGCTCCTGATGCCCTCCAGATAACGGGCTTGCCCCTTTACTGCCCAGGGCCGGGGCTGCCAGGGGTGGAGCAGATAGTGGGGTGCAGGTGGCAGCTCCCCGTCTTTCCCTCTCACTGCCTTTCTCCCCATTCCTCTCCTCTCCCTCCTCCTCTCATTAACTACAGGCTCTTCATGCTGCCCCAGTAGCCGCTCTGAGCACTAGGTAGACCCCTGGGGGATACTCGGTGTCTGTAGACCCCTTGGGGGATACTCGGTGTCTGGCATTGCAGAATTTACCCTCACAGACTCTGCTAGAAGTTGGGTGAAGACCCCTAACACCAGAGGTGGACAGAGGTGGAGGGGCAGGATCAGGGGAGGGGGCGCTAAGACCTCAGACAGCCCCACCCGCACAGCCTGCACTCTCACCACAAGCGCCCTTTTGGGTGAACCCCCTGATTCCCGGTTTTGGCTGGGAAGGCGGATCGGCTTGGGAGAGGGGGCATGGGTAATCTGCAAAGGCACGGCAACAATATTATATTGCCACTTTCTATTTGGAAAACAGGAATCAAATTACTGCTTTATAATACAAAACCTAAGGGAGGTCCTTCCAGCTGAGGGGAAGGGGAGGTGAGAGGGTGGGCAGAGGCACGACACCGCCACGTTTCTTAAAGGGGCAGAGACTTGAAGGAGAGTGTCAGGCAGCAGTGTCCGAGCCGGGGCTGTGATTTCTGCGGCTGCCTTTCTCCGCCGCCGCCGTGGGGTGCTGGGAGCGAGCACTGGACTCAGAGTCATCCGATGCATGTCCCTTCTGCCTCGGGGACACCGAGCACCCCTTCACACATTAGGGACGCCTTTCAGAGAGGAGATGCCCGAATGGGCCCTTAGAGACAGCCAGCCGGCGGGTAAAGGGAGGCAGCAATGGGAGCAGAGCACACCCAGCAAAGACAAGGCAGCGGCCACTCCCTAAGGAGGATTCAGAGAGAGGGTTCTGAGACGCCAGATTCCGGTGGTGGGAGGGGAAGTGGCAGAAGACAAGGCTGGAGAGGCAACCGAGAGCTCGGTCCCCAGGGCCCCCCCGGGTAGCTTTGCTGGGTGACCTCGGGCAAGTGGCTCCCTGTCTCTGTGTCCCAGTTGCTTCATCTGAAAATAAAGAGGTGGCTCATGGCATCGGGGAGCTTGAGCTGCTGCTGCTGCTGCTGCTCCTTTCACAGGCTCTAGGGCTCAGGACTCACGGCAGGCAGGCAGGGCAGGGTCCAAAGTGCGGAACCGTGCCTGGGCCACGCAGGGAAAGTCCTCATCCTCAGAGGGGGTGGGGGGGGCAGTCGCAGAAAGCCCACAGGATGGGGACGTTGGACTAACAAGTCTCCACCCCACAGTCTACCCGGACAGCCTTGTGAAGAAATAGGGACCTCTTGGGTTGTGGGAACATCAGCCATCTGGCTGGCCGTGGGCCTAAGACCCAGAGAAAAATCTGGTCTGTCTGGGACAGAGATCTTGACCCACGGAAGAGTGGCCATATGCCATGGGCTGCTCCAGCCAACAGGAGCTACGGGGAAGCTTCCTGAATGCTCCAGTGTCGGAGAGTCAGAGAGCCCCCTTCTGAGACAGGTGTGAGTGTGCAACCCCCCTCCCACCTGCCAACCCTCCTCCTGGCTGGACCCCCAGTCCTGCCCCGCTCCCCACCCTCATACCTGCATAGCCTTCATACACGCTGATGTCGAAGTAGCTGCCAAAGGCTGAGGCGTTGACGATGCTGTAGGTAATCTGGTTGTTGGGAGGGGAGTCTTCGTCTGTTGCCTGGAAGGAAGCGGGTGGACAGAGGCCTGTGAGCCAGGGGAGGGGGGTGGGAGAGGAGGGCGGGTTCCCCTCAGTGCCCCCTGTTTGGGTGATCAGACCCTCCCGGCCTTGCAGCTGGAGGCTACTGTCTGGCTCCCAGCAGACACGCCTCCTGCTGAGTGAGGAGCTGTCCTGGGGACTGGAGGGAAGACTGGAGGCCTCGGGAGAAGTGGGCAAGGCCAGGCCTCTCCCCGGGGACAGAGAGGATCTCCACCACACCTGGCAGGACCACCTCTGGCCCCTTCAGTCCCGGCTTGCACAGAGGCCTTCCCTGACCTCGAGACTGCGCACCCCATCAGGCCCCCCGACTTCCTGGATAATCTCTGCCTGCCTGGCTCAGACTGTTAGCTCCTTGCGAGCAGGAACCCGTGTTTCTTGATCACAGCTGCACGCCTAGAGTCCAGCATGGTGTTTGCACACAGTAGGTATCTAATAAACGCACGTTGCATGAATGCGAGGAGGGAAGAAGGCACTCGGGCTGGGGTCAGATCCTTCTTCCCCTGGACTGTCTCCTGGGGCAGCTGATGAAGCAGCTTCTTTCCCAGGGTCTGACTGAAGAGGGCCCCAGGGCTGGCCCGCCACTCTGGGCGCAGCAGGAGCAGAGTGGGGAGGGAGGAGGGAGAGCAGGGCCCTGGGGGAGCATGGCCCACGCTGGGTGGGCATGTGGTCCTGCCTTCCGTGGTCCTTGCCCGCCTCCTCCCCCTTGTTTCACAAACAAGCTCTAAGCGGAGGCCCTGGGTCCCGTCACTCTGGGGGGCAGAGGGAGGAAGGGGCGTGAGGACACGGAGCAGCTCCATGGGCGGAGGTCACTGGAGCATGCTGGGGGTGCGCTGCAGGAGGACCCCTGAAGTGTAGAGACCCGAGTTCTAGTCCTGCCTCACCTACTCTGCTAATCACTGTGCCTTCCGAGGCCCCCTCTTCCCGCCTGCTTCCCGTCCTGGGAGGTGGCTGGGCCCGGGGCCTCTGGTCCCTGCCAGCGACAGCGGCTCCTGGTTCTAGGCAGCCTCCAAAGGGCCTGGATGGGGGTCCTCGCACTACACACGGCTCAGCACTTGCCAAGGGAGATGAAGAGGGCGGCCTTCTGCCGAATGGGGACCTGCCATTTGAGCTGAAGCAGACACCAGCTGCACCTGGTAACCAAGGACACGAGGCGATGCGCTCACACCGACCAAGAACATGGCCCCAAACCTGGTAGACTTCTTCGTGACGGGAGGTCAGCAGCTCGTGCGGTGGCTTCCCGGGGGCATCGCCCAGAAGAAGGCACAGACAGAGGACAGCATGAACGGCCGGACTGCAGGCGAGCCCGGCACCTTACCCGGAGCCGCACCAGCTGCGTGACGGAAGGCTCGTTCTCCCGCAGGGCGCCCACGTAGGCGTCCTTCTGGAAGGTGGGCACGTTGTCGTTGACGTCCAGCACGTTGATCCGGACCCGGCCGGTGGTCTCCTCCCCGCCCCCGTCCCGGGCGATGACGGTCAGAGTGAAGCGCTGGATGAGCTCGTAGTCCAGCTTGGCGATCAGCATGATGAGTCCCGTGTCCTTGTCCAGAGAGAACCTGGGCCGGGCAGGAAGGAGGATGAGAGAGCAGCTTGGTGTAATGCAGCCTGCAGACGGGGCCTGCATTCACCAGCCTGTCCTTGCCCACGGCCATAAACAGACACCAACAACTGAAGTCTGAACTCCGCCCTTTTAACTTGCCCTCCATAAGGAGCCCATCTGTTTGCAATGGGGAGCCGGGGGTGGGAGGTGGTGGGCAGGAATCAGGACCACCTGGGAGGTGACGTGTCAGGTACGGAAACGGCAGGAGAGGGTTGATTTCCTCAAAGAGGAAACTCAGGAAGAAGGACCCTCCTTTGCTGTGAACAGGAGTTTCTGCCTCCTGGACACTCAGATGTTGGAGAACTGGAATGGTCAGAGACCTTTGTAACTGATGCCACACAAATACAAAGGATCATAAGAGACTAGTATGAATAATTATATGCCAACAAGTTGGACAACCTAGAAGAAATGGATAAGTTCCTATATATAGGCAACTAACTAAGACTGAATCAAGAAAGAAAACAGAAAATCTGAAAAAATAACTACTAATGAAATCGAATCAGCAGTCACAAACCTCTCAATAAACAAAGTCCAGGACCAGACAGCTTCACTGGTAAATGCTGCCAACATTCAAGGACGAATTAACACCAATCCTTCTCAAACTCTTCCAAAAATAGAAGAGGGACACTTATGAATTCATTTGATGAGGCCAGCATCAACCTGATACAAAAACCACACGAGGACACTAAAAAGAAAATAAGTTACAGGCCAATACTCCTGATGAGCATAGATGCAAAATTCCTCAACAAAATATTAGCCAACCAAATTCAATGAAAAGGGTCATACACCATGATCATGTAGGATTTACTCTGGTGATATGAGAATGTGATGTCCACAAATCAATGTGATATTTGTTAACAGGATAAAACATTAGAGGATAAAAATCTCAATTGATGCAGAAAAAGCATTTGACAAAATTCAAGATCCTTTTATTATTTAAAAAAACTTTCAACAAACTGGGTACAGAGGGAATGGATCTCAATATAATACAAGCTATATATGACAAGCCCACAGCTAACATCATACTTAATGGTGAAAAGCTGAAAGCTTTTCCTCTAAGATAAGGAACAAGACAAAGATGCCTATTCTCATCACTTTTATTCAGCTTAGATTTGAAAGTCCTAGCCACAGCAATTAGGCAAGAAAGAAAAAGTCATCCAAATCAGAAAGGAAAAGGTAAAACTGTCACTATTTGCAGAAGATGTGATGCCATATATAGAAAGCACTAAAAATTCCACCAAAAATTATTAGAACTAATAAATGAATTTGGTAAAGTTGCAGGATACAAAATCAATATATAAAAATCTTGTGCATTTCTATACACTAATAAGGAACTGTCAAAAAGACAAATTAAGAAAACAATCCCATTTACAATTGCATAAAAAAAGATATCTAGGAATAGATTTAACCAAGGAAGTGAAAGGTCTATACACTGAAAACTGGTGAAAGACACTGAAGATGACACAAAGAAATGGAAAGCTATTCTGTGCTCATGGACTGGGAGAATCAATATTGTTAAAATGTCCACACTATCCAAAACAACCTACAGATTCAATGCAATCCCTCTCAAAATTCCTAAGGCAAATAATCCTAAAATTTGTATGGAACACAAAAGACCCCAAACAACCAAAGCAATCTTGAGAAAGAACAACAAAGCTGGAGGCATCATGCCCCCTGAGTTCAAACTATATTACAAAGCCATAGTAATCAATACAGTAAGATATTGACATAAAAACAGACACGTAGATCAATGGAACAGAATAGAGTCCAGAAATAAATCCACACATAATGGTCAATTAGTTTATGACAAAGAAGCCAAGAATGCACAATGAAGAAAGGGTCGTCTCTTCAAAAAATGGTGTTGGGGAAACTGGACAGCCACATGCAAAAGAATAAAACTGAACAGCTGTCAAAAGGCTCAAACTTCCAGTTTTAAAATAAACAAACCATGGGGATGCAATATAGAGCAATGCATATGCAATGACAATCCTATCTAATAAAGAGGGAATATGTTGCTGAAACTGGTTTGGCTCAGTAGATAGAGCATCGGTCTGCGGACTGAAAGATCCCAGGTTCGATTCCGGTCAAGGGCTTGTACATTGGTTGCGGGCACATCCCCGGTAGGGGGTGTGCAGGAGGCAGCTGGTCGATGTTTCTCTCTCATTGACGTTTCTAGCTCTCTATCCCTCTCCCTTCCTCTCTGTAAAAAATCAATCAAATATATTTTTTAAAAAAAGAGGGAATATGTTAATTGACCGTCATGCCCTCACAAAGATGGTGAGGATATGTCAATTGATTGCCACACCCTCAAAGGGGTGGCACCAACAGCCACAAGATGATGACACCTAGTCCCCTCAGCCCTGCTGGAGCAGCAGGCACAGCACGTGCCTACCTCCAGAGTCCCCCAGCTGACCCAAGGTGCAGGCAAGCCTCGGATGGTGAATATCCAGCAGCCTAGGGCTGCCCAAGGCTCAGATAACCAGGACTGGCAGAGGCTTGTGCTGCCGGCAGTGGCAGCAGCAGAGGTGTCATGGGGTGTCACTTTCCCCTGATCATTGGGTCCCCTCCGCCCCTGAGCACTCCCGAACTATGAGAAGGGGCAGGCTGGGCTGAGATTTTTGGGGAAATTGGACCCCCCTTTCAGGACATGAATTTTCATGCACCGGGTCTCTAGTAGTTAATAATGTTGTATTGCATATTCCAAAGTTGCTAAGAGAGTAGATCTTAACAGTTCTCTCTTCAAGAAAAAAAAAATTGATAACTATATATGTTGACAAATGTAAACTAGACTTATTGTGGTGATTATTTCACAATTCACACAAGTATGAATCATTATGCTGTGCAGCTGAAACAAATACGATATTTATGCAATTATATCTCAATAAACACACACACGCACATATCTGGGCAATAAAACGGATTTTGTCATCCAGATGGTGTTAAACCAAAATGTTTTAAACATCAGCCAGGACAGTGTGTTTGGTCCTCTCTCAGGAGTTACCCCTCGTCTTCCACTCGAGGGACTGAGCCTCAAAAATGTCTTCTGGGGAGGAGCAAGGTCAACCTGGCTCCTCTCAACACCCCCCCAGGTGCCCCAGGAGTCCTCAGTTGACACTTGTGTGCCCTGACCTGTTCTACGGCTGCCAGCCATCAGGCCTGGAAGATGCTGGCTCTGAGACCGGGAAAGCGCTGGCCCAGAAGATGGGAAGAGATGAGGGAACCCAAGATGACCAGGACAATGCCCCCTGAACACAGATCCCCAAGGGACGGGGTGCCCTGTGTGTCTGTCCCACTGCTCATTCCTTCCTCCCATGTTGAGGCCCCATCTCAGTGGCAGAGGACGGCTGGAATGCACCCAACAATCTGTCTCTTCCCGGTCATTTACAGACAGCCGGGGCCGTAATGCAGGCTGACAGCCAGCGCTGCCCTCATCCTGTTGGGCTTCCTGAGGCATCAGACACTTCGGGTTCAGAACCAGACCTGCCCTCTGAATTCAACTTGGCTTTCGATCACGTTAAAAATGAGAGCTTCTCCCGGCTCAGCTTCACCGAAGGCAAGGCAGAGAGATGCCCAGAAGTATGGCGGGTGACAGGGCGAGGCTGGCGTGGGTTGGACAGTGAGGCGGGCATCTGCCGAATGGCTGCAGCATCCCGCCCTCCCCCGCGCCCCCAGCTGGAGGCTGTGCCACTGGGTGAGACCACACGCGAGGCCTGGCCCTACGTGCCCTGCACTTGCCCAGCTGCAGACTCTGAGCAAGCGTCTTAGCCTCTCTGGGCGGCGGTTTCCTCATCCGTAAAGTGGGATGGTAGGAATGCTGAGCACTGAGCTCCTCCAGCATTTAGTTTTGAGAATTACACCAGAAAACACATGCGGAGCCCTTGGCAAAGTCCCTGACATACATGGTAAGAGCTTCTAAAATGCTGGCCACCGCCGCCGTACTCTCCATGAGCTTTGAAACTGCTTCCAACGCTTCGAAACACCATCTTTGGAGGTCAGAGAAACTGCCCCAGAGACCTTAGGGAACCGGAGCAGGGCTGTACCACATCAGGGCCACACCAGCAGCAGGGCCCTCGGTTCCCTCCCCCTGTCCAGGCGCTAGCCATGGGTCCTGGCCCTCTCCGGGCGCTGAGAAGTTTCCCGACCACGGGGGTGGCAGAGGGCCACTGGGAAGGGGCCGGGCAGGGTCTCACCGGTCCGGGTCATCGCTGAAGAAGTAGCTGACGTCCCCGAAGGTGCCCACGTCATTGTCCGTGGCCTGCAAAGGCGAGAACAAGAAGTCGTCACTGCCAGGCCCGGCCGAGGCTCCCGACCCCCCAGGAGCTGGACACAGCAAGCCCGTGGTCCTCCCCCACGGCTGCGCTGGCCCACACCAAGCTTTCCAGAGCCACGAAGCTCCATGTGGTTGCCCCAGTCTCAAACAGCTACCTAAACGCAAACGCAAGAGCAGGGTTCTAGAAGCTCGATCTTTTATAAAAACCTCTAACTTCATGCAACCACCCCTCCTGCCTCAGGTCAGGCTGGGCAGGCTTATTCATTGCAGATCTCGGGGGCTCAGTGTCATAACCTGTCGAATGAAGGGGGAGAGGAGTTCAGCATCTGCTGGTTCTCCCAGTTACTCTCCCGTCTCTAAAGACGCCAAGTCAGATGCGCTACCCGGGGAAAGAGGCACCTTGGGGGCATTACCGGTGCCCCTTCTTGAACCCCAGGAATAATCCATCGCATGCCGAGGACAGACTGTCATCTGATTGGCCACCTCTTCCACTGCCAACACCCTGCTTCCCCCTGCACCCCCCACCCCATTCATCTTCTCTGGCACCTCTCTCTGCCTGAACAAGCGGTCTGAGTGGGAGCTGCCTGCTCTGCCCATGACCACAGGACTGGACCGGCCCCCCCACTGCAGCTGGGCAATCAGAATCCTTCCCTGGGATTCTTGATTCTTCTTTTTTTTAAGCAATATTTATTGATTTTTTATGGAGAGAAAGGGAGAGGGAGAGGGATAGCTAGAAACATCGATGAGAGAGAAACATCGATTCAGCTGTCTCCTGCACACTCCCTACCGGGAATGTGCCCGCAACCAAGGTACATGCCCTTGACCATAATTGAACTTGGGACCCTTCAGTTCATAGGCTGACACTTTATCCACTGAGCCAAACCGGTCAGGGATTTTGTTGTTGTTGTTGTCTTTTCCCCCTGGAATTCTTTTGGTGGTTGCCGGGGGTAGAGGTTTCCTCTGGAGCAGTGAAGCTGGACCAGAGTGAAGTGGGGGTGGCTGGAAGGGTGGGGAGGAAGAGGGTGCCCCCAGGGGAGAGCCGGAAGACAGGGGCTGGGTCCTGGCACTTCTCGGGTCCTGGAGCTGACATCCCTGCCCACCGCACTTTGGTCTGTGAGTCCAACAAGGCCTGTTACGCAGGCGGATCCAACAGCTCCCGATCATGAGTGCCTGGAGGGGGAGTGCCACGTTCCCTCTCATGCCACTGACATGCCTCATGCTGATGACAAGGGCGAGAACGGTGACCACCGCCGGCCTGGGCTGGCATACCTTCTCCATCTCCAAAGGCCACCCATGCTTGTCCTCACAACGTGACGAGGAAGGCAGGCATTTCCACCCATTTCACAGATCACAAAACGGAGGCCCAGGCCAGGTGAGGCCCAGAGGAAACCTGTCACCCCTCCAGGTCAAGAGCAGGTTACAAGCAGAGTGGGGCAGAAGCTGGGGTCCCCACTCCCAGCCTGGGGTTCCTTCCTTCAGGGCACCTGAGGGAGGCTCCCCCCATCTCCTCCCTTCTGCAGGATGAGGGCAGTTCCAGAAGCACTTTGGCTTTTGTGGCTGGGACCTCTTGGCGTCTGCATTGTCCCTGGCATGGACAGTCCACAGTGCAGGCTAACTAGCACAATTCACGCGCTCATTCAGTGGTCACTTATCCACTGTGACTCTGTTCCCTTCCCAGGCCACTGCCCTGCAGCTGGGTAAACCGTTGTCTGCCACCGGACGCCAGGAGGGAATAATGGATTGACCTTGGGTTGACCTTGGTTCCGCTTACATCTGTTTTACACTCAGGGCTTCTCTGTAGGATCGTCCTTAGGTAGAGTTCAGCTGCTAAAAATATTTTTCAATACATTTTCCTATTATAATTTTTTAGCTTTGGGGTATAACGGACCAATCCCAACGTATCTAAGGTGTACAAGGCGATGATTTGATAGACGTATGCTTGTGAAAGGACTGCTTCTTGTGCCCAGTTTCCTCTCGGTGTCCCCGCCGTGTGTGTCCCAGGACACTGTGGGCAGACCCCTGTCCCTCCGCTGCCCCAGCGGGGCCCCGAGGACACCACAGGTCCTCAGGGGATACGTACCAGATACGGGGAAAAGGAAGGTTCTGAGCTATGTACCCCACCCTCCAACCCAGGGCTGATTCCTTGATACACCTCGGCCCCCCTCCCGCCCCCCATGCCCTTGGCCAGCCTCTTGACATCGCTGCTTACAGAGCACCTTACGCTTACTACATATTTTATCTTCATGCAGCCCCAATACAGACCGGGGCTCAGAGAAGGCAAACGGCTCACCCAAGGCTTCACAGCTCTGAAAGGGAGCAGAGCAAGGATTTGCACCCAGGGCCGCCTTGCCGTGCTCTGCGTCTGGGTGTGCTCCTGCTTCGAACCCTAGCAGAGAGCTGCCCTCAGGAGCGAGGCCCTGGTTCTTCAGGCGGCGAGAGGAGACCAATGCTCCTCCCAAGAAGCTGGCCTCTCTCCTCCCCCTCCAGGGGCCAGAGGAGCAGGCCGGGGAGGAGCCCACGTTCCCTCTCATGCCACCGACACACAACCCTCACCACGCCTGGCATTCTTAGACCGGAATCGCTGCAGCCTGGCCTGGGGAACAGCTGGCCAGCTGCCATTGAGCCCAAGCTGGGGGGGTCCATGTGCTGCAGAGAGCCCCGTGCCAGGCCAGGGTCAACAGCCCGGGTCACCGTGTGACCAGACAGCACCCCCGGGGGCCTCAGCGCCCTCATTTGTCAAAGGGAAGTGTCTGTGGCCGTGAGGTCAGGGCCGCAGCTGCCAGGCTCACCTCCTGGCACGGACAGTGCGGGCACATAGCCGGCTTCACGATGCTGGGCAACCAGTGAATCAATGCCAGTGAGAAGCGAGGGGTGAGGGGAGGGAGCTGGTGGAGCGATGGGGGCAAAGACAAGGAGGAGAGAGGCGTCGGGGAAAGGGAGAGGGAGGGCGTGGAGCAGGAATGGGGAAGAGAAGGGGACCAGGGAAAGGCAGAGAGGGCCGAAACCAGTTTGGCTCAGTGGATAGAGCGTCTGCCTGCGGACTGAAGGGTCCCGGGTTCGATTCCGGTCAAGGGCATGCGCCTTGGTTGCGGGCACATCCCCGGTGGGGGTTGTACAGAAGGCAGCTGGTCGATGTTTCTCTCATCGATGTTTCTAGCTCCCTGTCTCTCCCCCTTCCTCTCTGTAAAAAATCAATAAAATATATTTAAAAAAAAAAAAGGCAGAGAGGGTGGCCAGGAAGCACGGAGGGGACCGACCAGGCAGGTAGAGAGGGCTGGGCTCCTGCAGGAAGCGAGGGGCCTGGGGCACCTGAGAGCCACACCTGGGTGCCCTTCATATCTGCACTTGGACGGTCACGGTGGGAAGGACCCCCGGGTCCCCCCTGTACAGTATCCTCCACCCCGGTGCCTGGAGCAGCGGAGGCGGAAGGAGATTAAGAGTTGAGACCCTGGGGACAGCTAGACCGTCCTCTCTCCAGACAGAGGTGGCTGCCATCCTCCTGCCCCCCCCCCAGGTGGGCCGGGGACAGCCGTGGCTCGCACAATGACCCCCTTCCCTGGGGGCCTCTTGCCAACCGCCCCGGCCTCCCGTGCTGACCTGGAGATTTGTGAGTCCTTTGGTGCCAATGTCTAATGACCGCATGAAATATGTATGCGTGGCGAAGGGGAGAGGGAGAACTTCCATCTTTCAAGTGCATGAAGCAGAATAATAAGATGGAAAACTGCATCTGTGCCCCTGCCAGGGTGGGGGGAGCCGGCAGAGAGGGTCTCCCTAGGCCAGTGCCAGGCGGCAGTGGGACCGGGTGAGGGGCCCTGCTCCCCGTGCCCGGGAGGAGGCAGCAACCCCAACCACGCGGCAGTCCTCCCTGGGGCCCTCTGGAGCTAGTCCCTCCTCCCTGCCTGCCTTCCTGCCCCGTGCTCCAGCCTTTGCTGGGGGCTGCAGCCTCACCTCGGACCCAGGCTGACCCGACGGGCTCTGGCACCTGCCTGGATCTGCCCCACCCTCGTAGCCTGCTTCCTCCTCTGCCTGGCTCACCCGCTCCTGTCTTCCCTGGCTCAAGGTTGGTTTCGGGCTCTGCATATTCCCAGCCCTGACTGCACCTGGGAGCTGATGTGATTCTCACCCTGCTAAGCTGTGGCTCCCTGAGAGTGGGGCAGGGTGGCAGGGGGAGGGGAGGGGAGAGGGATTAGGACATAAAAGCAGCGCAGGAAAGCGCCCGGTAGCTCTGTCATCTGTCGCTACATTGGCATCCACACCTACCTAACAGTCTTAATGTGTACATTGCTCAGTTGGGACCATACCCCTATATGCCTGCTCTCTGCCTTTAACCACCAGAGGGACGATGCTGTTAAGTAACTTGCCCAAATCTCACGACTGATAGTTAAGCGCAGAGCTGGCTCCCACCCCCCTTTGTTTTAAACCAACCAGCACCCTGGGTTAGACAGCCCCCGAGGCAGTCAGTCCCACGGCAGAGGCCTCAGCAGCTCTGCAATGCCAGCCGGCCCAGTAGAGGGCGCTGTCGGGGCCAATGACACCCAGCCCCACGCAGGGTGCCATGGCAACTTTCCTCCTTCCCAAGGCTGGCTGTAGGCCTGAGCAACGGAAAGACCAACAGACAAATCAGGTGCCAGACAGACAGTGGCCCTCGTGCCCACTTCAGGAAGGAGGGCTTGAGGGGTGGTCAGGGGCCTGTGCATAGAGAACAGATGTCCTTCCCGTGTCATGAGCACCTGTGCCCTCCCGCCATGGTCCAGGATGAGCAGCCCGTCTCCTGGCAGGTGGCCTCCAGGCTCTCACAGGGCCAGTCAGACGGCTACCAGGTAGGGGGTGGGGGGCGGGGCAGCGGGCCGGCTGGGTGGCTCCCATTTTGTGCCCGGCGACTCTTAAGAAATGACAAACCAGGCTCAGGTGAGCATCTCAAGTGGGCTGCAGGCCCTCCCGCTGGTGCCTCTGTGCCCGCCACTGCCCTCCCAGGGCTGGAGTCTCACCCATGGCACACCGGTACGTCGCACTACTTGCCAGGACTCTCAGAGGAGGCCCGGGGTAAGAAGTCAAAACCAACAGCTAAAACCTTCAGTGCTCCCTCCCCTGCCGAGTCGACCCCAGACCAGCACCGGGCGTCCAGGCGCTGCACGGCCCACGGGCCCTGGTGGTCTTGCCCTCACTTCTCCCCGTTGCACCCAGACTCTTCTTTCACTGCCTGGCGGTGCCATCCCTTCACGCCGGAACTGCTGTCCAAGCTCCGCCCCCACCTCCCCCAAATGTTGTCCAAGCTCCTGGCGGCTCCCTGTTCCTCGCGGAGCCCCTCGCGGTGCCTTCTCTGGAACGCACAGCACGGCACGATCTGCTATTGCTGAAGGCTGCCTGCGTGTGCCGATCCCTCCCCTGGCAGAGAAGCCTATGCCCAACTCCTTTTTGGATCCTCCCTTGGGCCCGGCACAGGGCTCAGGCACGGGGCTCAGAATCTTTGCCAAATCTAGTAAAGATCTGGAATGTCCGTTGTCAGCCACGGAGCGCCAGCCTGACGGTCCTCACGGCTGAGCCCCCATCAGCAGACACCACGGCGGGCACCGAGCAGCCAGGGCGGGGCTGCTCTGCTGCCCAGGGTGCCCGGCTGGGGTTCACGGAGCCTCTCCCACAAGCCCCCCAAGCTCAGAGCTCCCCTCCAAGCTCCCTTCTGGCCAAACCTCAGCGGCAGACGGAGGGCAGGGACTCGCTGAGTGGCCCAGGCAGTGGCCTGTGGGGCACAAGCAGAGTGGGTGAGGAGGGCAGGGTGGGTCTGCAGGGGCAGATGGAGGGTATCGGAACACCTCGGGGAAACCTTTCAGGAAGACGGGGGCCAGACTCTCGCTCAGTCACATATTCAGCAAATATTTTCTTTTTAAAAATATTTTTTAATTGACTTTACACAGAGAGGAATTGAGAGGGATAGAGAGTTAGAAATGTCAATGAGAGAGAAACATTGACCAGCTGCCTCTTGCATACCCCCTACTGGGGATGTGCCCGCAACCAAGGTACGTGCCCTTGACCAGAATCGAACCCGGGACTCCTCAGTCCACAGGCCGACGCTCTATCCACCGAGCCAAACCGGTTTCGGCTCAGCAAATATTTTCTGAGCCTCTCCTATGTGCCAGCGCCTGGGCCAGGCACCGAGGTCACAGCCATGAGCATGATAACGCTCTTGCTGGAATGAGACTTCCCGTTGGAAAGGAAGACGGTGGAGGAGAGAAGTCACTAAATGCCAGAAACCAATCACTGTTTCACTACCAGAGAGATGGGGACAGGAAGCCAGGAAGGCTGTCAACAACATTCACTGCTCTAACCACTCACCCTTTAGTTGAGGCGTTGTTAGCTGAAGCAGCCTCCACCTCTGTTTGTCCTGTGTAAACTTCTGTTACTTCCTGCCTAACCACTATGGGTGTTTTCCCCATAGCCTCAATGAAAGGGATAGGAGGGCCCGAGCGGTGAGTAGATAGTTCTCCCACTAGAGTTGGACTGCTGCCTGCTCCCCACCTCCCATATCGCCAAACTAAATTTCTTCTAGTCTCTTTTCATTTGCGTGTGGCACTTCTCCAGAACCTGAACCCTGTACCGGGACCCTGAACCATGCGGGACGTGAAAGGGGATCCCACAACTAAACAACAATTCCAGACAGACAGCGGTCGGGTCCGTGAGAAAAATAAAGCAGAAAGTGGGCTGGCAGGTGGCTGGGCTTCTGGTTGAGAGGGTCAGGCCTGGAGAAGAGCTCCCCTCGGTCAAGTGCCTTTGGGTCTGCTGCCCAGTCACCAGCTGGACACCGAGAAGCCCAGGTAGCGTTTGGGAAGAGCTGGCCTCCTCCTGGAGGGGGCTCGGAACGTCCCTGCTTCCTCCCGCCAGCCGGCCCCAGCCGATGGGTCTGCAGCCCAGGATGACGGGCCAGCAGGCCAGCCTCTGTCCCCAGGGTCGGCACCTGGGAGAGGGGTCCAGGACCGGCTGCTGCCAGGGCCTGATTTATAAGGCGTCTTTTCTGAGTCTTCCCCACACTGGCCTTACCAGCAAAACTAATTCCCTCATTTGGGCCTTTATAATTGCATCGGCAAGTGCTTATTTCTGTGATGGACAATGCCGGCAGAACTGTAATTTTCTCCTGCTGACAAAAAGGGGAAAAAAAATAAATACACGCGGAGGGGAAATTCTAAAGGTTAAGCCAAGGTGAACCTGCAGTGGGGGACTAGTCAACTCCCCAGAACGGCCAGGCCCGAGTCATAAATGCCCAGCACTCCCCTGGCTGCCAGGTGGGGAGGGGCACCAGCTTCCCCTGGCTGTCAAACGGTGCCCCCTGCCGGTTCCCTTTGAACACCTACGATGTGCTGGGCACTGTGCCCAGCATTCCTCATGCTTTATTCCATGTCATCTTCCCAACAGCCTTCTGTACTAACACTATCCCCATTTCGCAGACAGAGAAACGAGGCTCAGAGAGGTCAATCAACCTGCCCAAGGTCAAACCGCCACAGGGTCGGGATATGAGCTCAACACACGGACTGAGTTACTATCCCCTTCTCCTGTGGGTGGGGCGGGCTTGGGGCGGCTCTCTCCAGTATGAGAGCTCAGCCCTGGGACGC
The DNA here is from genome assembly GCA_963924515.1 of Vespertilio murinus. Classification (NCBI taxonomy): domain Eukaryota; kingdom Metazoa; phylum Chordata; class Mammalia; order Chiroptera; family Vespertilionidae; genus Vespertilio; species Vespertilio murinus. Next base: position 39,284,284 of record OZ004714.1, on the reverse strand, counting down.
AGGGTGCCCCCTCCCAGCCTCTGCACGGAGAGGGCGGGCTCCAGCAATACCCGTGCCCAACTGCAGAGGCGGCAGGGGTCTCTGGCTGTGGTTTCCCTGGATGCAGGCCCTTAGCCAAGACCCTCGGTCTTCAAAGAAGGGCCCCCCTTCCAGGCTCAGGGCCTAGAGCAGGGCAGGCTGTCACCCGGTGAAGCGAGGGCAGCCTGGCTGGCTGTGGGTGCCCTCCTCACCCAGCACCCTCTGGATGTAGCTCTCCCTTTAACTTGCATGCCAGGGCTCTCTGCCCGGCCCAGAGGCCTGCCCTCTGATGCTCATGCCCACCCCCAGAGACCCTCCTTTCAACAGTAATCAGGTCCTCTTGTCTCTCAGTCCCTTTTCTCCAGAGACCCTCTGTTTTCACAACGAATGGCCACTCTCTCACCCTCTTCCATTCATTTGCCCTGGGCTGGGGGCACCCTTATAGGGTGCCTGCCTTGCCCACACTCTGCCCCCATGTAACCCTGCACCTCACAGCGGTCCCTCATCACGGCCTTGCAGATGCCCATCTGCGAGGTTGGGCCTTATCCACCCGCTGATCCCCGCCTGCTCTGGCCTTCTCCCTCATCTCTCTCCAGCCCTGGCGCGTGGACAGCGCTGCTCTCTGATCTCGTAGGTCCTTCCCTGGGACAGACACCCTCTGTGCTCATGTTTTTTAAACATCCTTGACCCTTCTTTACAGCTTGTCTTCTTTCTTCCCATGTCCCCACACTTTCCTACCTCTCTGTCTCTACATACATGCACATGTATGTGCACACACACACAAGCACGCCTTTTCTCTCCTCCTCTTTGTCTCAGGCAGCCCCCAATACCTCCTAGTTTCCACAGTTATAGGAACCTTCCCTTTTACTTTCTGTGGCTGGCTCAGGTGGACCCCATCCTGCTACACACCACACACACACCACACACAGACACACTTCCCTCCATCTCAAGCAACCCCAACCCCCCATATCTCAGCCCCCGTGGCTCCTCCACATCCCCTCCCCGGCCACCTGTGTGCCGCTCCCGCAGGCTGGCAACTGGCAGGCACACACTCAATCACTCCCCACCACACACCCGGACACCTGCCCGGGGCTCCTGCTCTGAAGCAAGGCGGGCCCAGCTGCCTCCCCGGCAGCCCTGGGTCCCGGCGATGCAGGCAGCTGCGGGCACGGTGAGCAGTTCTGCTCCCATGCACCGATCTGCAGAGGAGGGCACACGGTACAATTTGTTCAGGAAACAATAGCAATGTTTGACACGTCATAAGGATTGATGGGGCAGAAATTTACATGGGAGAATGCATTTTTAAACAGCTCCACGGAGCACCGGTGCTTTGCTGGAAACGCTTTGCACATCCGTCATCTGCTGAGTCCCTCCAAATAACTCCTTAAACTACATGTAAGTGCGCTCTTGCAAGCTCAGGGGACTGAGGTGGCCGGCGGGAGGCGGGAGGGAGTCTGCTGGAGGAACCCGGAAGCCAGAGGCTGGGGTGACGTCCATTCGTCCTGATTAGGCCCCCGAGGCCGGGTCCTCTCCCGTTCCCACACTTCCTCCCAGGTGCAGTGGGCGAGGACTTCTGCTTTTCTCAGGGATCAGAGGTAAAAGCTAATGGCTGGGAAATATCATCCAGCCTGCCCTGCGCTTCTGGGGAGATGCTTGGTGACTCAGTTTCCCCCGGTCATCTCCAATATGAGAAGGAAGCCAGGGATGATGGGTGAGGGCATGATGGGTGTTAGGGGCAGAGGTAACTTTGGCTGGAAGCTATTGTTTGTGGGCTCCTGGACCAGGGGGATGGTCACACACCCGGGAGGAGGGGAGACAGTGATGGGAGATGAGAGGGTGAGTGTTCCGGGTGGGCAGGGTACCAGGAAGTGAGCGATAGCATGCAGGAGAGATTGTGGGGGCAGGGGGGGTTGGGGGACTCAGGAAGAAAGGTACTTTAAGAAGAGCCCCAGAGTCCTTCTTTCAGTCCCCGAGCACGCAGAAGGCCTTAGGACAGGGGGCGCTGCTAGGGACGCTGGGGTTGGAGGCTCAGAGCACATGATAAAGTGGAGCAGCCGAGTGGGAGGGCAGTTAGGGAAGGGTGGGAGCCCAGCTGGTGGGGGGCTGCAGAGAGAGAGAAGGGGCCTTTCCTCCCACGTGTTCCATTGTGGATGCAGAATGGACACCCGTGTCCATGGCAGACATTACTAATCAATTGTGGTACCAAGTACAGAGAGGGCCTCAGGCTCTCTCTCAAGCCTGTCTTCTCTGCAGTCAACAACCAACCACATGGCACTTGTGCCAAAGCCTCGTTTCTATCTGTGCCAACGAAAAAAACAGGCAGAGGATCCAGACAGACACTTCTACAAAGAGGACATAGAGATGGCCAACGGACACATGGAAAAGATGCTCAACGTCACTGATCATCAGGGAAATGCAAACCAAAACCACAATGAGATGTCACTGCACACCTGACAGAATGGCTACTGTCAAAAAGTCAACAAAAATGACAAGTGCTGGCAAGGTCGTAGAGAAAAGGGAATCCTCACACACTGCTGATGGGAATGTAAACTGGTGCAGCCCCAATGGAAAACAGCATGGCGAGTCCTCAAAAAACAAAACAAAAAAAACACACACACAGAACTACCATACCTACAACCCAGCAATTCCACTTCTGGGTATTTATCTAAAGAAAACAAAAACACTAACTCCAAAAGATACATGTGCCCCTATGTTCACTGCAGCGTTATTTACAATAGCCAAGATATGGAAGCAGCCTAGGTGTCCGCCAACAGATGAGTGGATAAAAGAAGATGAGGTACATATTTGCAGTGGAATATTACTCAACAATCAGAAAGAAGGAAATCTTGCCGTTTGTAACAACATGGAGAGACGTAGAGTGTACTATGTTAAGTGAAATAAGTCAGAGAAAGACAAGTGCCATATGATTTCACTGATATATGTGAAATCTAAAAAACAAATTAACAAATAAAACAAACTTACAGATGCAGAGACTATACTCATGGTTGCCAGAGAGGAGAGGGTAGGGGGCTGGGTAAAAAAGATGAAGGGGAATTAGAGGTATAAACTTCCATTTAGAAAAAAAAAATCCATTGGGATATAATCTACTGCACAGGGAAAAGAGTCAATAATATCATCATAACTATGTACAGCGACAGATGGCTACTACACTTATCACGGTGATCACATTAAGGAATATAAATGCAGCATCACTATGCTGTACACCTGAAACTAATACAACACTGTATGTCAACTAGACTTTAATAAAAACAAAGTGTCTAGAGCAGGGGTGGGCAAACTTTTTTACTCGAGGGCCACAATGGATTCTGAAACTGGACCGGAGGGCCGGAACAAAAGCAACCTGACCATGCTGGTACTCTCATGTTGGGCTGCTGGTGAAGGAGCGGAGGGGAGAGCAAGAAAACCCTCCGCTCTTTCGGATCCTTGAGCCAGATAGAACAGCCAAATGGGCCGGATTCGGCCCGAGGGCCGTAGTTTGCCCACAGCTGGTCTAGAGCATCTTTTTTTTTTTTTTTTTTTTTTTTTTTAAGCCTCATTACTATTCCTGCTGGACTCTGTCCCTGAGGGTTAGGGGTGTGTGGGGACACACAATATAAGACGAGGCAGGAAGGTCTTCAAAAAAGATTTGTGGCTAAGAGCAGAATCATGAAAACACTCCTGAAATGGGACACAGAGATCTGGGTTCTGACCCAGCATCTGCCCCACCGTCCAGTGTGGGGCTTTGAGTAAGACACTGGGCTTGGGGCCTGAGGGCGGCACAGCCTTCTGACGGGTCTGGGTCCACCTGCTTCGGCCCTGGCACCAACAGCCCCTCCTCCACCAGAGCCAGAGGGAGAATCTGACAATACAAGACACCACTCACCAGCTTAGACGCTCCCAGAGAACTTAAGACAAAATCCCAGCTGCCTGCCACGGCCCCTGAGGCCTCATGTGGGCCAGCCTCTGCAGCCCCGACCTCCTCCGCTAACCCGCTGCTCCATTCCTCTGCCTCCTCCTTCAGTCTTTCGGTCCCTAACAGGCTAAGCTTGCTCTTCCCGCACTTGAGGTTCCCCCTGCCAGCGATGCTCTTCCTGATCTTCTGAGGCAGGCTCCTGGCCGCCCCTGGAGTCTCAGCAGACAGGAATTCCTTGACATTTGTCACTGTATTTGCATTTGTAAAAGCAAGCTCTGCTGCTGGGATAATAGACTCCTGGGACAGATAGGACTTAGGAGCTGCGGTGGTCAATGCAGTTGCTATTCTCCTCTCACTAAAACGCAGGCTTTATGAGGGCAGGAACTGGGTCTGGCTTGTTCCCCATGGATCCCAGTGCTGGAGGCTTTCGACCAACAGGGGCTGAATGAATGGATGAGGAGATGATGTATGATGACTTATGGTCCTTTCTACCAGTGACAAGCCAACTGCAAATCCTGAGTAGATGGACTTCTAGGGAAGGGAGGACAGCAGGAGGAGGAGATGAGGGACAGGAATTGGGGGGGGGGAGGGGGAACCACAGGAGAAAGAGAGGAAGAGGGAGAGAAAAATGGGGAGGGAAGAGGGCAGAAGAGATAAAAAGGAGAGGAGAAGGAAGAGGAAAAACGGAGGAGGGGAGAGGAGGAGGAAGGAGCAAGAAGAGACCAAAGGAAGAGGAGAAGGAATAGTCACAGTAACATCCACTGTGAGCCTCAGTTCCCTCCTCTGACAATGCCACCCGACTCACTGGGATGGCTGTGAGGACTGCAGAAGGCCCTACGCAAGGCGCTTTCCATCAGCAGTCACCACCCGGGGGTCCGAGGACCGCTGCTGAGGAGCGAAAGGTTGGCGACCGCCGCGTTAGACCGAGGCCTGCCATGTTTCTAAGTGACATTAGTGTTAGCGTCCCCACTCCCAGCGCTAACCGCTCTCCCCGTCCCTCGGCAGATCCCCAGCCACCGCTGGGCGGGAGAGCGGGGGCGAGGCACGGAGCTTGCAGGAGGGCCCTCCGGCAGGAGCCCGGCCTGAGCCCATGTATTAACGTGTCAGCCCTGCGGAGGGAGGGGACGGATTCCAGCCCCCATGCGGCTGACAGGTGCTCTCACGGTGTGTGTGGCCCGGCTTGTTTGTTATTGCAGCCTCGGCGGTTGTCCTTGGGTTCCGACACCGCCTTTTGTTTCTCTTTATTTTATTTCAAAACCTGGAAATAAAAATAGATGGGGAGCAAATTGCTCTGGCCAGCAGCGCTGTGCTTAAAGAAGTCGTCGTGGGAAAGCAATTACGGGATGTCAGAGGCTGTCAGGGTGGCCGGCAGCTGCCTCGCTGTCTCCCGGCCCCCTGCTGAGAGGAGAGAGGGTGTGTGTGTGTGTGTGTGTGTGTGTGTGTGTGAGAGAGAGAGAGAGAGAGAGAGAGAGAGAGAGAGAGGGAGAGAGAGAGAGAGAGAGAGAGAGAGAGAGAGAGAGAGAGAGAGAGAGAACGAACCTGCAGGAGCAGTGACAACTGGGATAACAGACCGCCACCTTGCTGAGCGGCACCTTGGCCTGGCACTGTGTGAGGAACCTGGCCTGATCTGTCCCTCCTTTGTCCCAGACAACCACCAAGACAGGTGCACAATCCCATTTTACAGATGAAGATGCCCCAGGTGGTAAGAATGCAAAGCCGGTAACCACAGCACAGTCCTCGCCGGCTTGCGGGTTCTATTCTGAGGCATCTCTGTGGATGGACGCATTGCAGCTCCGCTCCCGCTCCAGGAGGTGAGCACTGACACCAGTCTGCCCGCCCCATGGGTGCGGCAAGTGCCAACTGGAGGAGGCCTGGTGCTCGCCGCCACCCGCCAGGTGCCTCTCCCCGCCTTGGGCTCTTTTCTCCAGGAAGCAGTTGGCATGATGGGTGTTCAGTCCCTGGAAGCCGCCCTCACTCCGGGGGGCTGGGAGTGGGTGACCGGCGCGGGCACAGCCTCTTCCCCGACATTTCCCGGGGCACCGAGCTCCTGCAGTCCCCCCTGGTGGTAACGGGCTTCACAGTGCCCTCCCCATGACCTTGTCTCACTTCCCACTCCCACCCAGGTTTCCTGGACTCACTTTCCAAGTAACCCACCTGCGCCAGAAGCCTGTCTCAGGGTCTGCTTGCCCGGGAGCTACCCCTCACACCCAGGCCTCCGGCTGGCCACCGGGCACACACACTGAGCCAGGCAGCATCTCCCTGCCCTCGCAGCCGCACTTGGCACAGGGTCCCACACCCAGTCTGTCTGACACTCGCACACACAAAGCAAAGAGGAGAAAAAAAACCCCAATCCCACTCCTCACCCTTTCGCAACACTGTCCATTCTCTCATGCTCTTGGGTTTGAGGAAGACTCAATTGAGTGACTTAAAAAAAAAAATCATCACATCCGACCATCAGACAAAGAAAAGTGGGATGCAGAAAGCCATTTTCCCGGGACGCAGGAGGAGGGAGGGCGGCTGGCTGGCCGTGAATGAGACACTCACAATCAGGAGGGCACGGGGCCGCTCTGGGGCAGCCATCAAGCTGGGATTACGTGGGAGCCGAGGAGACGGGAAAGGGAGGGTGCCGGAGAGGCGTGGGGACAGAGGCCCAGTTAAGTGGGACCTTGTGTGTGGAGGAGATGGAAGGAGGAGGACAAGGCAGTCCAATCAACCCCCTGGGGGTGCAGCCAAAACAGGGCTGGGACCGCCTCCCCCATTACTGGATCTCACCACCCTGAGTCTGCCGCCCTCCCTCTTCTCCCCTGCCCCGTGGGATGGAACCGGCAGCTCCAGGGAAGGTGGCAGGTCCCTGAGTGTGGGCTAGTCCTACCCAGGAGCCGGGACATGTCCTCACTCCTAAGTGACCTGGAGCCCATGGGGCACCCCCCTGCCCCATGCTTGCTGCCATTGGAGGGCACTGATTGGCCTGGCACATGCTACTCACTAATGAACTGTATTGATTCCACATTCTCTTGTTGTCTCCCTAAATGGCAAGCCACACATCTGATAGATTAAATACCCACATGATTGCCCACCTGACATCTTCATCACTCTGCCCGAGGGTCCCTAATGAATTTTACAGCCCCACGACGACAGCAGAAATTAAGGTCAAAGTCTGACGAAAAAGACTATAAATCACCAGCCGCAGCCCCTCACTCGCCTGGGCCAGTCCAGCCCAGGGCTCGATGGCGAGACAGACGCTGCGGCTGAGCACAACGTGGGGAGGGCATGCTGGGAAACTCCCCCTGTCCGTACACATTTGCTTTCCTTCATCCATTCCTTTGCCCATCAGTAATGATGTTCTAACAGATGGAAAAACACACCAAGAGGTGAGCAGCATGTCTCACTTATAAATATAGCCCCCCCCCAAAGAGGGAGGGTTCAGCAGCATTCTCTCCGTTTTGCAGATGGAGAAATAGAGGCTTGCGGGGAAAAGGGGCTTGGCCCCTTATTCAGTGCATCGAAGGCCTTGATCTTCTAACCCCAAGTTTGTAGGTCTTGTTACAATAAATGCCTACAGTGGTTTTTGGTCTTATGCCACTTGTCTTGTTTCTCCGTGGGCAGGGGGTCCCTTCTGTGGGTGGCTGGGCAGGCAGAGGGCGCTCTGGCCTTGGGTTCAGCTTGCGCCTCCTCATACCTCTTTGGCGCCCCAGTTTCATCCGGTCTCAGGGAAGGGGTTAGCCTCCATGAGGAGGCTGCATTGCCTTATGGTTAAAGGAAAGCTCTGACGTCCTAAAGATAAGATTCAAGGCTAAGCTCTGCCCCTTCCACAGGTGTAAATTCTAGCAAACACCTAGCTTCCCTGAATCTCAGTGCTCTCACGTATAAAACAGGGAGGCTAATTTCTACCTCACCAGGTTGCTGTGGAGATTCAATGAGATGACACACAGAAGGGGCTTAGTTTGGTGCAAGACACTTAATATTAACACCTGTTATTTTTTTAGCACTTACTTTGTGTCAGGTGCTATGCTAAGTTCTTCACATTGTATTATCTCATTGAACCCCCCACAACAAATCTGTAAGGCACTGTCACCATCACAATATTCCGGAAAAGGAAACTAAGGCTCAGAGAGGTTATTTGGCAGAGACTCAACATCCATGCTTCCTTCCTCAGGTGAACAGAAATGGCTTTTTAGGTGGCAGAACACTGTCTGACTAGAACATAACACTTCCCAGCTTCCTCTGCAAATAGGTTCAGCCATGACTATTAAGTTCTGGTCAGTGAGATGGAAGAAGTGTACAAGGCATTTCTAGGAAGTCTCCTTAAAAGGGAGAAAGTGCCTCCCAGCGGGGTGGCTCAGGTGGCTGAGTGTTGTCCCATGAACCAGGTCACCATTAGATTCTTGGTCAGGGCATATGCCTGGGTTGCAGGCTGGGTCCCCAGTAGGGGGCAAGCGATTGATGTTTTCTCTCTCATTGATGTTTCTTTCTCTCGTTCTCTCCCTATCCTTTCCTCTCTCTAAAATCAATTTAAAAACAAAACAAAAACCCACACACATTTAAAAAATGGAGGGAGTGCTCTTCCTCACTTTCTCCCCCCGGCAGCTTGAAGTATGGATGTGAAGGCTGCCCATCACCTTGGACCACGACGATGAGGGATGCACTCTAGGAATGGGGGAGAAGAGAGCTTGAAGGAGCCACCCATAGCTTTTCCCCTCTCAGCTGCTTTTACATGGGAGAGAAATATACTTCGATCTTATTTGGAGGTTTCTATTACTGATCACTGTATTGCTGATATAAGTAATCTATTCAAAGCCATGTGGCTCAGAAATGGCAGAGTCAGGATAAACCTCAGTGGATTAAGTCTAGAATTTTCGGTCTTTGACAATGTGCCCCTAGTAGTAATGCCTTGAGGAATAGGAGTTGATGTCATCATTATCATTATACTAGAGGACTGGTGCACTAATTCATGCATCAGTGGGGTCCCTTAGCTTGGCCTGCAGGATCTGGCCAAAACCAGTTCTCCAACATCCCTAGAGGGGTTCCAGATTGTGAGAGGGAGCAAGCCAGAGTGAGGGACCCCACCAGTGCACTATCTGGGCCGTGGAAGGTTGGCTGGCCAAGGAGGGACCTCAGGAGGACTTCAGGGCATGTTTGGGCCATCTAGCTCAGTCTCGATGGGCCCCAGCAGCAAGCTAACCTTTGGGTTGGAGTGTCTACCTCCTGATGGTCAATGAACATCATAGCAAGTGGTTGAGTGGCCTTAGCATATGATTAGCACATTACACTTTGATTGGTTGAATGGATGACCAGACAATGAGTCACTTAGTATATTAGGCTTTTATTATATAGGATAGTAAAGAGGCTCTTTCTAGGGATGTGCAAAATTAGGTAAACATGCATTAACTGGTCATGAAATCAATTCAATGGTCATGACTAGCATCTTACAAAAAATAAATCTCATAGAATAAAATAGAAAATAGTAGAGTAAAAACTAAAGGACATTGATTAAAGAAATTGTGGAAGAAACAAATAAATGGAAGGACATTCCACACCCATGGCTTGGAAGAATTGTTAAAATGACCATATTACCCAAAGCACTCTACAGATTCAATGCAATCCCTGTCAAAATTCCAATGGCATTTTTCACAGAAATAGAACAAACAATCCTAAAATTTGTATGGACACACAAAGACCCTAAATAGCCACAGCAATCTTGAGAAAGAAGAGCAACGATGAAGGCATCACCCTCCCTGAGTTCAAACTATATCACAAATGAAAACAGTATGATGTTGGCATAAAAACAGACACATAGATCAATGGAACAGAATAGAGAGTCCAGAAATAAACCCATGGATATATGATCAAGTAATATATGACAAAGGAGCCAAGAATACACAATGGGGAAAGGACAGTCTCTTCAATAAACAGGACAGCCACCAGAAAAAGAATGAAAGAGGTCCACTGTCTTACACAGGATACAAGAATAGACTCAAAACGTATGAAAGACTTGAATGTAACAGCTGGTACATAAAACTCCTAGGAGAAAACATAAGCGATAAGTTCCTCAACACTGATCTCAGTGGTAGTTTGTTGAATTTGCCACCAAAAGCAAAGGCAAAAACAAGTAAGTGTGTTTACATCAAAGTGAAAAGCTTCTGGACAGCCAAGGAAACCGTCAACAAAATGAAAGGGCAACCTCTGAGAAAAAATATTTGCAAATCATATATCTCATAAGGGGTTAATGTACTATATAATAAAAGGCTCATATGCAAATCGGCGAAAAGGCAGAATGACCAGTTGCTATGATGCAAACTGATCACCAGGGGACAGACGCTCAATGCAGGAGCTGCCCCCCAGTGGTCAGTGCACTCTCACAGGAGGAGTGACACTCAGCCAGAAGCGAGGCTCACCGCTGGTGGATGCAGCGGCCGTGGCAGGAGCCTCTCCCGCCTTTGCAGCAGTGCTAAGGATGTCCAACAGCTGGCCTAGGCCTGCCCCCCCCCCGGCCTAAGCTATCAGTCAGACATCCCCCGAGGGCTCCCAGACTGTGAGAGGGCACAGGCTAGGCTGAGGGACTCCCCACTCCCCAATTGCATGGTTTTTGTGCACTGGGCCTCTAGTCTAAAATAAAGAACTCATACAACTCAATAGCAAAAATACCACAAAACACAATCCAATAAAAAAAAAAATGGGCAGGGGAACTAAGTAGACATTTTTTTCCAAAGAAGACGTACAGAGAGCCAACAGGTACAGCAAAAGGTGCTCAGCATCACTAATCATCAGGGAAATGCAAACCAAAGCCACAAGATCTCACGTCACACTGTTAGAATGACTATTATAAAAAAAAAAAAACCACACACACACACAAGAGAAAGCAAATGCTGGCGAGGATGTGGAGAAAAGGGAACTTTTAGGCAGTGCTGGTAGTGCAACCACCTTGGGAAATAGTATGGAGCTTCCTCAAAAAGTTAAAAATAGAACTCGTATATGACCCAGCAATTCCACCTCTGGATATTTATCCGAAAGAAATGAGTACACTAACAAAAATATATCTGCCACCCCACATTCATTGCAGCAATTTTACAACAGCCAAGATAAGTGCTCATGAATGGGTGAATGAATAAAGATGTGATATGTAAATATTTTTAGCCACAAAAAGGAGAGAATCCTGCCATTTGCAACAACATGGAAAGACTTTGAGGGCATTATGCTAAGTAAAATAAGTCAGAGAAAAACAAATACCATATGATCTCTCTTATATGCAGAATCTAAAAACAAAAGGACACATATGTAATACCTTAATCAATAAAGAAATAAAAAAATAAAAACAAAATAAAACTGAGCTCATAGATACAAACAACAGATTAGTGGTTTTCAGAGGTGGTTGTGAGGATGGGCAAAATGGATGAAGATGGTCAAAACGTACAAGCTTCCAGCTATAAAATAAATGTGTCACGAGGATGTAATGTACAGGGTGGTGACCATAGTTAGTAATACTGTATTGCATATGTAAAAGTTGCTAAGAGAGATCTTAAAAGTTCTCATAAAAAATCTGGAATAAAATACTACCTAATAAAAGAGTAATATGTAAATTAACCATCATCCGCTACAAGCCACATCCACCAGCCACACCCATCGGCCAATCAGAGCAAGTATGCAAATTAACCCCAACCAACATGCTGTAGCCACAGAGAGCAGTTGAGAGGCTTGGGTTTCCTCGGCAATAGAGGAAGCCAACCTTTCCACACACCCTGGCTGGCCCAGGTCTCCACTCAAGGATACAGAGGTTCAATTATAGAAGATAAATCCCAAGAAAAATGGCAGCAGCCACAGAGCTGGAGAGAATAGGCTAGGGTTGCCCCTGGCAATAGAGGAAGCCAAATTTTCCACCTGCCCTGGCCTACCTAGGCCTCCACTCTAGGCTACAAAGTTTCAATTGTAGAAGGTAAATAAATTCCAGATACCAGGGTCTCCACTTGGGTTGCTGGGAGGCATGGCAGACCTGCAAACCACCACAGGCCCCTCGCTCAGGCCACTCCACGCCCCAAGAGAAACCTCACCCTGATCTGGGACACCTTCAGGGAAAACCAGCTGGCCCCCACCCATGAACCAGGCTTCTATCCTATCTAATAAAAGAGTAATATGCAGATTGACCATCACACCAACACACAAGATGGCTGCCCCCATGTGGTTAAAGATCTTGTCCCCATGTGGACACAAGATGGCCAGCAGGGGAGAGCAGTTGGGAGGCACTAGGCCTGCAAGGGAGGGCAGTTAGCAGTGACCAGGCCCGCAGAGGAGGGAAGTTGGGGGCAATCAGGCTGGCATGGGAGTGGTTAGGGGGTGATCAGGCTGACAGGCAGAAGTGGTTAGGAGCAATCAGGAAAGCAGGCAGGCGAGCAGTTGGGAGCCAGTAGTCCTGGATTGTGAGAGGGATGTCCCAGATTGAAAAGGGTGCAGGCTGGGCTGGGGGACATACCCTCACCCCGTGCACGAATTTCGTGCACCAGGCCTCTAGTATAAAATACTAGTCTAACTCACACAGCAAGGAAGCATTGTTTTTTATCTTAGATACAAATGTGTGTGTGTCCTGGGTCATGAAGTTAAATATAATTTTATTATGGATCATGGTTAAAGAAAAAAACACCAAAATAAACCAATGGGCATATGGGACTTTGAGCCATTCCAGACTTAAACTGGCAGGAACCACAGCTGTCACCCTTCCTTCGGGGATTATGCAAGACTAAGCCACCTCAACCCACAGGCCCAGCTCAATTTCTCCCACAACCTCTGTGCCAACCCTCACCCAGACGCCCCTCTCTGCTCTCTCAGCCTTTTTCCCAACTGCCCCCAGGGCGAACTCTCAGGCCTATGCCCTGGCGGCTGCTCTGGGCCACCCCTCCCTTTTCCTCCCACCCCCGGGCCCATAACCTTCCAGCACCGGGCACAGGTGGACTTTGTGCAGGCATGTGGTTTGCGGCATTTACGAACTCATTCCAGCCCCGCCAACTCTTACAGCTACCCACTGTCCCCTCACCCAGGGGTCCATTTCCTCGCTCCGGCTCCCTCCGGGCAGGAACAATCAGCGGCTAACCAACCGAAGGGCCACTGACAGGCCCGGAGTGCAGGAATCACAGGCTCTGGGCTCCGAAGGGGAGTGTCTGGGGCAGGTGGTCACAGGTTGCTGCCACAGGGGGCCAGAGAGAGCGTCCAGCAGAACTCCTTCATTTTACGGATGAGGACACTGAGGCCCTGGGAGCTCAAGGTCACCCCGTGACTGAACGGCTGCCCCCGCCCAGGCCAACACTCGGCCCCTCTCCTCAGACGCTGGAGAGGGTCAATTCCACCGGAGCCCAGTGTGCCAGTGGCACCCGATGCTGGTTAGCGAGCAGGAGGGAGGGTTGGGGGCTAGACACACAGAGCTGGGTTTAAATCCCAGCTTGGCCACCTATGAGCTGGCTGGCCCCGAGAAGGTTACTTAACCTCTCTGGGCCTCCGTTTCTGTCTTCAGTACAATGGGCACAGAAGGGACTGAGAAATGCTTGGCATTCACTAAGCTCCTAGCACCCACTCAGCAGGGCTGTGATGGTGCACAACACCGTCCTCTTGTGTGTTTTGGTGTGTTTTTTTTGGAAATCAATTTACTAAGCTCCTAGCACCCACTCAGCAGGGCTGTGATGGTGCACAACACTGTCCACTTGTGTGTTTTGTTTTTTTTTTGGAAAAGGGGCAAAGGTCACTGGCAGACAGAGCTGCTTGGCCGAGAATGGGGGATCCCCGAGGCGCCAGTGAGGGCGGCTTCAAAGGCTTGACAATCAATAGAGAGCTTTAGACCAATTTGTCAAAAATCAATTAGCCGGGTGACTAAATGGCTGGAAACTGTCAGACCTTCAAGCCCTGGTAAATCCACTGCAGGAGCAGGGGCGGGAGCCACAGCTCCCCGTCCTGACCGGCGCCCGGGCCCACCCTGGGCAGCCCCCTCCCCCCCTGCAGCCTCCCAGCCGCAGGCCCGCCTTGCCTCCTCCCAGAAGCCCAGGGTGGTGGCGGGCAGGCGGCAGCCAGCTGTGCTCTCTCTCTTTCTCTCTTTCCCTCTGTCCTTAGCGCCTGTCCTACCCCTCATTCCATCCCATTTCGCTGTTACGGATTGATATTTAGATTAAAGAGATAAACACAGTCGAGGAGCACTGAGGCCTGACAGCCCGAGGAACTCAGACCGTCAATCACCGGCAGCGGCTCAGCTTCCTTCCTCCGGCTCCGGCCGGCACCGGCACCACACCGGCCCCCTGATTGGGGATGAACCCGAGAGCGGATTAAAGGGGCCCACAAATACAGCCTTGACACCCCCAAAATGGGGGAGAGTGCGTCTCCAAAGGCCTTCCAGGCCAGCTTGGGAGCAGGGCTGTGGTGACATATGTACTGTTTACGAGTGCCTCTCTCTCTCTCTCTCTCAGCCTCCCCCTTCCCCTCCCCAGGCTGCAGATAAAGAATTCAATTTTCTTTTAAACGGTGGGGAAATTGGAAGAGATTTTGTTCTGTTTAAGCACAGCTGGAGTCTCAGGTCTCAAGGGACTGGAGAACAATGAGATCAATTAAGATGCCCGTGGAGAGGGGTGTCAGGAGGAAGTGGGGGGAGAGGGCAGGAGGTGGTGGGGGGACAGGGGGCTGCTCTCAGGAAGGGGAGGCCCAGGCCGGCCTGGACGCCCAGCTGCCGCTCTTCCCTGCACACCCCGGCCTGCGTCTGCTGGGCTTTGCTGGTCTCGGGACGGGGCCTACGCAGCAGCGGGTTGGGTTGTCATCTTGTAGACTTACTAATAATTCATGTTGGCAATCTCTGCGATCAGCGCTATACGATGACAGATTCAAGTTGAACCAAAGCTCTCAGAAGAGGGAGAGGCCCCCGGACGGAGGCCTGGCACGCAGCGGTGCAGGTACACTGTCAACATGTGTGTGCGCGCGGGCTGGGGACCGCGCCCTTCCGCCCAGCGATCCACAGCGCTGCCGAGGTGGGAATTATTCCTCCCACTTTGGAGAGGGGGACTGGGACCCAGGGACAGCCAGTCACCTGGCCAAGGCCCTCCTGTGGAAAGAGGCTGAGGCAGGGCTCCGGCCAGGCCTGCCTGCCCACGTCAGTGTTTGCTGAGGTGCAGGGCCACCTGGCAGTCAGGGGGATGGGACGGGCACGCCTTGCTGGGCCTGGGGAAGAAGCCAGTGCCCAGCCTGAGAGTGAGCTGGGAGAGGAGGGTGTGCCCCGGAATCTCCCACCTGTCCCCCTCCACTGCCACCTGTGCCCCTCACCCGTCTTCCAGCTTCTACCCTATCACCAGCCCCCCTTCTGTATCCAGCAGCCACCGTGACCCATCGAGTCTCTTCTCGGCAGTCACTCCGACGGGCTGCCTGTCCTAGTCAGTCGCCCTCCCTCCTCCTCTCTGGGCGTCCACTGACATTCGCCTGCAGCTCCCTCAGCCTGGGGCAGCCTGACCGCCCCCCACTCCCACCCCACCTCGGAGTTAGACAGAAGCACGGCCAGGCTCGCAGAGCTGGGGTCTCCCAGCCAGTTTCCTCCCTCGGGGTGGATGCAGCGGAGAGGTGTGCCCTGCCCTGCGGGGCAGCATCCCTCTGCCAGGGGCCAGCGGGACCAGGGAGCACCCCCGAGGCTGACGAAGGGGGCCGGCCTTCCCTGCCCACCTGGCTGGGCCACCAGAATCCAGGAGAGGCGCCCGCATTCAGCAACATGGCGGGGCATGGGGGTGTCCCTGAGCCTGCAGGATGAAGGAGCACCCGGGTGATCACAGAGCGGGGGAGGCGGCTCACTGCACTGCACCCCCCCCCCCAGGTCTCAGCGGGGGCAGTGACATCACAGCACACCTCCCCTGTGCTGGCAGTGGCACTCGCTGCGGGTGGGGGAAGGAGAGAGGGACAGGCAGGGCTGTGTGTGATGTGGGCAGTGGGAGGACCAGGAGGGAAAGCTGGTGAGCTCCAGGAGCAGGAAGGTGGCCTCCGGAATGGTCACCACATTTCCGGACAGGACGGCAGGAGGGGCGTGGTAGGCGAGGCAGTGCCACAGGCCAGTGCGCAAGCACAGAACCCTGGGAGGGGTGCCGGGGGTGGTGGAGGGGGGAAGCACGTCTCAGTCACAGGGAGTGAGCCCCCCTTTCTCTTGGGCACAGTGAGCCTGGATGAGAGCCTCGGGAGCCAGAGGCCCTGCAACAGCACTGGCCCCTCACCCCACTTTAAAATGAGGACGGGGCTCCCCGAGGACCATCCAGGTTCCCTGGCTGCTGGGGTGGGGCCACGACCGGCAGGGTGCTGCCCCCACCCCACGAGTCTCAGCCAGGAGGTTGGCAGGCCCGGCTGAAACATTCCGAGTGTGTTGGATCCTCCTCTGCCTCTACGAATGTTCCACTCAGTTCCCATAACCTCCCAGTCGGGATCCCATCGGGGAATCTCCCCGGGTCGTAGGGGGATGTGCGAGGTGGCCGGTCGGGTTCACACCTCAGCAGCACTGGGCTTGCACACTGGGCAGAGGGCAGCCAGGCTGGGCCCTGCAAGGCCACTGATAAGACCCGCCCCCTTTCAGTCTGGCAGCCTCAACTACAGGGGTGTGTGTGGGGGGGCAGGTGAGCAAAAGGTTTACAGTTGTGAGTACTCTTCATTATAATGAATAATGTGCGATTATTCATTCATTATTGTATATTTTTCCCATAAGAACAACTGCACACCTGCCTCGCCCCATCCGTATTTACAACACCTCACCACGACGGGGCCTCCTGACAACCCAGCCCCATGGGCCGGGCAGGCGCAGCATCTCTCCCTTCGGGGAGGAAACCAAGTCCCAGAGGACTGATGCTGTCCGAGATGCCACCGGCCTTCCAAGGGCAGGCTGGGAAGAGGGGCCTGGGGGAGGGTGGGGGAGGGGAGCCGTTCCTTCTAGCTCCCACTCTGTCTGCCCCCAGACTGAGCTAACCAGGCGCGGTGGTGCTGGGCCCACACCTGCCCAGTCAGGGCTCTGCAATACCTCTCCTCCTTGCTATGATCCCTCTGCCCGGAGAAGAGCCATCTCCTGCCCATCCTGCTGCGCCCTACCCCCGGAGCGGGGAGGAAAGGCCCTGGGGGATATATAGTAAGACCTGCTCCAGGAGACCTCCCTCTTGGATCCTGTTCTGCCTCAGCATCCCTCTCTTGCTGCCCCAGAGACACAGAACGAATAAATCTGAGGACATCAGCTCTACCCTGCAGGGGGCCAGGCTGGCTGGCTCCTCGCACATCCCAAGTACGACCTGTGCCAGCTGTTTCCAAGTGCCCGCCATGGGCTGCCAGGGTGAAATGGGTAAGCGGATGTGGACAAAGTACACAGGACGCCTCCGCGGTCCAAACGGCAGCCCAGGGGGTAGGTGGCAATTCAGGAGGAAGAGAGGCAGTGGAGTCCCATCTGCCTCATAAGAGCAGGGTCCCCCTCCCTGCCCAGCACATCCCCCACCCCATTCCAGCCCCGGGGTCTCCGCACATGCCATTCCCCCTTTCGCCAACGTGCTTCCCTCCCCGTGGCCCCCCGTCAACGCCTGCTCAGTCGCCACTTCCTCAGGGAAGCCTCTCTGACCCAGTCAAGGTCAGGTGCCCTGTAGATGTCACAGCTCCCTTCTCTGTCCATCATAGCAAGTCACACTTAACATAAAAAAATTCAATTTGTTAGTGGGAACATCAGGCTGCAATGGGGACTAGACCTCACGGAGGCAAGACTCACCTCACCATTGTGTCCTCAGGTCACGCGCCCGAGGCATTCAAACATTTTTTAAAAAAATGAATGAATGGTCTGATTGCTCTCCTACTGCCCAATGGCACCCAGAAACCCTGCCAGGCCCATGTACCAATTGGTCAGGCTGCCAGGCTGCCCCACGTCCAGCAGAATGCCAGGAAGACGCCTCATGGTCTTCCCACCCAACCTTTGGGGTCAGGCCAGAAGGCAGGACCGGAAGGTGAGAACCGGAGCAGCCTCGGGATATCAGAGGGGAACAAACCATACAGCTTAGAGGGTGGGGAGCCACCAACACCACACAGGAGCCTGCATGCACACATATGTGTGTATCATATGCACATACCCCCGAATGCATGTAGTTGCACATACAGGTATATGCACAGGCCCAAGGGCACGCCTGTGCACACATACACAGCCTCCACAAACATATGTCACGTGTCCATCCTCACAGGGTACACACGCACCCTTGCACATCTCTCCCCTGTGTGGTCGCCCGTCAGAGGTCCTGCATGCCCCTCCTGCCAGGAAGCCTTTCTAATGAAGAGTGCTCTGTGCTCCGGGCTCCCTGACCTGGTCTTCTCATCAATAGCCAAGTCGCTCCCCCAGCTCAGCTCTGACACTGAGCAGCCTGGGTGGGGCCCAGAGGGCTGGAGAGACACTCGATGGTGCCAGAGGGTCTGGAGGGTCCAGAGTGCCGCCCAGAGACCAAGTGCCCGGAGTGACGCCGGGGGCCGTTCACCTGGGTCCTGAGAGGCACCTCCAGGCCCTCCCCACCCTCAGCTCCGGACATCACAGAAAAATCACAGGAAAGGCGGCTCTGCCGTCCCACGTGGCCTGTGTTAAGAGTCCGTGGCTTGGGGTCAGGCAGACTTTTTGTGAATCCAGCTCAATCCCTTACTGGCCCTGGGCCGCTGAGACAGTTACTAAATCTCCCTCCGCCGCAGTTTCCTCCCCTGTGTAATGAGGATGACAGCACCCCGTCTGGAAGTAACGCACGTGGTTTACGGCTGGCCCTCCGTCATGACGGCCGCTGACGTGATTGCCATGGCAGCAGTGGCAATGGCAGTAACCGTCCTCACAGGTCACCCCAGCCACCCCCCCGCCTCTGGGCATGACCGGCCCAGGAACTAGGTCTAGAAAGGCCCACGTACACATCTTAATCCGCCTGGTTCATTTTACAGGTGAGGAGCTGCTAAGGGAAGCAGCTGCGGCCGAGGCGCCCAAGGATTCGATTCTGAAGGTCAAGCATTTGAACTCCAGGTCCCCACTCTTTCCCCTTCGCCAGTGGCGACTCATTTCGTTATAACTGGGGGCTGTAAGGGCCTCGAAGCCCGGGTGGAGGGGGAGCTCCGGGGAGCGGGGAGGTGAGGAAGTCCCGCCCTTCCACCCCAGCTGGGACACCCAGGTTGGGACACCCAGGCTGGGGGTGACAGTGCCCTCCTAGTCTGGCTCCCCGAGCCACTAGGAAACTCGGCAAGGAGCCCCCAAATAGGCAAGGAGCCCCAAACTAGGCAATGAGCCACAGGAACAGGGCCATGCCAGGGTGGGGATTGGGGAGGCCCCTGGCAGCAGGCTCTGCCCAGCTTTTAGTGCAAATTAAAACATTTTCCTTTTCTCCATAATTTTTTTCCTGACACAACTGCCCATGAAACATTTTAATAACATCCCAGTAAAGGTCAAGGAGAAGGGATTTCACAGTCCCCGAGCAGCGGCTGCGACTCCTCCAGCCCTTCCCACAGCAAAGGAGGTGGAGAGGTGGCTGACCCGGGGGCTGAGCAGAGAATGGCAGCGTGGGGGAGGGGAGAGCAGGGTGGGGGAGGGGTGTGCGTGGTGTGGCCACAAAACCTGCTCCTGCCAGGAGCTCTGGAAGCGTGGAATTCATCTGCTGTGACGTATGCTCAGGGCCTGGAGAGGAATTGGAGAAGGGTCCTGCTACCCAGTAGGGGTCCACACAGGCTCAGAAGCTGCTCCAGTGGCTGAGGACACCCAGGGTGGGGATCTACTCTCCAGTGCCAGCCCCCGACGGGGTCGGCCTGACACATCATCCTTGGCACCAGCCAAGAAGGCTGCCTCCCCACACACCCCACCCCTGCTGGCGAGGCCCCCCCCCCAACCCGTCCCCAGGGCCACAGCTAACTTGGGACCGCAAAGTGAGCCCCCTGTCCCCAGCAAGCATACCAGGAAGGGATCCCCAGGCCCCCTCCAAATCTGGAGCTAAAACTTAAATTCCTTGCCACATGGTCCCAGGCCTTATGGGGGTGGGGCCTCCTCTCCCTGAGAGGTCCTCGAAACACAGACCAGACGGCTTGGGTGTCCTTTCCCCTGACATTCAAAGGTGGCTGGAGGGCTGAAGACGCTTTCTTTGGGTGCAGAAGGCCCGGCCCCTCGGGGCTGCAGGAGGGTCCACGGGGCCTCAAGCGCCAGGTGACTGACTGCAAGGAACACCTTGCGAGAGCCGGCGAAGCCAGGGGCTGGGGACTTCAGGGGAAGCAAGCAGCCGCGGCAGACTTACTGTTTACGTCTGACGGCCTGCCTCGCCAAACATCTGCTTGAAATATTAATAACTGTCAGATGGAAAGGGCCGGGGGGCTCAACACAGTTTCGTGCCATCTGTCTGCAGAGTAAACACACTTTGGAGTAGGGGGCCTGGGATCGGCAGGCAACGTCTCTGTTTGCCACGAGGATGGAGCAAGAAATCGGAGCGAGGACTCTGGGGGTCTCAGTGTGGGCAGGGCGGGGCAGCAGTGAGTAAAACCCCACAACGTTTATGGAGCACCTACTATGGGCAAGACCCTGAGCTTGTGGAACACACAGCTCCCACTTGGATCCGCTCAGCAATCGATCCTCTTTCTTCCGATAGCAGGACAGCCTCTGAAGTGGCCCCTCCCCGTTCCCGGCCCAGGCCAGGTGATTTGGATGGGCTGACCCCAACCCCCGGCTCCACACCGGGGCGGGGGTCCCATCTCCGGTACGTCCGAACCGTGACGACTTTACCCAGGACGGTCCCACAAGCTGGGTCAATGGACACCCGCTCTGGGACTTGTGCTGGAGCGACTGAAAGATAAAGGCTCCCCAGGAGGGTGGATAAATTGGTAAGAAGCGAGCCTCGGGGCGCCGGTGTCCCCCTCTTTGCCAGTAGGAGAACACCCAGCCCTGTGCCGAAGTCAAACTCCCGCTCAGCCGAGCGCCAGGACATAGCCCTGCCTGCAATCGCTTCCACTTCGGAGTTGCATGAGCCGACCCTTTTTGCGCTTGCAACACGTTTCTGTCTCTTGAAACCGAAGGTACTGACTGGTACAAAGGGATGCTGGGAGGGGCCCTTCTCAAAGCCCACACCAAGGGCAGCTTTGGGGGGATGCCAAGTGCCCTTGAGTAGCCCATTCTCCCCTGAGCCTGTGCCCGGAGAGGCAGGGGCGCCCTCCTCAGGGGTGGCTGGCATCTCTTCCCTGTAGGGGACCTTCCAGGGCTGTGGCCCCCCAGGTGCTGTCCCTCTCACAGACAAGCAGAAAGCCCAGTCTCCTCAGCGCCATCACATCCTTCCCCAGGCTGGCCCCCTCTCCACACTGGGTGCTGGCCAGTGGAGCCCCAGCCAGCAGAGTCCAGATGCTTGGACACGCCAACGCCAACACCTCTGACAGCCCGGGGCACCCCCTTCCTCGGCTGCCCAGACCGCCTCTGGCTGCTCTCCCACGGTTGACCCCAGAACTTGTGGCCCCGGAGGAGGGTGGGACTCACCAGCACGGTCAGCACAGAGGTCCCCACGGTGACGTTCTCGTACAAGCTGACGTTGTACAGCGGCTGGCTGAAGATGGGCCGGTTGTCGTTCTCGTTGATGAGGGCGATCTTCACCTTGGCGTAGCCCACGTGGTCGGGCACGCTCTCATTGGCAAAGAGCTGCGGGTGCAGAGCGGGGCCCTGGTGAGCTCCCATGCGCTTCCGGGGCCTTCGTCCCCGTAAGTCCCCCTGGGGCCTTGGCGGGTCCCAACCCAGGCCACCTGTCCGAGTCACACTGCCCATCCCAGGAGTGTGCCACTGGGCGTCCCTCCATCAATGGCCACAGGCTAGAGTGCCCACTGATTCTGCCGGGAGGGAGCCCCTGGTGAGGGCGGGGCTGGCAGGGGCTGGACAGGAGAGCTCCCGAAGGGTTTCTGAGGCTTTGATGGCGCCCGGGCAACTTCCCCTCAATTCCTGGACGTTTCCTTGTCCTTGAGAAGGGACACTGAGCCACAGCTCAGTGAGTCAGACCCATAGGGAAGGGTGAGAAGAGGTGTCGACGTGTAAGCAAGGGGATGACGTCAACCTCTCACCCCTACTTCACCCGAAACTCCCCCCCCCCCACCCGGCCAAGAAGACAGTGGAAGGGGCCTTACGTCGAAGTCGTAGCGCTCCACGGTCTCGTAGTCCAGGGGGATGGCCACCCGGATGCGGATGTCCGCCTTCCCTTGGACGGAGGTGGGGGAGATGATGAAGTGGTGGGAGTTGTTCCCCACCAGGTACACCTCGAACATGCTGTTCAGGCCCTGGGTTAGAATGAAGGAGAAGCAGTCAGAGGGCGCAGGAGGCCAGGGCCTGGAGTGCGGCTGGAGGGGCGGAGCTGCGCTGGTGTGGGAGGTGGATGAGGGGCAGGGGCAGGGCTGACCTGGCCCCTGGCCCCTGGGTCCCAGCCTCCACGGAATGACCCTGGCCCAGTTCCCTGACCCCCTCCTGCCGTGCCTAGGCCCTTTGGGAATCTCCACCAGCCTTTCCCTTCATCACCGTCGGATGCTCACAACAACCCTTGCAGGTGGTTTGGTTCATTTTCCACCTCCTGCTCCTTTTATCCAGTGACCCCACGTGGGAGGGATCTTCCAGCCGTAAGCCCCACAGGGCAATGGGGGAAAGGCCAAAGGGAGGGCAGAGAAGCAAGTGCCTGGACAGGAGAGGGCACGAGACAGCAGGACCCTGCTTCTTCCGTCCCCTCTCTGGAACGGGTTCATCAGGAGAACACTGGTTTGCTTACACGTGGGGCAGGAATACCATAAGCTGAGTGGCAATGTGGACCCCCGTGTGCCCCACACTGTGGCCAGCCCTCAGTGGCCTAGAGGTCGCCGGATCTCAGCCAGCCAGCACTACCACACCCTTAGCAGCCCCTGCTAAGGCCCAGTTGCTTAGTTTCAGTCTAGGTTCAGGTGTGGGGCGTGCTCCCTCTAAGCTAGGTGTTTCTGATCCTCCCAACCGGGCTCGGGCTCAGGAGCCCTCAGATGCTGCTCGGCTCATCCTCACACACAGTGTGCGACGTCTCCATGTGACCAGGTCCCCAGATCAGGAGGGGGACCCCCGCTGATGGAGGGAGACACAGCCCGAGCCTGGCCTGCTCGGAAAGTGATTCAACCTCTTCCACCTCCTCCACAGAAGCGGGAATCACCCCCCAACAACCCTCCTTCCGCCTGGGCAGGCGGCACGTGGTTTGTCATCAACCGTCAGGGGCCTCTCCCGACCCGGGCTGCAGATGCCCACAGGTCCACATGCACATGTGTGCGTGGCTCTGGGGCTGCAAAGGGAAGCAGCCTTTCCTCTCCGTTGCCCAGGGATGTTGGGAGGCTCCCTGGGAACCGGTTCCTGATGAGAAGGGGGCAGCCAGGGAACCCCAAAGCCCGGGGATGAGGCCCAGGAGTTCATTCAGGAACGAGGCCCTCCACAAAGCCTGAGGGGCCCAGGTTCCGTTCGTTTGCAGGATGAATGCATGTTAGCATTTACCCAACAGTCTCTTAAGCTGCTTCCATTTAGAACTACCACTGCCACTGGTTCAGCGGGTTTGAAGGGGGAGGTGGAAGGGGATCCCCTCCTGCCAACTTGGGTCCCAGGCAAGCAGCGGGGTCTCCAGAGCCCCCAGCCTGGAGCGGCTCCCACAGGCTGTGCAGGCGACGCTCCCCTGGGCCTGTCGGGCTGTGCTGTCTCCAGCTGTCCCCGGCGTGGGATCCATCCGTCAGGCGGAGGGGATCAATTAAATGCCCGAAGGGGCACTAATAGCCAGAGCTGGTGGAGTGTGACAGCTCTGAGCAGGTGACACCTACACGCCTCCCTCCCCTGGACCTGGGCCCTCCACCCCAGCGCCCGGAGCCCTGAGAGGGTGGGGCAGGCTGAGCTGTGCCCAGGCAGGTGGAGCAGCGCCCCCTGGGGGCCCCCTCCCCTCGGTACCCACCAGGCCTCCCCAGCCCGGGCCCTGCCCAGGCTCACTTACCAGGTTCTATCAGTGGGGGCCGGTCAGTTAAAGGATATGGAGCCAGAGGAGGAGCCAGAGAGGTGTGGAGAGGAGGAAGGAACCGGAGAGAAAAGATGGTGAAATCCAAGGTCAGGGTAAAGGAGAGGGGCCAAGAGGGACCCCAGGAACACGCCCGCTTCAGGGGAACAGCCTCCTCTGCCTCTGAGGGGCCACAGCCTCTGGGGGTGCAGCTCACAGGTGCTGGGGAGGTCTATGCAGCCCCACATCCAGAGGAGGGGAGGGACCCAGAGGAAGGGGCACAAGGCCACAAAGGGGGAGGCAGACGGAGCTCCTGTCTCCCTGAGCTCAGAGTCCACGCCCGGAGGGGTGGGCAGGGCAGTGGGGGAGGCTGGGAGAGGAAGGGCCAGGTCTCAGGTCCTAGTCCCAGGAGCCTGGACAAAACCCTTGTAGGAAACGACCCCACACACTGTCGTGTTTTAAATGTCCTAACGTAGAAAATGTTAAAGACGTAAGTACAGACATGGAGAACATTCACACAATTCAAAAGCGGCCAGGGCACACAGCCACCTTCCTTTCCCCATTGCGCCGGCCACCGAGAGCCTTTCCAAGACCTCAGCACACCCAGCCTGGGGTCTCCGTCCCAGGACACCATGTGCTTGGACACAGATGGGAGCACGTATACACATTGCTGTCAGATTTTTTTTTGTAAAGCTATGTCATGGAGATTCCTCCATAACTGTGCAAATAGATATTAACGATAACATGGCACGCATTTGCTGGGCACCTACTCTTTGCTGGGCTCTGACCTGTGGCTACTGTGGGAATGAGGCCCAGGCCTCAGGCACTGTAAGCCCCCGTGGGAGCAGGCACACAGCAGGTGCTGGGAGAGCGTCGGGGCTTCAGCAGTTTTTCCTCACCCAATCCTCCGTGCATCCTCTTCCCCCAGGCCACAGGATAGTGATGAACGAAAGCTGGAGCTTGGCAACCGCTCTGGGGGAAACGGGGCTCAGAGACGTTGAATGTGCCAGCCAAGGCTGCACAGGGGCCTGTGGCACAGCGACGCTCAGCGCCAGGCTCCGGTGCCCTCGGGCCAAAACAAGTGGAGCCGAAACCGGTTTGGCTCAGTGGATAGAGCATCGGTCTGCGGACTGGAAGGTCCCGGGTTTGATTCTGGTCAAGGGCATGTACCTTGGTTGCGGGCACATCCCCGGTGGGGGGTGTGCAAGAGGCAGCTGGTCGATGTTTCTCTCTCCTCGACGTTTCTAGCTCTCTAGCTTTTCCCTTCCTCTCTGTAAAAAATCAATAAAATATTTAAAAAAAGAAAAAAAGTGGAGTCGGGGCCTCCCAAATGCGGCTCCAGTGCACTAGGAGTTAGCAGAGCAAACGGAGCGGGTAACACTGAGACACTGAGGGACTGCCAGCGGGTGGCCCGGCAGGGAGGCTGCCCCGAGCAGGGAGCTCTGACCTGGCTTCAGGAAGGAACGGAAGGAAATGGACTCAGAGAAGGGAGGGCAGGTGGAAGAAGTGGTCTTGAGCACGCTCTCGGTCCTTAGGGTCTATCAGAACCTCCTGGGGGCTTTGTTAACTAGATGGTTGCCCTCCCCCAGGAAAACTGACTCAGTAGCCTGGGTGGGGCCTGAAATTTGCATTTCTAACAAGTTCCAGGTGGTGCGCTTATGCTGCTGGTCCGAGAGACCGCCTGCCTTTTGAGAACCACTGGCCTAAGCAGAGGCATGGCGCTGGGAGCGAATGCTTGATGATTAGCCTGACAGGTGAGCTGATTTGCAAAGGGTCCGTGCAGGGAGGCTGGCCCGATTGCTGGGATAATGGGAGGCGCCGTGGGCCTCCTGAAGTCCCACCACAGGTGCCACCTTGAGGGCTTTCGCGCCGTTTCCACAAGCAACAGGGAGTGCTCCCCGCTCTCCAGAGCAGCGGAGGTCAAGAGAGGAAGGTGAACTTGGCAGCCACGCAGGAGCCACACCAGCGCAGCCCCTCTCATCTGACCGCACGGCAGAACTGCCAGCGGGCTCTGCAGAGAAACACGGGTGCCCAGGGCCACGGCGTCAGGGTCCTCCAGGGGGAGCCAGACCGCGGCAATTTTCTGATGCTCCCGAGGGCACCACGCTGCACAGCCGGGGCTGGGAAGACATTACACACAGGGATGCAGAGGGGCGAGCAGGGGGCAGGCGGGGCGGAAGTTCCCCACCGGCCACACATCAAAACCACCTGGGGAACTCCGAACTATTCCGATGCCCAGACCTAGGCAATCAGACCTGTGGGGTGGGAGGGGTAAAAAGCAACCAGACATCAGGATTCCATAACCTTCTCCAGATGTTCCTTCTGCTGTGCATTCTAGGAAGGATGGAGCTCCTAGGGCAGACCAGTGGTTCTCTTAGTGCGGTACCTGGATCTTTGGCATCAGAGTCAACTAGGAACTTGTCAGTAAAGCACATTTTTGGGCCACGCCCGGTTCTATTGAATTAGAAAGCCTCGAGATGGGGCCCAGCAGCTGTTTTTGTTGTTGTTGGTGGTGGTGTTTTGTTAATCCTCTCCAGAGGATATTTTTTCCATTGATATTTAAGGAGAGTTGAAGAGAGAGGGAAAGACAGAAATGTCAGCTGTGAGAGAAACACATCGATTGGTTGCCTCTTGCAAGAGCAGAATCAGGGCCCAGGCCAGGGTGGAGCCTGCAACCAAGGCACATGCCCTCGACTGGAATTGAACCCAGGACCCTTTGATCTGCAGACTGACGCTCCAGCCCAGGGGTGGGCAAACTTTTTGACTCGAGGGCCACAATGGGTTCTTAAACTGGACCGTTGGGCCAGAACAAAAGCAACCTGACCATGCTGGCACTCTCATCTTGGGCTGCTGGTGAAGGAGCGGAGGGGAGAGCAAGAGAACCCTCCGCTCTTTCGGCTCTGAGGGCTGGATACAACAGCCGAACGGGCCGTAGTTTGCCCACGGCTGCTCTAGCCACTGAGCCAGACCGGCTAGGGCCCCTGTGCTGTTTTAACGAGCCCTCCATGTGTTCTGATACACGCTCAAGTTTGAACATCGCCGGGATGAAGCAAGGCTAGGGGAGGAGCCAGGCTCAGAACAGTGAAGAGGAGCAGTCAGACGGACACGGTGGCTGAGCAGCTGGAGAGAGGAAGCAGAGTTAAAACCTTGGCGGTGGGGGTGGTGTACTGGAGCTGTGACCACGTGCACAGGCAGAGAGGGCGCTGAGCTCGTGTAGATTGCTTGCGCACCCGGCCAGGCCTGAGCACTGTGTTTCCTGCCCCTCGGGGCTTCCTGGGAGGTCTTCGTCCTTCCCTGGACCTGCCGCCAGCGGCTGGCAAGTCCCCAGGCCTGACACCGCAGCTTCAGGACCTCGCAGGGCCGTTCTGAGACCCCAGAGCCACTTTCTGGCCAAGTCCCCTCAAATGCGAGAGGGTAACCTGTTCAAGCCGCACAGCTGCCATCAAAGGAGACTGGCTCCTGCAGTCTAAGTTCTTAAGCTCCCTGTCCTGGCCTCCCCGTGCCCCTCCCACTGCAAAGCGGTGCTCCATATCCACATCCTGGAGGAGAGCACTGTGGGCTCACACCTCTGCTGCCTCCCCCTTTCCCCCTGCCCAGGGCACCTCTCCCAAGGTCAGGGAGCAAGGCTAGGTTCAGGGAAGTGGGGCTGGTGGAGGCCTCCTCCCAGCCTGGCCCTCATCACTGCCAGACCCTGCAGGGGCTGCTAGGTGGGGTGAGATGGGAGGGAGGGAGGGAGGGAGGCGGCAGAGGCAGGAGGCCCTCTGGAGCTGATGAGGGGCAATTTTGTTGGGAAGGGAGATAAAGAGGAACATCAAAAGGAGTCCCAGGGCGTGTGGAGAGGGACCGGGTGGATTAAATTCTCTTCCAGCTGGGAGCGCCGATGAGAAGGCTGATAGCTGGCAGCTGCGGGTCCCAGCGCTGAGCAGCAGAGCCCACCCGCCCCTTATCAGGCTGGGGAGCAGGCGCTGCCGGCTGTGGGGGGTTGGCTTTATTTATTTACTTATCGGGAGGGGAAAGGACACTCCTCACCTCCGCCTCCTGCCTCCTCCGCTGGTCCCCACCCCAAGCAGCAGGCCGTGCTTTGCTGCTGGTGACTGAAGTCTTGCCACCCCCCACAGAGGGCAGCAGGATAGCCGGGCATTATCAGCTGCTGCCAGAAGGGGCTGGGTCTCTCCACTCCCCCAAACCTTGCCCCCCCCCCAGAAGTGGAGGGGTGGCTGGAGAGCCGCCCCCCGGAGCAGGCACTCACTGCCCAGAAGCAACCTCCCTGTCTCTGCAGTGACCAGCTCTGCAGCTCTGTGAAAGGACCCAGTGTTGTTTTTCAACTGTTTATTGGAAGGTTCTTCTGGGCTGGGCCTTCTACAGGCATCTGCTTCTTGAATGCTCACACCACCCGAGGCCTACGA
Organism: Vespertilio murinus; assembly: GCA_963924515.1. Lineage (NCBI taxonomy): Eukaryota > Metazoa > Chordata > Mammalia > Chiroptera > Vespertilionidae > Vespertilio > Vespertilio murinus. The sequence goes on along the minus strand of OZ004714.1, from coordinate 39,255,989 downwards.
TGGGGTTTACATTAAGGACGGCCCTTCCCCTTAGAGACTGAGGTTAAGGTTGGCCTGTGGGCTGGCCCGGGGCGTCCTGGGTCCTCTGGGATCCTGGCCTGAGGCTCTCTGACCAGGCTCAGTCATCACCTGCAGGTGGCCTCGTCCCCCAAAGGGAGGCAGGCCTGGCCCCGCCCCCAGACTCCTTCCCTGGACTTGGAGTCTGCAGATGTCTCCTGCACCCCTCTGGCGCTCCCTGGCTCTCCCCACCAGGAAGCACCTGCCTGCTGATGGAGGCGCCCGTTAGCCCCACGGGGATGCTCTCTTCAGCTTTGGTCGGGGCAGTGGCTGGTTGGTGACACGGTGGTGCGATGCAGTGGAGTGAGTAGTGGGAACAGGCCCTGTATCCTCCTTGGGCAACTCACTTCCGCCCCTGGAGCCTCAGGCCCTTCATCTGAGAAGCAGGGAGAGAGAGGCAGGCCGCAGGATTAAGGAGCGGGGTCATCTCTTTGCCCCACCATGTTCTGAGAGCCCTGAGTGCGTTCTTCCTTTGTACCCTACAGGCTAGGGGACCCTCACCCCACCCTACGCTGTGCCTTTAGTTCCTTTAATGGAGAAGAAAGAACGGGGCCATGCAAATGCAGGGTGGGTGAGGGGAGGGCAGCAAGGACCAAGGCGGTCTTTACATGGGAGGCAGGGGGAGGCGGAGGAGGGCTGTGCAGTTGTGAATCAAGATGGAGATGGGCCAGGGACCCCCGAGGCACCCACCGAGTGCTGTGGGCTGGTGGGGGACACCCTCAGCCCACGCTGGGAACAGGGCCGGGGACCTGCAGTGCAGAGGTGGGCCCCAAAGTTGCGTCACCCTCACAGGAAGCCCTGCCCGGAACTTAGGCCTGCCGGGGAAGAGCCCGAGACCAGTGAGTGATGCCAGGGTGCGAAGCCCCGAGCTTCAGAGGTGGCTAAAAGCACACGGCCTGACCCAGCTTTGGGCGCTGCCCTTTTCTGCTCTGTGGTTTTGCCCAAAGAGCTTTACTTCCTTGAGCCTCAGTGTCCTCATCGGCAAGACAGGCTGAATAAAGGCTGTCCGAGAGGGCTGTTGGGTGAGCTGCAACATCTCGGTAAAACGTCTGGCTCAGGGCAAGTGCTCAGTACAGGAGAGTTATTATTGTTCTAGAAGGGAGCGGCCAGGAGGGGCTGTCTCTAGACCCTGGCCGGGAATGAGAGCACCAAGGCTTGGATGTGTGCGGGGATGAGGGGATCCCCCTCCTGGGCAGGGGCCCTCGTTCTCCCTCCAGCCAGCGCTCTGCTGGGCTGGTCCATGCTATTGACAGAAAACCAAAGCCCACTGGAGATGCTTTATCGCTCCTTTGTCTATCCCCTCACTCAATTAACCCCAATCAGATGTGCGTGCCCAAGTGAACCTTGGCAGAAAGCCGGCCTCTCTTCACCCCCATTTCGAAGCCTGCAGCTTCTCCCTCCAGACCCCACGCCTAAGGGGTGGGGGGTGCCACATTTGTCTGGCCCTGCCTCCCGGGGCAGCTTCCCATACCTGGTGCACCAGGCTGCCCCCTGCGAAGTGGGAGCCCAGGGGATGATGGGAAGGAGCCATGTGGTGGTCACTGGCCCCTAACCCTGCCTCAGCCCCCAAGTTCCAAGAGTCCAGGAGCACTGATGCTGGCACTTCATGGGTAATTGATGGGTGAGGGACCACTGTCTGTCTTCTCCTGTTCTCCCACCTCCTCCTTTTCTCCCACCTCCTCCTTTTCTCCCTCCTCCTCCGGCTCTCCCTCCTGCTCCTCCTCCTGCTCTCCCTCCTCCTCCTGCTCTCCCTCCTCCTCCTGCTCTCCCTCCTCCTCCTCCTGCTCTCCCTCCTCCTCCTGCTCCTCCTCCTGCTCTCCCACCTCCCCCTGCTCTCCCACCTCCTCCTGCTCTCCCTCCTCCTCCTGTTCTCCCTCCTCCTCCTGCTCTCCCACCTCCTCCTGCTCTCCCACCTCCTCCTGCTCTCCCTCCTCCTCCTGCTCTCTTCCTCCTCCTGCTCTCCCTCCTCCTGCTCTCCCACCTCCCCCTGCTCTCCCACCTCCTCCTGCTCTCCCACCTCCTCCTGCTCTCCCTCCTCCTCCTGCTCCTCCTCCTGCTCTCCCTCCTCCTCCTGCTCTCCCTCCTCCTCCTGCTCTCCCACCTCCTCCTGCTCTCCCACCTCCTCCTGCTCTCCCTCCTCCTGCTCTCCCTCCTCCTCCTGCTCCTCCTCCTGCTCTCCCTCCTCCTCCTGCTCTCCCACCTCTTCCTGCTCCCCCACCTCCTCCTGCTCTCCCACCTCCTCCTGCTCTCCCTCCTCCTCCTGCTCTCCCACCTCCTCCTGCTCTCAGGCACAGAATTCCAACTCCAGGACCCGCAGGGCCCTTGCCACTCGGTGGGAGCTCAGCCTGCTCCTCCGCTTGTGCGTTCCGGGCTTGACCAGCCATCAGAGCCCGTCCCTCCACCTGGGAGGCGGCCACCTCTCAGCCTGCACCAGGGTGAAGGAATCAGCCCTCGCTTCGGGCTCTTGCCCACCTGACGCCCCTCACAAGCCCCTCTGTGCTTTGGGCCCGTGCTCAGCATGGCCTAAGGTCTGGACCCCGTTTTCTCCGGATCTGCCATTCATCCCTGTGTGACCAGGCAAACCCTCGGTTCTCGCTGAGTCTGTTCCCCCATCTACACAACGGGAACTACGGACTGGGTGACTCACCGAGAACCCACTGGTACCTGCTGTGCGCTTCCAAACTGCTCCTGACTCCTCTCCCTCTCGGCATCTTCTCTTACTCTGTTCATCTTTGTCTCTCCTTCATGTCCTCTCCTCCCTCTCTCCTCTCTCTTTCCTTCTTCTACCCTTCCTGCTCTTTCCCACCTCACCTTTCTATTTTCCATTTCTCCCTCTCTCCTTTACCATCTACCTCAATTTTTCTCTCTCCTCCTCCTCCTGTTGACCCCTTTCCTTCCCCCCCGCCCCCTCCCTGTGTCTGTCCCTCTCTACCAGATCCCTCCCCCATCCCCCTTCCCCCTCCCCCTCCCCCTCTTCCAGGTTATCTGCTGGATTCCACACACGCCTGCACAGACGGGATCAATCCCAGGCTGCCTTGCCTTCAGCTTATCTCTGCTCCAAATGATTGATTTTCCCTCTTTAAGAGTAATTTGCTGGTGAATTCCATGTATTGCAAAAACCCTTGTGAAACCTAATTCAATCCGATTGGCATCTGGCACTTGGGGGAAAGAATACTAGAGAGCTGTCAATTTCACCCCACGGCCGTGTGTACAGGAGGCGTGTCTAGAGCAGGGGTGCAAGGTGGGCGGGTGCTCTTCCCCTGTGCATGTGCACCTCCCCTCCCCGCCCCTCCCCCTCAGAAAGGACCTTGTCCATTGGCCTGCCAGCCCCAGCTCTTCTGGGAAATGAATTATAAGGTGCATTGGGCACTGCATTCAGGTAAATGAGGCTCAGGTGCTTTCAAATTGCGTTTTCCCAGTCCGCACCCCGGTGCACTATGGGAAACTCCCACTTCCAAAGCCCGGTGACACCTGACCACCTGCCTCTCTCCTGACCCTCTCTCCGTGCCCCCCCCTTCCCAATTTTCCCGGCTGAGTCCCACCTCCAGGGATCCAGCAAAGCTCGTGTCAAAGGTGGTAGATCAGCCCTGATCTCTCTTTTCCACATCCCAGGCTTGTTCGGCTCAGAGCCTCAGTTTCTCTCCTCTGGGAGTAGGCCACCTCTCAGGCCTGAATCAGATGATGGGGCACCAGCTGTCCCAGTTTGCCTGGGACTGAGAGGGTTCCCAGGGCTTAGCACTTGCAGAGCTAAAACCTGGGCACTCTCGGGCAAACCATGAGAGCTGGTCCCCAGCTCCACCAGCTGGGCCTGAGAGCCTAAGTAGGGGTTGACTGGCACCACTGCCCAGGCCTGGAGGTCCTGCCCTTGGCGTAGTAAACAAGGGGTTCTAAGCATCTAGTTCCAACCACACTACCCCGGGTCCTCCAGGTGCTCCCCAAAGGCTGAGCTGACCTCAGGCCCAGGGCCCCCTGCAGCTCACTCACAGGCCTGGCCCTGACCAGACAGGACGGGTGCACAATGGGCCGGCGGCTCTTGCTCAGCCCTGGAGGCCATTGCTCCGGGCGGGTCCTGTCTGGGGAGGGCTTAGTTGCCAGCTGAGGACACCAGATACGGCAAAGCTAACGGTACCCACCCCCAGAGTTGGAACCAGCCACTCTGACCCCATTCCTTTGCCGCAGGTGAACAGCCATTTGTGAGAAGGGTCGATCTTGGGCTGCTGTGGCCCAGTGGGTACTGCCTGAAATAAAATGGCGTTAGGGGGACTGGCCAGGAGGGCAAGGCTCCCCTTCACAGTGTCTGTGGGCGTGGCCACAGGCCAGCGTTATGTGGGGGGCCTGGGTGACAGGGACCTTTCCAGGCCCACACATACCGGGTGCTGTCATGTCACCTGGACTGGTAACTCACACAGAGGACAGAGGGGGCCACGCAGGATTTATGAGGCCTGGGCTCTTAATTCCAGGACAGCACGTTCCACTCCCCCCCGAAATCCCGAGGAAGTGAGGCCACACCCCCTCTGCCTTCCCTTTCTCCCTCCTGCACGTGCCCCTGTTTGCAAGGCACCTACCCCAAGAGGAAAGCTTAACAATCCCTTCCCAATGGACCCGCTGGGTAGCCCAGGCCCACTTCCCATCGCAAGGGGCCACTTTCCTAATGGTGAAGGTCTGCCTTTCTGATCAACGTGGTCCTCACCCCGATACCCGGCTTCAACCTCCTCCTTCCCTCAACTGGCAAACTCCACCCTGGAGTTTGGGCTGGGGTCTGGGAGGGGGGCTCAAGTGGGGTGTAAGTGTCCTCAGTAGTGCAGGGAGGAGAGTCCAATTTGCAGGGAAAAGGGTGTGCATCCCCGTCTGCTCCAAGCCCAGAATTGTCCCTCCGTCTCTCTGGGGTCCCTTCTGTCTGGGGAGGGACACCTGATCTGAGGGACAGGGCCTTGCGGGAGGAGGACGAGTCTTGATGGCTGGCCGAGGGGCACCCACACTGAGGACCTTCTGCCCGGGTCCTCGAGGGGCCTCTGCCGGGAGCAGAGAGGGGCTGGGGCAGAGCTAGGAGCTGGGCCTTGCATGCAGCAGCTGCCCGGCGCTGCCTACTTACCGTGCTAAAACTATTTCCCTGTTCCCACAGAGAGAGAAATGTGTGGCCAGGCAAAGAAATCTAACTGCTTTATGGAAATCAGGAGGGGGACACTGCCTGCTGCTAATCCCTCCACTTGGTATTCCTCTGCCTCTCCACTAGCCAATCCATCTTCCCGCGCCTCTGCGTGGCGGGGCGCTGAGAGGCTGGAGCGCCGGAGGGAGGGAGAGAACCCCGGAGCTGCCGTGCTTCTGTGACCTCAGGTAACCTATCTGCTCGCTGGGCTGCCTGTCACATGAGGGCTCCATTGCCCGCAGGAGGCCTCAAGGACAGAGATCATGACCATTTAGAGGCCGTGGGCCTGGGAGTCCTAAGTCCTGGGAGCCAAGAAAGTGGGCAATTTCCTCTTCCTTCCCTTCCTAGCTTTCTGCCAGGTGAAGCGGCCCCGACTCAGGCCCCCTTCCTTGTGAACAAAGACACCCCCAAGTGCCCTAAGAAAGGGTCCTGGGCTGAGTGAGGGTGCTGAGCCCCAGGCAGGTGGGTGACTATGCCGAGAGACAGCCCCTCACGTCACTCAGCCACCAGTGGGCGTCCCAGAGTCAAACTCAGGCACAGCTGCCCAGGCCTGCAAAGAGTCCGTCCTACGTGATACGTCCCACGCCTTTCAAGGTACGCGTGCATTGGCCAAACAATAGCTATAGCTGAATGGACAAAGGCATAAATGCATAAATGAATGAGCTCCATGGGCGTATCTGCTAATGTGTGGGGGTGAGAAAAATCAGAGCGAAGACAGGGATAGAGGAAGTGCAGAGAGGGGGGCAAGAGAGATAAGCGGATTCTAAGAGAAACTAAGAGACAAATCGGAAAGAGAGAAGATATATATCTAAGGAGCTAACATGAGGTAAAAATGAAGAAACCTGCAGGCCTGGCCACGGCCCAGCAGGGTGAAGGCAGATGGCGGCAGCTCCCACCTTCCTGTCCTCCTAGCCTGCCGCTCACAGCGCCGGGACTCCAAACTCTGGCCTCATTCCAACCACTCCCTTTCCCACATGCCCACACGCAGCCTCTGGCCACTCGCTTTGTCCGCCGTTACCCTTGGTCACTGTCTTCGTGATTAGCCAACCCAAAGCACACGCTGAGGATATCACTCGTGCTCAGGAGCCACCAATGGCTCCCCATCGCCTGCTGAATTAGGGTCAAACCCACGGGGTACTCAAGGCCCCCGCCCTCCCTCCTCGGCTCTGCAGTAGGGTTGTATTACAAACTTGCACAATTAAATGACAGTGGGAGGAGGATGGTGCTGGGTCTAAGAGTCCACCAGTGCTGCTCTTTGTGCTGGAACCTTTCACCTCACCTTTGGGTGGGGAAATGCGGGAGTGGAAGGCTGGGCGAGTGGAGAGGTCTTCAATAATTGGTAATTTTTATATCAACATGCAGTGAAATAGACATGTTGGGGTATACAGTTCTATGACTTTAACACATGGATGGATTTGTGTTGCCCTGTCACAACCAGGATACCGGACAACCCCCAAACCCCAAGAACTCTCCTATGCCTTCCATCTACTATCACCTCGGCTACCCAAACCCCTGCTCACCACTGATCGGTCCTCCATCTCTCGTTTTGTCTTTGGAGAGTGTCATGGGACCTCGCAGGATGCAGCCTTTGAGGCTGGCTGCTTCACCCGCATACCGCCTTTGAGATCCCACTTCTCACTTCACCTTAGTGTCTGCTCACCCAAGCACAGCGCCATCCCTGTGGGCATGGGACCGAGTTATCACAGCTGCATGGACCACAGAGCTTGGGGAGCCCTGCATCCCACTCAGGGCTGAGCCGAGGGTGTGCCAGGGGAGGGCATTAAGGCAGGTGGGAGAAGAGGGTCAAGTGGATTAAAAAAAAAAAAAAGCCTGTAGGCCTGCTCGGTGAATCTGAGAGGATGTGGACATTCCCTGATGAGAGTCATTATGCTGAGAACAGAAAGTAAACCAGGTTCACGTGGTAACTGACGACCGGGCTGGGAGTTAGGGCAGGCTGCCTCCGCCCTCCCACTGCCTCCATCCTCCTCTGGTCGCCTAGTGCAGTGGTCGGCAAACTTATTAGTCAGCAGAGTCAAATATCAACAGTACAATGATTGAAATTTCTTTTGAGAGTCACTTCTGTACAAGGGCCATGAAGTTTCAACAGCAGTTTGCCGACCCCTGGCCTAGTGCTCCCTCTGAGTCCTCTCCTACCTCGGGGCAGCTCCTTCTCAGTGTCTTTACTGGCTCACCCTCACCTCCCTAACATTGGGGGTCCTGGGGGCTGCTCAGCCCCAGCCCTGCTCTCTGCTCCACCCACACCCCACAGGCAATGAGCCCAGCTAGACCTGTGGCTTTATTATTATTACTTTTAATTTTCCCATTGATTCCTAGAGGGAGTGGAAGGAAGGAAGAGAGACACACAGAGAGAAATACTGATGGGTTGCCTCCGCAGACACTCTGACCTGGGTGGGGCCAGGGATTGAGCTTGCAACTGAGGTGCATGCTCTTGACCCTGGGACCCTTCGGTCTGAGGGAAGACACTGTATCCACAGAGCCAAACCGGCGAGGGCGTCACCCTGTGGCCTTATAGACAGTCCAGATGCTGGCCTGGTGATGCTGCCATTTCCATCTCCAGCCATAGCCACAGTGGGGTGGTGGGAGCCTGCTTGGCTCCTGCTAGATTTCCAGGCTCTGGGAGTGCCCGTGAGTCACACTGGTGGTGGAGCTGGGCTGTGGTAGGAGCAGCTACATCACAGAAACCCACGCGTTACACATGAGGAGCCCCGCCTGGTGGGTCCTTACCAGCACAGCCCTCTGCCTTCTGGGCACTCCGTGTGGTGTCTGACAAGCACGTCACACAGAACACGCTGGAAGCTAACCGTGAGTTCCACCTTCCCCTCCGAGCCTGCTGCTTCTCCGTCTCAGGAAGTAAGAGCTCCGTGTTTCTAACTGCTCAGGTCAAACACCCCGTGCAGTCATCCTCACCTCCTTCCTAGGCCACCCCACGCACATCAACAAATCCTACTGCCTCTCCCTTCAACCGGGCCCAGGCGCTGACCACTGCACTCTCCACAGCGCCTACAATCACCCTCCTGCCCCGTGTTGTCTATTCACCCTGGGCAGCCAGAGTGTTCCTTAAAAAAAAAAATTGTTAGGAAATTCACCGTTTTAACACCAAAAGCATACAAAATCCAGAGGTTTTTGGTATATTCGTGATATTGCAACTACCACCTTTATCCGATTCCCAAACATTTTCTTCTCTCCAAAAGGAATCCCCATGAGTGCTCACTCCTCATCTGCCTCCCCAGGTCCCTATAATCACTCACCTGACTCCTTTCTGTGGGTTTGCCTCTTGTGGACATTTCATACAAATAAAATGATACATGACGTGGCCTTTTGAGTCTGGCTTCTTTTACCACGCACAATGTCTTCTAGGTTCACCCGTGTGGGAGTATCTATCAGTACTTCACTACCATAATCTATATAATAAAAGCCCCAGTGACTGTCACGGCAGACCGACCAGGTCGCTATGATGCGAACTGACCACAGGGGACACACGTTCAATGCAGGAGCTGCCCCCTGGTGGTCAGGGCAGGGGGAACGCTGCTCAGTTAGAAGCCAGGCTCAGGGCTGGTGAGCCCAGCGGTGGTGGCGGGAGCCTATGGGGTGGGCCTAAGCCTGCAGGTGGACATGCCAGCGAGGTCCTGGACTGTGAAAGGGTGCAGGCAGGACTGAGGGATCACCCCCCCCCCCCCTCCAGTGCACAAACGTTGGGCCTCCGGTGGTTGAATAACATTCCACTGTGTGGCGAGACAACATTCGGCTCTACCCACTCCTCCGCTGATGGGCGTCGGGTTGTCTACACAGAGCATCCCTTTGGAGTGTCAATCAGATCAAGTCCCTAGCTCCCTGCTCACTACCCTCAGGTGGCTGCCTGCCTGCCTCCCTCCTGTGAATGCCAAGCCCCGCCAGCGCGCCAGCGGGGCTGACCTCCTCTTCCTTTCCTGGAGCGCAGGCCACTGTGCTTGCTGTTCCCCTGCTTAGTCTGCCCGCCCTCCCGATGTCCACATGGCTCGCCCCCGCTTCGCTGAGGCCTCTCCTCAAATGTCATCTCATCAGAGAAGCTCCCCCTCCCCCTCCCCCTTCCCAGGGCTCCCTTCAACCCCTCGCCTGGCTTTGTTTTCCTCCATGGTTCACACACCCCCCGACCACACACATGCATGGACTTGTGCGATTCTTTCGTCGGCCACCCCCGGACCATAGCTGTCTGAGGCCTGGACTTGGTGCTCACTTGGTGCCTAGAACCGCATCCAGAACACAGGAGCCGCTCAACAAATGCTCACTGAATAAATGGACTAACAGATGAATTCCCACCTCCCCGCTCAGTTCAACAGCCTCACGGGGCCTCCCTCACTTCTTCCTGCCCAGGCCTGGGCGCGCCACGCCTGTGCTTCACGCTCACTGCATGCGCTCTGTGCTCGGCGACTTACGAAGGAGGTTCCTCTTCGAGCCTCGCTTTGCTCCTGAGAGCAGAGCAGAGCAGAGCAGAGCAGAGCAATCTATCTGTCGACACGGGACTCAAGTCACGACCAAGGAGCAAAACCTGCTTGCACTGGCTAACCCACTGTCAACGTACGACGCCCTTGGGCCTGACCATTTCTTCTTCCTCTCAATTCCTTTCTCACCCGAAGTGGGTGACAGATGGAGAAGGAGGCCTGGGGACGGAGAAGGGAAGTTCTCCACCACCCTCTGCCTTCATGGGCAGTGACAGCACTACCATGGAAAGCTTGCTTTGCCAGGAAGGGCCCCCTTGCCCCTCCCTCCAGATCCTGCACTGATGCCGCCTCCCAGGGCATGGAGCCTGCGGTGCCCAGGCAGGCGGGACAGGGTGCTGGCTCCGGGGAGGAGGCTCTGTGCCCTCCTTGGCGGCCCACCCTCACCACAGCTGCCGGGTAGGATCTCCAGCCCCTGTTTCTTTCTTTCTTTCTTTTTTTTAAAATATATTTTATTGATATTTTACAGAAAGGAAGGGAGAGAGACAGAGAGCTAGAAACGTCGATGAGAGAGAAACATCGACCAGCCGCCTCTTGCACACCCCCTACTGGGGATGTGCCCGCAACCAATGTACACGCCCTTGACCGGAATCGAACCCGGGACCTTTCAGTCCGCAGACCGACACTCTACCACTGAGCCAAACCGGTTTCGGCTCCAGCCCCTATTTCTTGTTGATTAGGGTGTTTCCCAGCCCACAGGCACAGCGATGGGGTGAGACACTTGGGTACAATTCACACTGGAGCTGTGCTTAGCGTTACTCTTTGTGACAGGGGCACGGACAAAACACACCATCTGTTGCTGCTGTCAGGGCCACTGCGAGAGGCGGCAAAGGGGCAGGGGGGGAGCATGGGAGGAAGAAGCCATGTTCTAGGGTGGGACTGGGCTCACTGGTGCCCATGGCAAAGGGGCACCACGGTAGGCATGAGCCAGCCAAGGGGCAATTGGGAGAGGAAGAGGGATGGACAGTGAGGCTGTTGATCCTGCTCGGCTCCCAGTGGGGGTCTTCAGGAAGACCAGCCGCTGCTCTCAGGGAGTGTGACTCCCATGATAAAATGGCTCCCACTCTCTCCCATCCACTCTGTTCTGCTCACGAGCGTGGGTGGTGGTGGGCATGGGGAAGGAGACCACCGCCAGGGAGCTGGGTGAGAGGGGACTGACCCCCAAGTCCCATGACCTCCAGCTGCTGGGGACTGAGCCGAGGGCACAGGGGCGGGAGCTCGTGAAGGGTGGGCCCTGGCATTGGGGCTGCCAACGAGGCTGCCCGCTTCACACCTCGCCAGTGTAAACAGCATGCTCATTAGATTACAAATGAGACTCAATTAGGAGGTGCCCACACCCCGCCGAGGACACCCTCCGGTCCTCAGGGAGGCTGGAGCTTAGCACGGAGAGAGGAACCACACCGCGGGATGCAGCCATGCACAGAGAAATCCTCATAATCATCATCGTGGCCATAAGAGCCTCCGCGCAGGCGACTGGGGAGAAATTAATGGGAAAAGCGCAGACGGGGCTGCCCCGCTCCCCTTGGCTTCCCGTCCGGAGCGGCTGCTTTGAAGTCGGCACATACTTTCCTGGAGAGCCTACTCTTGGGGGAGAAACCCTGGAAACGCGAGCCGAAGCTGAGACAACCGAGGACTTTCCAACGGACCCCTGCCCACCACCACCAGGGAAGAGGCGGGTGGGTGCTCACCCAGGCCCCTCAGACCCCAGGGACCGGCTCTGCGGGCATCGCTTTGGGTGGACACTATGCAGCAGAACCAGCGGAGCCGTTGAGAACCAGGAGCCGCCAGGACGACGCTCTGGCTGGGGGCATGGGGACAAGCTCGCCCTCCCTCCTCCCCGCTCTCCTTCACGGGGTGAGCGGTGTAGAATGGTGGAGGCGTTTCTCCATTTCCCTTGTACCTCCTGGAAGGTTCGAGATTCCCAGCCAGATCCCAGTTTCCTCCCTTAAGGAGGGAAAGAAGGGCCTGGACACCTGAGCACCACACCACCACACACCCACAGAGAGGGCAGGAGCCTGCGTCTGCCCTCTCGTCCCTGCTTCTCAGGTTTGGGTTCTAGTTTAAGTTGCTTTGGAAAACTGGCAAAGCAGCGGTCTGGGCCCTGGGACACCTCAGCAGGCCAGATGAGTGAGGCAGCTGGAATCGCTCCCTGGTGGCCAGGTGCTGTGTTTCCGGGTCTCTACTGAGAAGTAGGTCCTGGCGGTGGACTGAAGGGCCCAGCTGAGCAGTGGCCTGGAGGGTCCGGACCAGAAAATGGACCCTCTGCTGAATGTGTGACATGGAGCAAGTGTCCTCCCTGCTCCCGCCCTAGTCTACCCCACCCCACGGGGGTGTGTGGCCCAGACCCCACTCGGAACAGTGAGATGTGGGCCGGAGGGAGGCAGCCTGGGCAGGAGCCAGCCGAGGATGGCAGTCAGTGAGCACGGGGATTAAGGAGGGGTTCAATCGTTTATGGGGCCATAGATCCCCCCCCCCCGAACAGTATGGGGAAGCCCTTTCTCAGGATAACATTGTAAATTGTATAACATAGAACAAAACCACAAAGTCAACTAATTATTTCAAAATGCAGTCACCGAAGTATTTTCAAAGGGTACTATGGTAGAATTATGTGCTTAATATATATATATATATATATATATATATATATATATATATAATTGATATTTTACAGAGAGGAAGGGAGAGTATAGAGAGCTAGAGATGTCAATGAGAGAGAAACATCGACCAGCTGCCTCTTGCACAACTCCTACCGGGGATGTGCCCACAACCAAGGTACATGCCCTTGACCGGAATCGAACCTGGGACCTTTCGCAGACCGACGCTCTACCACTGAGCCACACCGGTTTGGGCGAATTATGTGTTTTTTAATGCGTTAACCAATGCGATTCGGCCAGGGGTCTACTCTATGCTGTAATGTCAAAGCAGTGACGAACGTGAGTGGCATTTTGAGATCCCCAGGACACCTGTGCTAGGTGAAAATATCCTCGATTTCCCCTGGGGTCAAAGTCACAGGCACCACGAATGCCACCGTGGTTTCATTTGTTCATAAGGAAAGGGAGTGGCTCAAGTTCCGGGAGAGGCGAGTGGAGATAAAGATGCGGCGTTTTCTCCACCCGGGGCCACGGATGCCGGGGTGCCATGGGCCCCTCTGCCGGGGCTGGAACGAACCCCTGGCCGGCAGGAAGCCTGGGAGGGGCCGCGGGAGGAGGGGGCCCAGAAACCGCGGGCCGGGCAGGCTGACTCCGGGAACCAATGCGGAATTAAATCTAGATAAACACGGGGGTGCGGGCTGGGCTCTCTGACGGGCCTGGAACCCACGTGGGGAGGAAACGGAGGGCGATGGAGAAAAGCAGCGCCAAGATGAGAAATCCTCCCGCCCTGCGCACAAACCCCGCACCGGGGAATACGGCTTTTCTCCCGTCATCTGCTCGCCTTCATTTACTTGTTTGGGGATGTTCTCTCCTTGGGGAGGTGGGTCATTCTCTCTGCTTTTCCGTTGCCCCTCAGACAAATGAATGGTGTCATCTCCCGCCTGAAACGGGAATTGGCTCCTGCCAGAGGCGTCCCCGCTCACCCCTGTCGGGCAGGCGCCCCTCCTGGCCTCGCCTCCCCCCTCCGCCTCCTCACAGCTGCGCTGGAGGTGGGAGGCCCACCGGGTAGGTGGGGGCCAAACTTGTGAGGAGATTGGGGAGCCCGGAAACACATGCAAGCAGCACAGGAGGGAGAGTTCAAGGCCAAGCTCTGAGACCCACGGATCTGTGCGACCTTCGGGAAGCCCTTGGAGCTCTCTGGGCCTTGACTGCTCCTCGCTGAAAGGGACACAATGCAGAGAGCCCTCCGGGCTGGGGCAATACAAACAGTCAAACGTTACACCCTCAGAAGAGCCTGGGAGGCGGGTACCCTTACTGTCTCCCTTCTGCAGATGAGAAGATTGAGTCAGAGAGGATAAATTAGCTCCCTAAGGTCACACAGATCCAAAGTGGCAGCGCCAGGGTTTGAACCCAGGCAGTCTGGCTTTAGGCACTCCAGCTGCTTCCCTCTCCCCAACCTGTGGGACCCCGTAAGCGGCACACGGGCAGGCTGGGAGAGGGTGGGGGGAGATGAGCCCACAGAGTGCCTGGCCCCGGCCCGAGGCAGGGAGCAGAGGCCTCCGGAGCAAGTTTGGGGAAGGGAGGATGAACCGACGTCGGGGTGGCAGTGAAGAGGGAAGCCAGGTGGCACCTCCCCTCCTCTGGGACCAAACGAATGCCTGACCTCGAATCAGACCGTGACCTCCTGGTTCATAGGTAGAGGCTCAACCACTGAGCCACACCGGCCGGGCAGAATGGGGACATGACTTGCCTGGAGCCACTCTGTGGCGGGGCCCGGCCTCTGTGTTTTTTTTCTACCACCTCCCATCGGCGGCTGGGTGGGTCTGGCCACAGAATACTGTGGTCAGAGTTCAAAATCCTGAGCCCATTTTACCTTGGGGTGGTGGGGGGTGAGGGGGGGGTGGGGGTGGGGGGCTCTGTCTCAAAGACTCAAGGCGGCCACTCCGTGTCCTCCTGGGACGAGTGCTGCAGGCAGTTTCTCTTGGGCTTTTCAGGTTTCATTATAAGGGGACGGGTCCTGGGCTTCTTGCAGACACCGAGGAGGAAAACGGCTGACGTGCACAAGAGCCTCCGGCCAGGTGCCGGCTGGGACCCGCGGCCAGGGCAGGCGGGAGTCTTGTGCGTGGGAGGCTTTCCTGCCTCTACCTGCTTCGGCCCCCACAGTCCATTTCCAACTCAGCAATCAGGTGGCTCCGAAAGACAGAGGACTCAGGGCATGCCAGCTCCCTGCTCCCCCTGTGTTCCGCATCCTGCCTCTGGAGGGTTGGGGGAAGGGGAGGCAGGGAGTGTGGGGGGCCATCCAGGGGGCAGGAAACACCTCCGTGTGCTGGCGAGGCCTGGCCTGGCGTCTGCTGGTGACCGCGGCCTGGCCTCCTCCTGCTCCCCAGCTCCCGGCCACAGGAGCCCCTTTTCTGCTCCCTGAAGATGCCAGGCCCTTTCCACATCCCTCTGTCCCGTGGGGAGAATGCTCAGCGCCCCAAGGCTGCCTCTCAGCACCAGCACCCTGCTCTCACCGCACCTCCTTGGAAGGCCTACTGGTACCACTGAGTCAAACCCCCCCCCCCCCCAAGGCCACGACTCCCCCTGTCCACTGATTTGGTGACTTTCATTCCCACCTGCAACGATGCGGGTGCTTATTCCTCCACTTCCCCACCGGAGTCACGGAGGCTCCAGGAGGTCAGAGGTCACATCTCCAGCACTGTTCCCCCAATGTCGGCAGGGGTACAGTGCTGGGGTACAGTGCTGTTTGTGGAGTGAATGAACGCATACCTCTCGCCTCTCCTCCTGTGCAAATTTCAATCTAGTCCCTCAGAAAGGCGGCGGGGAAGAGGTGGGGGCAAATGAATGAGGTCTGAAGGCCATTCTGAAACTATTCCAGTTTCCGGAAGCAGCCAGAACCAGGCAGAAGAGGCCTCTGTGGGGGAATGCTGGAGCCCCACTCCCCACTCTAACCCGGTTCCTCTACGAAAATGCTCTCCAGGACAACCGCAGGCATATCCTGCGAGGCGGTGGGTCAGAGCGAGGCAGAAACGAAGTGGATCAAATGCTCCCAACTCCTGATGTGCAGGAAGGGGTGTCTCCCGGCTGGAGGCAGGTGAGAGGAACTGAGTTTCCAGTTACCTGAGTCCCCTGGGAGGGGTCGTGCATAATGCAAAAACAGTGTTTAAAAGCACACCCTATTGCTGGAGTTTGTAAAGCAACCAGAAGCCTGGATGGCCCCCGACACTTCCTGCCTCCCCCCAACATCCCAGAGGCAGTATGCAGAACACAGACAATCCACTTGCTTCTAAGGAGAAAAAGGTCTGAGAACAACTGAACGGAACATCTCAACCATCCCCATAACCCCACTGGTGCGGACGGGGCCAACAGGACAGCTGGGGCTGGCTCCGCTGTAGACAGGACTGGGGAGGGGAGAGGAAAGGAGGGGAGGAGGCACAGGCAAGATCAGGAGAGGAAAAGTTAAGTAAGTGGAGAAAATGCAAAGACCATGTTGGGGGCAGGCGCTGGGCACGGAGAGGGTGGCACCTTGGCGAACAAGCGTTTGGCTCGCTTCCTGCGGCTTCCCTGCGCCCGAGGAAGGACAGGGGGCCGCCCGCAGGGGAATGAGGCTGCCACAGCCTCTAATTTCAAACTCAGAGATGGGCTCCCACACCAAGGCTGACTCCTGGGGCCTCTGCCTTGAGATGATTTTTTTTCGTCTGGTGTGATTTGCATTACAACCGTTTATTTGCATCTCAACTGTCACACAGAATAAATGGGTTGTTGGTTCCAGCCCACCCTGTCCCTTCCTTCCCTGGCTTCTGTGAGTTTTCTATAGCCGAGAAAATAAGAAGAAATTACTCCCGCAGACTCGACAATGAGGATGGAGTCCTTGGGAGACAGGAAGGGCCTCTCTCAAAGCCCCCGGCCGCCTGGAGTGGCCGGGCAGAGCCTGAGATGCAGCAGGAAACGGAGTAGAACCCTTGCAGCGGAGAGGATGCCAGGACCATCTTAGTCTTTGTGGTTTAGATTGGCGTCCTTATTAGGAACGACGGCTACAAAGTGCTGACTGGAAGGGCCAACTGCTTCCTCCTTCCCTTGCTGTTTGCCATCAGCACTCTCTACTGCCCCAAAGGGGACGTTAGGGGTCACCTTCCTACACAAACGTGGCCAGGAGCTGGGCTTCACCACAACAGCCCTGAGCGATGGCCAGTTTGGGTTGCGGTGTCAGTCAATCTGCTTTAACCCCACTATACTGACGTGCCCCCCAAGTGCCGGGCACTGGTCTACACTGGTGAGCAAAAGCACGCCTGCCCCTGCCCGTAGCTCATTCCGGCTAATCGGGAGACAGACATTAGCTCCTCACACTAATGATGCAAGATCACGGTCATGGGAGCGCAAGGGAGAATGACACGGCTCCACAGCATCGGTGACAAAGGGGCCTCTCCTCTCCACAGGCCTCTCCTCCTCCAAGTTTGCTCAATGGACACGTTTTCCTGCCACACTTAGCAAGTCCAGAGTCACCTTCCACTCAGACACAAGCCCCAACAGACGTATTCTCTCATCAGAAAGGAGGCTGGGAGGAACGACGATTAGAAAGCCTCTTGTAAGAGTTGCCCGAGTGCTCTCTGAGTTTTCAGCGGCCTCTGCCTTTTCCGTTCCTGTTGGCAACGAGGCCGAACGCTCCAGCCTGGGACCCCGGGCCTGACCCTCGGCACCGGGTCTGGGCCTGGGGCGCAGGGCCCTGGGGTGTTGGCGAGAGGAGACATCAGAGATGAAGAGAGCAGGCAGCTTAGAGGGCAGTTTGACCCTCCCTCGTATTTAGCAAGTGGGCCAGGACCACATGGAGGGGGGTGGGGTGGGGTGGTGCAGGTGCAGCTCTATTGGGAGCCCAGAGGACCAGATACCCTTAGGGTGGGACGGTCTGGGCCTTGGGGCTGAGGCTCCTCCGGGATAGTTCTCTTCCCGCACCTCACTGTGCCCGGGAGAAGGGGAACCCCGTGCAGAGGAGGGGAGTCCGTCGCTGGCCACCTCCCCGGGGAAGACAGGGGGACGGTCCCTAGCTGTGCTGGATCCCGTGTCTACAGCAGGCGAGCTGGTGCCTGTGCCCGGGTGGGGAGCCGTCGCTACAGCAGGCTGTACCCAGACACCCCTTAAATTCCTGTAGATGCCTCAGAAAGGGCTTCCAGCAAACAGAGTCTGAGATAAAACCCAAGCAGTCAGGGTGACCCTGGAACCCCTACCCCCACCCCGACCAGTCACGGTGAGCAGGGCCTGGGGGGTTCGGGACCTGCTGGTGGTGACGCTCCCTGAACCCCTCTGGTTAGCACTGTGTGTGGCAGGTACCGCACCAGTTCCTGTGCGTGAATCACGGGGTCCCCTCCCCTCCATATCCCTGTTTTGGGAACCCCTGTGGCAGACACAGATGGATGGCTGCCTCCCCACATTCGCAGCCTCCTGGCAGCGGGGTGGGGCACGCAGCCAGCTCTGGCGGATGGGCGCACTCCGGGACGAAGCACAGAGGAGCCGGTGCTCAACCCCCCAGCTGACCCCGCCCTGCTGCAGGGGCCAATGGAACTGCAGGGTGCACCCGGGTATGCCGCTTTTACACAGAAGAGTGAAGCAAGGCTCAGAAAGGGCCAATGACTCACCCAAGGTCACAGAACTGGCAAATGGCTCGGCGGGACTTGAACACAGGCCCCATCCGATTCCAGAGATTGGGCCCTGAACACCACACAAGCTGCCTCCCCTCTGGGTTGCCTCTAAAATTAAACCCAAATTCCTTGACTGGCATCTAAGGTGTGCCCCAGCCGCTACTCAAACCCTGCGTCAGTCACATGGTTCACCACCTGCTCCCTCCATCCACTTGCAGGCGGCCCCCTCTGGGCCTCTCTGTGGGCCGCTGCCCGCCCCGCCGGCCCTCCTGCCCTTCGGTGCGCTATCTGATTTACGCCCCAAGGCTCAGCCCTCCCCCGCCTCTTGTCAGAGAGCCTTTCCCAACTCCTGGCCCCTACGTCCCCTCCCTCGCCGAGCTCAAGGCCTCGCTGGTGGCTCCCTGGGCCTGGGCCCACACGCCAGTACCAGCCTCTCTGCTCTCCTGGGCTGTTGTTATACCCACTTATCACCACTTTCTAAACATTCTGCATGTCTGTATATGTCTTATTCTATTTATTTATATTTCTAAATTCTCACATTTTTATTGATTCTAGAGAAAGAGGAAGGGAGAGGGAGAGAGAGGGAAAGAAACATCGATGCAAGAGAGAAACATGGATCGGTTGCTTTCTGTACGCGTCTGGACCTGGGATCGAACCTGCAACCTGGGTATGTGGCCTGACTGGGAATCAAACCCTCAGCCCTTCAGTGCACGGGACAGTGCTCCCACCAAATGAGCCACAGCGGCCAAAGCTTGTGTACGTTTTAAAAGGTCCATACCACCTTTGTGTAAACACACTTGGGTCGCTGGGAAAGGACCATGGGGTTACGCTTCCTGAATTCCCTCAAGGGGCCAAATATAGATCCTTGTAAACAGTAGGTGCTTAATGCATACTTTAGTGATCAGACAGATGGGTCTGAAATGACTTAGAAGGAGATGGAGGCATGTGCATCCATGTGGGTGCTTGTGTGCACACACTGAAACAGCTTTTGTAGACACAAGAGCACACACACACACACACACACACACACACACACACACACAGGAACTGATCTGCCCCTGAGGCTCTGAGTCCTAGCAGGGGACCATGTCCAGTTGAGAGAAGCTGGCAGGGAGGTAGGGCTAGTTGAGAGGAGAGGGATGTGGGAGGTAGGGCTTCGGGGGAAGGGGGAGGGGATGGGCAGGCAGGCATGCTGGGCGGTTTCAGAGCAGTGGGAGTGGAGAGGGGCAGGAGGAGCGAGGAGAGGGCTGGGCCAGGGCAGGAGCCCCGAGTGAGGAGTCATTGCAGGAAGGACCTCTGGCTGGGAAACCTAACGGAATTCCTGAGCTGAGTGGGCTGGGGGAGCGGCAGTGATAAACCAAAGTCCCGTTGACAATTGTGGCTGTGACGGGTGAGGGAGAGACGCCACAAGGAGGGGTTGGGGAGGAGGCAGGCTGAGAGGGCCCATCCACACAGAAGCCCGCCTCGTCCAGGCCTGGCCCGTGGCCCGTGACACAGGGCCTGCAAAGGCTCATGGGGCTGCAGCGTGGCCCCAGGGCCTCCTCCCTCCTGTCCCTCTCGACCCCTTCCTCTCTTGAGGCCCAAGTCCCTTCCTTTTAAGACCGGCCTCAGCCAGGTGGGTCCTTGGGCAAGGGGCTACCTCTGGGGTCTCCTATGGCCTGGACCTCCTTGGAAGCACTTCCACTCCTCCCATGGAAAAGAGGGGTCATGGTCACACTGACAGCAGGAGTAAGACACCCTTCCAAGGTCATCAGTTATACAAGAGCCTATACCTTTCAAAATGCCTATTTTCTGGTGTATGTTTTATAGTGCACACACTATATTAGCAGAACAATCGAGTATCTAGCTCCTAAATAAATACCTACATACTGGGGGTGATTACTCCAATGTTTTTTTTTTTTTTTTTGCAGGGGGTAGGGAGTAGTCGAAAAGTTAGACACTACTGACTCTTGCAGCCTTGTTTATCCTCAGAACACAGCAGGGCGGGGCTGTAGCACCAAGAGGCCAGGTGCCCCTCCCAGGCAGGGGGTGGGTCTAGATGGGCTGTAGTTCTGGGGCTCACCTCGTCCTTGTCCACCACCTGGATGAAGAGGGGGAGGGCAAAGCCGACCTGCGCCAGCTCAGTGATGGCCACGCTGTACTCGGAGCTGTTGAACTCCGGGGCGTTGTCATTGATATCGATGACCAGGATGTTGAAGGTCGTGGTGACTGTGGCGTCGGAGGGGGTGCGGTCATCATTCAGCTCTGTGCCCTGCAGAGGGCGGACAAACACTTCAGGGCGAAGGCAGCCACGGCCACGGCAACAGCTATCGTGTCCCAGGGCTGGACACAGCAGCGCTCTGTGTGAATGATCCCATCTCACCCTCTCCACGGCCCCAGGAGGGAGAGCCTCCCGTTAGCATTCCCGCTGTACTGATCCCCGTTTACCAATGAGGAAAACGAGGCTCAGAGAGGGTAGGTCACATGTGCAAAGACACACAGCCACTGTAGGTGTCAAACTCAAGCAGTGGGATTCTGGAACCAAGGGAACAAACGAGGTGGGGTGGAGAGGATAAGACAGATTTTGGGGGGGGGGTCATCAAGGGGCAAAGGGGGAGGATGCAATTTGGCAGAGGATGAAACTGAGGCCGAGAACTTCTGTGCTGGCATGTCATGTAATCCAGACTTAATTCAGCACCTGCTATGGACTGATCACTGTGCTAGGCACTGTGAGAGTGTGGATCAGACTCAGGAGTGGATGGAATCAGATACCTTGGTGTCCATTCTCTAGATAAGAGCCCCCAAACCCCAGAATACCTTCCCAGCCCCACCCCCACCTCTGAGCCAGTGTCTCTGGGCGAGAGGCCTGTGACTAGGCATGTTTCACCAGCTCCCAAGGGATCTGGATTCACAGGCCACTTTGGAACCTTACCCTAACATCTATAATAATAAAAGCATAATATGCTAATCGACCAAACAGCCATCCGGACGTCCTTCTGGATGACCTTCTGGAGAAAGCCGGGGCTATAACCATGGGGTTGAGGCAGCCGCTGTGGCTACGAAGTCCTACTCTTGCACGAATTTCGTGCATCGGGCCTCTAGTCTTCTATAAAGTTGGACAACGGAGTTCAGGGTCCCGCAGTGAGTTGGTGGCTGCAAGGGGACTAGGAAGCAGCTCTCCCACTGGAGCTGCTGCTCCACAGGAAGGAAGGCTGGGAAGGGCCCACGGGCTTGGTGCTGGTGGTGGGAAGGCCGTGTTGGCCCACACCCGCCTATCAGGTGGAGAGGAAGGAGCCAGTGGTCAGTGGGGGCTCCTTACCCCATCACTGCCCAGGCCCTCTCAAGGTCACCGAGAGCAGTCAGGAGCCAGGCTGGGCTGCAACGTCCTCCCCATACCAACGGAAGGGCCTTCTTCCCAGAGCTCTCTCCTCAGGTTTAGTGCCACCTCCTCCCCTCAATGGAAAGGACCCCTGTGGCCGAGGCAGGATCCATGTCCTAAATGGGTGCTCAGCAAGTCATTGATTTTAATTAAAACTGGCCATGAGAGGCAGGTGGCTACAGGGGCCGGAGGGGGCAGGGTGGGTGGGGCTGGTGCTCCACCACACCTTCCGGGGTGGGGACCACTGCAGCTGCCACCCCTCCCTGCTGCACGGCTGTTTCCTAACAAGGCAATAGCCCCAGGGAAGCCCTGAGAATTAGAAATGGGACGAAACCCAGAAATGGGTAAACCTAAGAATCTGAGGTGGCTACAGCAGAGAACTTGGAGTTATGGGTAACAGTATGGACCACGATATGAGCACCTGCTATGTCCCCAGCGAGGCCCCTGACATAGCCTACACCTGATACTCATTGGCATGAGCCCCGGGAATCAGCACCGGCCGAGAGAGCAGAAGCAACGTGCTTCCTGGGCGCCGACACCTCGGACACCGCTGGAGGCTGGCCCCACAGCGTGGGCGTCCCCTCTACCCCGATGGAGGCTTCCGGGTTCTCACCTTCACCGTCAGGATGAAGCCGTGGCTGTACAGGGGGTTCTCCCGGTCCAGCAGACCGTTCAGGGTCAGCGCGCCACTGATGTAGTCCAGGGCAAAGATGCTGTTGGTATTCCCTGCAAGGAGAGAAGCATTCTGGGTGTGACGGGGGCCCAGGACAGGCGGACCTGGGGCTGGGACCACGGCTCCTCTTGGGTGTTAAGGATGAGTCAGTCCCTTAAAATGGAGTCTGGATTAAAGAGGATGGGAAGAGCTCTGGAGTACACGGGAGTGCACGGGAGGACACGGTGATGCACGGCCACAGGCGGTAGTCACTGTGCTACCGTGGCTTCCTGGGTGCTCGTGTGATCTTCCCGCCCAGCCTAAAAGCCCCCTGGAGACAATGCCTTTGACAACTCCCCCCCAAGGTCCCTGGCCCGTGCTGACACGCAGCAGCAAGCATGCTCCTGAGGAGTGGCTGCTCCCAGCCCACCTGGGCCCCTGCATTTGCCCTTGAACCCTTCCCAGCAAGCGTGTTCACTTGTCTACCTGGGAAAATCCCAACTTCTCTCCTCTCTTCCTCAACCACCAGTGTGCTGGTTCACCCACATGCCAGACTCACCCGCTCACTGCCATTCACTCACAGAGCACTCCCCTGGCAGGGGGCGCACGGCCAGGCCCTGTGCTTGGCGCCGTGGGGGGCCAGGATTCTGACTCCAAAGCACTTGCAGCCTGGCAAGGGAGCTCTGACACCCGTAAGAATCAGCATCTCTGAGTTCGAGGCAGAGGGAGGCTGGTCACACAGGGGAAGGGTCAGAGAAGGAGAGCTTCACGGAAGGGGTGGCATTGGCTCCCTACACCACAGTCCCGCTGAATGACCCTGGGCGCCTTATCTAACCCCTCTGTGTCTTGGTTTCTTTATCTGTGAAACAGGGATAATCATGGGTCCACCTCACAGGGTTATGAGAATTAAATGAACGAGAGTGGCAGGTAGAAGCTACAGGCGGCTTTGGACTGTGGGTTTTGGCCTGATCCCCGCAGGCCACCCAGAGGGACACCACCCAAGCATGAATTCATACACCGGGCCTCTAGTGTGTGTGTGTGTGTGTGTGTGTGTGTGTGTGTGTGTGTGTGTATGTGTGTGTATTAGCTTGGAACAGCTTGTGGCACAACACGAGCACTCAGTAAGTGCTGTTTGAGCTGGGCCCTGGAGGCCAGGCAGACCTGGGAAAGGGGATGGGTAGATACTGATTCCACAAGAGGGAACTGATGCCAGGCCTGCAACACATACAGGTGGACCCAGGGGTCACCCATGGAAGCTGCCATGTCTTCCTGTTCCTCCCTCTGCCCAGCTGTAAAGGAACTGTACACAGTAGGAGGTCATACCATCCCTGGAATGAGACAGGGAAAAGGCAGAGGGGAGACAATTTCCTCTTCTAACGTCAGGCTTTAAGACAGAGGCTGTTCTTGGCCAACCGTATGCTGGTCAGCTTTCACCTGTTTGGTGGCTAGAGGCCTGCTCGCTCCCGGGCCCCCCTTCTCCACCCCCGCTGCGGAGGTTGGCCCAACATGGGGGAGGCTGCTGATGCCTGCGGAGCCCGTTCAGGTCTCATGTCACTCTCAGACTGTGGGCTTTGGGGCCTCGGATGTGGGGCCAGGCCTGGGAGGGGACAGCACTCCAGCCTCCCGCTTGTCTAAAGCTTCCTCCTGTGGCCAGGGAGAGACCTGGGGACCTTCCCATTGTGGTTGTGAAGTGAGGAGAACAGGGCTGCAAGGAGGCTTGTACATGCATGAACACAAGAAGTTTCTTTAGCTGGAATTCTGCTGCTGGGGAACAAGGGGATGCGTGCTTTCATCTGCTCGTCATCAGCAATCCATGCAACAAGCTCTTACAACGTACCAGGGACACAGTCTAGTGCGGGATGCCGCCCTCAACCGAGCACTCACATCACAAGGTGATCAGTGCTGAGGAGGTGAAGCAGAGACATCCCAGGGGCCTTTGGGGCCGGCTCCTCTGAGCCCCTAAATGCCAAACTGAAGGGCTGCCCAGAGGCAAGGCCTCAGAGCCTTTTGCTGCCCAGGCCCCTGCAGGCATGAGCATCCCCACCCCAGCTCCTACTTCCAGCATCCTGTCATTCCAGATTTGCATATAAATTTATTCGTCCCAATAAAAGAACCTATCAAATGTTTAACTGAATGCGATTCCATTTTTACCTTTGCAAGATTTTCCCTATAAATCATCCACATACCAGAAGGCCCTTGCCAAACAATGTGCTTGGCTCTTAGTTTGGACAATAGGGTTGCCTTGAGTGGTCCTCTCAACTGGCATACCCTCCCCCCACTGCCCAACACCTCCCCCCCCCCACTGATGGCCACACTACCCATCCCAAACCCAGAGTCTGTCCCAGGACATAAAACACCCCCTCCTCCCCCTTTTCCCCCTGCTCTGGCCTAGGCACCTCCTACAAACCTGCAGGCAAATATCCCCCAGGGGGCACTCATTCAAACTTGAGGACCCTCCCCCAACACACACACACACACACACACACACATCCTGTTCACACACCTCTGAGTGAAGTTTACCCCCCAATCTCCTGCTAAGTAAGAATCATTTGCAGGACCAACAGCCAGAAAGGGTTACACCCAGGGAGTTGACAAGGCCACCTGAATGAGGCACGGGCTCTAATGGTCCTACCGTCACCATGGCAACGTCAGCACCCACGGGGATGCTGGCTGGGGTAGGGGCAGGGGGCGAGCCCTGCCTCCTCCCTTCACAGGGAGGGCCAAGAGCAGGTCTCATTCAAGGACTGACTGATTACTCCTTCATGTGAATGCATACTCGGCACCTACTGTGTGCAAGCAGCTGGAGAACCAGTACAGGAAAGCAGGCAAGGCTCACGCCTCCAGCCTCAGGGTCAACATCACCGTTCATGATGTACTCACACCATTGGACGTGTAAGTACTTGCTGAGCTAAGGCCCCCGAAGAAAAGCGGCACAGAGTGGAGTAGAACAGTGGTTAAGACTATGCCCTCTGGAGGCCGACCGAATGGGCTCAGATCACAGCTCTGCTACTTACTGGCTGGGGACCTTGGTCAAGTCACCCAACACATCTGGGCCTCAGTTTCCTGGTCTGCAAAATGGGGGCTGCAAGAGTTGCTAATATTTAGTGTGTTGCTGTGAAGATTAAATGAGTTAGGACTGTGCCTGGCACAGAGAGAGCTTTCAACGTGTGGTCACCTCCTCCACCCCCACCCTCACCTCCACCCCAGAAGCCTGTGCCTAGAGCTATCTGCTCAGTGGGAGCACCGAGTCAACCCCATCTTCTTGCCAGGACAGCCTCATAACCAAGGGTCCACGTGCCCAAGGTTAGCAGCCCTGAGGCCAAGGCCAAGTACAAAACCTTCAGGCCTATGTAGGGCATCGCACCCAGGGCTCTGGCCTCTGCTGCCTGCGTCACTCACCCCTCGGGGGGGGGGTCGTCACTTCCTCGCTCCCTTTCCTTGTCACCACCTCTTACTATCCTCTCTTCCCTGGGGGCGGTGAGCTTGGCAGCCACCCACACAGGTCTCTCTGTTATCCTAGAAGCTGATACCACTGTGGCAGCCCTCTGGTCTCCCGACATTCTTATCCAGGTCCCACGGGGACTGGGGTGTTGGGGGAGGCGCACCAGGCACGCCTTTCACCTGTTCGGCCCCCACGGCTGAGCAGAAGGGCAGCTGCTTCCCTTGGGTTGACAGGTGCTGTCCTAGGCGTGTGTGGGTATACCCAGCAGGGGAGGGGCTCTGGGGTGGAAGGGGCTGCACCTTGAGTGCCCCCAAAGGCTTCTGGGAACTGGCGACTGAAGGCCAACACCCAGGGGAGAAGCAGGCCATGACAGCGCGGCTGGTTCTCTTGGGGGCAGCCACCGCCTCTAGAAGCTTTAGGCGTCAAGCCCTCTCCAGCTATGCAGGACAGAGGGTGTGAATCAAGTTCACAAAAGCGTGAAAAGCGGCTCAGGGGGACCAGCCTTCTTTCTCTCATCGATGAGAACACAGCAGCTAGGTCAGACTGTAGATATGAGGTTCTGGCGAGGAACAAAAGTGGGGACAGGGGGTGCAAGTGCTACTGCCCAGAGTTTGATGTAAAAGCAAGAAGAGGTGGAGTGGCAGCTAGAGGGCGCAGCAGAGCCAAGCAAAGGGCTTCTGTGAGGCATAGATAGCCGGCCAAAGGCAGAGGGGAGGAAGTGGGAGGGGGATCCTGTGGATGGGGGTGCAGATGGGTAGATGGTCAGACGTGGGGAGCAGGGAGCCCCTGGGGTGCTCACCCTCCCACTTCCTGGTCCCTGTGAGGCTGGCAGGCGCTCCCCTCCCCCCGGGCCCCTGCCAAATCTCATCAGTGCTACATCTTGTCCCCTCGTTATCTCGCCCGCAGCATCTTGACCCACAGCCGAGCTGGGTCTGGGCGAGAAGCAGGTGAGTGAGTGGCTGCTGGTGCGTGTGGGAACACAGGCTGATGACTTTCAATTGCTTTGTCTGCTCCGCTGGGCTGACAGCGACCACTCGCTCTGCCCTCAGCGTTGGAGGAAAACCAAGGGCTCCCGCCCGGGTCCTTCCCGTTCTTATCATTACCGCCAATGCCGCCCCCCGCTCAGGAAGCCGATCCTGGAAACTGTGCCCGCTCTCAACGCTCCCAGCCCCGCGCGGCACCCTCAGCACGGCCCGGTGCTCTGGGGCTCGCCTGGCTCTCCTGCCCGGGTGCCAATGACGGCTCCGCCGCTTCTGAGAAGGGCTGGGGGCTCCCCCGTCTCTCCCTGTGGCACCCACCACGGCGCTCGTTACACACTTGTTGGGTGGCCTGAAGCTTTGCTCCCCTTGGGCAGCGGTTAGGCAGGGCAGTGAGCACACACTGGGTGGGACACCCTGTGGGCCTGGCCTGGTGCTGGGGCTGTGGGGACACAAGAGAAGTGCCTACTTAGAAAGACCTCAGGACCTAGTTGGGTTTCTGGGCCAGGCCCTGATCCGCTCAAATGCAAGTCCCTAAGAGAGGCAGGAGGCCGGGTGAGATGCCCTGGGGGACCCTGATCCCTCACCTGGCCCTCCCCACGCCCAGAGTCAGCCCCCCCCCCAAACCCAGGAAAGTGAGCAGAACTGGGATTTGCACCCCTTCCCTCGGGTGCTCTCTGTTAGCCATGGACACTGCCTGGAGTCTACGCACCTGTCACATCCACACCCGAGCGAAGACCACCGCCCGTGCACAAAGTCACGTACTGAACGCAGACCCAGGTGCCAATGACAGCTCTGCCACTTCTGAGCTGGGAGACCCCCTGCAAACCTCTACCCCGCTGGGCCCCACTCCTCCTCCGTGAAGTGTGGGTAACAGCCCCACCTCCCCGGGCTGTGAGTGGCCTGACAGAGGCGGTGCCCGCTCTGGTCCCCTCGGCTCCTTCCCCTGCTCTGCCTGCTCTGTGAGGAGAACGCTCAGCTAGGCGAGTCCCCACTGTGGCCCGTGGCATCCAGAATGAGCCGCGAGGGGCTCCCCCACCACAGCCAACGTGTACGGCTCCTGGTGAGGTGTTTTGCCCTTTTCACAAAGTTCCCAGGAGATGGGTTCTGTTACCCCCGTTTTCCAGACGAGGAAACTAAGGCACAGAGAATGACCGGCACCGGGTCCTCCTGGCAATGAGGGGTGGAGCAAGGACCTCATCTCAGCTCTCACCAAACTAAAGCGTTCCCATCCTACCAGAGGCCCCGGATGCTCCTTTCCCCGCTGCTGGGGGCAGGGGCGAGGGCAGGGGCGGGGGCCACGAAACAGCTGTGTGCGAGCAGCCTAAGCCGCGATCAATGTCCAGCGGAGCCGTGTAATTGTGTCGGGTGGAGAACTGTATCGCCGTATAATGAAAATTGGGAGCCCGTCCGAGACACGGGCTTTGGAAGAGATCTTATGAATTAAAAATTGTCACTTAGCTGCCTGCTGACAAAAGGGGCCCGGGGCTGCATTCACCGGCTTTGTGACCAGCATATGGCAACCAGCGGTGTGGGTTACCTCGGCTTTCGGTGGGGGAGACACCGGGTCTCAGGCTGTGCCTCCCCCGCCCCTGTTGGACCTTTGAGGTGGGGGGGGGTTGGGCCCACCCTCCCTCCCCTAAAGCTTCTCCTGAGGCCACCTGGAGCCTTCTCCCCGCAGGGCTGTGCTGGGCCTCATCTGCATTCGGGTCTCCGCTCAAGTATCATCTCCACAGAGGAGCCCTCCCTAGCCACCCCGCCGTGCCACGGCCACCCCGCGATTCGCTCCTCCGTGGTTGTTTTATTTCTTTCAAAGCACTTCAGGGTCTGCACCTCTCTTTTCACATCCGTGCGTTTGCTCATCGTCCTCTCCCACCGCGGGCATGTAAGCCCCGGAGGGCGGGGACTGGCTCCCCCGAGCGGGTGCTCAACAAATGGTTTTGGACCGACAGGGGCATCTGGGGTACAAGGCTGTGGGGCAGACAGCACCGGGGGATTTATGAGGTCACACTGCACCAGGGCCACGAGCAGGGGCCAAGCCAGTGAGCAGCTCCAGCTGGGCTGTGACACCTCCCGACACCCAGGACCACATGGGTGCACGCTGCGTGCAGCTCAGTGAGTGACAGCCATCGCTGTCCGGTCGAGAAAGAGAACGTTCGAGGCCCTGGAGCAGGCGGAAATCGCAGCCGCTTGTCTCGCAGGCGGTTCACAGGACGGCGGTTTTCCCCCAGCTCACTTAAACCAACAAATGATCACCTCTCCTAACAAGGCCACAAACGGGACTCTGATTAATTTGCTAATAACAGGCTCCAGTTTATGAAACATTAACCTGAGTAGCCGAGGAGAGGAAAGCCTGTTACGTGAGGGTGGCTAAGGGTCAGCCGTGCCCGAGCACACCGCAGCGCCGGGCTCCCTGCAGGGGGGAGCCTCCGGGCGGCCCCTGGTCCTCCCAGGACACGGCCGGGGGCTCAGGGAGGCGGCACCGGGGGCCGTGGCTCAGGCGGAATCTCCCCCACCTCCCAAAACACCTTTACTCTGCAACGGGGGGAGTTTCTCCAAAGGGAAAGCCACGATATGCCCACAAATGCATCCATGAGCATCTCGGCACAGGGCCGTTTACTAAGGGAAGCCGGGAACAAGCTAAGCGTCCAACACCTGGGGGTCGGCTGAGGAAGTTATAATATGAGCGGTGGTCAGCCACTGAAAACAACGCTGCAGAAGAGAAGTCTGTGGCTTGAAAAGACAAATGCTTAAGACATTCTTTAAAGGAGTCACGGAATACCAAGGTTCTATAAGACAATTTTTGTTATTGTTGTTGTTGAAAAGTAACAGGGCCGGGCAGAAGCTGTTCGTGTGGAAACTAAAACAAAAATTGATAAATGATAATACCAGAATAAACTGTTTCATGGACTCACAACTGTAGACCTACTGTTGCCCACCCGGTGTAAGCACAGAACTGCGTGTAGGAGTGAACTATTGAGACTCTGTTATGAAGAAGTCTCTGAGGGCAGATCCTGGGACAGAGCTCCCACCCTCAGCACTACCGACCCGGGGCTGCAGAGCTCTAGGTGGGAGCCTGCTCTGTGCCCTGGGGATGTGCAGCAGCGTCCCTAACCTCTAGCCAGATGCTAGAAACACCCTTTACCCAGATGTGACAACCAAAAACCTCCACACATTGCCCAAATGTTCCCGAAATGGGGGGTGGGGTGCGTGTGTGAGGGGGGCAGGACAAAACCACTCCTGGTTGAGAGCAATTGTTCTAGAATAATTTCAACGTTTCCCTTTTGACTTTATTGATTACTTCTGTTAAAAATAAATACAAGCCCTAACCGGTTTGGCTCAGTGGATAGAGCGTCGGTCTGCAGACTCAAGGGTCCCAGGTTCGATTCCGGTCTAGGGCATGTACCTTGGTTGCGGGCACATCCCCAGTAAAGGGTGTGCAGGAGACAGCTGATTGATGTTTCTTTCTCATTGATGTTTCTAATTCTCTATCTCTCTCCCTTCCTCTCTAAAAAGAATCAATAAAATATATTTTTTAAAAACTAAAATAAAAAATAAATACAAGCTCCACTAAAGAATCCCCAAAGTTCTAGAACTAGTTGGTAGTGATGGTTGTACAACCGAGTGACTGTACCTAATGCCTCTGAATTGTACCCTTTAAATGGTAAATTTTATTGTGTAAATTTTGCCACAAAGAAATTCCCAAGGTTTGATGCCCCGTGCCTGTTTTCTAAGTTGGAGCCAGATGCAGGCTGACTGGGAAATGAAGTCGCTGTAGTGAGTAATTCTTCCTCTGACTGGGCCATCGCCATCGCTAACGACGACGTGCTGAACGTGGTTTCCCGGGGACAGGGACCTTTCCTGCCTCATCCCTGCCACATCAGCCCGCACGAAGGAGGGCATTTGCTTGGGGGAGTCTGCAGGGCGCCGGAGAGGCTGAGCCGCGTGAGATGAGGCCTCTGCTCCCAAGCGGCATCCAGTCTAAAGGAGGAAAGAGGACCAGGGCCTAAAAGGTGCCCAGCCCTGCTGAGGGCAGCTCAGGGTGGGGTAGAGGCGGCTGGTGCAGGAGGGCTCCTTCAGCTGGGCCTCGGGGGCAGGGGGTGGGTAAGTAAGGAAACGGAGCGGGCGGTCCTGTTGGGAGGACTAGCATGAACAAAAGGATGGAAGGGGACGATGGCTTCACAGATGCGGAGCCAAAAGGAGGAACAGAGTTTACCAGGAAGTGGTGTCGGGAGTTTGGGAGGTTGTCCGAGCAGTGAGGAGTCTCCGGAGGCAGGAAGGCCTGTGGCGATGAGGGCAGGGATTGGGTGATGGGAGTGGGAAAAGGGGCGACTCCCCCCACTGCCGGTGGGCCCACTGTGCGCTGGGCCAGGCGCTAAGCACTTCACACACATCAGTCAGTTACTCTGCATGGCAACGCCAGGTGGGGCGCCCTCACCGGCATACTTGTTATTCCATTGAGGGACTTGCCTGAAGTCACACCGCCGGTAAGTGACAGAACCAGGACTCACGGCCAGGCTGATCGGCTCCAGAGCCTGTAAGCCGGGTCCCCACGCCAGGCTGCTCCCAAGAGCCGGAGAAGACGCGCGCTTCTGCCTGCTGGTGGAGCGCTTTGCAGGCTTTTTCATACTCGTGAGAGCACTGCATTCTCACCGCGCCCTGTGAGGCCAGCACGGCACCCCACTGGCCAGATGAGGAAACGGAGGCTGGGTGGGGGAAATGACACATCCAAGGACATGTGGTTATTTAGTGGCCAGGCCGGGATTGGAACCTGGGCCTTTCAGGTCTCCAATGTCCCTCCTGGCTGCCACGGTCCCTCCTGCGTGGAGCCGGTGCTCTCTGGGCCCCGGGGGCTGGAGACTGGCCAGGAGAGGAGCAAGGTGAGGAGAAGAAAAGCAGAGGCTGCGGAGTTCTGGGGACTCACTGGCTCCCCCGCCTGGGGCGTGGTCTCCTCCAGGGCCGGGGGCCGGTGGGCTCAGAACGCCCAGGCCCAGCCTCCGCGGGGGCCCCTCCCGGGGCTAAGGGTGGGAGCCGAGGTGCCCGTGCTCCCTAGAGGGCCGCCTGCTCTGCCCGCTGCTGGGCCGGCCCACATAACTCACCTGCGGCCTGGCACTTAAGAGAGTGTCAGGGCTCTGGGAGATGGATGGGCCCCGATAAAGCCATCTCAGTCCTCGAATAAGAAGCGTTTGATATTTGATGATCTGAAAGGCCTTGTCCTAGAGAGAGAGAGTGCGAGGAGGGGAGGAGGAGGGGAGACACTTAAGAAAACAAGGAGGACGGTGATCAGACGCCCAAGGAGAAGGAAGCGCAGAGCGGGGGGTGCTCTGCCTGTCATCCTGGAGGGGCGTCGCCTCCACACCTCTGTGCTCTTCCAGCAGGGGGACGTGGCCAAGACAGGCCCGCGGGATGGGGCTTCTTGGGGAGGGGGGCACCAGCAACCACCTACCACAGCCTGGGCCTCTCTGCACCGGGCACAGCCGGGGGGCATGAGGAAAAGCCCCCCGGGAGCCCGCCACCTGTAGGGGTGACGGGTCACCCCCAGGGAAAGGACAAAGGACGTGTGTAAAGAAGAGGACTGGAGAACTCCTAAGCTCCGACAAGGAGTGAGCGAACTGGATTCACACCTGTGAGCTTGTGGGCCTCTCGGAGCCTCAGTTTCCTCATCGTGGCCGAGAGCACCTGTCCCGCTCCCTGGGCTATTTTTGAGGTTCAGTGAAATAAGGGGTCTGGAAACACTTCGCAAGCTGTGGAGTGCTGAGCCCCGACTGGTACGTGTCCAGGATGGGGAAGCGGGCGCTGAGGCCGGCGGAGCTGAGCGGAGCCGGGCCCTGGTCAGTGTCGGACAGGAAAGCCCGGGGTGACGCGGAGCAGGGCGGGGTGGGATGCCGGGGGTGGGAAGAGGCTTGTTAGCCCTGAACCTTCCCTTTAATCCTATTTCCCGGGGTCCAGCTGTTCCTGTAAACACCGCCTTTTCGGTCCCCTGTCTTGCCACCATCAAGATCCTGAGGGAGGAAGGTGGGCATCGGAGAGCCCCAAGTTCAAATCCCAGCTTCACGGCTTTAGGTACGTGGCTCCACCTCGCTGAGCCTCAGTTTCCTCGCCTGCCAAACAGGGATGAAGATGATGACAGGAGGTGTCTCCTGTGTTGTCCGAGGGGTGCGGCAAGGCAATGAGCGCACGACTGGCACAGAGCAGTGCTCCCTGACTCCAAGTCCTCCCACCTCCCGGCCACCTTCCCTCCCGGACTGCCGATCCCCACGGTCCCGCAGCGCTCGCCCCGCCAGCCCCAAGGGCTGCAAGTCCCAGAGTGGATGACTTTCAGATCTGTGAAGGAGAGCCCATCACGCACACCTTGAGCTGGGTAATTTATGAATCAAATTGTGCTCCGTCAGGGCTCCGCAGCCCAGAAATAGATGTGGTCGGACGAGGTTCAGGGAGCCAGCCTCAGACACAGTTATCTTCATAGAGACTGGCCACCGGCGAGCAGCACTGGCCCCGGGACTGACCTTGAAGGGCTCCCCGAGGGCCGCAGAGCCCGCCTCAGCCTGGCCCCGGCTCCCGGGGGGAGGACAGAGACCTGCCGGGGGGCCAGGAACACAGCCGGCAAGTTCTTAACCTCTCTGGGCCTCACAGCCTCCCCTGTTTAAAAAAAGAGGGGGCTTTTCTTGGGCAGCGGAGTTTTAAATGTCTTTGTGTTATTAGAAAACCCTCTTATCAGAAAAAATCTTGCACAAAACCCCAGTATATAAAACAGCCCAAATCAGAGCTAGCTGCCCTGGCTGGAGCAAAGAGTCCACACACTCAGCATCTCCCTCACCCCTAGAGGGGGCCCCGAGGGATGGAATCGGGGACTTGGGGCTTCAGGGAAGCTGAAAGTCCCCATGGACTCTTCCGTCTTAGGGTTCCGTGGTTGCCTACGAGCACTCAGCCAAGGACGCGCGGCGCCTGGCATCATGCCATCTGGGCCACACGGACCGGGCAGGTGAAGTCCCTGAGGTTCAGCGAGTCAACACGACTTCATCTGGGTGGGACCTCTGTGGCAGAGGCAGATGCTGTGGGGGCCAGAACCAGGGCTGAGCGTCTCAGCATCACTCCTCCCCGCTGTGTGGCTGAGGGCGAGTGCCCTGCCCTTCCTGGCCTTTAATTTCCCCAGCTGTAAAAGGGGAGGGGTAATGTTTATCAGCTGGCGTGAAGATGAAAGCAGGTAGTGTGCCTTGTTAGTTCAGCACATAGTAGGTGCTCAATAAATACCAGCTACTTTTAATTCTTTTGGAGAAGGAGGGGAACTCAGCACTGAACACATGCTAGGCTGGTTAGTCCTTTCAATAACCTCACGGGTGAGTCCACTGAGGCGAGGCAAAAGGATCTGTCTGAAGTTACACGGCTGGCAAGCGGTTGAGCTGAGATATGAACCCACAGCCTTTGATGCCAAAGCCGGTGGTGTGCTTTCTCCGACTCCTCCCTAGAAACATTGCTTCTTGACGGCCCCACCGGAGTGTGCCACGCCCAGTTTCCTGATGTCGGAGGGTTTTCTGACATCTGGTCAGTGACTCACAGTGTAACATCAAAGCAGATGTTTCTGACCACGAAATGACTGAGGGGGGAAAAACTACAGATTTAAGTACAAAACCCGCTGGACAATACGGAAAACATTAACAAATCTTGTGTTCTACTGAGAATGAGTCAGAATCACCACATCCACAAGAAAAAGATGGCAAGTTTGACCTACATGGGGGCAGGAGCCCCCAAAACTGACAACAGGAAGGTTAGGGGTTCCCAGAACTCGGATGCATGGGGTATGGAAAAGGCCAACTTAAAAAAAAGGTTCCGTGGGCAAACAAATGGGAGAAACTCGGAACTGATGTCTTCACCGCAGGACTGGCCAGAGCCTTTAATAACCTTATATGTGTTGTGACTTGCACAGAGACAGGGATGCTGTGGCACAGCGTCTCTCCAGCATATCTGGCACAGAACCCTTTTGGCAAAGTCTCTCCTAAAGGATGGCGGGAGGAAACCATGGAGGAAACCGAAGGTGCAGGAAGGGCTCCTTCCACAGTTACCCTTCCGTGGGGTCTCCGAGCGTGCGGATTAGAAGTGTCCGGTGCCAGGGATGGAAAACGAAGGATGCTCAGGGCCCGTGAGGCTCACACGTCTTCCCCTCCTGGAGAACTGAGGTCAAGGACGGGGACCTGGCCAGCATCACACAGCGAGTTCGAGGCAGAGCCGTCGCCGGACAGCTCAGCCTCCAGTCTGGGTGCTCGTCTGAGCCACAGCCAGACGTGGACCCCAGACCCCAGTGGTGGGTCTCCTGGCAGCTTCGGGGACCGCACTTAAGCTAGCATTTCACTATGGCAAATGCCACGCATACACCGACGTAGAGACAAGAGCGCCACGAGGTACCGGTACCCAGAGTTGACAACCGTCAACATTTTGCCAGTATTTTCTTTGAAACTCACCCCCCAACCCCAACTTTTTTTCTGGAGTTGTTAGAGCAAATTCCAGTTCATTCCTAAGTACAGTCCGCATCTCTTCTAAGGATTTCTGAGGTGCCTCACACATGCCATCATCACACTAAACAGAACGAACGATTCCCTAACGTCGCCTCAGCACCCAGACCCTGTTCAAGCCGGGGACCCCATTTCGAAGCCACGTTAGGGTCCCAGGCGTCAGCCCTTTCCACTCAGTCCTCAGAGACCACACATCTGGGACCACTGAGAAGGCAGGGAAAGGTGCCTTGAACAGTAGCTGTACTTTCATTTCTTATACAAGAATGAAAAGGAGAGCAGGAAAGATCAGAAGCAAATACGGTGAAATGTCAACAAATGCTATTGGGAGGGTGAGCACATGGGGGATGTTATATCAGTCTCTGTACTTTTCTGAATAGTTAATATTTCCTATTTGCCAGTGATCCTTGCTTCTCTGATGAAGGCCAGGCGTCCTGGACAGGTGGTGTGTGTGTGCGTGTAGTGTGTGTGTGTGTGTGTGTGTGTGTGTGTGTGTGTGCTGCGTGTGGTGTATGTGTGGGGGACGGGGGGGTGGACGTATATGTATGTGTGTGGTGTGTGTGTGTTGGTGGGTGGGAGGTGGATGTATATGTATGTGTGGGGTGTGGCATGGGTGCCCATTTTGTCCTGGCAGCCGGGCCTCCAGAATGTCCCCACCCTCCCAGCTCGAGCGCGAGTCCCAGGTGCTGGCCCAGCGCCCCAGAGAACGTGGGCGCTGAGAATGCGTGAAGAGTGAGCGCGAGTCCCAGGTGCTGGCCCAGCGCCCCAGAGAACGTGGGCGCTGAGAATGCGTGAAGAGTGAGCGCGAGTCCCAGGTGCTGGCCCAGCAGGGAGGGGTGTCCCGAGACGTCCCTGTCCCCTTGCACCCGCAGGCAGGAACTTCTGCTGAGCCAGCGGGAAGCAGGAGGAGGGGAGATATCCTTGACTTCTTGGCTTGGGAGAAGGGTCCGCAGCCCAAATCCTTGAAAGCCCTGACTACTTTCTCTGAAACGGAGAGACCACAGGTCAGCGGCTGGTCAGGCCCACAGCCCTGCTCTCTTGGGGAGTTTCTCCGGGAACTCCTCCGCATAGCCAAATGGGTGGGCACCTTGTGGCACCCCCACCCCATGCTCTGTGCATAGATACTTCTGGAAGGGGAGCAAAGAACCCCCTGGAGACAGTGAGCATCTTTTTGGGGTGTTTTGCAAGTTTGAGATGCTCAGCATCCATGGGAAAGAGGAAGAGAGCCCTCTGTTTGTGGCGAAGCTCTTGGCACTGCCCCCAGGTAGAGCCTCGGAGCCCACCACCGCCTCTGTGGAAACCAGAGCGGAGGGCAGTGTTTGATCTCAGCCCCACCCACCTCTGCCGAGATGTGCCCACTCTCCCTCCCAGCACGAAGCCCCAAGCACTGCCAGCTGTGGCAGCCCGAGCCCGCGGCTCCCCCATTGGAAGATGACTTATGGCTTTAATTACCAAGGGCCGGGCGTGAGCCTCGGGCAGGAGCCGCCCCACCGGGCTCTGTTCCTGTGGACAAGGGCTGCCAAGCTGGCAAGGGCGGTCCTGGACGCTGCCACGCTGTCCCCTGCTCTCTGGGCGGTGACCGGGTCCTCCCTCGCTCCTAGGCTGCCCACAGCCTGCC
The DNA here is from genome assembly GCA_963924515.1 of Vespertilio murinus. Taxonomy (NCBI): domain Eukaryota; kingdom Metazoa; phylum Chordata; class Mammalia; order Chiroptera; family Vespertilionidae; genus Vespertilio; species Vespertilio murinus. The sequence continues at coordinate 39,219,515 of OZ004714.1, read as the reverse complement.
CCCTGCTCCCGAGGGTGGGGAGCAGGACTGTGGATGTAGGGGGTGTGCCGAGAGCAACTCTGAGGCCAGCCCGGGACGCAGCTTTACCTGAGCGTCCTGGGAAAGGGGACCTGGGACAGGCCGAGAGGCCAGGGCAATCGGGGACTCGGACCAACAACCAATCCCTAAAGGAGAAGGGCGGGTGGTGAGGGAGAGCTGTGAGCAGCTGGCAGACAGATGGACAGAGCCTGAGAGGGTGAGCGTGATCAGATCCTGGATTCTCTCCCGCCTGCTCACCAGTGGCCTTCCTGCTGGCCCCTGCCTCTCTCTTGTCCTCTTCCAGCCCACTCTCCACCCAGCAGATCTCTCTGGGAGCTTTTAAAAGCCTGATGCAAACCAAGTGGCTCCATCATTAACGTCTTCCCAGTGCAAATGGGAGAATCCCAACTCCTCGTCCTGGTCTGCTAAGACCCCAACGACCAGGCCCTGCCCAGCTCTCTGAACTCACTGCCTACACCAGTGGTCAGCAAACTGCAGCCGCGGTTTGCCGCTCTGTTGACTAATGAGTTTGCCGACCACTGACCTAGGCTCTCGATTCCAATAATGACAGGCTGTTGTTGTTCCTTGTGATTAAGCCTCTATCCCAGTGGTCGGCAAACTCATTGGTCAACAGAGTGGCAAACCTCGGCTTGAGTTTGCCAACCACTGGCCTACACCTAATCCTCTGTTCCCTCCCACAGCCTCATCGAACCGTTTTTCTAATTTCCTGTTTCTCTTTATCTCAGGGCCTTTGCACATGCTGTTTCCTCTCCCTGGAACTTTCTCCAAAGCTCCACAGGCTGCTCAGGCGCCTCTCAAGTGTGGCCATATCACAGAGGCTTTCTCCAACCACCCCGGCTCAGTCATTTGCCATCACACACACACACACACACACACACACACACACACACACTTTCTTGCAAGCCCTTGTCACTCTTCCTCATTAACTGTAAATTCCTCAAGGGCAACAACTTTATCTGTCTTGCTCCTGGCTATACCCCCAGGAGGTGGTACATGAGAGGTGCCTAATAAATATTAATAAATAATCAAATTATTAATAAATAATCAAATTTGTGTTTCACAGAGGGACAAGGAGAGGCCCCCAAACTGCCCAGCGGGTGAGAGGCAGAGTGATAGACTAGAAGAGATTATCCTGGCCTCCAAGACTAGGGCTCCCCGCCCCCAGGCCCTGCCAACCCACTCCCTCCCCTCAGCCACAAAGCTCCCTTGGGAGACAGGCTCCCAGGACTACCATGGGGGACTCTGAGGTGCCCCTACCAGTGACGGACCTTGACAGCTTCCTGCACCTGAGGCAGCTTCCAGGCAGATAGGGTGGGGGGAGAGTGATGGGGGATTAGGGGGGGACTGTGGCCCAGCAGCCAAAGGGCCGGCCTGAGAGACAGGGGCCTCCCTCACTGCTCCGGGCCTCAGCTTCCTCATCTGTGACCTGGGAGGCTTGAACTGGACAAGATGTGGGTCCCTGCAGCCTGTGACAGGTGCGCTCCAGGAACCTGGGCCCCGGTGGAGAAAGGTGAAGATGAAGGGGCAGGGGGAAGGGGGTGTGATGACACCCATTCCGCCCCTCCCTCCCTGGCCAGGACCGCCATGGGTTCCTGCCCAGGCCTGCATTATCCATCTCCCTCCTCCCGGAGAACTCCCCTAAATGAAATGCCTGTTGGCGTGGGGCCTGTGATATAACACGTCACTCGCTTTGCCTGGGATGAAAGATGAGGAGGAGAGTTCCCGGGACAGAGGTGATCTCCATAAATCTGCCAGAGTGCGCTGGGGATTACTTTGTGGGATTAATTATCTGTCCTTCAAACAAAGACCTGACCTCAGCAACCGAGTGTCCCCAACCTGCGAGGGAGGGGCGGTGGGAGGCGGGCCGGGGCTGGGAGGGGGAGGAGGGCCACCAGGCGGTGGGCTGCACAAGTGGGCATCGTGAGATACCAGCTAGCACCTCACTGCTCCAATGAGACCCTCCATGGCTCCCTCCTGCCCAACACATCACACTGGCCTGCCTTCTAACACTCTGCAACTGGCCCCTTCCTGACCCCTCCAACAACCAGGCCTCCCATCTGTTTCTCATGCCAACCCATGGCACCCTCATAGCCTCTCCTAGTTACACTTCTACTGCCCACCCTTGGGGAGGGGGGAGGGAAGTGTCCAGATATGGATGGGAAAGTTCAGGTGTAGTGGACAGAATAAAGACAGGACCAGGAGCCAGTCTAGCATCTACCACGTAACCATCCACGTGAGCTGGAGTTTCCCGAGCTCTCGAAGCCCCAGTCTGCCCCTCTATAAAGAGAGAACAGCATTGGCAGGGTCTGTGCGTGACAGAGTTGTCATGACAACCAGGGAGGCAGGGTGGCCCTGTGGAAAACACGTGGACTTCAGGCTCACACAGACCTGCCACTTCCTGGCCTGGCATGACCCTCCCGTTACGCCACCTTACTGAGTCTGTGTCCTCGCCTGTGAAATTCGGGTGCTGAAGCGCTCGCTGTAAGCGTAAGGTGCCACTTCCGGAGAAGGCCCTGCGTGACATCGAGGGTGGGGGTCCACTACATCCTAATCACGGCTGCTCAAGAAGCGGGGTCCGGATGGCTTCCTGTCTTCTGCTCTCACCCGGGGCCAGTCCCTTCTCCCCGCCGAGCCCACACTGTGCCAGGCAGAAGGCACCGCCCTCGGAGCCGGAGAAAATCAGTGCTAACGGCAGGAGGGCTGCCCAGAGCCAGGCTCCACGCCAGCCAAGCCCCAACTAGCTCTTCGCAGCGACAGGGCCGTGGAGGAACGGCGGCTGGTGTGGGCTTAGGTTCCGGGGAAAACGAGTGGGGGAGGATTTCAGGGTAAAAATGTGGGCGTCAGGTGGTCGCCTCTGGGGGGAGGTGGTGGGGTGTGACCGAAAGGTCCTGGATACGGGATGTGGGCGGCTCTGTGCCACCCAGGAGCTGGGCAATCCCGGGCAGGCCACGCCCGGTCGGCCTCCATGTCCTCTTGGGCAGCGGGAAGGCCGCCCTCCCTGCAGCCATTCTGCCGGTGGACAGCAGGCGGAGGGCCTGGCAGCTGCTCCGGCCACACGAGCCCCCGTGGAAAGGACGGCTTCTTTCTGGGTTCTGGGGTGTTGTGGTTGGGGCCGCACAGGCCTGCGAGGTCTAGCGGCTCCCATCTCGGGACCTGCAGATGCGTGGTTCCAGGGGACTCAGTGATCACCATGACGGGGAGGGAGAGAGTGAGGCCAAGGAGGCAGATGCTTGTGAACTCCTGAGCCACCCAGGCAGCCAACGCCCAGAGATGACACTGGTCCTGGGCACGGGGTGGGGGGTGGCAGGTCAGAGAGAAAATGGAACCCGAGCCGGTTGGGGAGCACGCACCTCCCCATAAGAAACACAGTGGGGTGACCAACCTGCTCCTGCCAGCTCAGCAGACTACGCAAGCCGGGAGGCCAGGGGAGGCTGAAGGAGGCGGCGAGTGGGAAGGCGAGGTTCGGAGAAAGGGAGCGGGTAGAAAGAGAGACGCGGGGGAAGCAGGCAGACGAGGTGAGCAGGACGATGCAGGCTCCTCCCCGCTCTTCCCAAGTGCCCCTCTTTCAAGACGGGACCATGAAAGCTGCCTCGTCCCCTAGGCGATGTCAACGAACCCGCAACAGCAGCGGCCTACTGAGCACCGACAAAAGCCAGGCACTGTGGAAGCACTGCCCCTCTTGGAAGCCCGTGCTTTTACGTCTGTTTACAGAGGCGATCTGTCAGGTCTCACAGGCAGCTGACCCTGCAGCCAGGATTAAACTCAGACCTGTCTGCTCCACAGCTCCTGGGCCGCCCCTCCCTCCCCCCCGCAGCAGGCCAGTGCAGGAGCCATCTCCCAGGGGGCCTCGCAGGCCACTGTCCCGTGGGTGGCAGAGCCCGCCACTCCAGGTTGAGTCCGTGTAGCCGCAGGGCCCAAGCCTCCTAGCTTTGGCCAGAGGCTGAGGCACGTGCTCGGACTTCTGGAGAAGCCGAGAAAGAAACCGCGGGGGTTTTCTGGGCATGGAGTGGGAGCGGGATTCAGGTAAAAGGGGGTTCGCGTTTGCAGGTCTCTTGGGTCCACCCGTACCCCCCTCTGAACCATACTCCCTTCGTTGGACTTCAGACGTGATCTCCGAAACCGAGGCCCAAACCATCTGGGCCCAAATCCTGGCTCCAGCGTGTACAAGCTGAGTGGCCCTGGGCAAGCTGCCTAACCGCTCTGAGCTCAGTTCCTCCCTCTGCAAAGTGGGACAGCGGTAACAGTGCCTTCCTCGTGGCACGCCGGGAGGAGTGATGAGCTGCTTAAAGTAAAGCGATGCCAAGCGCGTGGCAGTTACCCACTGAAGGGTGGCAACGTGTTATCACAGTTGGGTTTTCCTTTTTAATACCCCCCACCTTACCTCCTCTCTTCTCCCAAAGAAGTATCAATCCCCGTGCTTTGCTAAATGCCCCGGTACATGCATGTGTTGTTATTAAATGCCTGCGGTTGCTATTGATTATTTTTTTTTTTTTTACTCACAGACATGGTGTAATGCTTTCCCATTCTATTTCTTCTGTCACTCAATACTAGGTTTTAAAGATGGATCTATTTTTGCTGTGTATACATCTATTAAGTTGAATAATACGGAATTGCTGACATTTGATCATTTTTGACCTACCAAAAAAATGATGATATCATGTGACTCAGCCTAATAGTAGGTGGCTTCTGATTTGGTGTATTCTTTTTCTTTCAAGCTCTGTGTTTTTATTTTATTTTAAAATTTATCTTCGTTGTTGAAAGTATTATAGATGTCCCTTCGCCCATCCCCCTTCACTGACCCCGTCAACCTGCCCCTGCCCCCTCCGTAGGCCTTCCCCACACTATTGTCTGTCCCCGGGCTGTGCTTATGTGCATGTAAGGTCTCTGGGTAATCTCTTCCCGCACTCCCCCTTCCCTCTGAAATACATCAGTCCGCTGCATGCTTCATTGTCCCTGGATCTATCTTGTTTGCCAGTTTATTTTGTTCATTAGATTCCACAAATGAATGAGATCATGTTAATCCTTACCTGAGAATATCCCCCCCCCAATTGCGTTTCAGAGAGAGTGAAGGGGGGGGGGAGAGAGAAACTTAGATGTGAGAGAGACACATTGACCAGTTGCCTCCAGCACTCACCCTGACACGTGCGTTGGGAATCAAACCTGCGACCCTAGAGTGCATGGGCTGGTGCTCTAACCACTGAACCACCGGCCATGGCAGACACAGTGTATTTATGAGTGTATTTGTTAGTCCTTTTTGAAAAAAGGCCACAGTAAAATAGAGGACACTGTGTTGGTACTTATTTAACAAGAGGAACCATGAACTTCCACAGGACTTGTTAATGACATTAGAAATATAGTAATAATTAAGCACGATTTTCCGTCATACAGGTCTATTAGGGGGAAGAAGGGTTTGCTACCATCAGATCAGTTGCAAAAATGCCCATCTTTAAAACCTAGTCTTTGCGCACAGAACACGCAGGGACAGGCAGCCAGGGGACCTGGCCCACGTAAGTGTTCATGAGGGGTGAAGAGGTGGTCGCGGTAGTGCGTCTGCACTTCTCTGATTCCCAGTCAGTTCCAGTAGCTCTACACATGTCCACTAGACACTGGGATTCCATCTGTAAATGCTTTCTCCTAATTTTCCATTGAACGTTCCACCCTTTCTAAAAAAATATTTTTATTGATATTTTACAGAGAGGAAGGGAGAGAGATAGAGAGCTAGAAACATCGATAAGAGAGAAACATCGACCAGCTGCCTCTTGCACACCCCCTACCGGGGATGTGCCCGCAGCCAAGGTACATGCCCTTGACCGGAATCGAACCTGGGACCTTTCAGTCCGCAGACCGACGACGCTCTACCATTGGGCCAAACCGGTTTCGGCTGTTCCACCCTTTTTAAATGAACATATAGGAATTCCTTCTATTTTTCTAGGCATAGTCCCTTGTTGGTTTTAATTGTTGCCAAATCTCCCCACATGCCCTCTGTTGTTGACTGTGTCTGTACGTGGCTATTGAATTGGAAACCCTTCGATGTAGACCATTTTCCAGCGACGGCCTGTGCTTTCTGGGCCCTAAGAAGTCCTTTCCTAACACAGGGTCACAACGATACACCCCACGTGTCCTTTTTTGAGCTTTATAGTCTACCTTTCACAGGGAGGCCCTCAGTCCGTCTGGAGTCACTGTGGGGTATGGGATATAGCAGAGATCTTGCTTTATTTTCCTCCATATGGTGAGCTAGTTTTCCCAACACCAGCTATTAAACAAGTCATTTTTTCGCCCTTGATTTGCGGCATCACCTTTACCATATATCAAGTTCCCTTAGTTATACACGGGTCTGGTTCTAAGAGCTCTACTCTGTCCCACTGGCCTATCTGTCTATCTTTAAAAATGGACCGGATGGATTTGGGGCCTGCGCTGGTCACGGCGCCGCTGCCTTCCTGTGCCCTAGCTGCCTGGGGTGGCAGTACCTCAGGCTGCAGCAACCTACAGCTGGGGGACACCGCGTGCAGTGATGAGCTGGCCAATCCGGCCCCTCTGGGAAACTTGGAATTGGAAAGTTAGTGTATGGAGATGGTGGACAGCTGAGAGAGAAGGACATTTCACGGGGAGCTGTGATGAAGAAGGGGGCAGTATGGCCATCGTGGACCAGGGGAGAATACGAGGAAGCCAGTGGGGTAGGAAGAGATGAGGGGGCAAATGCTCGGAGAGGGGCTACGATGCTGTGACTGACTGAGTGATGGCCATCAGAGACATCTAGGTCCTAGTTCCTAGAACCTCTGGATGTCACCTTAAATGAGGAAAGGGACTTTGCTGATGCGATGCGATGCAATGAACACCTTGAAGTGGGGAGATTACCCACTCCCTATATGTAATCACAAGGACCTTAAGAGGTAGGCGGAGGGGGATATGCCTACAGAAAAGGAGAAGGTACCGTGACCAGGAAAAAGATTGGAGTAATGCAGCCACAAGCCACTGAGTGCTGGCAGGCACCACAGCTGGAAAGGCAAGAAAGGGTTCTTCTCTGGAGCCTCCAGAGAACCAGCCCTGTGACAGACACCTCACGTTTAGCCCTTAAGACTCATGTTAGCCTTCTGACCTCCAGAACCACGAGGGAACAGTTTCTGTGGTTTGAAGCCATTGAGCTGGTGACTGGTTTTTTAACCACTGTCCTAGGAAAGGGAGACAGACGCGGTAAGAAAGGAGCGTGTGCTTTGGCTTGCTGCCCCACTTCCTGTCCCAGGAGGAGGCCTGGATCTGAGGAGGGTCTACCCTGGGTTCCTGTGGGATCCCGAGGCCTCACAGAAGGCCCCTTCCTCCGAGCTTCCTGGTGCTCTAAGAACCACAGGTGCCCGGAAGGCACAATCCACTTAGCTTGACCCTCAAGACCCTTAAAATCTCCTTCCACCTTTTCTCTTCTGCAGCCGTGTTGGTTCGCTTGCCGCTCCTTAGACCTCTCATTGGCCTTCGTGCCTGTTGGTCCCTCCCGTCCTGAATGCCCTGCCTTCACCCATCCTTCATCCCAATGGCAGTACCAATAATACCACCTCGTGGGTGCCAACACTCCCCCATTTCCAATGTGCTCCTACTAACCGAGGGCTGGTATTTCCTGAGCTCTTGCCTGGTGTCAGGCCTAGGTGCCAGGTGCCAGGTTCCCGGTGCCAGGTTCTGAGCACTTTGCATGTACTGATGTGATGCTCGCCACCCCACTGATTCTATGGACGATGAAAGGCTCAGGTTTCCCCTACACCAGTCGTGCCCAATCTTCAGTCATTTGGATGCCATCCTCCCAATTTCTGCCACATCAGCATCCAACCTGGATTATTACTGTTTACTATTTTCATTTAATTTGATTCATTTTTTTTTCTTCTACACATTATTCTGAAAGAATCTGTTTAAGAGAGGATGAACCAAACGGAAAACCAGTTTCCTGGCCACGGACAGGGTGTGATTGTGAAATGGGGAACACGAGCCCGTGGGGTTCGAGTTGAGCGGCACCAGCTTCACACCCGGAGGCTCCGGCTGTCCTCTTTGTCAGAGGGGGAGAGGAGCCCGGCGAGGAAGGGGTTGAGGGGGTGCGCGGCCACCTGGACGTCCTCCGGGCACAGCTGACGGAGATGGAAATTCTGAGGGAGAAGGGAATAATGGTTTCCCTGTGTGATGCGATGCTATTTCAAGCCCCACCCGTGAGACATTAAAAATCCTCCCTCGGGAATCGGTGCCTGGGGAAGCTGCGGTCCTGCCCCAGGCCCAGCCCCTGCGCTCAGTCTCCCGGATCTCGGGGCCTTAGGGAAAAATGCCAGCGGGTCAGCAAATGCTGAGCAGCTTTTCCTACGCTTACCTCCCAGCGGGCCCGCCAGCTTCCCGGCTTTCCAGTCTCCACTCTAGAGGCTGCCTCCCCAAGACCACCGAGCGCGGAAGCTGGCTCACTGAGACCCCGATAAGCAACTGCTGTCACGAGGGGCCACTGTCCTGTCCCTACCGATGTCTAAGAGGACCGACGGCCCCCCAGGACTCAAGTCCCCATTGCGAAGCGGCCCCTTACGTCTCAACTAGATCGCTCCTGTGGACATTTACGATTCCCACCGTCATTATGAAGAAAACCAGTCACTGGCCCCTTTAAAATAACCCTTGCTCTGCTGGGCCCTGTTGCAAAAGGCCCTTCAGCCTCTGCTTTCAGGATTCCAAGGCGCTGCCCTGATGTGGTCCTTTCAGAGCGGGCCCTCGTACAGGGACAGCAGGAGGAAGGGGAGGGCAGGGAGCTGGGAGCAGGCAGCCGGATCCCACCCCACTTCCCCACGAAGGAAGCTCCTTGGGGAGGGGGTCGGGATGGAGCGGAGCCCGGCAGAATAAGACGATGAGCAATATATTATTCTGTGCCAGAATGTTTGTTCACTTCAATCAATGTCTGAAAAATATCTGCCCCGAAATCTCTGTTTCCAGGATATTGGTCAAATATTTGAATGGGGCGGCCAGTTAATTGACTGAGGCAGAGCACCTGACTGAGAGGCAGAGGGAGAGGCTGCGGGCCCAGGAAGACAGCAGAGCCCAGAGCTGGGTCTGGTGGCTCCCAAGCCCGGGCGGTGCCACCCCGTGCCCAGGGCAGGGGAGGAGAGAGGCCAGAGGTACTGGACAAGTGTGGGTTCTGGAGCCAACCGGCTCAGCTCCCACCAACCACCTGACCCTGGGCAAAGGGGACTCCGTTTCCTCATTTGGAAAACGGGGTCACAGTAGTGCCCACACCTGGGGTTATTGGGAGGGTTAAAGATTGATGCAGGTGGACGTATCAGCTCCTATTGCTAAGTTATTATTACTGCTCAGCTGGTGGCTGAAGCTCCCCCAGTGAGCCTCACGCTGCAGCAGGGCCGCAGAGGGGGGTCCCCGAATGTGTGCTCACACCCAGGCCTGCGGCTGGCGACTCCCCCTTCCTCACAGTCTTTCCAGTCATCCCCCGAGACTGCCTTCCCCTTCCCAACCTCCTGAAGTGCGTGCTGCGTCCCCCATGCTTAGGCTGTTACGGCCGATGGCTGTGCAGTTGGGTTCTTCCTGGGCCCCACACTGGACGTGTCTGGTGAACTGGTGGGTGGGCTTGCAGTGGCTGCCATTTTGGCTACAAGAATGGCCCCTCCCCTTTCTTGTTTTGAATTGCTTTAGGTGGGAGCGCGCGAGTGAGGGGTGGGGGGGGGGGCGCCAAAAAAATAATAAAAAATAAATAAATAGCTTTAAAACATGGGTTCTGTAAGAGAGACGGGGTGGGAAGGGGCATGTGGCCCTGTCTGGCCCTCCAGAGAGAAGGACTACAGCTGGGACTGGTGGGGAGAGGAGGCGTCCCGGTCCCTGCCCATGACCCATTCTGTCCCAGGGCCACACAGTGTCCAGGGGATGCTGGGTCATTCCAGCAGCTCTGGGGGGCCCAGGTGAGTTACCCACCTCCAGGGGCTTGGTATAGGGGATGCCCACAAGGGGTCAGGGACAGAAGACCAGGTCAGTTAAGCAGCACTCACAAATCGCCTCTCTCCCCACCCCACAGAGGCCCTGAAATGCTTGGAGATTTTATAGAGAACAGAAGTCTTGGGTTTGGCAGGCAAAGAAGACAGGCACGAGCCAGGGACATTTATATTTCCAGAGATTCCATTACGACCCGCAAGCTGAGGAACCCTAGTATCTTCTATGTGCTGGCCATCAGCCAGACCATAATTATTTTAGATAAAACCTTAATATTCCCATTTTACAGATGAGGAGACTGAGGCACAGACAGAAGAAATAACCTGCTCCATCGCCAGGATTTGCCCACGTTGGCCCTGAGAAGGGGGTGTGATCAAGGCTTCTCCCCCAGGGAGCCTTGCCCATTGCAGGCACACAGTAGTGGTGCCAAGGAAATACAGGTGCCGACGTTAACCTTTTTATGTCCCTCTGGGAAGTCATGAATCAGAGCGGCGCGGGGGCAGGAGGTGGGCGATGGGCTGAGCTAACAGAACTCCATCTGCTTCCTCACGCTCTCTCTGCAGGGCACCCCAGGGTGTCTCCCTCCTTCCGCTCCCACCCCATCCTCTACTCCTCCTTCCCGCTCCAGCTGAGCCCAGCTCGGGGAGACACGGAAACAGCCCTGTGGGGCTGTGGGCGACTTCAGGCTTAATATCTTTGTTACCATATTGCAAAAGGGCACACCTAAGAAGGTGCCTTACATTTAATCTTTCTCTTTTATTGCTTTTGCTCTTGTATGATTTAACCTTGCACCGGGTATCAGGCTAGATAAATAAAAACTTTTATTTCAGATTAGCCCCTGCTGGGGGCTGCCTTGAAAGCTGAGCCGTCATCCAGGGCATTAGATGAAAAGGGGAGCTGGGACTCTGAGCTGCTTAGAGGGGCTCATCTCAAGTTCAAAGCCCCCTAAATATCTGAGACCCTTTCCGAGGTGGGAGGGGCAAACTCTCCTCCCATGTCCACAGCCTCGGGAGGCTGAGGCAGGTGACCGAAATCTCCCTGGTTCGCCAGCCCTCCTGCTCCCTGATGCTCCTCGCCCTCGTATTTTCTTCCCGATGCAAACACTGCCTTTGCTGACTGGTTATCTCTCTTCCCCACTAGAATGTGAGCTCCGCGTGGGCAGTGACAGTGGCTTTCCCTACATAGTTGGTCCTCAGGGTCCAGTATGGAGCCCAGCACATAGTAGGCACTCAGTTAGTATTTGCTGACTAAATCAATGACTGAATGACTAGACAAATCCTAGGGTTCCAGTCTGGCATGCAAACCGTGGATTGACACAAACTGTTTGGTTTCTCAGGCTGAGTATCTGGATTTGAGTCCTGGGCCCACCACGATTACACTGTGTGACCCTAAGCACGTTTCACGAGCTTTGTGAGTTTTAGCTTCTTTGTCCGTGAAGTGACTGGCCAGCCACATTCTGCAGTTGTGGTGGGGATGAGAGATGATGTATGTAGACCAAGGCAAACTCTCACATCTGTTCCAAGAGAGACATACAAGGTGTTCATAGCACAGTTTGTAATCAACCCCTACAGCCATGGACCGGAAAATGAATTAAATGTGGTTTTTTCACATAATGAAATAATATGTAGTAATAAAAAGGAACAAATGATACCAAAAACATGGATGAACCTCAGATATATAATATTCAGTAGAAAACACAAGTCCCAGGAATAATCCTATGTAATAGAGGTGATATGCAAATTGTCCCTCATGCCCTTGTGTCACAAAATGGCCACCCCATGTCATCACAATATGGCTGCTCCCATGTTGTCACAAAATAGCTGTCCCCCCAAGTCATCACAAGATGGCTGCCCCCACATCGTCACAAGATGGCCAGCAGGGGAGGGCAGTTGGGGGTGATAGGGCAGGCAGGGGAGCAGTTAGGTGTCAATCAGGCAGCCAGGCAGGCGAGCGGTTAGGAGCCAGCAGTCCCAGATTGCGAGAGGGATGTCCGGCTGCCAGTTTAGGCCAATCCCACAGGGATCCCAGATTGGAGAGGGTGCAGACTGGGCTGAGGGACACCCCTCCCGTGCACAAATTTTGTGCACTAGGCCTCTAGTTTAAAAATAAAGTTCAGGGACAATTACATCTAAGCAATATATTGTCCACATGTATATGACAAAATATTTTTTTTAAAGCAAGGGAATGAAAAAGCAAAAGATGCAAAGATGATTATGTGGACAGGAAGATGGGGGATGGGTTGGAGGATCAACCCAGGCAGATATAAGGTATGGGTGATGCCCTAGCTCTTGGGTTAGCTGGTGAGTTCACAGATATCCACAATATTATTAAGATCAATAATGAAACTAAAGAGCCCCACACGGACCAACGTTGATCATGACCCAAGAACTATGTGTAAATCAGTTGCCAGCCTGAAGTATGCCAAATTAAGAAAGAGAAAAATGTCAAAATAAATGGTTGCCAATTTCATAATTGTCCATAGATCTCAAAGCCCTGGGAAGTCCAATATAAAGCAATTATGTTAGAGGTGAGAAAAAAAAGTTGAAAAACAGCCAACTTTTAAAAAGAAGACAAATGCCCACTGACAAAGGGAAACTAGACTAGAACTCCCCTCTCTCCCCCCAAGTAACCTGTGGCCATGAACTAGGATCACCCTCAGGCCCTGAAAGCAACCTCCGCCATGACTGTCTGCCAGCCCCAGGCACTCTGAAGAGTGGTCCCCTGAGCGGAGCTGGGGCCCACTGCCTGCCCACCTGGATGTGGACACAAGGGGTAGCAGAAGAGGTTCTGGTTGGTCTTGGGGTACATGGGGCACTCCGGAGGCAACATAGAGTTGCAAGCAAGGGACAGATACTGCTGCCCATGAAGAGGGTATGGGAAAGGGGAGATGCAGGAAGGGAGGGTGTAGGACCGTGGGGCAGTGAGACTCACTGACCACTGTTATTCCTGGGAAAGAAGCAAGAGGGAAGCCATGGCTACCAACGAAGAGCGGACAGGAGGACAGAAGAACACAGAACAAGACTCTGGCTCATCACGAGGGCGAGCACAGAGGAGTGTTGGAGCAGGAGGGGAGCTGAGAGGAGGGAGAAGATAGGGGGAAATGAGGGGCAGGCATTCCTGTGGCCCATCAGCAGGACTGCAGTGTCTCTGTGACAGTTCACAGCTGCTTACGTGTGGTGGTGGGAGACCACTCAGTATGCCGCTGTGTGTGTATAATTCAACATAGAGAGCCCCCAGAGCACTGTCCCTAGGTATTTTGGAAAGCAGAGAGCCATGAGATGCAACAGGATACGCTTGGACACATTCATTCCAGCTGTAAAGCGAAGGCCTGCCACGGCTAGTGGCAGCTGGCGGCTGGGTAAGCAAGGCATGGTGGCCCACCCAGGCTCGGAGGGAAAGTGTGCTGGGATCGGTTAGTGATGTCTGCCTTGCCATGGGATTGGGGAGTTCTGACAGTGTGCTGACATGGGTTGAGGCGGTCACCGGTATAAATAGATGGACTAGCTTTAGGAATTGTCCCCTTCTGCCTAGGCCCCCGCCAGCACCCATAAACATAGACTCAGAATTAGAAGCTTCTTTGGATCCTCCTTTTCTTGCACCATTTTCAGTGCATCACCAGAGCCTGCTGACTCCCCCTGCACGTCGCTACATTGACCCCACTAGCCCTCCCCTGGACGGGTGTCAGCGCCCATGACCAGACCCCTCTCCTAGTGCTTCCTGTGCTGACCATCCAGACCTCCCACAGGTGACGCTTCTGATGACCCCGAGTTCACCCTCCCACCCCAGCCCCACTTCTTTCGCCTTCTATGCCCTCACCAGCTGGCCCCACCCCCAACTCTGATCTGCCCTTCACCTCTCCCAGGCCACCTGGGCTGCTCCCCCTGTGTCCGGCCCGATGCCCTGAAGCTCCGGAGGCTTCCAACACCCACTGAGCTGCCCCACAAGAGCGCTGGCGTGCGATTCAGATATCCAAAGCCTTCTGCCTTTTCCCAAGTTTTCACTTCTCTGGGGGGAGAAAAATGCCAACCAGCTTAATCACAAGAGCTTTGATGTGTTTCAAAGGATGGTCTCCTGTGACAGCTGCCCCCTGCCTGGCCATGGCTGAGGGCGGGGGGGTGTGGGTTTGTGCAAGCCTGACTGTATCTGATTATTCTCCCTCCCTTCACATACTTGCACACACACACACTCTCACACACAAACTCACATGTGCTCACACACACTCACATACACACACACTTGCTCACACACACAACTCACACACATTCACTCATAAACATACACACACACACACACACACACAACACACACACACACAAATGCAGCCTTCACTTCAAAGCACTCAGTGTATTTTCAAGAAATGGACGAAACCGGTTTAGCTCAGTGGATAGAGCGTCTGCCTGCGGACTGAAAGGTCCCAGGTTCAATTCCGGTCAAGGGCATGAACCATGGTTGTTGGTACATCCCCAGTGGGGAGTGTGCAGGAGGCAATTGATCAACGATTCTCTCTCATTGATGTTTCTAACTCCCTATCCCTCTCTTCTCCTCTCTGTAAAAAATCAATAAAATATATATATGTATATATAAAAAAGTAATATCAGGGCTTTGTCCTTCACTAATATACCTGGGCAGGTCCCCGTGAGGCTGGTGGTGGTGAAACCACTGCTTTTCAGTGGGGGGGGGGAGTGTTCCAGCCCTGACACTGCTCGCCTATTCTTTATTAGTCTGGTATTTCTCAACCAGTTTTTCATTACGCAACTCCCCTCCATTTGAGACACTCCTCCTAAGAACCTCCTTACCACTCACTGGAAATGTCAATACCACGGATATAACACATTTGTGTGTATATCTAAGCTTTATACATAAAAAGAGAAAGACACTTTTCACCCCTCGGAACAAGCGTCCGCCCCTGGGGAGTGACGTCTAACAACACGTGCTCTTCTAGACCAGCGCTTCTCCAGGTGTGCTCCCCAGAGCAGCAGCGTCAGCTTCCCGTAGAACCCGCTCCCCCTCCACCCCCCGCAGTGGGTTGAGGGTAGGGTGCGAGATTTTGCATCAGATGACACTGATGCTGCTGGTCCAGGGGCCCAACTTTGCGAGCCATTGGAAACTGGACGTATATTGGAGCCGGAGAGACTGGAACTCAAATCGCTGCTCTTCTGCTTAGTAACCGTGACGCTTGGCCAATCTCTGTGACTCTGCAGCCTGGCTTTCCTTGTCTACAAATGGGGCAATTGTCTCCCTCATGCCCTATTGCAGGATAAACATGCTCAGCCGGGCAGAGGGGAGGACGGGCCAGGTTAGGCCTCTTCAGAGTCCAGAGGACAGTGGAGTGTGTCCGGGCTGAGGGGGCTGTCATGAAGGACAAAGCGCAAAGTGCTGGAATGCTTTGTCTAAATCCTCCTCTGAATCCCGCTCACCAAATCCTCCTACCCCAGGTGGCCAGGGCCCTCCGGGCACCAGAGAGGAGTCCGTGGCATCAATTAAGAGAGAGAAGCAAGTGACAGAACTCATCAGTCCAGTACGTGTGGAAAATGAAAACCCTTCCATGCCGGGACTGGTTTGGCTCAGTGGATAGAGCGTCGGCCTGCGGACTGAAAGGTCCCGGGTTCGATTCCAGTCAAGGGCATGTACCTTGGTTGTGGGCACATCCCCAGTAGGGGGTGTGCAAGAGGCAGCTGATTGATGATTCTCTTTCATCGATGTTTCTAACTCTCTATCTCTCTCTCTTCCTCTCTGTGAAGAATCAATAAAATATATTAAAAAAAAAAAAAAAAGAAAACCCTTCCAGTACAGGGAAAAGGATTCAGACCACATCAGAACCGCCTGGAGGGCGGGTCAACCGGGTTTCTAGGCCCCGCCCCCGAGGGTCTGACAGCAGGTCTGGGTGGGGCCTGAGCATTCACGTCTAGCGGGTTCCCGGGTGCTGCTGCTGGTCCACGGCCCCACTTTTGAAACCACTGCTCCACAGCCTCCGGCAGGCGGCTCCCTGTGGCAGGTGCCCGAGAGAGGACGGACAGTCCAGTGTGTGGGGGAAGAAGATGGCAGGACGGATCCTGGGCTGTGGCGCCCCTGGCCTGAGACCAGGGCTCTGGGCCACCTGGGTGAGCCTGGCTTGGCGACATGTAGAAGCCACAGCCAGCAACACGGGCTTCTGACAGCATGAGACAGGCTTGCTCTCCCCACCGAGGGGCGGCCAGCAGGAGGACAGTGGCTGGCATCTGCTGAAGGCTTACTAGACACTCGCCAGCGTCACTCACTTTATGTAATCGTTCCAATTACTTCTATTTTCACAACTCTGAGAGAAAGATACCACGGGCCCCAGTTAAGAGAGGGGGAAACGGATGCTTGGAGAGTTTCCATCACTCACTCAGGGTCACGTCGCTGAGGAGAGAGGCCCCTCTCTGAGTCGTTGGGAGTTAAGCGAACCAAGCTGCCTGGCCAAGGGGGCTTTAGGGGCCCTTCCGGCCAAGGGCCCGTTCTGGGCTCCTCCCACCAACGGTCCCACCAGTGACACGCTGTCAGCGTGGCCTCCTCGCCTCCTTAGGCTCTGTCTGTCTCTGTGTGCCCGCTGTGATGCCAGCTGGGGACGGGACACGAAGGGCAGCCTCCCCGCTGGCCTGCGTGCCCCTTCCTGCCCTCCTCCAGCACCCTGGCTCCAGTCAGAACACACGGGCTTCACACAAGGCCCCTCCGACCACATCCCTTCCCTGCTGGACTGCTCCCTGCTTCCCTCAGGGCCAAGGTCGGGCATTGTCCTGCGCCGGGCAGTCCACACCCTGCACGGCCTGGCCCCACTCCCTTTGTGGCCTTCTCTCCCCATGGCCCTGAGTGCTGCGCTCAGGCGCGCCGAATTACTGACGTCCCATGGACACCACCCTCTCCTGCCCTCGGATCATGGCACACGCTGTTCCCTCTGCCTGCAGCAGACACCCCGCGCCCCCAAAACCACCATTCCCGGCCATTCCAGCTCACCAGTCAGGGGGCTTGGATGCTCTGTGAGTCGCCTCACCCTGATGATGGCGGGGGAGGTACCCTCTCCCGTAAGTTCTTTCTCACTTATTATGGGTATTTTCAAATGCACACAAAAGTGGAGAGGACAGTCCAACAGACGCCCTGAGAACCAACACTCCATGGCAACAATTATCAACACAAGCCCGTGCTTCTCTTCACAGCGTCCCACCCGCCAGGCATCACAGTCTGTGCCCCGTGTCGCAATGCAAGTTCCTTTGGCCCGGACAGTGCCCCCGCCTCCCCTGCCCCGCCCTCAGGACGTTAGCACAGGTCTTGGCCCAGAGAAGACCCTCAATCAAGAGTCCCCCTTTGCTGAGCATTTGCTGTCAATTCAGAATCCATCCACGGAATCCTCAGAGCACCCCTGGGAGGCACGGGCCATCACCACCCCCATTTCCAGGTTGGAAAAGGGACGCTCGGGTTACACAGCCGGTCAGTGGTGGAAAGTAAGCCAAGGCGGCCTAATTCGGGAATGGCGCTACCCATTGAAACAGAGGGAGAGCCACAGGGGTTATTTTACATTCTCTAGCAGCCACTAAAAAGGTGGATTAATTTTTATAATATGCTGTATTTGGCTCAGTATACCTCACATATCATTTCAACATGCCGTCCATATAAGGCATTATTAATGAGCTATTTCACCACCTGTTTTGCATACAGCATCTTCGAAGTCCTGTGGGTTGTATGTACAGCGCATCTTGATTCTGACTAGCCACATCCCAAGGGCTCAAGAGCCACCGTACTGGCCAGCACAGCTAGTGGTCACCTCCCGGGCAGTGGCCCAGGGCCTGCCCTCTCAGCCACTTCTCTACTTAAACGAGTGAAGGAGAAAGTGAGAGAGCAGAACTCCCAAGGACCCCTGGCCTTGATGTTCCCTTGGTAATTAATAATGCTTAATAGCTGATGGCCCTTTAGAGTCCCCCTGGCACCATCCAATCTGCCATGGAGATTAGTCACCCTGCTCGCTGGACGAGAATTATGGTGCCCAGAGGGGCCCAGCACCTGCTTGGACACACTGCTGCAGGCGGCCGCGCTGGGCCGCAAAACCACAGCTCTGGGCTCCAAGTCCAGTGCTCTGCGGGGAAGTGGGGCGAGGCTGCCCCCCGAAGCAGGACTGTCCAGTGTGGCAGAGGACGTCCGCTCAGACCCCGGGCGGCCGGCCATCGGGACGGAGGCTGCAGAGCCCTGGGCGGGCTGGGTCCTGGGGGAAGTGGTGCCCTTAGAGAGTGGCCGGCTGGGCCAGGCCCAGGGTGAGGGCGGGGTCCAGGCCAGGTCCTCTGTGGGAAAGAACTTTGTCATCCTTCAGCCTCAGGTTGGCCACGAGAGGCTGAGAACAAATTGGTGGCAATGAAGCCATAACTTACCTCTGAAGGCCTCTTTGTTCTTGGCAAACAGAGGGGCCATTAGTAATGGGGAAAGCAGTGGTGTGCAGACATAAATCCCAGCTGCAGGGCGGATAAACAGCGTGCAGGGGACCAAGCCCCAGGGAGCCGGCAGGTTAACCATGTGCCAACAGTCACTGTGGGCCCAGGCCTGTGTCCATGCAGTGCAGACGGAGCCATCCCTGCCCAGGCTCTGGAGGCCCCTGGGGACTTGGTCACCACCGTGGCCCTAAGGACTCCCTCCCCCCTGCTCTGGGAGCCCCCGAGGTCCCCGGATATCACTGTCACGTGAAAAAGGTCACAGAGCACCCGGAGCTGGGGCAAGCCCCGCCCGAACTCAGGCCCCGCTGGGGACCGTCAGCGTGACGCTCCCTGTGGGCATTCCTGCTTCCCGATTCAAGACACAGGTGTGAGGCCAGAGCCCGGCAGGCAGTGTTCTGTGCAGCAGCGTCTACGCCGGTCGAGGGAAGTAGAGTCGAGAACAAGTCCCAGCCTTCTGTCACCCGCTCCCCTGGGGATCTGCCCTCCTGCCGGTCTGCTGCTGTGGGCTCTTTTTTTTAAAAAAAAAAAAAAAAAAAAAAATATATATATATATATATATATATATATATATATATAATTGATATTTCACAGAGAGGAAGGGAGAGGGATAGAGAGCTAGAAACGTCGATGAGAGAGAAACACCGACCAGCTGCCTCTTGCACACCCCCTACCGGGGATGTGCCCGCAACCAATGTACATGCCCTTAACCGGAATCGAACCCGGGACCTTTCAGTCCGCAGACCGATGCTCTACCACTGAGCCACACCGGTTTCGGTATGCTGTGGGCTCTTACTGAGGTTGGCTCGCAGGGAGACCACCCCAGGCCGGGGCAGGAACAGGTGGGTGGCTACTGGAGAGCCAGGTCTCGGGATGGGAGGGAAGAAAAAGAGGAGGCCTGCCCTTTCCTCAAGCTGTCGGAAAGGATTCGGGTGGGACTGAGCAGTGACACATCAGCCCATGGAGGCTGCCCTGTGACTGTGGTCCAAGTGCCACCTTCCCAAGGACGGCAAATATGTGCCACAGTATGGATGGCCCTCACTCTCTCCACACCCACAGCAGGTTCTACCAGTTGAATACAGCACCCGGCTTCTCTGGCTTCACGGTGCTCTTCAGGCAGCCATTACCAATCAATCAGAGCTGGCATGTGAGAGGAAACCCATTTGTCATCCTTTCTAAAAGCCCCAAAGCACATCTGTGCTGGCGGCGGGAATCGAATAAAGCTACGCTAAGTGCTCCAGGACTTCCAGAAGTTTCTGCCCCCTGCCCCCGCCCTCACACACACCCTCTGCCTGTAGGTTCACATCCCGAGTCTCCCTTCTCATCCAGTGGTGTGCCACACCCACAGGAAGCGTCCTATGGCAACTGTCCCCAGATTCTGAGCTCCACGCCCAGGCCAGCACCACAGCCTCAGCAGCTCCACCCTCTAGCCTCCTGCTCCAAGGGAAGGGGGAAGGAGGAAGAGGATGACCCTGCTGGCTGGGGTCATCTGTGAAAATCGGAGAAGACCCGGGGGTGAGGGGCAGTCGACCTGGCACCCAGCATGGACCTAGAATGGCCTCCCAGAGTCACTGAAGGAATTTCCGGTCTGGCCACGACCTCAGGCCAAGTCCTGGCTCTCTGCTCCCTGGCCCAGAGGCAATGAGATGAGGGGACAACCCCCCACTCAGACAGGTGTCCCCTTCAGTGCTGGCGCCCCGACTCCATCACCCTGGGGGCTCACTGGTGTTCCCTCCAATCTCAGTGCAAGTTCCTCGTCACCAGGAGGCGCTGGCTTTACTTCCCAGTTTGAAAAATGCATGGAGACCAGCAGCAGCCTGGCCACCCTCCTCTGCCCGCCAGAGGGGACTCCAGCAGAGCCGCTTCCTTCCTGGGACCGGCCTGTCCACACCTGGCCTAGGACCACCTGCATCTGGCTCCTGGGAGCTGTGATAGAGGACCATCTGGCCAGCAGCACAGGCCTCCACCGGGAGGGGCTCTGTCGGTGCCAGGGACTCAGCATGTTTGGGAGGAGCCTCCTGTGATTCTCGGCTTTCTAGGGTTTGAACCCCGCTACCCTAGAGTAACATCCATTCACTCATGTATTCCACGAGTACACGTCGGGGCTTACTCTGCTGGTACCAGAACAGGGAGGCAGGGTGTGGGGAGCAGAGGCTGGAACCCACACTCTGCACCTGAGCTGGTCTGGCAGCTCTGGGCCTTGGGTCCCCTGGGCTGAGGGGCACACCAGCAGTCACGCCAGCAGCTACTGGTCCCAGGGAGACCCTTACACCCTTGATCTCCTTCATTTCTAGGGATGTGAGGGGTCTCCCTCCATCCAACAAACCCCCAGCTTCCCAAGAGAATTACTAGCTTAGAGCAGTAATAATAGCAGCTAATACTTACAAAATACCTCATATGCATGCATTAAGCTCTTCACATATAGTACTGTCTTCTGACCTTGGAACCACCCAAGGCAGGTACTCTTTTTTATTTTATTTATTATTTTAAAAAATATATTTTATTGATATTTCACAGAGAGGAAGGGAGAGAGATAGAGAGCTAGAAACGTCGATGAGAGAGAAACATCGACCAGCTGTCTCTTGCACACCCCCTACCGGGGATGTGCCCACAGCCAATGTACATGCCCTTGACCGGAATCGAACCCGGGACCTTTCAGTCCGCAGACCGACGCTCTACCACTGAGCCAAACTGGCTTCGGCCCAAGGCAGGTACTCTTATTGCTTCTATTTTATGGATGAGAAACTGAGGTATGAGACCACCCAAGGCAACATGCTCATGATCCCATCCTCCGTGTTCTTGGTCACTGCATCTTGGTGCCTTTTGAGCTTTAGGGCAGAAATGCCCCCTAAAGCCATTCCCTGTCTTTGGGGGTGTGGTAGAGAGGTGTGACGGGGCGAACACCAGCCTGCCGTCTTCTTGGCCATCCCTCTGACCTGCCCAGAGGCACCAGGCTAGCCCTTCACTGCCCAGTGGGCAGGGCAGGGAGGCCTGTGCGGGAAGGGGTGAGAGGGCAGGGCGCGAGCCAGCATCTGTATGTGCGAGAGCAGCTTCTCTTGGAGGCCTCACCAGCTCCGTGCTCCAAAGCCACCAGCTCTGGGACAGTCGGGCGGAGCTGCTACTCCAGTCTCTGGGTGGGGACATGGGTCAGGGAACCCATCGCCCGGAACCTTCTCTGTAGTCTGTCATTGCCCTGCTCAACCCAGAGGTCAGGGAGGGAGAGGAGGGCTTCCGTGCCTGCCCAGCTGGAGTCCAGATGACACATACATTCCTAACGGTCAGCAATGGGAAGAGGACATGAAACCAGCCCAAGCAGCTATTAGTTCTAAAACGATGTCGAAACCTCATTTCTTTCTGTCATCAAGTCAGAAAAGAAAACCCGGAGTACCACAGGCGGTTTGGATGGGGGTCGCCCATGACCCAGGCTCGGAGCCCCTAGGGCCAGAGGCCTCAGACCTGGACACTGGCACACGCTCCCAGCATGGCCCAAGAGCCCCTGACGTTTTAGCCTCCCCCAAGCTCCCCTCCTCCTCCCATATTGAGCATGTTGCCTTGGGTGGTCTCAGACCTCAGTTTCTCCTCCCCTGCGCCTCCATCCTTCAGGCCATCAGTCCCTTTTCCAGGTCCTTTGGCCAGAGTTGGCCGTATCACTGTCCCGCACACCCATTCCCCAGGGCCTGACTCCCCTGCAGTGGCTCTTTCTCGAGGGTGGTGAGGGCCCAGGGACAGTCTGGCCTTACCTGAGACGATGGTGTAGCCAATCCCGCGGGGGCGTCCTTTGTCCTGGTCAATGGCAGTGATGACGCGCACGGTGGTGCCCTGTGTGGGAGAGAGGAGGGGCTTGAGTTTGGCTGCGCGGCCCCCGGCTGGTGCTCCCTTCCCTTCTAGCTGTCCCGGAGCCCACAGCTTCCCTCGCAGGTGGATGCTGCAAGGCCAGCCGGGGGAGGAGATGCCGGGTGCTCAGGCCTCAGGTGCCCCCCTCGCCCATGGGACACCCACCGAGGCCCCCAGGCAAACACCTGTGTCCTCTGGAGAGGCCTGATATATTTTTTTAAAATATATATTTTATTGATTTTTTACAGAGAGGAAGGGAGAGAGATAGAGAGCTAGAAACGTCGATGAGAGAGAAACATTGACCAGCTGCCTCTTGCACACCCCCCACCGGGGATGTGCCCGCAACCAATGTACATGCCCTTGACCGGAATCGAACCTGGGACCTTTCAGTCTGCAGACCGACGCTCTACCACTGAGCCAAACTGGTTTAGGCTGAGAGGCCTGATCTTGCTGTTACTCTCACTCGCCCTTCACCTCCCCACCTCCCACCATTTGGTGAGACCACCCAGGAGAGGAGAGCTGATGGAGGAGCAGCCCGTCGGGGTACAACAGATCTGGCTTCTATTTCAATCACCCACCCAAGGGCTGTGTGGCCTCAGGAAGGCTGCGGCACCTCCCTGGCCTCAGTATGCCCCGCCTTAGTATGGATAAAGCATAAACCCTGGGACCTTGTTTGCACTGGGACCTGAGTAAAGGGGAACATCAGTGATCAATTATTCTAAGAGTGAAAGCACCATACATCCTAAACTCGAACGTCTCCAGGGATGACTGTGGCAACCCCGGGCCCCACGGACCATTGCCCATCCAGCACCGCATCCGGCAGTTCCTACCGCAAATGGCCCTGCCCCACGCCCCTTGTGTTGTCCTTGCAGCACTAGAGGAGGAGGGGCCCGGAGCCAGAACTGTCAGGATGGGGATGCCAGGGTCCCTGCTCTTGGGAGCACAGAGTCCGTGGCAAAGGGTCAAGGACATATGCATGCACACTACATACACATGGGGTGCTGGGACACAAAGTCCACCTGGAAGAGCTGTTAAAGGATCGTGTTCAGGGTGGCATGGCTGTAGACTCTCCTGGAACATTCTCACCTCTCAGCCAACCGGGAGTTGTTCTGGGCCAGTGTTCGGCAAACTCATTCGTCAACAGAGCCAAATATCAACAGTACAACGATCGAAATTTCTTTTGAGAGCCAAATTTTTTAAACTTAAACTTCTTCTAACGCCATTTCTTCAAAATAGACTCTCCCAGGCCGTGGTATTTTGTGGAAGAGCCACACTCAAGGGGCCAAAGAGCCGCGTGTGGCTCGCGAGCCACAGTTTGCCGACCACGGTTCCGGGCTGTACCCCTGGGCTCCAGGAGATATGGAGAGACAGCCGTGCAGGGGCAGCATCGGCTGGGGAGGGTGAGATGGTGGGCGCCCCTCCTGTGTCCTGGCAGTGAGACCAGGAGCAGTTGGAAGGGAGGCACCTTACACCCCAGGACCCCACCCTCCTGCTGCCAGCATAGGCTTTCTGGACTTGGGGACAGCTCCCTTTCTACAGCCTCATCTGGCCTGGGCCACACACGTGTTCTGGCATGAGGGTCCCGGGGCCGCCCCTTGTCTGCTGAGGGACTGTGGGGTTTGGGGGTTGGCACTGCTGGCCTGTGCAAAGAAGAGACTTAGTGGCAGAAGAACCCTCAGTCCTCATCATGGCTGTGTGTGGGCCTTCCCTGAGGGCGCTCCTGCTCTGGGCGCCTGGCAGCCTCCTGGGTGGCAGGGCTCAGAGGGGTCTAGCAGGCAAACCCAGCGCCGGGCGACCAGGAGGCTGGCTCCCCAGGAAGGGCCACACCTGAGCTTCTACCGGAGTCAGATCTAAAAGGCTCCCGACAAAGTTTGGGATTTCATCTCTTTTTGGGTAACTAAATCCATTTTTAATAAAACCCTGAGCTTTTAATACAAGTGCAGCCACAAGGACTGGCAATGTTATGAGAAGGAATTAACAGGGAGGGAAGGGGGCTCCTGGGAGCCCGAGGATCTTGTTTCAGATTATATTTTCAATATACTGAAACTTATTTCCAAAGACGAGGAGCCGGAGAAGCAGGCCCCGCCTGACCCGGCGCCGCGCCCCTCCCTGGGGGTGTGGGGAGGAGAGCCGGTGGGCAGGCTCAGGGGGGCTGGAGGTGGGGCTCACCCCGACCTGGGCGTCTTCTCCTTACAGGAACCCGCGTTGTGGGGGGGAGGCCTTCGGGGAGGCCCCGGCAAGGCTGAAGGTACATGCGCCCGTGGAGTCCCAACTCCTTGTGGTGGGAAGAGCAGACCAGCGAGAGGGCTAAGGTCTAACTCTATTGCCAGGCTGCCTGGGCTTGAATCCTTTGGGTTACTTTACCTCTCGCTGCCTTGTTCTCCCCATCTGTAAAATGGGTATCATACCAGTTTCCACCCCGCACCAACTGACACAGGTAAGGCAACTTGGGAGCGCGCCTGGTCCACAGCAAATGCTAGGAAAGTGCCTGCTAGTCACGGGGGCCCGGAACCGCGGTGAGCACCCTTTGCAAACTGAGCTGCTCTTCCCCGAATGCACGTGCCGTTCCAAACAATGTTAGCAAACGCAGACGCCCCAGCACCCTGCATTAGCAATCCCACCCTGGAGGTGAGGCGTTTTCTGAGGGAGCACCTACTATCTGCCAGGCACGATGCTGGGCACCCGACCCAGGCGCTCTCACTTCTCCTCACTGCCTCCCCGTCAGGGAGCGGGCTCTGCGGGGCAGGGATTGCTTGAAGTCACAGGTGGGTGAGTGTGCCTGGGGCACGGAGGGCAGGGTTGGGGTGGGCCTGGGTGGGTGTGCCAAGGCAAGGGGTGGGTGAGGGCTGCGAGGCAGCCTCACTCACCCACCCATGAGGCTTGCTACCGGTAGGATCATCAGGGCAAAGGCCAGGAGAGCTGAGACTTCTCCAGGAGGAATGTGGCTTCCCTGCTCTCTGAGGCCTGCCTCCTTCCGGAGACGCTGGCCAGGGGGCAGCTGAAGCCAGCACCCGGGCTCCGCCTGCCTCCATCCTGGTCCCTCCCCCACTTATCCCCTCTCCCCTCCCCCTACTTCACAACAGGATTAAGGACCTGGAAGGGGGGGAGTCTCTCAGGAGGGGGAGGTGCCCTTGGCGGGGGAGCCTGGTGGGGGCCGAGGGGACTTCCGACAAGAGCTGCCACAGCAGATTGTGAGGCAGAAAATCCTATTTCTCAGTTCTTAATTCCAGTCAATTCCAGTCAAAGGGCTGATAGGCATCGGCCGGCAGTAATTTGTGCAGTTTATCCGCTCCTTTCACCTTCTATCGGCCCTTCGCTGACGGGCAGGCTGACATGCCGCTGCTCGAGTGAGGAAATTAAAATTTGATGCAATAATCCCAAATAAGAAGGATTTTATGAGGTAATATATACACTTTAGATGAGGCATGCCGGCCCGATACTGTGATAGAGAGAGGGCGTACATGCTGGGAGCCGCAGATAAAGCGGGAGCGTGGAGGCCCCGGCCAGCTGAGGTGAGGCCGGGGATGGGGACTCCTGGGTCCCCCGCCCGGGAGCCAGAGCCGGCTGTGGCGCTCCGCAACCCTGGCCGGGGCTGGGTGTTCTGCGCTCAACCCGGGCTCCACACTGTACAGGGACACGGAGGGCCCGGATCAAGGTGCAGAAACCAATTAGAAGCCTTGGAAAATCAGGCTTGGGTGCGCGGCATCGGCCTATAGCAGAACGGCCGAGCAGGAGGGCTGGGCGCTGGAGAGGAAGGATCCCCGTAGGGGACGGGGAGGAGAGGCAGAGGAGTGGGCGCAGAGATGGCTCTGTGGCCCTCCGGAGCAGGGAGAGCCCCAGCCCCCAGCTCAGTAAGAAAGGAAGGTTTCAGTGTCCTCATGGGGAAAAGGGACAGCCCAGCGAGGCAGAGAGACCTCGAGATCCCTGCACCTGAGAGAGCACACACACACCAGATGTTAAGCAGCCGAGCATGAGGAGAGAGGCGCTCAGGGGAGTAGGTGTCCCTGTTTGCCTGGCCTGAGGGTCACCCTAGCAGGGCCTGTGGGATTATCTGGAGAAGAGAGGGTGTGGCTTAGCGCAGGGCCCCGCACACAGGAAGGGCTTAGTGAACGTCTAGTTTATTTTTAAAAAGCGTAAAACATAGACTGAATAAACGGACAAACTCCAAAATCTGCAGATCTGAAACATTTAAATCACTTGGCTCCGATAGAGGGATGACAGAAAAACACACACACTGAAGGGTCTCAGAGGACCCGCATTGTCAGCGCCCTTCTTACTGACTATCGGGACTCTGAGATGAAGCTGAGGATGGGACCCCCAGCCCAATCCAGCTTCTGTACTGAGGACTGGCTGACTCCCAGCCCCCGGGACTGAACGCCTGCAATGCTGGTGCTTGCTGGGTGCTCTGCCCGAGTGTGCCAACCCCTCAGGCTTGAGAGGCACTGAGGACATGACTGGCTTGTCTCCCATGAGGAAGCGGTCTGGAGACTGCCAATGTGGCCAAGGCGAGTGCGTGGCTGTGCAGGGACCTTCTCCAAGGTCCTCTGGCTGCCCGGCCACCATCACATCCTCACTTCAATCAACCCATCTTCTCTGCATTTGGTCCTGGGCATGATGCCCTGGGAGACCCTCAGGAAGCTTGTGACAAGCTCCAGGGACTCAGGTGTTTTGACCCCTGGGGGCTGTAATGTCACCCACTTACACATCAGTGAGCATTACAGGTGTGACTCTATGTCAGCGGTAAATTAGGTAGCACAGGGAGTCAATTCTACCAGAGCCGAGGGGAGAGGGATGGCTATGTCTGTGGGCCAGTGAGGATGAAGCAAGGAAAAAAAATTCTAACAAAGGTGGTCTGTGAGCTGAAAACCAACAGATGCATGGTCTTTCTCCTGAGGGGTGATGACTGGGGTAAGAGGGCCTATATGACCATTCATTCGTTTGCTCATCCATCCATCCATCTATCCATTCATTCCATAAACACTTCCTGAACATCCACATTGTGCGATGCCCACAGCAGACCCCAACCCTGCCAAGATATACTTTAAGTCCACCCGAGGAGCCGAGGTGGAGCAGGCTGTTTAGGATCATGAGAATTAAGACGGGGTGTCCGGGGCAGAGGCAGGTGGGAGGGCCTGCCTCCTGAAAGGTCAGGGAAAGCCCCCTGTGCTGAGAAGATGTTTTGGGGGAGACAGCCTTCAGCCTCAAAAGCTGGAGCCTCTGCTGTCCGTGGACCACCACGGAAGAGAAGGCTGTGGCGGAAGCATCGAGACACCAACTTCTACCCTCAAAGCAGCTTCAGACACCCTCTGTAGGAGGCTGGAAAGTGTCTTGTTTGTTGGATCCCTCAGTCCACACCGGGCCCAAGGAGGAAGTGGCTACCCCTGCACACCCAGAGGCTGAAGCACAGCGCGATCGTCGGGACAGACCGAGTCTCCAAACTGCAGGTCAGGCTGCCCGGCCCGAGGTGGCCCAGGGGCACGGTCTGCAGCCTGGTCAAGGGAAGCCCGCCTCTCTCTCGTGAGCCTGATTCCGAGAGCCTGTGTGGCTGTGCAGGCGGGGCCCTGAGCACCTCTTGTATGTCCTTCCCCTCAGCCCACTGAGTCCTCTCACAAGGAAGGGCAAGTTTTTCTTTCCACAGGAGCTGCTCCCCAAGCTGCATGTCCGGGGGATTCGCCGGCCCAGAGGAGCTGCCCTTTTCTGATTCATCGGCCACAGCGGGGATCTTATCCCCGTTTGCAAAAAGCACAGATGGCTACCAGGCGAGGGGTGCTGTCGCTGCTCGCCTGATCCACAGCTGAGCGGGCACAGGCATGTGTTTTGTTCTTAAAGTCACCCGATCACAGTGGAATGAACCAGAGGAGGACACGTGGCCCCAGTGCAGCCAATCTACAGGCTGATCTATGACCTTATGACATGGCACAGAATCCTGAGCACTGCTAAACAGTCTCTCTTGAAATCCTGGGAGGGGCAGCTGGAGCAGTCAGCTCTCGGGGGAGAGCCACGTCCGAGAGGGCCTTCAAGCAGAGGGCACGCTGCCGCCATCTCGGCGCAGTGTCCATTAGCAAGAGAAGTAGGCGGACCTATTGGCCTGGAGAGATAAGACTGAGCCACACGGATGTTTCCCTGAGCCTGGTTGAGTCCAAATCTGTTCTCCAGCCCAGGCTGGACTTTCCAAAGGTGTCACCCACACCCATCTTTTAGAATTGTGAGTCAATTCTACCAGAGCTGAGGGGAGAGGGTGGCCACCACCCAGACCCACACCATCACCCACACCCATCTTTCCGCATTGCCCCTCTTCATTTGCCCTAGCAAGTCTTTGTTCTTTGCCACGCAGAGCCCCCTGGGGATGAAGGGAGGTGGGGTGTTGTGTGAAGAGGGAGTTGGGTGTTCCCTGTGGTAGGACACCCATCCCTTCCCACAAGGGTTGGGGGAAGCAGGAAAGCCAAGGAGGACCCTGTCCCCAGGGCAGGGAGGTCTTACCGGCGGAGAGTGCTCATAGATGTTGGTGCTGTAGGGCAGGTTGATGAAGATGGGGTCCATGTCCTGGACATCTGTGATGATGATGGCCAAGTTGGCCAGGGTGGACAGAGGCCTGGTCTTGTCTTGATCCTAAGAAGGCAAAAATACACAGCCTTAGGTTAAGTGATATTGTGGACAGGCACACATGCACACAACACACACATCTGCACACATGACATTCATGTGCACAAACATGTGCGCACACATGTGCTCCTGCCCTCCCCCAGGTATGTGGAAGTTCAAGAACTCAAGGACCCACACTGATCTCTGACCTGTGCAGGGAAACACCAACAGCACCCCAGAGCCCAGTGGAAGGTGGCTAGCCAATGTCACAAACAGGCTGGTGCAGAACCCGGTCTCAGGCCCTCCGCCCAGCCTGGGCCTGCCCACCTGGCTATCTGGTGGGTGGGGCATCTGGCTTGGGACTCAGCTAGGGGGCCACTGCCCCTCTCCATGCCCACTCTCTGCCCCCATTCATCCCAGAGCAGCAACATCGAGGGAATGAAGAGGATGGGGGTTCTTAGAAGAAAGGCCCTTAGACCCCCAGAGGGGCTGCTCTGGAACCTGCCTCCCCGCTCTGCATTCTGGCTTACTGATCAAGTTACGTTTCCAGTGGAACCAGAAGGGGGAGCTCCAGGGCCTGTGACACTGGGGGACTCCAGGAAGGAATCCCAAGAGGTCACAGGCCATCCCCCTCAGCCAGACAGGCAATGTTGACACCCTCCGAGTTAGCTGGGAATGTAGTCCTGTGAAAGCTCACCAAGAAAGAAAACCTGAAACCCCTATTTTGTTACCCTCAAACACAAGCCCACTTAAATAGCCCAGTACCGTTGAGTAACAATAGTTAACAAGAACAGCGGCTGCATGCTGAATACAGATTACGTACCTGGTGCCAGGCGCTGTGCGGGCACCGCATTTGCTTTTGTAGGTTTCATGTGTGTGTTAGACGCGTTTACAAAGACTCAGAAAGGTTATGTAACGTGTCCAGAGTCACACAGCTGGTCAGTGTGGACCCAGGACTCAAACCCGGGTCCTTTTGACATAAAAGTCTGCCCTAACTCTCTTGATGTGGGACCCTGAAGCTACAGTGTGGGATGGGTTCCAGCCATCACTTGGTGGGTACCAGGGTATCCAACCTGACTACTGGGTGGCTACCCTAGTACCACACATGCAGTCCCTGACTTGCTGGGTCACCTTGAGTAAGTTCTTTCCCCTCTTGGGGTCTCCGTTTCCTTTTCTGTGAGATGGAATGGCCTCTCTGGACCCTTGGGCTCTTAAATTCTCTGGTTTGGGAATTAAGGAGCAACTGTCCTTGGCTTGGACTTGCCTATTTAGGTGGATCTGAGAAGTACAGACTCCACCTGCCAGGCACTACAGCTTGGCCAGGTGTAGGGGACATGAGCGGTTGGCTGGCCTGCCTGCTGGTCAAACTCCTGGTCGAGGGAACAATTTGCATATTAGCCTTTTATTATATAGGATACACACCGAGTGGCCAGATTATTATGCGTTCAGAAGTCATCATAATTTGGCCACTCAGTGTGTGCCTGCTCCTGCCCCCCACTGATCAAGCTGTGGAACCTTCCAGAAGGAAGGGCTGGTTGTTTGAAGAGTTCTTCCTCAGGGGCAGCCAAGGAGAGAGTGGCGGGTCTTCCGGGATGAAGAGTGGGTGTAGCAATGGCGGGGAGAGTCTGGAGGCAGGAAGAGGTGGGCAGAAGGACCACGGGGAGACAGTGTCCCAGGCTCCAAGACCATGGTGTTCACAGCCTAGTCTTGGGGACTGCCCATGGTGAGAGCTCTCAGCCAGGACCTGAATGGCCAGCAGCAGACACGGCCGGAGGAGGAGGAAGCCTGGCAGGAGGTCCCTGACCTCTTGGGCAGGGGCTGCCAGTGGTTCTGATCTGCCACTGCCAGGCTTTTGTGGGCATCTGGCTTCGTCCATCCTGGCACCTGCCCTCCCCATCCCACACCGTAGCTTCAGTCCTGCTCCTGCCACAGATGCCCACGTCCAGCCCACACTGGACTCCATGGCTGAGGAAAGGGAGTGGGCATATCGAGCAGGGCAGGCACCTCCCCGGGCTTCCAGCTGACACTCTGGGCCTTCAGCTCTCCCGTTTGGCCACCCTGGTGCCCACCCAGTGGTGGCTAGAACCCACTCTGCTCCCTGCAATGCCACACGGGAGAATCTGCTGGGGAAATGCCCAGCAGCCGAGGGCACAGCACCAGCCCTGAGAGGGACCTGCGAATGGGAGGTGGCACAGGGGTGTGGGTGGAGGGAGCCATCAGTACCACAGGGAGACCTGTGCCCCTCCTGCTCTCCCACGTCCAGGCCTGACTGCTGGGTAATTAGCAGCAATTTCACTGTATTCACCATCCCAGCTGGGGAGGCCCCGCCACCCAGACTCACGCCTGCGCCCAGCCCCATCCTCTCGCCCACCCGCACAAAGCCATTTATACGGTGGATGGAAGTGGCCGCGTATGGACAGGCTCACAGTGAGAAGAGAGCGAGCACCTGTGTGTTTCCGGGCCCAGGGGTGGACACATGGGGGGTGGTAGGAGGGGGTCACTCATGTGTGGGTGCCAAGGGGGTGCGGAAGGGTACAGGTGGGTGCAAAAAGCAGCTTTTGGCCTTGCCAGTGCCCCAACCCCGTTAGTCAGCTTTGAGTCTCCAGAACATCACGGGGCAGCTAACACTTAACATTTGCCGTTGCATCTTGACCAAGCCTCGGGGAACCTCATCTTTCAAAATCTGGCCCTCCATCAATCCATCCATTAGGTCTTTCCCAGAGGCCTGGGCTCTGTGACCAGCCAAGTGGAGCCCCCCGTGCTACTGACAGCCCCCACGGCAGCGACACAGATCCAGGGGCTAGATCAACCGTGGGCAAACTACGGCCCGCAGGCCGGATATGGCCCGTTCGGCTGTTCTATCCGGCCTGCGGAGCTGAAATAGCGGAGGGTTCTCTTGCTCTCCCCTCCGCTCCTTCACCAGCAGCCCAAGATGAGAGTGCCAGCATGGTCAGGTTGCTTTTGTTCCAGCCCTCCTGTCCAGTTTAAGAACCCATTGTGGCCCTCGAGTCAAAAAGTTTGCCCACCCCTGGGCTAGATGTGGTGTGTGAGGCAAATGTGCCCTGGAGGGTCAAGAGGGACCCCAGTAACTTGTTTCACTCTTGGCCTGAGCTTTGTGGAATAATCTGCTCTCCTTGCTACCAGCTGGAGGCTCCAGCTGTACCCGGAGGTGGTGGCCGGGGGCGGGAAAGAGGAGAGGAGAGGGTAGCACTCTTTAGGGGATAGTGTGCCTGCCCCCTGAGCCTTGGCAAACAGCTGGCGACAAAGGAAAATGACCGTCATGTTCTGGAGACTCAGACACTCTTGGTCGTGGGCACTGGACTGGGCGCCAGACAACCTGGCTTGGGGTTCTCCTTCCTCCACTACTCCTGGGCTGTGAGCCTCAACAGTGTGAGCCATAAAGTGGGACAATTATTTCTCTCCCGCCCCCCCCCCCTCTCCTGGAGAGCTCATGCTGGAACTCCCAGGGCCCAGCGTGGTGTTTGGCGCAGATGGGTGCTCCCCGCTGCCTGAGTGTCATCACTCTAGTGAAGTGGCCAGGACCGCTCTGTCTCCCGTGTGCTGGGACCACAGGTGTCGGGACACAGCTGGGGTCACGCCTCTGTCCTGCGTCCGACAGAGTGAGAGGCACCATGAATGCCCTGAGGGGTTACCAGTGCAGATGCCAGAGCCCCGGTAACTGTGGACAAGCCACTGAACGGCTTCTGTACCTCAGTTTCCTCATCTGTAA
This sequence comes from Vespertilio murinus, assembly GCA_963924515.1. Classification (NCBI taxonomy): domain Eukaryota; kingdom Metazoa; phylum Chordata; class Mammalia; order Chiroptera; family Vespertilionidae; genus Vespertilio; species Vespertilio murinus. Next base: position 39,186,956 of record OZ004714.1, on the reverse strand, counting down.
ACTGGGTATCTTTTAAAAAATATATATATATATTTTATTGATATTTTACAGAGAAACAGAGAGAGAGATAGAGAGCTAGAAACGTCGATGAGAGAGAAACATCGACCAGCTGCCTCTTGCACACCCCCTACAGAGGATATGCCCGCAACCAATGTACATGCCCTTGACCAGAATCGAACCCGGGACCTTGTAGTCTGCAGACGGATGCTCTACCACTGAGCCAAACCGGTTTCGGCTAAACTGGGTATCTTTATAATGCTTCCGACACAGGGCTCTGGTGAGGTTTACTGAAGACAATCCACTGAGTGCTCAGCACAGTACGAGGGGATACAGCACGGACCCTCAGCAACCTGCGCTGCCATGACGACCACTATCCCCGGCGTCACTAGCCCAGAGCCTGGAGCAGCAGGGCTCTCGGCTGATGCTCGTTCACCCCCTTCACGGCTGGGAAGAGGCCGTGTGTGGCTGTGGGGCCCCGGCGCGGCCACTCACCGTGGCGTTGACGGTGAGCTGGTAGGCCTGCGTGGTCTCGTAGTCCAGCTCCTGGATCACCGTGACGATGCCGCGGGCACTGTCGATGGCAAAGAACGGGGAGGGCGGCTGGAAGGAGTAGAGGACGCTGCCGCCCGCACCCAGGTCGGGGTCTGTGGCGTTCACGATGAAGATGGGCGTCCCCACCGGTGTGTCCTGGGGGAAGCAAAGCAAACAAAGGCTGAGTGGAGCTCGGAGCGGCTGCCTCCATCAGCAGCGATATTCCCTCGAAGCCCATTAGCCACGCCCTCCAGCCACCAGCCCCAGCCTTGTTGTTTTTTATTCTAGGAGGGTTCAGAGTCATTTAAAATGCAGCATCACTCCCCCCCCCCCGCCCCGCTTTTTTTTGATGGTCTCCCGGTGGCTGTAACAGCGCCCGTTCCAAAGATGATCTGCGCATCCTGGAGTTCTGGATGAGAGCCTTGCGGTCCCCAGCCCCTGCTTCTGGGCAGTTTTGCTTCCTCTGTTGAGTGCCCCCCGGCTGCCCAGGCCTCGGGTCCAGAGCCCGCGTGTCGGGAGGTTTCAAGGGCAGGGGGTGGGGAGGTGTGTGCTATGGGCATGAGGCGGGGGCTCTGAGGGCTTTGCCTGGCACCACAGAGGCTACCCGGCTTGCCCTGGAGTGGGGCACACACTTGCCACCCCTGGGCCGTGGCAGCCTGCCATCAGAGGGGCCCACAGGCCTGCTCAACTGTCACCAGGTCCTGGGAGCCCCCATGTCTTGGGAGCCCCCACGTCTTAGGAGCCTTTGTGATGCCCTCTGCCATTCAGTGAGTAGAGACCCCTGCCCTCTCTGACTAGGGTTTCTGGTTAAATGCAGCTTCCTCGTGGGGACTTTCAGACCCCGAAGGCAGGGCAGCCCCACTCGGTCCCACCGGGGCCACTATTTATACTCATGGTCCCACGCACCCTGGGGTTCTCCGCCCCCACGCTTCCATCGTTCACAGGGAGCGTCTGTTTTCCCTCGGAGCCCGTGTGCTCTACGGAAGCCACGGGGCCTCGCCTTGCCTCGCACAATGCCGGGCTGTCAGATGTTCAGGAAATAGCCCTTCGAATCCTCGAAGGAGCCTCTAGGACAGCACTGAGCACGTGATATTATGAGTATCTGTTTGCACCAACTGCCGGCTTCCATCAGTGCAATGCCCACCACAAGGCGTGGCTGGTAAGCCGTGCCTGCTCACTGTTGTGTGAGTTAATTTAGTCATAATTTAGTGAGCTCCGGGCACCTCTGAGGACAGGCAGTCTAATGAGGCCCTTCACAGAGACAAAAAGTAAAGATCTCTGTTCCCTGCTCAGTGATTGCCACAGGCCAGGTTCTGTGCCGGGGACTGCGCCTGTCAGCTCTGCGGACAAGTGGCTTTGCAGGTGGTCGCCACGATCCTGTTTCGATGGGGGGAAGGGGGAGAGATCAACCAAAGGACGTGTATGCATGCACATAAGCCTAACCAGTGGTCACAGACAACAGGGGGGTGGGGGTATACGTGGGGAGGGGTTTGAGGTGGGAATGGGGGGATGAAGACAATTATGTGATATCATAATCAATAAAAAAATAAAAAATAAATAAATTAAAAGAAGAAGAAGGAGGAGGAGGAGGAGGAGCAGAAGGAGGAGGAGAAGGAGGAGGAGGAGGAGGAGGAGGAGGAGGAGGAGGAGAAGAAGAAGAAGAAGAAGAAGAAGAAGAAGAAGAAGAAGAAGAAGAAGAAGACGACGAAGAAGAAGAAGAAGCAGCAGCAGCAGCTGAGGTTTGGAGAGGTAGGTCATTTGCCCGGGGCACAGGCATGGCAGCGGGAGGCCATGAGTCCAGGTCTCACCCATGATCTCCAGCCCGATACAAAACACTTCTAAAACACTGCTGGCAGTTCCTTCCCTAACGCTTCTGTGTGGTGCCCAGGTCAGGGCCAGCGCGGTGGCACCCCCCAGACAGGAAGGTGGGACAGGCTGTAAGCTCCCCGCGGGCGAGAGGACGGACACCATACTTACGGTCCTCTGTGCTCTGTTCACACTGGGACAGGACTGGGTCCCTTCCGACACCGGCAAGCTCTTTTCAAAAAGAGCATCCACATCGCTGCCCCTCTCCGTGCTGCCGCCGTGACCCGGGCCCTGCGTCACTGCGGTGGGCAGCCTCTTTCTTTGGGGACCAGGCTTAGGCATGCAATGCGAACAACCCTTCCTAGCCTGACCCTCTAGTCAGGCTGGGAAGGGCCCCTGGGGGGAAAGCCATGGCGTTGCCACTGTTTCTAACCGACGATCCTTTCCATCACCAGGCAAGTGTCCTTCCATCTCAGGCTCAGCACCTTCCCTCCCCCCTTCCCCCAGCACTGAGGCCAGAGGCGGACAGGGAGACCCTCTCCTCACAGCACCCAGACTCCCAGCGCCCAGTGCGCAGAATGCAGGCCCTCACGGTCTGGCCCTGTCTCCTTCACACTTTATTTTCTGGCAGGTGCGGCTTCTCGCCCTTTTCGCTACGATCATGTGTAGCATCTTATCAGTTTAATAGTGCCTGGCAGGTGGAGTCTGTCCTTCTCAGACCCAGCAGGCTCCCTCACACGTCTGGGTTTCCGAACCTGCTTTTTTCTCCGCTAGGTCTGCCCTACCCAGCTCCGTGGCTTGGAGAACAGACGCTCTCCTTCCCTCAAAAATTAGAATCCAGTGTGCAAGGAGGCAGAGCGGACAGGGGCTGGGGTTTCAGGGATGGACCGACTTCGGTTGGAACCCGGGCCTTGCCGAGCGTCTCTGGGCTAGTTTCTTCATGTCTCTGACCCCCAGTCCCCTCTCTGAACACCCAGGTTAACAACATCCCACAGGACGAAGAGTACAGGACGTCATGAGTGTAAACTTCCCAGCATATAATGAGCGGTTTGAAGATGGCAGTTGTGATCTGATTGTCCGTAGAGGACTGCGGACAAGAGCACCTTCAAGGGGAGGGCAGGGAGGGGCCAAGCACTATGAATTTTAATGAGACTGCGCTGAGCATTCCTTGTCTGCACCCCCAGACCCACTGAATACCCTGTTCTGACCCCCCCCCAGCTCCATTTGCCCACACCAGGGTGACCTCACTAATCCCCAGACTCCCTTGCCGGCTAGCTTTTGCCAATGGAGGGAGCTGGGAAGAGCTCAGAGTTTGGGGAGGTGCCAAGAAGAGAAATAGTTTGGGGTGTTACTTCCCCACTTCCCCCCCAACTCCAGCCTCGCACCCCCTTCTTCCTGGCCCCAGCTGTTGGTGGCCTCTGGCAGCACTCTGCCCTTCCCTCCCCATCCGGCCCCAGGGTTAGTAAGAGCTTCCCTCTGCAGCTGAGTCTCTCGGTACCTTAGCATCTCTCAGTGGCCCTTAGCCACATCCTGAGCCCCCAGCTGCAGTCTCTCCACCGAAATGCCTTTATTGGAACTATTTGGAGTAAACTGTTCCCTGGAGGACCCTGATGGGACACTTCTGACACGCCCCACACACAGAGCCACCGCCCAGAGAGGGACGGAGAGAGAGAGAGAGAGAGAGAGAGAGAGAGAGAGAGAGAGAGAGAATGTCAGCTGTCCATCCCGCTGCCTCGGGGACGAGAGGACATTTCCCCTGTCCGTCCGGCGTGGTCCCTTGGAAGGGTCTCTGGGATCTGACCGGGAGATTTAAGAGCAAGAGCCAAGAAGACAGAGGGGAAAAGGAAGGGGTGGTCCTGTGCCTGACCTTCTTGGCTTTTATGTCTCATGCCCTGCGGTGCGAACCCATTTAATTTCTGCATAACTTAGAACAGGTTTTAAGCAGGCCTGGCACGGAGCCATCCGTGCTCTTAGGAGGGACGAGCCACTGGAGAGAAGAGAATGCTGACTTCCTGCATTTCGGGTCCCGGGCGCCGTGCTCCGTGAGGGAAATGAGGTGTGAGGGGACGGTCATCAATCAGCAGGTGCGCCGCGGGCCCCTCCGAGCTCCCAGCTGCTGCTCCGTGGCCACGTGCAGATGTTCTCGCAGGCCCACGCAAGCACATTTCCTCGGTGGCGCCAGGTGCGTCTGGGCTTCCAAGTACGCCGCAGGCAGTGAAACTTGGTGGCTCGGAGCATGGACTCCAGGTCTGAGTCCCAGCCTTCCCACCCTTTTGCTGGAGCCCTCAGACACACACTGAGTGGCCAGATTATGATGACCTCTGAATGCATAATAATCTGGCCACTCATAATAAAAGGCTAATTTGCAAATTGTCCCCTCGACCAGGAGTTTGACCAGCAGGCAGGCCGACCAACCGCCCATGTCCCCTACACCTGGCCAGGCTGGCTGGACCCCACCCATGTATGAATTCATGCACTGGGCCTCTAATATATACACACACCGAGTGGCCAGATTATTAGGCGTTCAGAGATCATAATAATCTGGCCACTCAGTGAATGCTGTTAATGTTACTCATTTGGCCTCAGTATCCTCGAATAAAGGAGCATGTAGAAAAGGAGCTGATAACAATACCTACTGTACTATAGGCTTGAGAGAAAGATTACACGAGCAAAGGGGTGGAGGGAAGCTCGCTGAGCCAAGTTCACAAAAATATTGAGCAATGCTCCGCAAATGGTCATTGTAATTATTGTTATGGTAATAAAATGCCATCACAGGCAGCCTGCGATGAGCCCTATTTAAGGGGGTATTAGAAACTGTAAACAGCCCATCTCTTCCTCATGAACTTAGACAAATGGGCATTTTAAAATTCAGAAAGAGAACATTTCTGTTGACTGCTTTGCGGTTGCTGCAGACAGGGTCAGGGTGGGAGATCTGCTGGAGACCCTCCAGCGTGGGTTTGGAGAGCCTGTGGGAGGAGGGGTGGGGCCTGATGCAGGGGTGGGTGGGGCACCTGGAGGCCAAGGAAGGCTTGGATGTGAGAGCTGGGAGGAGTCATGGGGATTATCCAGGCCAGCCTCCCCATTTTACAGATGGGAAAAGTGAGGGGGTGTGCCTGGCGCTGAGTCTCCCAGGTGGATGACAGCAGACCTGTACCTGGAAATCAGGGCTTTGACTCACATACAGTGTTTCTGTCACCTCCTCCAGAGATGCCAACCACTGCCTCCCCACTCACCCTCCTTCCACGTAAAGGTGCGCTTTACACCCACAGCTCTCTCTGCTCGAGGGGAGGGGCCTAGGAAGCCATGTTTATACCAAGTGACTTCAGACCCAGGTCACATGGGCTTGGTCCGGGGGTGACCACCTGACTCTAACAGTCCAATCAGACGGTGTGTTGTAAGTGAAATCAGCTTTCTGTGGGGACCTGGAAAAGAAGATTCTTGCTATCTGGTTAGGGCTGGTGTGGGCACCATGACAGGCTGAAGGCACACTGAGGCCACAGGTGGCAGGTGGCAGAAAGCCATGGGCAAGCAGAGGAAGCCCATCTTGGGAAGAATGGAGCCCAGTGAGGGAGAAAGACAGTCTTCATAGCCCTGGCTGTGGTGCTGAGACCCAATCTGTTCTGTCCTTCCTGTGTGGGTACCCACTTTGCCCACACTGACTCCCATAGGCCTCAGCCCCTAACTCTCCCCAGGCCCCCAGAATGCACCCAGCCCCGGGCAAGGCATCCTCGTTCCTGCAGCTCTGCCCCAGGCTCTCCCTTCTCCTCACCTGCTGGGACTGCCTCTCTTTGATGCCTGAGGCTGGGCCCCAGAAAGCAAAGCTTCTGGCCACAGAGCCTGGACTGTGGAGGGCACAGGAGGTAATAATGGGGGAAGAAGAAAACAGCGTGGGTGAGTGAATGCTGGCTCCTTCTCCCTTTGAAGTGTCTCTTTCAACATGCAAATTCACTCAGGTCCCTGCCATGACCAGCAGGCCAGTGGGGTGGCAGGGGTGGGCAGGGGACAGCTTGATCATGGGCTTGGCACAATCAGCTGACAGGCCTGGAGGAGCGATGCCCCAGAGAGCCACGCTCTGCCCACCTGGAGACCGGGAGATCAGGGAGAAAGTGCCTCTATGGTGCCTGGGCTTGAGGTCCAGGGTCTACAGGACCATCACCAGGGTGGTCCTGGCCCACGGAGGCGGGGCCAAAGGCACATTTCAGCTGGGGGTGAGGCTGCCCCATCCTAGGACAGCTTCTCTCTGTGTATTCATTATGGAAACTGCTGCTGGGTCCACCTTCTTGCCGGAATGGAGCAGCTGGGCTTTGGGGAACAGGCCCCAGAGGGGGCGATTACTCCTGCTTCCAAGGCAGGCCTCTCCTCCCGGCCCACTGCTCTGCCCCAGCTCTGCTTCCTGTGCTCCTTCCCCACGGCACCCCCGCCCAGGCCCGCCCACTCCCTCATGGCTTCTGGGCCACTTCCGTGGAAATCTCCCAAAATGCACTGCTCATGCCTCCTGGGAGCCAGGGAGTGTACTTGAGCATGATCCCCTGCAAAACCCTTGCATCCGTCCAGCTGTCCCCCTCAGCAAGGGGCCCGCTGCAGGCGGGTGGCAGCCGGGGCAGGCCCCTGCCTCTTCCAGGTCCCATTTAAGCTCCGTGTCACTGTGATGGACCTGTTGTAAATGGGCCACCCCGTGCAATTCACAGACAAATAAATCTTTTCGCTACTCCCGGGGTGACAAGGGAATAGACTCTGGGAAAGTTCTGCCGTGCAAGGGATCTTGTTCGTTAATAATAATGATAAATAGCTCACTTCTCACATGCGGTGTGAGGTACATTACATGCAGGCTTCTACAGAAGTGGCTTGGGTGCTGACTGGAACACGTGTGTCTGTGTCAGGGGGGGGGGGGGTGCCTGCAAGTGCACTGAGGGAGAGAGAGGGCCAGACAGAGGGGCAAAGAGGGCGGGTGGGGAAAAGAGAGATGGAGAACGTGTAAGGAGAGAGTGTAGAAAGGGGAAGGGGAGAGGAGGGGGAGGAAGAAGAGATGGCTACAAGGTGAGAGGGCAGGACTGGGGGCCAAAGGGGAAGTGCGAATGAAGGGGAGAGAGTTTGTAGGAGAAAAGAGAAAAGGGGGAAGTCGAGGAGAAAGTGACTAACTTAAAGGGAAATAAGGAAGTTACAGAGGCAAAGCTGTGGACAAAGGAAGTGTAAAACTGACTCAGAAAAAGAAAGGAAGAGAGGAGGGGGAAAATACAGCTATCCTCTCTCATCTTCTCGGTATAACTCCCCCCCCCCTTCCCCGCCACTAGATGTATTCTGTACTTTTGACCAAACCTCAGCAACAGTCCCACCATCTCCACGGTAGGTGCCATCTCTAAAGGCAATATTAATATTTATGAAATGCTGCTAGATGCCGCCAGTCTTTAATACCTTATTATAAAGCCTGTTATAGAATGCATTCGTAATAGATTCCTGACAGAGTTCTGACAGGGCGCGGGTGCCTCCGCGGAACCGAGCTAGGAACAGACCCTCCTGGAGGGTCTTGCTGCCCAGAGGCTGGGCTGCTGGGCTCTGAGGTCGGGGGAGGGGAGGGGAATCAACCTTCCAAGGTCAGCATTTTTATACACCTTATCTCATTACCTCATTTTTCCGGTCAGGGGAAATGGAAGCTCCGAGAAATGAAGCAACCTGTCCAAAGTCACACAGCTTATTAGTGCTGGGATCAGGATTCAAACTCAGCCCACCTCTGGGGACCCCAGAGATGAGGGTGGAGTGAGGGCTCAGGGTTCAAGTGGGGTTGATCCATTCACTTCCCTCTACGGAAGGGCTGGGGGCTACAGGCTGCCTGGATTAGAGAAGAAAGGGATTACGGGGAGCTTTGGCTCCCCAAAAATTTCAGAAGGAAGAGGGTGGCTCAGAATTTGCGCATTTTCCCTGGGGATCGGGAAATCCGCTCCCACTGTTTCAAGAAGAATTAAAGTTAGAGGCAGCCGAAACCGGTTTGGCTCAGTGGATAGAGCGTCAGTCTGTGGACTGAAAGGTCCCAGGTTCGATTCCGGTCAAGGGCATGTACCTTGGCTGCGGGCACATCCCCAGTGGGGGTGTGTAGGAAGCAGCTGATCAATGTTTCTCTCTCATTGATGTTTCTAGCTTTCTATCCCTCTCCCTTACTCTATGTAAAAAAATCAATAAAATGTATTTTTTTAAAAATGTTAGAGGCAAAGGCCCTTCTGACAAGGGGGAGCCTGGGGCAAACGGGGGATACTTTTGGTTTCGCTAAGTGCCAAAGCAGGCACCTCCTCACTGGAGACTCTGGTGGTGGGGCCCCCTGAAAGGTGGGGAGGGTGTCAACCTCCACAGGAGAGTTTTAGATATTCTGGAGCATTCTGGCTCACAGGGGAGGAGAAATGGAGTCCACGAAGATGTGGGCATTATTTTTTCTTAACTAGGCGATAAGGTGTATGTGGGCACCAGCTGAGAAGAGGGTCCAAAGAGAGAAACAGTGCGGAAAAGAGAACCAGGAGAGGCAGGTACCCATGGCACCTCCATTGATGTCTCAGGTGGCCCCATTCTGCTGGCCAGAGGGCACAGCCGTGTGTACACAAACCCTCATGTACACACGGAGGAGCCAGGAAGAGATATCACAACATCCCTTCTTTCGACTACAGTCTGCTCTCTCTCAGCTGTGTGCTGGGCTCTAAGTGGTGCTGGGTCTGCTCTGAGAGCCGAGGCAGGTCGCCAGGTGGAGGTGCCAGCTCCTGGGGCCCCCACACCCTGACTGGGCTGGAGCACCTCCCCAGCTGCTCCACATCTCCTTGGCGCCAGCTCAGCACTTTCCCAATCCCGAGTCCCTCCTCCTCTTCAGCTTCCAGCTGTGTACTGCCCCTCTGAACCCAGGAAGACATGCATCTAAGTGCTTACCTAATGCCCCCAGGACTTCCCAATGACTGCCGGTGCTCTCACCTGCTGGAGTGATCTCACACTTGCCCTCTCTCTTGCCTCCCACTCTTCATCCATCATGGGACCTGTCCATTTTTCCTTCAACATTTCCCAAGTCATTCCCTTTCTCTGTCATTTACCTTGGCCACCTCTATAGTCCTAACACTGCCACTTGCACATAGAGGTTATTCAATGAATGTTTCTACAGAATCAGGACTTCCTGTTAAACATGGCAGATTGAGCACATCCATTTACCTCTGTTTTTGTCCCAGCCCCTCACCAAATGACACCAAATGACAATATGAGAATTAAAAATGCATAAATCCACTAGGGCAAAAAGAACAGGAGAAAGATGACAGCAGATGAGAAATGTCAACAAAATCTTGGCAACGAAACAGATGGAACTGAAAACCCTTAGGAGCGAGGGAAAAGCCAATAGGCTGGGGTCTCAAAACCCCATAAAAGCTCAGGGACTGGGGACACCAGGTGACACTGAAAAATGAAGACTGGCTGCAGATCTTTAAGAATGTTCGATTCCCAGATACCTTCCCCAACTCCTACAGGAGACAGGAAGTTTACTTTCTGAAGGGAATGAGTTAATCAGACTCTGGACTCAAACTGGAAGCTGGACAAGACACAGAGAACAGGAGATTACATGAAAATATACATCTTCCTTTTCCTCCTAGCCATGATCAAGTCCTCTTTAAAACAGTCTCATGAAAACAGGAGTTAGGAAAACTGGCCCCAAAGAGAACACAAATATTGCATGCTGGAACTCCCTCAAAGAAACAGCCAATTCCCCACCTAACTGTCCCACAATTAAGCAGCCTCCACCCTACCCTGCCCTAACACATACAGCAAGCTTCCAGGCAGCCAAATGTGGGCCCATTTTTAATAAGAACAGACAACTAAGGATCATGAAACATTTGAGAAGAACCTCTGATATGAAAGACAGTGGTGATAGTGGGGAGATAGTAAAAAGGAATAACAATAATAAGTATCCTTAACATCCTTAGAGAGATAAGAAATAGTATCTTTGAAATAAGATTATTCCAAGAGAAAAAAAAAGAGCTATTAGAAATAAAACACTCAACAAAAGAGTTGGAAGATAAAGAAAGTTTTCCATAAAGTAGAACAAATCTCAAAGAGATGGAAAATGAGGGGGGGGGGGAGTGTAAGAAAATCAGAGAATCAGTTAAAAAAAAAACAAAAACCAATGCCCAAATAATAGAGATTCCAGAGAAAGGAAACAGAGCAAATGAAGGGAAGGAAATTAGTCAAGAAGTAAGGTAAGAAAATCTCCCAGATCTGAAGGACATTTCCAGGTCAAAAAAGACCACTATTTATTCAGAAGAGAGACCCACAGAGCAAAACTATGAAGTTTCAAAGGACTAAGTACTTTTTTCTTTTTTTAAATTCCAAAGACTTTCAGAGAGAAAACAAAAGACTATGTTCAAAAGTTCAGCAATCAAAATGGCATCAAAGTTCTTAACTGTTACATTATAGATTATCAAACAATAGAGAAATTCACATGATGAGGAAAACTATTGTCATTTTAGAATTCTATACCCAGCCAAACTATCACTAAAACCAGTATAGAATAAACACATTTTTAAAAACAAAGTAAAAAAAAAATGTTTCCATTAATCCCTTTTCAGAAAATTACTGAAGGGTGTATGCCATCAGAATGAGGGAGTAAAGTAAGAAAGAGGAAAATGTGGGACCCATGAACAGGGGACCTAATATAGGAGAAAAAGAAACTGTCAGGGTGATTTCCCTTCCCCCTATGATCACCTACATCAGTCTTCTTTAGCCATTCAGCCTCCAGAACAGCAAGCAAGCCAGAGCACAGCCCATTTGGATTGGAGCAGAAGAATGGGTACTCCAGGGCAAATGGTGCCAAGAAAAATACAAACTGAATTTGAAAATCAATATACTTTTTATATAACGAGAGGAGGTATTTAATTATGTGAGAATATTTGGGAATGAGTAAGTGATAGTAGGCTCATAGGACACTAAGCAAACAAACAAAAGAGAATTACTGATTCTAGAGAAAACAAACAAACAAACAAACAAAAAGAAAATATAATTGCAGTACACTGTATGGCATGCAGGGCTGGGAGGAGCCTCACTGAAGTTACCTCTGGGGACTTCCTCCTGCTCAGAAGCTTGATTTTCAAAGCCAAGTGTGATGCCCAAGTATAAAGTGGCCCAGCTCCTTTTTTGGAGATTAAGGAGATCCTAGGCAATTTTCCTCACCCCAACTGCAGCACCCCTAGCCCAGCCCAGCCCCGTGACCTTCCTACAAAATGATAGTTCCAAGGTTGCCCTCTCAATGCCACCTCCCATTAGCACCCACATCCCAGAGCTGTCAAGCACACACCCTACTCCAGGCACCCTCTCCACCTGCTCATTTGCTCACTCACGGGAGCTGAGGGAGGGACCATTGGATAGTGCACAGCCAGCAGACCAGCTCTGCAGCTGGCTGAAGGCCACAGGCAGAGAGAAGAGGCAGGAAGGGCAGTGATGGTGGAGCAGCCCTGATGACCATGCTGGCCCTGGTCCCCATGACATGATGCTTTCAACATCAGCCAGTCCCACCCCTCCCTCAGGGCTGGGTTCCTCACCCTCTGTACGGCCCCTCGTGGGAGGAGTAAGCAGAGTGGAGGCCTGAATCCACACCTCCACTGTTCAGTCTTACCCTCCCACCCTTCCCCTACTTGAAAGGTTAGTCTGATTGGCTCCTGGGTCCCTTTTCCTCCACTTCCCAGAAGGCACTTGGAGACCTGCTTCTAGAATAATCCATTCGGTGGTGATTACCCACCATGCACATTGTCCTGAGAGGAAAAAAAACAGAAGCAACTGTCCTGAAATGCTAGGGCCGTATTCTGACTCTTCAATATCAATCTGTGTGGCTCCCTTCTCTGTTGCTACCAAGCATCAGTGCAAGTGTCAGGTGCTTCTGTTTCCCCATCCAGGAAACAAGTATAGCAATTGCTGCACTGCCTTCCGCCCAGAGCCGTGGGGGAGATAAAATGCATTGATGGTGGAAAAGCACTTTCAAAACTCAAATAAAAATTGCCACCTCCTGCAGGGGCAGAAAAATCTAACAGGAAAAACTAGGAAAAGATATGGTGTGACCCATAGAAGAGTTCTCCGTGAAAAGCTCCCCTTGAATCCGGAATCTGGTCACCTGGGTGCCAGGACACTGAACCTCAGTCTAGGCAGAAACCGGGTTCAGCTGATGCATGGGGTGGTCTTGAGACTTGATAGATTCTGGAAAGTGGCAACCAATAGATGCGTTGGGTCTCCTGGAATTTTGTACAAATGAAGAAGGTCTTCTGGATATGGGGTACTAACTTATGTGCACGAGGACCTCCTATGTGTCAGGCCCCATTTTAAGCACTTTCCATGCAAAATCTTGTACTGTCCTCATGGCAGCCTGAAGCAGACACCACTCCTCCCTCTCCTCATTCTCCAGATTCTAGGCCAGGGGTGGGCAAACTTTTTGACTCGAGGGCCACAATGGGTTCTTAAACTGGACCGGAGGGCGGGAACAAAAGCAACCTGACCATGCTGGCACTCTCATCTTGGGCTGCTGGTGAAGGAGTGGAGGGGAGAGCAAGAGAACCTTCCACTCTTTCGGCTCTGCGGGCCGGATAGAACAGCCGAACAGGCCGGATCCAGCCCACAGGCTGTAGTTTGCCCACGACTGGTCTAGGCCCACACTCTAAGCCACCATGTCATGCTGTTCTCAGTGATGGGTGAGCAAAGTGGGCCAGTCCAGGAGGTAGGGGAATGGCCAAAATGACCTTGAGAAATCAGGATCCTGCCATTCTGACTAACTGCCAGATCCTACTAATGACATGTAAGGGGGTTGCCACAGAATGACTTAGGATCTAAGTCAGTGGTTGGCAAACTGCGGCTCGCGAGCTACATGTGGCTCTTTGGCCCCTTGAGTGTGGCTCTTGCACAAAATACCACAGCCTGGGTGAGTCTTTTTTTGAAGAAGTGGCATTAGAAGAAGTTTAAATTTTAAAAATTTGGCTCTCAAAAGAAATTTCAGCCGTTGTACTGTTGATATTTGGCTCTGTGGACGAATGAGTTTGCCGACCACTGACTTAGGCCACCCAGAGGTTCCAGGGTCAGAAGATGACAGGTGTCAGGTGTCACCAGGAAGGTGCAGCATTTAGTGGATGTATCGTTCACTCATCTATCCCAAACATGTTCATGGAGCAACACGGTATGAGAATGCTGACCACACGCCCCCTCCTTACCTTCCCAACAGAAAATGGTCATGGGCAATTACAAGTGGTTATTTATGGGGAGAAAGACAGGTACAGTAAAGGGAGGCTTTGAGGGAGCAGAGGCCTGAGGGAATTTGCAGTTTGAATCTCAGCTCCACCCCTGTTTGCTGTATGACTTTAGCTAGGCAAGTCAGGCAGCCTCTCAGCCTCCGTGTCCTTATAGTGAGGTGGGCATGCTAAGAACCCCTGCCTCGTGCGGTTATTGTGAGCTCATAGGAGATAACACGTGGCAAGTGCTTGGGGAATAATACATCTTAGGTTCTGTCATATTGTGTCGCTTCCCAGAGCAAGTGTGAACGTCTATAAACTGCAAAGTACTTTGCAAATACCTCTTCCGGTGGGGAGGCCTGGAGGAGAGGGATGCCTCTGAAAGCTGAGGACCTTGCTCTGCTCTCAGCAGCGATAAAAGGCCGGGTAAAAGGCCAGCGTGGGTTGGGCAGGGGAACCCTCCTTGTGGCATGTACCCTATCGCTGTCCCACGGGAGCCCACTCTGGGCATACTGCATCTAAAGCTGCCGTGAGCTCTCTGTGCACAGCTCCATGGCTCATAAATGGGGCTCCACCTCCCAACCCCCAAATTCATTCCCCCACATGATGATGAATCATGTTAAACAAAATGAATATGCAAATCTCCTTAGGGCGGGCCTTACGTCTATGGGAGCCGAGACTAATAAATGGATTCTGAATAAGAAGAGAGCTCAAGCGATGCAACTTCTGCTCATCTCTCCTCCTCTGCCCCTTGGGCCCCATCCACCCCACGGGTGCGCCCCTCTGTCCCCAGCCAGGGTGTGCATTCTGGAGGGCGGTGCAGGAGGCAGCAGCGGCCTGGGCAGGCAGGAGTAGTGGGTTAGGCCTGGTGTGGGTTTTTCCTTTCAGCTGCCCGATCCCCATGGCTACTGCTGCTGGCCCTCCAGGAGGTGTGACGTGGTAAGTGGAACCTGTCACGGGGAGCCCCGGAGGCTGAAGCACTGACAGGCTCCACACCTGGCTGCAGGGGGGCTGAGGGCTGATGAGCGTTGAGAGGGGGCTGAAGGGGGGGTGGGCAGGACCCAGGCAGAGAGAAGACAGCTGCAGGAACTCCTGGGCCCAGGGGGCCTTGGGAAATGGCTTTAGCATCAATAGGTACAGAGACTGGAATTGTCATGGCTGCAGAGGACTTGAGAAATCATCCAGTCCAGTGTTTCTGTTCCCTGGCCGCACAAGAGAATACCCGGGGAAGCTTTTAAACAATACCAATGCCAAGGCCGACGTGTTTCTGAAATTCCCAGAGGGATGCCCACGTACAGCCAGGGGACAGACGCACGTCCTCACTGCAGTCACCCTGTTCTATAGATGAGGAAGCCGAGACCCAGGCAGTGGAGAGGTGGCCAGTGGTGGCAGATGCCCACCTCCCTGTTCACTCCGACCTCCCCCCTCCTTTGTCCTAACAAGGGCGGGAAGTGGCTCCCTGAACCACAGCATGGTGGGAGGTGGCAAGGAGCACGGGGCTCGAGAACGGCACCTGGACCGATGTGATCTCCAGGTGATCCTGGACAAGGTGCACACCCACCCCTTCAGGCCTCCATCTGCCAAATGAGGAGCCGAATGCCATTATCCCCACAGTCCTCCCTGCTCTAAAGGGGCATGGCTGTACGTCCTTCCTGAAATCTCCTCCGAGTCTCTGGCTACAAAGCCAGGCACTGTCTTCAAAACGCGAGGCAGCATGTCCCGAAACAAATACTGACAAAGGCATTCCTCTTTCCCTTTTCAATGCTTTGCTCTCTGTTGAGAGACAGCACTCTCGTGTGGACAGGACACAGGTTAAAGTGCTCCACAGGTGCTTGCCCTGAACTGGTACTGGGGGCACAGCGGGGTGACGAGCTACAGAATAACACTCTGAGAAGAACAAAAGGAACCTTGAGCCAGGAAGCTGGAGGCCTGTGCCCCTGAGGGCACCAGCTTGCAAATGCTCTTGAGAGGATAGAAGGACATCCGTGCAACAATCCAAGAAGCTTGTCCCGCTCCCCTCTTCCACTTGGGTGTGTGTGACCTCGGACAAAGACAAAAGCTCTTTGAGCCTCAGTTTTCTCACCTGCAAAACGGGGAGAAAACCACCAACCTCCTGTGTTCGTGGGTCCTAGGTGAAGTGATGATTATGAAACACGAGCCTAGTGTCTGATCCTCAGCAATGGTGGCAGCAGTTGCCAGCATTGTGACAAACCTCACTACCTCACATTCTTCTGCTTGGGTGGGGATGGCCCAAGGAGATCCAGTCACCCAAGGGACACTCCAGGGGAGAGAGGGTGCCCTGCTATGTTGTCCTTGAGAACTGTCCCCTGATGCAGCATCAATTCCCAAGGCTCTGGGGCGGGGGACCCACCGAGGAGGTCTGGGGGGGGAATAGGGCGGGAGGTCCAATTCTTTTGTCTGCTGAGCCTGGTATATAAAGGCCCACAGGCTCCCCCACAGCCAGGAGTCCTGGCACACAAAGACCACGAGGCGACACCAGACTGACCCCAAAGAAAGACAGAGACCCAGAAGCCCAGACTCACCCTGCTCCAAGCCTCATCGGTGAAGACCAAACCTGGCCAAGAAACAGACCAGCCTCCCTTCCCTAACAGAACCCGGAGAAGGGGCCTCCTGGGTGGTTTGAGTTGATGACCATCCCCGTCAGGAAGTTCCACGGGTCTCCTTGGGCCCCTCCTGGAACGTGGAGACCAACTTCTACCAAGAAACAGAGGCCGCCTCCACACCCCTCCTCCTCGCAGGCCGCGGTGCCCGGGGGGGGGGGGGGGGGGGGGGGGGGGGGGCTGGCGGCTCCTAGGGCACACTGGCCTTCCCCCAGGAAGTGGGAGAGGCCATGGGCAGAAATTGCAAATGACTTTCATTAAGCAGGGTGCTAACACCATGAATTACAAATGAAACCCAGATGAAGAGGACCCTGGCAGCCTTACCTCTGTTTGATATTAATTGGGCGACACTTTGTTTTAATGGTACATTAATTAATGCAGAATTTCAACGGAAGTCCGCGTGACACTCACATTAATACAAATGAATTCATTACCGTCGGTGTTATTACAAGAAATGACAAATAAATCTGTAACAGTGGGACCCTTCAAATAATAATCACGAATCATTAGGTTTGCCGCTCGTTTGTACTGTAGCTGCAAATACGTGTGTATGTTTTCCGTCTCTGCCTTTTGGCTGGGGAGGCAGCGGCGGGGACTGGCTTTGGGGGTTAGTGGAAGGAGAACCCTCTTCTAGACGTTTCTGCATCTGCGTTTCCTCCCTTTCTCCCTCTCACCTCAGCCCCTGGAGAACGCCTTCTTTCCCCAGAGTCCTCCCTGTGGCTTCGTGCCACCATGTCAAGAGTGTGATTGGGGTTGCCCACCCCCTGGGTTGCCCCCCCCCCCCAAATCCAGCACTCCCAGTGTGGACTGTCTGTCTCTGAGGATGGTGTGATAGGGAAAGGAATGAGAGGAATAGGGACCCTAGGGTAGAGCTTGACCATCTGTTCTTAGGAGGTTTCCCACATCGGACTGGTCTCCAGGTGTCACCCCGAGCCTCAGAAGGTCTTGGGGACAAAATTCAGTTGTCCAGTGACCGGCACTGTGCTAGGAGTTTTTCCACTTTCCCCACCTTGTTCCTGGAGGCTTTGTCTCCTTGTAAAAGGCAGGAAGTGGGTGTAGAGAGCATGATTTACCCACAGTTTGTGCGAGGAGGGGCCAACCGTGGGATGCAGCTCTGCCCTGGGCCAAACTCCCAGTCCACCGGGTCTTCAGGAAGAAGTGCCCCTGCCCAGCGTGGGTTAGTATCCTGGTGGAGACAGGTCTACACCCCCCAGCTGAGAGCTCCGTGCCGTCATCTCACAAAGGTAAGAAAGGGACCCCAACAGATGGGTCTGTAGCTATCACCCTGGCTGTTGTTTCTCACACCCTCTCTGTTACCGGGAGTTGAGGTCCAGACCAGTTTTGCTTCTGAAGAGCAATTAGGGAGGCCCTAGGAGACCCACTGGGGGGATGTGGCAGGCTGGCCTGGGTGACCGAGGTGGGGCTTAGATCTGCGGGTCCTTGAGTGAGGCTGCCCCTCCGCCCTTCTGCACGCAGGCCAGACAGCACTAAGCGATCACGGAACTCCTCCCCAGGCTCAGCCCAGGATTCCCAACCCTACGAATGGACTGAAGTTGGCACGTGATTTGGACGCTTTTTGCTGTCCCTGCTCTGGGGCATCGTCCCTGGAGGACTTTAAAATGGGAGCCAGCCTACTCTGCTGGGGATGCTCAGGGGCAGTTCCGCTCAGGAGCCAAGAGACTGGTTACATGACCTCCCAGGGCCCCTCCCGCCTGGGGAGCCGGGACTCCATGCATCATTTGCTTCCACACCTCCTATTGGAATCAGCCAGTCTTACCTCCATGTGCAACTGCTTTCTGACCCCCGCTACCTCGTTCAACAAACGGAAGCCGAATCCAGCTATTTCCACCCTTGAGACTTGGCTAATGTGGCCAAACTCTGTTGGCCCTGCCCTCCGACCTGCCCGCCTCCCTGCCCCGGGAGTCCCTGCTCGCAGAAATTAATGTCTCCTCCTATCAGGTGCTGGTTCCAGGCCAGACCCTGGCTGACACGCCGTGGGCTGGAGCCCTCGGTGTCGTACTACTGGGGGCGCTCCGGCCCCCTCCCCCGCTCACGCTCTCCCCCATTCACACTGGTGCTGAATGAACCAATTAATCACCTAAGATTGTTAACTGTGCTAATTATGCTCGCTCTTGAACTTGTGGAACAATTATTTACTGTCTCTGCCTCACAAGCTATCAATTATGGTGATTGCAGGCAGGCTGTCACTGCTACCGAGCCAAGACGGAGGAGGCCCAGCCAGGCTCAGAGCCGGTTTCCCAGGGAGAACTCTCAGAGGGCCTCGCCGGAGCGTAGGCGACCGGGACAGATGTGGCACGGGCAGCGGCCTCCTCCTGGGGCAGGCCTCGCAATCCAATCAGGAGCAGCTCGGTGAAGTCTTTGTCATATCAAAGTTGTCCCCTTCTTCCTCTAAAGATCAAATCACACCCAGGCTCTGGACAAGGTCAGATACGAAAGTTTGACAGACCCCAGTAAACCAGACCCTGGGAAAGAGCTGCACATCCATCTCATTCCAAACAAGCAAGACCGGACCCTCTCTATTGTGGATACTGGAATCAGAATGACCAAGGCCTATTTGATCAATAACCTGGGTACTACCTATGTACCTCTCTGGGCACTATGCTACTTCCTTCTTCGTGTGTCTCAGCTTGTGCACAGCGTCCGCCTTGCCAGGTGGGGCATCGGCCCCGAGTTCTATGAGGAGGCTGCAAGTGCACATCAGACTGCATTTGCCTGTCGTTCCCCAAGTCAGGGGCTCTCTACGGCCTCTTCCCAGCCCGCCTCAGTGCCTGTCCCAGACTCTGCGTCCCCCGTGTCCTCATACGCCGACCTGGAGGGGCCCTGGTGCCCCTGCCCACGCTCCTGCGAAACGAAGGAAGACAAGGAAGGTGGAAGAGGCTGTCAGGCTGGCCATCCCATGTGGACTTTCAAATATTCCTGCCCTCTGAGGCCACTGGGCTTTGGAACACACACCCACAGGCCATCACACACACACACACACACACACACACACACACACACACACGCTGTCCCCTCTCTGTCCTGCAACAGTCCCCTACCCCACCCCACCAGGGTAACAGCGTGTCCTGGGAATGGCTGCCGGGTAAACATGCATTTATTCAGGCAAGCAGCAGGCCCCAGCAGGCCGTGGCTCCTGTCCCCGGGGCTCCCTCCCCAGCCCAGACCTCCCGCTGCCCAGCGTGCTGGTTTCCCCACGTCAGGGAAAAAGCACTTAGAGCCGACTGCTGAGCCCAAGTCCATTCCGGCGCCGAGAAACGCACTCGTCTCCACGCAGCTGACAGGCTCCACGCAGCTGCAGCCCCCCGGCCAGCTCTGACCGACCCACTCCCCGGGGCCTCTCTTCGGGCTCCTTTTACCGGCAGGAGTCAGGAAGTAAGCTCCTTTTCCACCCTGGCCACCACCGCAGCCGAGAGACCCCCAACCTCCACGGGGGCCCCTCTGCTTCTGAACTGCCCACTTGATATAGCCACACAAATGTTGCCAAGATGCGTTAGACTCCGCCCTCCAAGGACAAAAACCCTAAACCTCCCCCTGGAAACTGCATCCGTGGTTCTGGGAATGGCAATACGTTCCCTCGGCATCCAGCTGCTCAGCCAGAAACCAGAGTCCTTGCCATTTCCTCCCTGGAACGCTCAACTCCCCTCTCTCCCTGCCACCACCAGCTCTCACCTGGCGGCCTGCAGGGACCTCCTAACTGGGCCCCTCAGAAGCTGGTATGAGCTCTTTGCCTGTCCGCTGTGCTCCAAGAACTGCCTACTGGCTTCCTGCGGGCCTTAAGGCAGCACCAGGGAACCGCTTCCTAGCCCTGCGTGGCCTGGGCCTGCCCAGCCCTCCAGCTGCCCCTTCAGCAGCCCCTCCCGTCGGCACCTCGGCCACGCTGGCGTCGTTCACCTCCTCAGTGAACGAGGAGCCTCCCCCGCCGGGCCTTTGCCGTGCTGTCCGTCCAGAATTCTCCTCACATCTTCACCCAATTAATGCCCATGTGGCCTCCACACCTCAACCCAGTCCCATTGCCTCCAGGACTTTCTCTGACCCCTGCTCTGGGTCACAGCCTTGGCTCTATTTTCTGAGATTTTCCTGGGGGGTTCCCACCTCACTATGAAATTCTATGGCTTTTTGATAACCATCCACCCCCCCCCCCCCACACACACACACATGAGACTGGGGCCCTTTAGGGCTGGGGCCACGTCAGCTTCTGCTCATGTGCCCCCCAGGCCCCCACGTGTGGCCGGTACTGAACAGCTGTTGGATGAATGCTAGTCTGGTCACTCCTCTCTCGACGCTCTCCTCACCCTCCGATCTGGTGAGAGGGCTGGGAAACGCCAGCTCCTGAGTTTCTCCCTCTTGTTCAGTCAACGAACATGGACTGGGCATCTCCTGTGTCCTGCTAGGTGGTGCAGGCACACTGGCAGGGGCACCCCGACCGGGCAGCCTGCGGGCACCGGTGACAGGTGGCAGATGCTGCGCCCGAGTCCTGGCTCCCAGCTCCATGCCAGCTGGACCTGTCCCTGCTGATCTCGGCTCACGCCGTTCCCCTGCCTGAGCCCTGTTTCCCAGTCACTCATGCATCCGGCAAATAGCCGGTGAGCCGTGTTCTAGGGGCACGGGTCACACCGGCAAATTCCCACACGTATTCCATCTCGACTTCGTTATCTCCGCCTCCAGGAAGCCTTCCCTAACTCCTGGACCTGGGTGGGTGCCCACCCTATGGGCTGCCAGCGCCCCCTCCCTTTATCAGAGGGCATTCAAATCACATGATAGTCTTGCTCACTCTCGTACCCTCAGCACAACGGTGGCCTGGCACATAGCAGCCACTCGGTGCCTATTTTCTGCACAAACAAATCCCTCCGCTTCTCCCACTTGTGTCTCCACAAGCTCCACGGTAAGGAGCTGTGGCAGCATTCGGAGCAACATGCCACTGGCAGAAATAAACATGAGAGGGGGCGTTGGTGAGGGGCCAGGGCAACGACGAAGAGGAGGGGGTGGCTTTGAGATAAGGCCGTGAGAGGGGCTGGAAAACCAGGATTCCGCTGCCCTGTGTCTGAGAGCACCGTGGCCGTCAGGGGAAGTGAGGCTGCAGGACCCGAAGTCCTCAGAGCAGCCAGCCTGGCCGCCCCACTTATTCAGGACTCCAAATCCCTCTGCCTTCTGGCTCTGGAGCTTCCCTCTGGGATGTACACCTCCCCAGATGCTCTGGCTCCGGGGGTGAGGGGTGGCCCCCACAATCACTCTGCCTCTGGCAGGAGAGCTGCCGTCCCTGAGAGACTGCGCTTCACTCCCTGGTGGCCTTTGCTCAAACTCCCTCAGGGGCCCTCCTTGGCCGCAAATCCGGCTCTGTCACTTCCGTTTTCTTTTTCTCCACCACCCATCACCGCCAACAGAGACTTGTGTGCTGGCTCGCTCACCTCCCCCCCTAGACGGAAGCTGCCAACAGCAGGGACTTTGCCTGTTTTGTTCAGCCAGGTCCCCAGCTCTGGGAACAGTACTGGACACACAGTAGGGCCTCAAGGACTACTTCTGGAATGAATGAATGAATGAATGAACGAATAGGAAGATGCTATGTGGCATCTAACTCTTACGAGGCTAAAAGTGCAAAGACTGTCGAAAATAAACACCAGATCCCCTGTGGACGTGTTGGTGGCACAGACAGAAATCACCCAGCTGCAGCCTGCCCTCTCTCCCCCCACCAGGAGATGCAGTGAGTGCTCCCCGATGATCACCTGCAGAGCGGAAGGTGTGAACTGCCTCAGAGGCACTTCCAACGAAACAGGAGGGTAGATAAGAACAGCCTAATGGGTTTCTCTCCAGGCCGCTGACCTCTCTGTCAGGGGCAGCTGCTCCGTCACCCCCCTCCCTGCCACGCCTCCTTCCCTGGCTGGCGGTTGTTTTCTTTCTGGACATGAATGTACAGTTTGCTAACCGGCCGGCTAGGAGCACCCATGCCTCTTCAGTCCTCCCTCTGCTCTCCACAGCCCTCTTCCCTCCCTTCAGTGGGAACGGAAGAGATGTAACGATCCATCGATCCATCGCAGGGAAAGGCTGGGGTGAAAAGCGTGGCCTCAGGCCATTGCACCTGGTGCTCTGGGGCGAACGGCTTTGTGTGGTGGGCCGAGTCTCTCCTGCTGCAGCAGCTTATGGGACAGACGTGGCGAGAGGGGGAGCCGGGCCCCAGGCTGACCACAGGCCACACAGTGCACCAGTCATGAGTGGAAACCAGACCCAAGCTGTAGGACACCCCGTAACCTCTACATGTAGCCACGTAATGACTTGCAACGATGAAAGAAGTGGAACGCCATTTGACATGCTGGCCGAGAAGGCAACTGAACATGCTATGACTCCCTCTGAAGGCACAGAGCTAGAAAAAGCAGCACTACCTCCCCCCCCCCCCCCCGAGACAGCTGTGGCCAACGTTCTCTGTCTCAGGGGCTTGCCTGTGGCACGGGTGGCCTTGACTTCATGCTGGAACACGGGAGGGATGTGGGGGGTTGTGGGCCACGCCTCCCAGGGGCATTGCACTCAGGCCCATGAGCCTGGAGTGGGTACGTCATTCTTCTCCTTCATCTGGTCACCAAGCAGTTAACCTCTCTGCCAGCGCTCCTACCCCAAAGACAGAACCCAGGAGGGGGTGGGAGCGGGACGTAGGGCAGGCCTGCACACAGGGCCCTGATTGCCCACCCTTCTGGGCCACTCCACTCGGCCCTCCCCTTGGTGGAGCTGGGGTGGTTGGAACCCCCTGCTACGGCTGATTAGGCCTGATTTCAACAGCCTGCTCCCACCTCCAACACCTTCCTCTGTCATTAAAGCTGTTTCCGTCCACTCTCGGTCTGCTGGGTGAGGTGAGTCTATGCGATTTGATTTCTCCCCCCCGCCTCCCTTTTTTCCTCTGCTCTCACCCACCCTGCCTGGGTCTGCAGCAGCCATGCAGACCAGAGTTCAGTAAAAACCAGGAAAATTAACTTCTAACCTTAGAGTAAAAATAGCTATAATAAAGCCAGGTGAATAATAAAAGCTTCATCTAGTGTAGCTTTGATTAAAAGCTGAGACCTGCCTCCTCATCCTACCCCCACCCACAGGGCGAGGCTGGCCCTTTAAGGCAGGAGTTGGTTGTACGAACAGAAAATGCCTCCTGCTCTCGCCTCCAATTGACTTTTTCTCACCCTTTTTCTTTTTTTTTCTTTTTCTCGCTCCCTAGGAGGCTCAAGCATCACATCCTTGCTGGTCTTCCCTCAGCCCTCCTGCACTCAGCAACTTTGGGAGATCCAACTTTACTCAGAAGCAACCAGCTCCCAGCAGCCCTGTGGCCCTCCCCTCCTCTAGTATGGGGTGGGGGTGGCTGAGAATAGGATACTGTGGGGAGAGGGGGTTCAGTTCCACCCTGGCCCCTAAACTCCCATAGGATCTGAGGAGAATCAGAGTACCAGTCTGGGCCTCGATTTTCCCATCTGTCAAATGGGAGAAGGGGATATTTTCCCTTGCAAGAGTGGTCAGAGGTGGTGCCAGGATGTGTGGTAAGAGTCAGGTTACTGGCTGAAGGCATGGTGGTCTCCCCTCCTGTTTGCTCGCACTGCTGCATCCGGGATCATGTATGAGGAGCTGGGTGTTTCTACAGGAAATCCCCCAGCATGTATGCACCCAGCACGGGCAGCAGCAGCTGTGCATGGACCCTAGTAAGCATGCAGTTGGCCAGTTGCTCCCAGGAACTATACCCTCAAGAGGCCGCTGCCAACATCTGCCCCACCCTCTGGGTGCTTTGAGAAGTGAGGGGAAGGAGAGAGAAGAGCTGTCCCTGCACCCTGTCCTCAAGCCCACCGTAGCCACGTTTCTCCCAGGCCTCTCTGGATGACAGAGATCTGCAGGACAGGAGGCCCGGAGGGTGACACGTTCTGGATCACGCTGGATCGCAGACAGGAGAGCCCTGTCCCAAGAATCGGAGGCCTGGCCCCCATCTGATTCCCATGCCCCCCGGGCCGTGGTGCCCCAGCCTGTAGAATGGGTCTGTTGAAGGACATTGCATGAGGCTGCGTATCCACGCTGTCCTGAGATGTGATGGGTGGGCACCATTCACCAGGGCAATGTCTACGCACTCACCAACCACCGCCTTTTCCCATCACTTCTCCTCCCTCCCAAACCAAGGGGCGCCTAACCCCACACAGCCCCTTCAAGCCACAGTGGGAGGGCTCCCCGTGCAGGGCGGCTGGCATCCCCCAAGAGGCTGCACTCAGAAGCGTCTGCTCCTCCTGCACTCCTGCTTGGAGGAGGAAGGAGGAAGGGGAGCTGAAGTGTGGCAGCTTGGAGCCCGGCCCGGCGGCCAGACGGGGTGCCTGGGTTTCATTCACCGTCCAGCCTCCTCGCGCTCAGGGCGCCGGGCTGTGGAGGCAGGAGTCTGGTGCTTTTCAATTTCACGCCAGGTGTCGGCGGCCAGGCCTTAGCTGCCCTTATCTCCCCGGCCTCCCGCCCAGGTGGGTGCCTGCTGAGCTCAGCCTCCTTGCAAAGCACAGGGAAAGGCCGTTCCAGGGATAAAGCTCATGGGCAGAGAGGGCCCTGGAGAGCTGATGCCTGCTGGGCAGGCAGGAGGCTGGACCTCACGTCCCGGGGGAGGAGGGAGGGAGGAGGGGGGAGAGAGGACAGGTGGGGAGGCTTAAGATTATGAATCTCTAAGCGCAATAAGACCCTGAGAACAGGATCAAGGGCTGCAAATCACAGCCACAAATTAATCTTTATTCTTAGAGCAGGAAGACCCTCAGGAGCTATGTCATCCTCTAAGCCACTCTTCCCCACTTTCCATGTGGAGAAACTGAGGCCCGGAGAAATGAAATAACTTGCCCAAGGTCACACGGAGCTCATGGAGCTGAGGTCCAGCTGCAGTGCGAGTCACTAAGCGATGCCACTTCTCTCCCCACAAGAAAGCTACAGGGAGCTCCGAAGAGGGTCTCCACGTGCTGAGGGATCCCAAGTTACAAAGAGCCTTCCTCCGGCGAGACACTGCCTCTTGGGAGCCTCGGTTTCCTCATCTGGAAAATGGGAAGACTTGGGGTGATAAGTAAGGAATCCTTACAGCCCTTTTTCGAGCTAATTCAGGGCTCAGCAATGGCCTACGTGCCAAATGTGGCCCGCTGCCTGTTTCTGTATAGCCCAGCAGCCAAGAACGCTAAGAACTGTTTTTACATTATTTCAGGGTTTGGGTGGGAGGTGGGGAGGAAGGGGGGGAGATGAGAATCCAAAGAAGAAGAATATTTGGTGACATGTGAACATTACATAAAATTCACGTTGCAGTGTCCACACAGTTGTGGTGGAACACAGCTGGGCTCATGCATTTCTGTCGTCCATGGTGGCAAGACCTGAAATATTTACTCAGGTCTTTCATGGAGCCTGTCCGGCGAGCCCGGATGCAAAAGGCTGAGCTGGGTCCGGGCTCCGAACCCACGGAGCAGCCAGGGCTGGAAGAGCTCAGGGGGGAACCTGGGTGGAGCAGATGCTGGGAGCTCTTCCCCCGGGTGGCCGGGAGTCAGGTATATGCCAGGCCGCCCCGCTTGCACAGTCCCGGGCGGGCCTCCTCCAAGGCCGGAGGTTCCTCCCCGCAGCCAAAGCACTGGGTGCCTGCCCCCCACCCGCCCTCCGGCCCACGGCCGGGCCCCAAAGTTTCCACTCCTGCCAACTTGCCACGGCTCATGGGTCCTCGGGCTCCCTGCCCAGCCGGCCCGGCCTTGAGTGTGTTGTCAACAGGCGGTGGCCCTGTGGCTGGTGCGGGGCCGGGAGAGAGGAATCAGAGCGGGTAATTGCTGTGTGAAAATGACAGCACAGCAATTTATCCACCCCAAACGGGGCCCCGGCATACCAAGAGGCTGCCGGCGGCTAGGAATCAATACCGCCCCAGAGGAGGGATTATTAGGGAGAAAAGGGGGCTTGAAAGATCCATATGGGTCTGATGACTGTCTGTTTGCAAGCGGACCATCCGCTGCATGAGAATTGTGTGCGAGAGGAGCAGCGCTCCGGCTGCCGGCGCCTGGAAGGGTCGGCTGGTCCTCCTCCTCCTCCTCCTCCTCCTCACCACCAGAGGGAGGGGGCCCGGTGGGGGTCTCCTTTCAAAGAACCTGAGGCCCCAAGAGCCAGGCCTGGAGTGGAAACAGTGGGCACATGAGGGAGACCATCATCCACCCCAAGTATGCACCTGTCCCAGGGACAGCAAGGAGACCAGCTGGCCCCGGGCCCAGCAGCCTGATCTGCTGTGCCATCTGGGCCAGCCCTTCCCACGGGGCCTGCTGGACTCCAGCCCCAGGAGGCCTTGAGATTAGCTCAGAGCCGGAGACGGGGAGTCCTGGGCTGCCCCCGCGCCCCCTGTCAGCACAACCTGGCGAAGGAGGAGACGTTCCTTCCTTCCTGAGGGGCTTTCCAGCTCCAGCTCCGGGCCTTCCTCTCCTCTCCTCCCCCTCTTCAGAGGAGCCTGGAAAGAGTGAGATGGAGCCACCCTGCCCCCAGTTGCTTGGGGGGATTTGCAGGGGCTCCCCCTTATGTAGTGCAGACCATGTCAAGTCATTGCCAACAGCATGTGTGTGGTTCGTGCAGGAGGATCAAGCAGTCCCCACGCCTCTGTCAATCCTGAGGGCCTGCAGCTGGGAGCCTGGGAGGCTGGGGTGGGCAGGACATTCTGGGACCATGGTCAAGTGGCTGGCCTGCTACAGACGCGGCCAGGCTGCTCAGCACCATGCACAGAACATCACAATCACGCTGAACTTGATAAGTGGGTGTGAGAAGTGGGGAGGGAACAAGGAGCTCTTTCTGCCCCAGGGTCTAGGCTGACTAAGGATTGGGTTCCAGTGCAAGCCAGGAGGGTCATGGACTCTGGTCTGCAGGGAGCTTGGCCCTCTCCAGCCCCATCACACTCCCGAGGCTTTGGGGTGGGAGGCATAAGGATCACACCACCTGGACACTTAGCACCTGAGAGGGCAGCTGGGTGCTCACATCCCTAAGGAGCGGAAAGTCCTGGTCTGTCCTGGGGGGGCGGGCCCCTCCTCAGAACCCAGGGATGTCCTGTTGAAAGAGGCCCTCACTCCCCAGCCAGGATCCAGGCAGCAAAGAAAGGGTTATGAAGCTAAGCTACTCCCTGTCACCCTGTCACCAGCAAGCTCACCTGCTCTTCTGTCATTTACCGGGAAGAAGGCAAACACATACAGCCTGTCCCCAAGGAGAGAAAAAGGAAGACGAGTCAGGGGCAAGCAGGAGGGGTAGAAAGAGGAAAAGGAACAGGGAGACGGAGAGAGACAGAGACAGAGACCAAAAAGGTCAGGAAAATGGATGAATGTGGGAAGAAGGAAAGAGACAGAGAGACCACGAAAGACACAGACAGGGATCGAAGAGGGGGAGATGGAAGGAGAGGAAGGCTGGAGGGAGAGGGGACTTGAGTTGCCTCCTTTGGAGCAGGAGAGGGGCTGGGGTGCTGTACAACCCTCGGGCGACAGCAGGAGCAAACTGGGTTGTGAAATGAGAGAGAGAAGGGGCCGTTCCATCGCCAGCTTTGCATCATTTAGTGCATCAGGCTTCACATGTGTCTACCAAACAAAGCCACCAGCAGGGAAGACTCTGCAAAGAGTGAGGCGAAGGGGGGGGGGGGAAGCCTGGGAAAGGGCCCTCTCCGGGCTCTGAGCTGGGAGGTGACGCCCCTGATTTTTATTCTGAGTTGACTTCCTGCTCGAAGGAGCCGGGAGCCATGTGGGACAGGCTCCAGGTGGGACAGGATGAGAGGATCGAGTCCTGGCCTGGGGAGCACCACACAGGAAATGCTCCCTTTGGGTTCCTGGCTGGGGTGCCCAGAGGAGGGCCCCAGGGGGGTGAGGGGAGGGCGGATCCTGGCCTCTGCCCTCCAGAGCAGTGGTCGCCAACCGGTGGTCGGTGGACCGCTGGTGGCCCTGAGGTCCGAAAGGTTGGTGGCCGCTGCTCCAGAGGATGCTGTTGACCCTCGAGCTGGGTGGGCAAGCTGGGAGGGGTGATGGGCAGGGGACTCTCTCAGGGGCTCGTGCCTGGACTTGGTGCGGGAGGCACTGGGAACGCTCTAGGTTACAGGAGAGAGGCGGAGTCCCCTGTGATGGAGACCCTGTGACAGAGCCAGGGCTCCTGCTTTCTGATCGCCACACGTCTCCCGAGTTCTGATCCTTTCCCTGACCACGTGAACTCAGCACTTCACCGCCTCCAGCCTCAGTTTCCTCGTCTGTCCTACGGAGACAGGAACTCCTACCCGCCAACCTCACAAGGCTCTGGTGGGGATTTAATAGATAGAACGGGGAATGCAAAAGCGCCTGGTGCACTTCCAGAATGTAAACATGCTGCTCACTTCAAGGAAAGGAAATACCTACAGCCATGACTGATAGCTAACTCCTGGGAATGCATCGCACGCGGTATCCCCCTAGAAGCAGGTCGTGTAGCTGCGTGTCATTTGCCAGAATATATTCGCCCGAGCATCAGACAGCCTTGGTGCGCTTGACTTCTTTTTTGTTTTGCTAAAATCAGATGAATGTGAGGATCAGGGAAAATATATGTTGAATATGACAGGGGAGCAGAAGAGAGATCATTTATTAGGGGGAGGCCACTGGCTCTTCCAATCATGTGCCCAAGAACAAGTCATTTCTCTTCCCTGGGCCTCAGTTTCCCCAAATGTCAAGTGAGGGGTGGGCCAGATAGGTCCCTCCAACTCTGATAGTCAAGGCCCCTGGATTCTGGGAGGTTGATGGTGATCATACTACAAACTAGGAAAACAATGAGGCCCCAGACTGACATAGACTCTCACTGTCAGGGTTCCCCGGGGGACCTGGTGACAAGTTATTGATACACTAGAGGCCTGGTGCACAAAATTCCTAGGATCCGTAGGCCTGGCCAGCAATCAGGGCCTATTGGGGCTTTCCGGCTGCTGGCTGGGGCCTTCCTTCATCCCATGCTGCCCCCTGGTGGTCAGCATACATCATAGTGAGCGACAGAACCCATAAGGAGACAATTTGCATATTAGGCTTTTATATATATATATAGCTTTGGGGTAACCTTAGTGTCTTTGGAAATTAACTCACTTATCACTTTCTCAACTACTTTCCAGTGAGCAACATGGGGGATGGGGGGCTGATAGGAGAAACTCTGCCTTGTTTATCTTTTCACTTGCCTGCTATGTAACCTTGGCCCTGACACTGGGCCTCAGTTACTCCCATCTGTGAAAAGGACCACTGATAAGGACACTGCTGGCTGCCAGATCATACTCAAGAGGGCCATGGGAGAAATTATCAGCACTCATTGGGCACTGACAGGGAGGTGGGGAAAACCAGAGGTTGGAATCCAGCTCTGCCCTGCACCAGCAGAGTGAATGCGAGTGGTTGATTTCAGTTCCTACGTCTCAGTCTCCTCATTGTTGAATCATCTCAAAAGAGTCAGGCCTGGCTAGTGTAGTTCAGTGGTTGGGCATCGAGCCATGAACTGGAAGGTTACAGTTCGATTCCCAGTCAGGGCACATGCCTGTGTTGCAGGCTCAAGTCCCAGTAGGGGGTGTGCAGGAGATGGCTGATCAATGATTGTCTCTCATCATTGATGTTTCTCTCTCTCCTTTCTTCTCTGAAATCAATTATATATATATATATATATATATATATATATATATATATATATATATATATTTTTTTTTTTTAAGAGTAAGGAGGAAAAAAATTGTAAAACAAAAAGTCAGGAGGAAGAAGTGAAGTGATGTTTGAAATCAGTCACAGCACTAGCCTGCAGTAAGGGTTCCTAAATGGTCTGACAGTGTGGGGCCCAAGGATGGAACTGGATCAGTGGCTGAGAGGGCAGTCAGCTGGATCTTTTTCGGGGTGGGCTGTGGAGATGGAAGGCAAGACTGATGGCATGGGCAGGAAGCAGAGACAAGCCTGAGGCACACGCAGAGTTCATTCATTATTGGGTCCCTCCGGGCATGAAAAGTGAGAAGGGATGGGATGTGGAAATTACCTTGATAAGACTCGGTTTTTAAGGAAGTATAAAGAGCCACTTGGAAGAGCCAAAGCTATTAACTGTCTGCATTGTCCTGGCACCACGAGAAAAAATCCTTCGGATTAATGTGCTTTTGTGAGTCTTGACTTCTTCCAGGGGAGGGAGGGGTGTTGGTGACATTCTGCTAGCTAACGAAAATGCAAATGGGATGGCTCCCCCTCCCCACTGTGCCCTCTGTCAGGCCCCTGACTGATCCTCTCCGCTGTGTTTATTACTACTAATGACTTTCTCGTTATGATTTGGCTCTGAAGTATAACTGATGGTTCTAGAGAAATCCCATTACTTCCACATATTATTCAATTAGAGAGCCGAGCTGCTTGGGGAATAGGGGCTGTCGGCCCCAAAGAGTGGCCACATACTCCCGTCCCAGAGCCCACAGCTGGGGGCCTGGTGGGAACTGGGAAGATGGGGGTGGAGGCTTGGGAGCAGTTGGGTCCACGCTGGCTCCTGGGGTGCTTGTGATAAAGAAACGTGGGACCTTTGAGAGCAGCCATGCAAACATATACAAATAGTCCTGACATTTATCCCAATTTTATCCCAGTCACACTGCCCACCTCCCAGATGGTGAGGCCTCCCGTGGCGTGAGGAGCACGGCGGAGGGGCTCCCCCTTGATGCTCCGGGGTCCCCATCAGCCCCATCTCTCCCTCCTGCTCTGATGAGCCCCTTCACCATCTCAGACACAAGGGCCCCCAGGTCTCTGCCTTGCTGTGACACGCTCCTCACACCTTTCCCTCTGTCCCACCACGCGCCCAGCTTACCCCACTGTCCCCGGGTGCGTCTGGATGAAGCACAAGGACTATGGATTGATTATTGGTGGTGGGTGTCCATGACCCACTGTCTTCAACTCTGCCCCACCCAAAAGTGAGCCACCAGCCCCACTCCAGACTCTAGTGGCAACCGAGGTGTCGGCGGCCTTGCCTGCTCATTTCCTGTCTCGAGAGTCTCCCGTCCCACTCTCGTTGCGTCATGCCCTCACTCTTCCCACTGCCGCAAAAGCAAATGCTCTGCAAGCCTTTCAACCCCCCCCCCCCCTTTAGCCTTCCTCCCCCTGAGCTCCAGCTCACCTCTCCCTCTTCCCGAATGCCTGCACCCTTTCTGCCACGCCGGCCTCTCTCCGCTAGCCCGTATCTCACTCTCCCCACCTCTGCTGCTCTGCCCACTTTGTAGAACGTGCCTCCTCATCACCTCAGCGTCCGTCCAGACCGCACCCCGTGTTCAAGGGCACCTCCAACCCTCCTACAGTGGCCCTTCTGCCCCCACAGGCCCTCAGAGGTCTCCCCATTCTGTCCCCCCCTCAGCACCCATAGCCTGTACCCACAGAGTCATCACCCTCCCCCCTGTCTCCCTGTCCCCCATGAAGTCCTTCTGCTTTAGGTTCTCTTTCCTGTGGTGGGAACACAGGCTGCCCGAGGGCAGGGCCCCGCCAGGCCGAGGGGACTGGCCCGTGTTGCCTGCCCTCTGACCCGGGGGCGGTGCGGACCGTGGCAGCCAGTCCCCCAACAACCTGCAGACGGAGAACTCAGCCGGGATGGGTGCCCCTTTCCCTGGCGATCTCTGTGACTGCCTGTCTGGGGCTGGCAGCGTCAGTTTTGGTTACGGGCGGGCACTTTCTGCAGTGTCCAAACTCCGTGCCACGTGCAGACAGCTGCCTGGTCAGCACTTCTGAGCTATAATGAGTGGAGACTTGATGCCAGTTGCCTGGCGTGACTCATCCTGTCCCCAGGGCACACGGGTGGGAGTGGGCCCCGCTGTGCCCTGGCCTGATTAACCAAGTCCCTGCCCTGGGAGGCACATATCAGGGCCGGGGTCCTCCGGCTAGCCGGCTCCAGGGCAAGTGCCGCTGGGCACGGGGAACATGGAAACACGGCTCCGGGCAGAACATGGGTCCCATCCTGCCCTCCACACAGTAAACACCCATTAGGAAGGGCCTCTGCCCACTAACAGAGCTCATTTCTGTTTCTCAGGATCCACGGAACGGCCTCATCGTGAGGCAGTTTTCTTAAGCTACCAGGATGTGGAGCAAAGCCGACGATGACGCCGAGACCCCTGAGCGGGCTGTGAGTTGGGGTCAACTTGAGGCACGAGCATTCTCTTTTGAAGACTCCCCTCCACGTGGCATCAGCCCCAGGAAGCAGAAAGGGCCGGGGCCCTGGGTGAGGGGATCAGAGCTCACCCCGCTCCCGGCAGAGAGCGATGATCTGATCAGGAATGCAAAGTGGGGACGAAGGAAGACACAGGCCATAATTCACGCAATGTCTTTGGGCTTAACCAGAGGTTAGAAGCACCATCCACCCCGCCTCCAGCCCGTCTGCCCTTCCTTCGGTGCTACCGCTGTCTTTCTCCTGCTCCATAAACCACCAGCGCCAAGCCATAAAAAGAGCAATGAGCAGTCTGGACGCCAGAGCCGGGGCCTGGAGCAGGCAGTCGGCCATCGCTCCCCCAAGAGCCTCAGAGGACACCGGCCGGCAGTCCACGGGGCCCTCTCCTGGCCACTGGGCACGGAGGGAGAGACGGGGCTCTTCAGGCAGCGGACCCGGAACTACTGAATGGACCTCTTCTTTTTGCCTAGTCAGCTGGGGGGTGGGAGGCCTCCGGGATCCTAGAGTTTAGCAGGAGTGGGCAAACTTTTTGACTCGAGGGCCACAATGGGTTCTTAAACTGGACCAGAGGGCCGGAACAAAAGCAACCTGACCATGCTGGCACTCTCATCTTGGGCTGCTGGTGAAGGAGCGGAGGGGAGAGCAAGAGAACCCTCCGCTCTTTCGGCTCCGCGGGCCGGATAGAACAGCTGAATGGGCCGGATCCGGCCGGAGGGCCGTAGTTTGCCCACCCTTGGTTTAGAGTAAAAGCGAATCCCATAGACCCTAAGCCTCACTCCTTGGTCCCAAGCATCCAGCATAGGTGGTGATCAGCACCCTCAGAACAGAGCCAATGGACGTGGAAGTAACCCTAAAATGTCACCGGGGCCTACCATTAGGTCTGGCCATGGGTTTAACTGTTGCTTCTGACATAGCTGGTGGTGGTGACAGGGTAGGTGTGGGGGCAGGGGGCGGGGGGGGGGGGATAAAGATTGGCATGCTTGTCAAGTTGGCAAGACAATTCTGAACACGAGGAATAAGAGGCAGTTAAAGAAAGTGCTCAGAGCCGAAACCGGTTTGGCTCAGTGGTAGAGCGTCGGTCTGCGGACTGAAAGGTCCCGGGTTCGATTCTGATCAAGGGCATATACATTGGTTGCGGGCGCATTCCCAGTTGGGGGTGTGCAAGAGGCAGCTGGTTGATGTTTCTCTCTCATCAACGTTTCTAGCTCTCTATCTCTCTTCCTTCCTCTCTGTAAAATATTAATAAAATATATATTTAAAAAAAAATAAAGTGCTCAGAGAGGTTTAGCGAGACGTATTTCATTTCTGTATCAGCAGCAAAAGACTGAATGGAGATCTGGCCGCAGCCGAGCCGGGCTGGGGCCTCCACAGAGATGGAAAATCTTGCTCAGCAGAGGGATGGCGCTTCCGTGGTTGCTGGAGGCAGCCGGTCCTTCCAGACGTGCAAGTGACAGGAACATGTACAAACCAGGACAGCTGTCCCTTGGTTGAGTTGAGGGGGCCTGTTCTGAGGGCTAGTTTATTAGCCAGCGTGACCCAGATTCAGCCCCAGATGATGGACACTCGCCCCCAAATTGCATGGATCTGGGGTGGGCTAGAGCCGTGCCCGCCTCCGCCAAGAACCCAGTGGGATCCGGGGACAACCACGTGTCTGGGCGGGGGTGAGAGCGGGCACCTCAGAGTGGAGGGCCGAGCAGCGCCTCCAGGGACGGCCTGACACACTTAGGAAAGGCGTCGGGGCTGTTTATCATAAAATCGGCCAAGAAAATAGAATGGTTAAAATTCAGAGCCTGGCCGTGAGTGAGAGGGGCGGCGGGAGCCTCGGAGGAGACGCTCTCTGGGACCCCAGGGAAACGCAAGGCAGGGCGCTGGGAAATGGGACAAGATGCCTTTTCTAAAATGGGGGGCTATCGATTCAGACAGTTTGTGACGATGGTGGGATGGGGTCAGAAATATCTTCACGCCTTGTGCTGCCACCCTGTCCATCCTTTCTGCAGCCACCAGAGACCCTTCCACAGGCTCAGCTTTGACTGCACCCTCCCCAGCTTCTCCTCCCCCCTCCCCATGCCTGGGAGGAGAAAAACAACAACCCTGATTTGGGGGGAGGGTCTTTTGTGTCCTTTATATCATTTTTTAAATATATTTCATTGATTTTTTTTTTTACAGAGAGGAAGAGAGAGGGATAGAGAGTTAGAAACATCGATGAGAGAGAATCATCGACCAGCTGCCTCCTGCACACCCCCTACCGGGGATGTGCCCGCAACCAATGTACATGCCCTTGACCGGAATCGAACCCGGGACCCTCCAGTCCATAGACTGATGCCGCAGCCGCAGCCCTCAGGCCGGCAGGAGAGCAGCCTCGGAGAGGCAGATGGGACCGTAGCGAACTGAAAGCGTGTGACGCAAGTTCACCCATGAGAGCCTTCCTGCCTGAGGACTTCTGGGAGCGGCTGGGTGGGGAGCGTGGGGCTGACAGGCTTCCCTTCCAAAGGTCCTGATGCCTCGAGCTACTCAGTTCCCCCGCCTCAGGCCCCTGGAGGGGCTCAGCCCCGCTCCTCTGCCTGTTACTGTGGACACCGGGGTTCTCAGAGGGACGCCCCTTTCTGGACTCCCCTAGCAGTTTCCCTGAGGACTAAGGCTCTTCTGAACAAGAAGGAGAAGCATTCCGTCCAGCCCCAAACTCTGCAACTCCTTAGAAAGCCAACTCGTGACCAGCATGCAAAAGGAACCCTGTGCGCGCCCCTTGGCTCTGACCTGCACGCCCGGCGGCCAGGGGATGCGCCATGCTAATGCTGAGGCAGGCCCAGCACAGGACTACAGATGCCAGCCCAGGAAGTGCCAAATGTGGTGCTGCGATGCCCAACAGGATCAGGGCAGTGATGGCCTTTGAGGCTCCCTGGTCCTCAGCCACTGCCTCAGCTCCCTGTCCCACTCCACCTGGCTTCACCCTGGGGCTGGGAAGAGGTTCCCGGGGCAGGGGCTCAGAGCAGTCCCCCTAAGGTGAGGTGAGTGTGGCCACTGCTTGTGTGAGCAAAGACTGTAGGGACTAACTCAGATGAATGTCAATTTCATGTATTTTACAATGAGGGCAAATGAGCATCTTAGAATGGAAGAAATTCGATGTTTTTGGAGGTGTGTTAATGCCAATGGAGTTTGGGGAACCTCAACAAATAGGGTTCAGAATCCCGAACAGGGGACCCGGGGCTTATGACCTCTAGGGGCCAGGAGGCCTGACTATTTGCCCTGACAGATAGCTAGAGGGTCCCGGGCTGGAGGAGCCCTAGAGAAGAAGACATTTCTCTGGGCCTCCCTCACTCCCCACAAGCCCTTACAAGTCGGTCACAAGCTGGTCAGAGGCTCACATGCTGTGCTCATGGCCCCACGGAGTGGGTTCACCCCAGGGCAGCCTCCCATGTCTGCACCACCACAGACTGGCTGCAACCCCAGCCAGCCAGCCAGCCTGGATCAACGGGTGCAAGAGGCAGGCAAGCACGTTCCAGCCCCCAAACCGGAAGAGTTTCCGTACAACGTAGAGATGCCTGAACTTGTCCTGGATGACCTCAGGAACCGGGCGGTCCGTGTCCCAGCAAAGGGCCAGGGGCACATGTCCGTGGTGAATATTGTGGTGTCTCTGGCCGGCTGTGTGAGCTGGGCAGTTACCGCACACCTCTGGGCCTCTGCTTCCTCCCTGCGGAGTGAGATGCGGGAGCACACCTTTCCTGAAGGTGGTCTAAGAAGGAGATGATGCCTACAGAGTGCCAATCTGCAGTGACCATTGGGTAAGCATTCACCGTGGGCATTGCTCTAGTCAGTGGTGGGCCAGAAAGGGGGGGAAGTGAGCATTCAGACCGCTCCCTCGCTGGATGGTCACGGGGGCTGTGACTGCCAACCCCAGTCAGGGGAGTGTGAGATGAAAGGCTGCCAGGAAGGAAGGTGCTTGGGAAAGAGGGAGAGAGAGAGATGTAATGGCTCTGCCTTCCTGCAAGACCACCAGAGACCCAGCCTGGCACACCTGCCCACCGATGACGTGCCAACCAGGCAAGATGGATGACAACATGGTGGCCCCAGGCATAGCGACCTGCAGGAGGAGGGAAGTCAGGTATGAAGTGAAGGGGAGCTTCCGGTCAGGCGGGGGTGGGGGAAGATGAGGGTGGCAGCCTGCAGAGCTGGTCCTGTGTGATGCCTCCACTGAGCAGAGGCCCCCTGCCCAGCCATCGGAACCAGTGGGGTGAGAGGAGGCCTGTGCCCGGCTGGGAGCTGGCAGGGCAGAGCCAGGGAAGGGGTGTGCCTCTCTCTCATTGCTGAGCCTGGCACATGGGCCCAGAGCCCCCAAGGAGGGCTCGTTTCATGCCAGTGGAGTCCTATGCAGAAGACAGCCTGGAGGAGAGAGATAAGGTGCAATGTCCCAGCACAAGCCCCGGCTCCTTGGAGCTGCGAGAGCTTATATTAATGGGACCCATTCAGCTCAGCCTACAGGGCAATTAATAACGGGCCAGGCGGAGAGACTGCGTGTGGTGTGTGTGTGTATGTGGGTGCGCATGTGTGTGTACATGCTGCAGGGGAGGGCGTAGCCCGGGTTGGAGTGGGCCGCAGTGTCTTTCTCAAGGACACCCCCTCCCTGCAGCCGACCTGGCTCTCACCCCAGGTCGGGAGAGAGGGACCCAGCCTCGCCGAATGCCTCCAGCTAAGCGCTGTGGACCAGCAGGGGGCAGGAGGCAGGAAAGAACCTGTTTGTTTCCTAGGTTCTGGGCTCAGATGGGGCTGGAGTGACTGAAGGAGGAGATGGAGTCTTGAAGTATGTGCGCAGTGCACTCTAGTCTCCTTTGACCTTGGACTCCGTATGCTGCCAGGAGAAGTTGTGAGCCTGGGGAGTGCGATGGAGGACAAGGGAGGGTCTGCAGAAGAGGCCCAAAGGCGTGGCTTTCAGTTTGGGGGCAGGGTCTGTCTGAGCCTTCATACAAAACCAGGAAAACACGCCCATTCAGAGCGGAGGCGCCCTGTGGTCACACAACTTGGTGAGCAAACCATCCCTCTGTGTCAAGAAAACCATGCCCCTCTCTGCAGGCGATGCCGCCCGCCTCCCAGGGCCACAGTTTCATAAGCATCCCTCGGGCGGGATGTCCCCAGCCCTCCCCTTGCTCAGAGCACCACCTGCAGAGCCACAGAGGACACCCTGCTCGGGGTCTGGCTGCTGTCCCCCGTGGTGCTCCTCAGAACTGGGCCCTATTCTGAGAATCTGGGTCACCCCTGCTTGGCCCAGGGCCTTGACAGCTTCCTAGAGCCTTACTCCCCACGGTGAGATGATGGGAAGACCAGCAGCGTGGGCATCACGTGGCAGCGTGGTAGAAAGGCTCAGGCCCACCCCGGCCCACTGAGTCAGGAGCTTCAGTGTCATAAGGGCCTCGGGTGACGCACGTGGGCATTAACATGGCTTAGAAAACACAGGCAGAGGTAAGGCCGAGCGTGAAGAGGAGGAGCTGCAGAGAACAGAGAAAGAGACCCCCTTGCAGACGAGGGGGTGGAGTTCTATCAGAAGAGGACGAAGCAGGGAGGAGGGTAGAGAATGCAGGTAACAGCCTGTTCTGCCTGTATCCAGCCCCTCCCTTCACGCACCTGTCACGAGACCCTCCACCTATCCCCCGCACACCGGGCCGTGGCTATCAGCTCCGAATGGCAGGGGGCACGCTGAGGGGCAGGCCTGGGTCCCGGGTGGGGAATAGGGTTCGGGGGGGGGGGGCGCCCTGGCTCCACTCCGTCCATCCACCCGCGTCTCTGCACAGACCTTTCATCAGGATTCCCAGGCTGGCGCGCAGGCCCAGGCGCCTCAATCACTCCCATCGTGCCGGCCGCAGGAAGAGAATAGCTTTCAGCTCAATTACCCTTCACATTCCAATATCATAACGCTCCGATGAGGCTTTTTAACCAAAAACAAGAAAGCCGTGTCTGCCGCAGGCCCGCTGCAAGGCCAGCCGTGCAGAAGGGACGGCCTGCTCGCCCTCCAGGTGACTATGGGAAGGGGCCCGTCCCAGGACGCCGCTGCACAGAGAAGGCACGGCCCCAGTTTACCAACACACGTCCCACCTCCGCTCGTCAGGCGCTGGGACCGACCGACCCCGGACCTGGGGGAGGGGACACTGAGGCCCAAGCCCATGGGGTGACATGCTGCAGGGTGGCCTTCTCCGCCACAACGCTAGCTCTGTCTTCTCCTCCCGGGGCGGGAACGCCACCCAGACCCCTCTCGGAGCCATGGCGGATGGCAGCGCGCAGCCACGTCCTGGGGAGCTGGGTCTTGGCTCACACGCCATTTCATCATTGGCTCCTCTGTGTCTTACAGCCACCCTGATGGACAGGACGCCAGCCAGGGCTAAGGGCGCTGCCCCACTGCACAGGTGGGCAAATGGGGCCCCGGGAGAAGAAAGGAGAGGCCCAACGACCTCTGGAAGCATCCCAGTCTAGTGCTCCTACGATAGATACACTGCTGCCATGGCAACAGGGGACGAGAAGTGCTCCACTCCGAGGAACCTGCAGAAACAAACTTCTCTCCACTCTCCCACACCCGAAGCGACTGTCCCATCTGAAGAGTGTTCTCCTTGGAGGGGAAATAACCAGGTACCCATGCCGTGCATCCTGCGTGCTCAGTGAATTCTCAGGGAGCACACGTGTCCCATGCATGTGCCCTGCCCCGTGTCACACACGAAGGGCTACAGAGCAGTGCCAGGAGGCTGGCCCGCGCTCTCCCAATCAGCTGTGCCTTCCTCTGCCTGGCCAGCTTGGTGCTAACAGCCTTGGTGCAGCGTCCCCTCCCTGGGTCCCCTTGGCCTCCTGCTGGCCGTGGCCCATTTTGTTCATGATTTATCACTCCAGGGCGCTGACCTGTGAGGGAGACACGAGGGACAGAAGCAGGCAGGGCGCCGTCATGCCTGAGGGGTGTGCATGCGTGCGTGCACTGGTGCGGGGGTGGGAGGGCCGTCTCTCCAGGAGCATGCTGCCCAGCCCGACGCTAGGCTGGGAGTGGTGTCTGGCATCCCCACCCTCTCTGCCCCATGCTGGCCACGGCACTGGCATCTCTGTCCCAGGCTGGCCACGGCACTGGCATCTCTGTCCCAGGCTGGCCACGGCACTGGCACTGCTGCAGAGAAGGATGAGAGGAGACCGAGGGAGGCTGCAAGGAGCCATAGTCGCCCCAAGTCCTGCCCTAGGAGCCCAGCAGCCCTCTCCCGAAGGTCTGCTGCCTGCCGGGTTCTCTGAGGACCCAGGGCACGTTCACTCGATGTGTAAGACCTCCATGGCCCAGCCCCTCAGCCCGCTGTCAACAGAGGCCAGCACGGAGGAGCCTGGGGGTGCACCGGCTGGGTTCCCAGCCTGGCTCTGCAACGGTTTAACCTCTTCAAAACAGGGATAATCCCAGCACCTACACCACAGATGGCTTATAAAGCGCACACCAGTGAATGTGTACGAGTCCGAGTTATGGCTTGGCTGTTGTTACTCAGTGTCTTCCCTTTGCTCAGCGCCACGAGGCCTTCAGGTTCACGGACTTGTGAGAGGCAGACCCCCATCTAGAATCAGGTCCTGGATCCTGGAACTTAGGACCAGAACGACCCATGTACCAGAGAAATGAAGCGGCATAGACAGAGCTGGAATGGGAGGGGAGAGGGAAGGGAGTGGTCACTGAGCCCCCACCGGGCCTGCTACGGGCCTGTGCCCAGCCACCCCTCGGCAGTGCCAGCGGAATCCCCAGAAGGACCTTTTCTATCTTGTGAGCCTCCACCCACCTCAGACACAAAGAAGCAGATGGGGCGCCCAGAGCTGGGGGGCTCTCTGCTTGCCGCAGATCCACACCACTCCCTGCTCCCTTCCCCCCGACCCCCAGCCCAGACTGAACAGGCCTGCAGGTGAATCCGGCTGCTGCGGGCGGGCGGGGAGGGGCGGGGAGGGGCGGGGAGGAGTGGGGCAGAGCAGAGAGAACCAATTTGCCAAGCTCATTGAGAGCTCGTTTGTCCAATCCTGCTGCCTGGAGGGAGACGTGCTTTCTAGTAATGCTCGCCACGGGAGGGCGAGGGGCTTGGGAACCAGGACAGGGTGGCCCCGGGATGGGCGAACAGCCACGCTCCCGCCTCCCAGCAACCAGAGGGCCAAGCTTCGGCGGTGGCTGCCCCGGTCCTCCAGCCCTGGCCTCCCGGCCTGTTTTAAAGGGTGCCACCGGGTACGCAGGACTAGGCAAGGGACCGTGTCTCATTCCTCCCAGCACCCAGCATGGGCTTGGCATCCAGCAGGCACCCAGGGGGTGGGTGACAGATAAGTGAAGGAAGGAAGGAAAGAGGGTGGGGTCCGGCACATGGAACTGACACTCCTGCGTCCCATGTCCACTCTGGGGCAAGCAAAGCAGGCTCCTCCCCGTGGTCTCCGGGCTGGCCGGTGCTAAGAGGCAGGCTTTGCCAGCAGGGTCTCCAGGAACGAGGCGCCTGCTAAGCCCCCTCTCTGCACCGGGGAGGTCCTTCTGGGGTCCCAGCAGCATGGCGGCCCATTCTTTTAATATATATTTTTCATTGATTTCTTACAGAGAGGAAGAGAGAGGGACAGAGAGTCAGAAACATCAATGAGAGAGAATCACCTATCAGCTGCCTCTTGCACACACCCCTGAGGATGTGCCTGAACCAAGGTACATGCCCTTGACTGGAATCGAACCTGGGACCTTACAGTCCGCAAGCCGGCACTCTATCCATTGAGCCAAACCAGTTTCAGCGGCGGCCCATTCTTAAAAGCAACACCTTTCAGCACCACTCTCCACTCCCCCCGCCCATCTGCAAGCTCTCCCTCCCTCACCCCCACTGCACCGCCTCTCAGGAGCCCCCACCTCTCCCTCCTGCTTCTTCAGGGCCCCTTCCCAGCCAACTGGCCTCCCCAGCTCTGGGTCCCGACCACAGCTGGCCCTCGGGGCCATCCCCGACAACCACCAGCTGCACACCTATGTCCAGACCACCCACCACCGGGGGGCACCAACCCTCCGCCTGAAGGGCCCCCAAGGAGTGAGTGACCTAGAGCTCGGGGTGCTGAGGGGTGCACTGTCGGATGCAGGCCCGATCGCTCTGCCTTCAGAGTTCCCCGGGGATCCATTTCCTATCGCTGCCGAAACAAATCACCACAAGCTCAGTGGCTTAATAACTCAAGTTTATCGTCTCTCTCTTCTGGGGGCCAGAAGTCAAAAAATGCAGCCTCCTGGACTAAAGGCAAGGTGTCAGCAGGGGCCCGCGTGCCTTTTGGACGCTCTCAGGGAGCCTTTTCCAGTCTCTCCAGGCCTCCCACGTTCCTGGTCTCAGGGCCTCATCTGCTATGGTCAGGCCAGCAGTGCAGCTCCTGCCAAGTGCTCTCTGACCTCCTCCTCCCTTGTCACATCCCCCGCTCTGAGGCTCCTACCTGCCTTAAAGGAGCCTTCTGATTATACTGGGCGCACACAGATCCACCGGGATATCTCCCCGTGAACGTACTTCATCGCCTCTGCCACGTCCCTTTTGCCACCTGAGGAAACATGGTCCCACGTTGCCAGGACGAGGACCTGGACATCTTTGGGGCTACTCTGCCGTCTACCCTTCCCCGGCCCCGTCAGACGGCACCCTCTCCTCCAGCAGCCCTGGCGGCCTGTGAGCTGGTGAGATGGGCACGTGCTTCTCTGCAGGCCTCGGTGGGAGGTCGCCAGCCTTCTGAGACGCCTTCAGCAGCCGGCATGGGACCAGAGCACCAAGGACGGGCTCGTGCAAGTCCCCTCTGAAAGGCGGCAGGCCGCAGAGGACAGGAGAGGAGAGGATCCCCGAAGACAACGCATACACCGCGTGGTGCAACAGATCTCTACTGAGTGCCCACGGGGCACCAGGTCCTGAGGGTCCAGTGTTGGAAAGACAGCCTCGTGGACGTGACCCGCTCTCACGGAGCCCACCGCTTCCTGTGGGAGCCCGACAGTGATCGGACAGTCCTGCGAATAAGCAAGGAAGTCCATAGCTCAGAGCGATGCTGCTATGAAGGTTGAAGGTCGAAGGTCGGGACCACAAGGATCTGTTCTGCACTAGGAGGGATCACTCGGGGATGAAGGCCTCAGGGCATGTAGGAGGTCATGAAAATCGGGGGTGGGGGAGGTGCTGTGCAAAGACCCTGTGGCACAGAAAGCAGAGTCAAGGGGAGGCTGGGCAGAGGGCTGGGGTCAGGCCCTGCCAGCTTGGAGGGACTCTGGCTAGCAGCCTCAGAACACCACGGGAAAACTTCAGCAACATCCCGGGCACCTCACAGGCACTCAGTCCAGTTGAATGAATGGATGCAGGGGAGAACGAATGAATGAGCCCGTCTACCCTCCTTCCCCGCTCACCGGGGACCTGCCCCACCCCTCCCTCGGCCCAGCAACAGTTAACGGCGTCTCCGAGGCTTGCTCACTTATTTATTTATTTTCCGGCGGCTGCTGGCACCGACCCCCGTAGCCGGAGGAGCATGGCTCCGTGGAAACGCCTGTAATCGCCAGCACACTTTGGGCATTACTTCCACACCATTTAGGGCTTTCCGCCCCAGTAGCTGCTGCTGCATTTCCCTCCATCTCTATCTTTGGGGCTGTGTTGGGTGGTGGCTTTTTTTTTTTAAGGTCTGCTGGCCTTTAAGAGTGGGGCATCCAATGGTTTGGGGAGGTGGCAAGAAAGACAAGGCCTTAAGAGAATTTATTATTCTCCCCCCATTGCCCTGGCCTTACCCCAACCCTGACCAGGAAAGAAAAAGAAGAAGAAAAGAAAGAAAAAAAAAACGACAAAATCCAATCACTTCAAGCTGCTCAGGGGCCTGTGAAGATTTCTGCGTTTTCCTGCACAGGCCTGAGATGGACTTGCTGATTTGAGCCGCAGCTCGTGGGAGGTGGGCGGTCGGGAACACAATAAGGGTCACTTCAGAGGAATGCTTGTCCTTCCAGACACCCCCCCCCCCGCCTTCTCCAGACGCAGGGCTGCTCCTCTGAAAGTATCAGACTTACAGTAAACCCCAAACCCAGGGTGCATGAGCTGGGGACAACATGCATGACTAGCCATGTGACCTTGAGCAAGTCGCTCACCCTCTCTGGGCCCATTTCTCCAGCCATAAGATGAGAGCAGCCACCCCTTTCTTACCCACATGTGAGGATCCAAGGAGACAGTACGAGGAAAGAGACCCTCCTCCCCCCCCCCTTTCCCTTCCTCTCATCGCAAGTGTGGCCCACCCCACTCGGTCTCCTGTGACTCCCTGCCCCCATGCAGCCTCCTGGCCCAGCACCGGGCAGCTCCGGATTCGCCTGCAGAGGTGGCCCCGGCCAGAGAGAGGCTGTCTGGGGGACAGTCCTCCCTGACACCTCATCAGGTGTCAGCTGTCAGCTGAGCGTGGCACAGGCACTGCCTCCTGTCGCCAGCCTGGTGGCAGCCCTGCGTCGGCACCACACCCATTTCCTAGAGACAAGGACGCTTCCCAGGGGCTCCAAGATGCGAGCAGTGAGACCGAGATGTAAGCCGTTAACCACTGTGCAACCACTGTGGGAAGCCACCTCCAGGGGGAAGCTGGCTGCCGGTTCCAGAGGCTTAGGTGACACTAAAAATCACACTATGTGTGCAATAAAACGACAGCTGGCAGAAGTGACCCACGGGGTTAGGAGCCGGGTGGTGGCTGCCTTCGGAGGAGGGGTGGGAGGGTCACCAGGCCGCTACGAGCCGGGGAGGCTCTGTGCTGTGAGGCAGGTGTGGTTGCACGAATGTGGTCGCTTTGTAATAGCTCATAAACCTGAACACTTACGACTGTTCATGTCTCTGTGAGGCACACACACACACACACACACACACACACACACACACACACGTACCCTCCAAGAAAGAAAACACATGGGTCCAGAGTGGGGGCCACTGGAGAAAATATTCCAGGGGTTCACCTGTCCCGCATGCCTAACGCTTTACGCTCGAGGCCTTCCTGCCTGCCCTGTCCTTGGTCCCCATGATGGGGTGGACAGGCCTAGGACTCCCGTCCCATTTAACAGAGGGGCGCATGGAGCCCTGGAAGTCTGCCAGCACCAGCTGGTGGGGCTCTGGCCTTCTCCGGGTTAGAGCTCACCCCGCTCCAACTGGCTGAACAGACAGGTGAGAGACAGGGAGGGCTGCCACCCCCAAGGTCACTGGGAGGCAGTGTCACTCCCCAAGGCAAGGTCAGCACCCCAAACCCGGGGCCACTCCAGGAAGGAGAGGCCAGGCCGCGGGCAGGAGGCAGAGGGTGGCCTGGGGGGGGGCGGTTGAGCAGCCAGAGTGGATGGGGCGGGTGTCGGGACAGCTCCAGAGGCAGGGACGGAGGAGGCCCGAGCCTTCAGGGCCAGCGGAGAGAAGGCGGAGTGAAGGGCCGGGATTAGGTCCCAG
Organism: Vespertilio murinus; assembly: GCA_963924515.1. Taxonomy (NCBI): domain Eukaryota; kingdom Metazoa; phylum Chordata; class Mammalia; order Chiroptera; family Vespertilionidae; genus Vespertilio; species Vespertilio murinus. The sequence goes on along the minus strand of OZ004714.1, from coordinate 39,142,256 downwards.
CCGGGTACTTCCGAAGGGAACAGCCTGGCGCGTCTCCTGACTTCCCTGGCCCTGTCTTGTCTGTAGCATTGAAACCGAGAGGACGGAGCAGCCCAGGCCCCTCCCGCGGACTGCTCTGAGGAAGGGAGACGAGAGTTTGGCTAAATGGTGGGAAGGAAGGTGGTGCAGAGCTGGGGTGAGAGCACGGATGAGAGGGCTTTGAAAGGCCAGTGGCAGGAAAGTGCCCACCTCCAGGGAGGATGGAGGACAGGATGACAGGTCAGCCTGGCGCTCAGAGCCTCATGCAAATGGCTGGGTTTCCGTCACGAAGGGTTTGTGCTGGGAATGGGGAGGCACCTGGCCTGGGGAAGGAGGGGAGGGGAGGGGGACAGGATGGTGCGGTCAGAGCAGAGGCCTCTGTCCCATTCATTCCCTTTCGGAGGCAGGGCTGGGAGGGGGACCAGCCTGAGCCCGTGACCATCCTGGACAAGGATGAGGCTGGCCATCGGCTCTTCGAGGCGGGCAGTCCCGGAGCCGGGAGGTGGGCTGTCGGACTGATGAAGACAGCGAGCGGGGACGATTACATTGTACCTAGTGATTACGGCCTGGGCGACGCCTCTCGGCTGCAGGATCGCCTCTGGAGAGGAGAGGGGGCTTTTAACAGACGGGCAGGAGGCTTCCACTTAAGGGTATTATCAGGAGGGAGAGCCCAGCCCCTCCCGGCTTCCAGCCAGCGCCACCAAGTTGCAAAGTAATTAAAGGCTGCTGAGGAATCAGAGAAATTATAATAATTCCATCAACCGAGAGCTCCCTGTCTCTCCCTCGTCTCCCCTCTCCTGGCTGAAAACAAGGTGGGCCAGGCAGCCTGCAAACACGTCAAAACAGGCCAATTGTGTGTGTGGCGGGGGGGGTGGGGGGGGGGCTCAATGTCACAGGACTGCCAGGCCAGTCGCCAAGCTATTTTGACAATAACTGAACTTGTTCGGGGAAGTAGAGGGGTTGGGACTAAAGCCCAGAGCCCCTGCGAACGGAAGAAAAGCTGATGGCCCGCTGACAGGCTGGTGTGGGCCCTGTGCCCTGCACCAGGGGGCTGCTCTTGGGTTTAGAGGGGCTACAGGAGCCAGCAACCCCCCACTCTCACCCCAGTTGCAGACATCTGGCACGTGCCTCCAGCCCAGGGAGGGGCTCAGCCTTGTGGGTTCCAGAAACCATTCCCTGAGAACCTTCCAGATGGCCTTCCACTTTTCCTGATTTGCCACTGATTCACTGGGGAGCTGGGGCAAATCGTTTGCCCCCTCCGGTTTTGTTAACCTCTACAGAATGTGTGGTTGGATGAAGTCACCCTGACGGCCCCTCTTATACCCATTTTAAGGAATCCATTTGTAATGCTCTTGGTCTATTATTAATTACCAGAGGCCCGATGCACCAAATTTATGCACGGGATGTGTGTGTCCCTCAGCCCAGCCTGCACCCTCTCCAATCTAGGAACCCTTGAGGGCAGTCGGACATCCCTCTCACAATCCAGGGCTGCTGGCTCCCAACTGCTCACCTGCCTGCCTGCCTGATTGCTCCTAACTTCTTCTGCCTGCCAGCCTGATCGCCCCATAACCACTTCCTTGCCAGCCTGGTTGACACCTAACTACACTCCTCTGCTGGCCTGACTGCCCACAACTGCCCTCCCCTGCTGGCCATCTTTGACCGCATGGGGGCTGCCATCTTGTGGGTTGGAGTGATGGTCAATTTGCCTATTACCTCTTTATTATATAGGATTGCTAGGTGACTCTAGTTCCGTTTTTTCCCCTTTGTCATTTTCCACATGTTGCCCGTCTCCTACAGGACTAGGTATGCTTCTTGATCACTAATACCCCAACATCAACCAGTCAGTTTGCAGCAACAGAGCCTACCTGTTCAGTTCTGGGGACTTCAACCTTCTCAATGCTCTCCAAGGGCTTTTTGTAACCATCGGACTACCAATCAGTTACCCTGTGTGTAGTGTTTCATACAAGTGCTCCCACAGTAGAACTGTTACAACAACCCCAGCGTCTCGCCATTTTACAGATGAAGAAACTGAGGCTCTGAGAAGCTAATAAACTCTCGGCCTCCCAGTTTGGAGCTTGCGTGCTTGGCTCCATCACACCACGCCGCAGGAGGCACTCACAGCAGTGACACGAATCCCCACGCAGTAAAGCCAAAGCCAGTCCTGCTACACGGGGGGCCTTCTTCCACCATCAGTTCCTAAACCTGCCCCCCCTTACCCCCTGTGTCTGAGGAGACCGCACGGCCTGGAGGAAAATGGGTTCAGGCTGAAGTGTCGCATCCTTCCTTCCACAAGCCCCAGCACTGGGGAAGGAGACCATTTAAGAGAGAGAGAGAGAGAGATGAAAGAGGACAGATGAATGTGAGGCTGACAGCTCAACAATGGGGCAGGAACATCTCGCCGGCAGCCAGCATCTCCTTCCATTTAGAGCGCGTTTATTTAAAGCGGGGGGAGGCGGGGGGGGGGGAGTTGGCACAATGAAAGGTGTCCCTGCACGTGCCAGGGGATGGCTAATGCAGGGGAACGCTCCACACACCGCCCCTGCTTCGTATGCATGGCAGAGGCTCCTGCAGTCACTGCAATAGAATTATATGGGTCCCCGATGACTCCCCGCCGGAATCGGTGAGGAAACCGATGTAATTAAGAACACTCTTACCGTTCAAACAAAACAGTAATTTTCATTACATCTGGGCTCCATCACTCTCCTGCTCCCGCGCTGTCCTCTGTCCTCGTGGTGAGGGTGGAGGAGGACACCCAGCCCTGAGCACGTGCCCACGGGCACGAGGACGTGCTGCAGGGGCCCTGGGGACCTGGGGGGCTTGGCTTCACTCCACGGGGTGGAGGAGGGAGCAAGGAGCTTCGGGGTGGCTCTGAGCTGAGCTCTTTGGCCCTGGTTTTATGGGGCTCCACTCACTCTCTCTTGAGCACCTGAGACCAGGAGGAGGACGCTGAACCTCCCCCGCAGGCAGGGGGGGGGCAGGAGGGCACTTACCCATGTCCGTGGGCCTCCTGTTTCTCAGGAGCTATGTTGTGTGCACATTCGGGGGCCAAAATCTTAGAGGCTGCCTCTGGCAGTGACCTAACAGTTAAGGTCACAAGGAGACAGCGTCACAATGACCACGGCTGGGTCCTGACCCCCGGGTGGACCTCACTCTCTCGGGCTCTGAGTGACGTTTCTCCGCCCACCCTGGCAGCCTGCGTAAGGGGGTGTGTGACAGTCCTTAGCGCGTTTACAAGGCCCAGGGTCCCGTTCCTGGCTGTCTCAAAGCCTCATCCCTGCAACTTCTGGCAAATTCCAAGCAGGCCATGCAATGTTGCAAAAAGACACATGCAAAAATGCTGAGAAGTGAGAAAGAACAAGACTTTGCAACTCTGGTTGCAAGCATATCTGACTTTGGGGGACGTGGAGATATCAGTGAACTTGACCTGTCTCCATTTTTCTCATCTCTAAAATGGAAGGATAATTCTCCCCTAGCTTACAGGGTTGTCATAGGACAAATGAAAGATGGAGTACATACTCGGATATTGAGAAGATGATATCTCTTAAATAAGTACACACACACACACACACACACCACCACCACCACCACCACATATACACACATACATGCACACACCACCACACAGACCTACATACACGTATACAACACAACACCCACACACACGTATGCCAACACAGGCCCACATACATGTACACACCGCCAAACATGCACACAACACTGCAAAACCATGTACAAACAGGTGGTCCCATTGCTTTGCCCATATGCATATGTCACTCCACTGCTACAAGCCCAAAGCTTGCATTCAGGGCTGCTGCAGGCTATCCACCTGCCTGCTGTGAGGGAGGAGGCGTTTGTCAGTTGCTGACAGACAGTGGAGGAGACCAGAGAAGGCACAGCACCTCAGGGTGCTCGCAGGGGCACAGAGACAGGCCTGGGGCTGCCGTGAACCACCATGTTGGCGCTGGCCAGCAGGATCGAGCCCCTGAGATGATTTATTGGTCTTCCTCTCCCAGATCAATAGGCGATGGTTATAGATGCAGAGGGGGGCACCAGGCACCAAGGCCCCGAGGAATAAATTAATACGGCCTGTCAGGGGTTTGCCACACCCGGCAAGGGAGCCGACCCTCTGTGAGCAGAGCTGACACCTTGGGGGGACGGCAGGCAGGAGTCAGTGGGAGCCGCCCGTACCCCCCACCTCTTGCAGCAACCTGAGGATGCAGTTTATAAGTCATTCAGCGTCTGATGGGCACGCTTCGAGGGGGACAGCTCGGGGCACTGCTGTCGAGCCCAGCAGGTGCTAATAAGTTCAGCCAAGTCTATCTCTGCATGCCCTGGGCCTCGCCTGGCCACCACCCCTGGCTCCCCACATGCCCACAACACAGGATATGGCATGGCTGAGATTCAGGAATGGCGGGCAACAGAGGGCGCCAGTGAGCGCCAGCACTAAGCTCTGGGGTGTACTGGGAGGAAGTGCAGTGTGGATGTGGGCGGAGGTGGGGGTTGCCCACGTGTGACCACCCTCTCCCGCTCAGCACAGGCCCGGCCACTCCTTCCTGCCACCCTAGATTGTGAACAGAAAGGACCCCTTGCCTCGGGAAGCAAGCTGGGGGAGGGGGGAGTGAGGTTGAGAGGAAGTACTTTGCACAAAGGCTCCTGCTATCCGCCCTCCCAAGAGGCAGAGGGCGCGGCAGGGCTCTGCCCATTTGTGAAGTTCACGTCCATGGGCCAGGCCCCCATCTGGGTGCTGAGGACACAGACAACCAAGCTCAGTCCCTGCTCAGTCTGGTAAGAGAGACAGACATGCAGACAACTACTACGGCCACGGCCATTCCCTGGGCACTTACCCATACATGATCCCATTTGCTTTAATCCTCACAGCCCTTCTGCGAGGCAGGGTCCTCATTCCCATAGAAGGGAGGCTACCTGCCCAACGTCACAGCCAGACCTGGCTCCTAATCCTGGCTCCGCTCTTGACTAGCCTTGGACGTGCCTCTACGTGCACCTCTGTCGGACGGGAACAGCAGTGTGACTACCACAAGGTGGTGATTAGGGCTTGGTGAGGCCCCACATAAAAAGCACAGTGTCAGGCCCATAGGAAACTCTCAATAATAGCAATAACAACATCAACGTATTATTATTATCTTAGAAATTACTCTTAGTATCCTAGAAATCAATTATTTTGTTTCACTGGCAAATGATCACCTAGAATACTCTTCTCCCTGCTTCCCCACCCCTATGAAGGAGGTGCAGGGAATAAGTAACGTTCATCTGTCCCTGTTAAGTGACGTGGAGAGATGGTGAGGTCTAGTGGGACCCAGGTCAGAAGGCCTGCGATCCGGGTCTGGCCTTACCCCCAGCCAGCCTTGAGGCTCAGGCAAGGACGCTCAATTCCTAAGGCCCCTGTCATCTTGTCCCAGCTGACCCCTCCCCTCCTTCGGCCTCACCCCCACCTCATAGCGAGTCACCTGAAGCCGCCATTGACCAAGATCTGTGCCGGACCCATCTGTCGCAGAGACCTTAGCACACTTCCAGCCCAGCTTTATGTCCACGAGCTAATAGTGGGCCCTACGAGGAACACACGTACGCACACGGCCACTGTCCCTCCTCAACAGGATCTCTTGCCAGGGGGTAGAGTGCACTCCCCTCTTTGGGAAATTGCAATATAGGAAAAGAGGCCACAGGATCTCAGAAGGTACATGATATTCAGAGACATCGTAATCTCTGACGAACAAACTCCATTCGTCCTGTAAGGTCGCACATCGACAGCCCCCGTGTACTCCTTCCCCAGTACTTCCATCCGCTTTGCACACCCTCAGCTGCCCTGGCTCTTAACACATTTAGATGTAGCTAGACATCCGCTCACTTGTCTTTCTATAAAATCACCTTCCCTGAGGACGGCAGTCTTAATCACCAGCATTTTACTACCCAAACATGAGCCACAAACTGGTCCAAGGGCCTTTCCTGCCGTTTCAGTCCAGCTCGCACAGAGGCCCCTCAAGGCAAACACTCTTGTCCATCTCCTCGATAAGAAAGCTGAGGGCCAAAACCAGTTTGGCTCAGTGGATAGAGCGTTGGCCTGCAGACTGAAAGGTCCCAGGTTCGATTCTGGTCAAGGGCATGTACCTTGGGTTGCGGGCACATCCCCAGTAGGGGCTGTGCAGGAGGCAGCTGATTGATGATTCTCTCTCATCGATGTTTCTAACTCTCTATCCCTCTCTCTTCCTCTCTGTAAAAATCAAAATATATTTTTTAAAAAAAGAAAGCTGAGGGCCAGAGAGGTTACATCGCCATCCAAAGTGGCACAGCTGGCAAAAGGTAGAGTCCTTTTTCTCTACCCTGCATGCCCAAGTCAGCTTGGAATCCCTGGGCCTTGCTCCCTAGCCATCCGACAGATGTTTGCTGTGCTCTTTAAAAAAAATTAAGTGAATCAGAGCAGATGGATCAATCTGGACTTTGACGGGCGGGCAGAACTGGCTTAGGCTGGGAGAAGAAAAACACTCCAGTACTTGTTAGAACAGTACCGTGTGTGTGCCAGTGCGAGAAAGGAGAGGCAAACCGACACCAGTGAACTGGCCCCTGGGCTGACGGGGCGCTCAGGTGGAGGTCTGCCAGGAGGCAGGCTGGGAAATGTAGGCTGAGGCCAGATGGATAAAAGCCTCCACAGCCCAGCTGGACTTGTCAGAACTTCAAGGACGTGGCATCCCTGAAACTGCAAAGGCTCTCCTTGATCCTTGATTCAAGGAGCCACGTGGCATCATCTGACTTCTAACGCACATCCATCCTCCAGCCCGAACCCCCTTGGCTCCGGGGGCAGCCCCCCAGGGCACACCTGGGGGGGGCGGGGGCTGATGGCGTGGCACCGGGAAGAGGGGGACAGGACAGGATGGGGCAGCGCTGAAGGTCAGCAAGGCGGGCACGCGCCCCGAGCGGAGGTACTGAAGCAGCACTGCTGGGCACAGACACAGGCAAACACGTTTGAGCAAATTGGAACGACATAAAAGTCTATTACAGCAAATCAAACAGCAGTCAGCATGACAGCCATTAGCCTGAAATGAATACACGGGGACTTAATGAGGTCTGTCGAGGCTGGCTTGGTGAATTAAGTTGCCAATTCTAGCAGGATTTCCCTTTTCTTTACGGACTTGAAAGCATCCACGCTGCCTCGTTAGGGCTTCGACAAGTGAATTGCAGGGCCTTTCACCCTGATAAAATGGATAATTACACGGGGAACAGCTTAGCGAGGGGAGAGGGGTGGGCAGGAGGGGGGGGCGAGAACAAACAAACCCAAACATACCTGCCTGGCTTCTCCCAAGCCAGGGCAGGGGCTTCCAGAGGAAGAGGGGGCAGGCTTGGGGTGGGGGGGTGCTGGGGCCGGACGAGCTTCTCCCAGGAAAGGGGCAGTGCCCGGATTTGACCTGCCTCCCACGCACTCCTATTCCAGACCCGAGGACATGGGTGCCCACGGGGCATGTGCCCAGGCAGCTATGGACCGGCTGAAAGTTCTCCTCACGGACGGGCTGCCCCAGGGCCTGTCACACACACCCTCTGGCGGGGAGGGCTCGGGGTCACGGGGGCAACTTTGGAAACATGCAGATTTCCAGGCCAGCTCTCCCCAAACTACCGATTCATAATCGCAGGGACCCAGGAATTCAGGGCACAGCAAATACAGGCACAATGTTAATAAATAACAATACAAGAACAAACTCTGCTCTGATGACTCACAACTCTAAACACACGCCGGAGATGCTGAGGTGGTGTGTGGGGGGCCCTCTGAACCCTCACTCCTCCAACCGTACTGAAGGGCTGCTGAAACACACGGCTCTCCCACTTCTGCTCGCATGACTCCGGGGTTGGGGAGCTCAGTACAGGGAAGGAGAATGTGGAGCAGGTCTCATTGAGGAAGTTCTTCCTACGCAGACACAGACTTTGCCTCCTGGTAACCTGTTCCCATGCCTATCCTTGGGTTCCGAGCACAACAGATCCAAAAATATCAGGGCCCCTAGGGCTGGGGGAAGCGGAGGAGGGGAAGGTTAGGGATAAGGTGCAGGCGGCTGGGACAGCCAGAGAGAAGCTGAGAGCAGGGAGGCCGCCACGGGGGCTTCTCTGCCGTCACCCGAGGAATAATGAAGCTCCAAGGGAAAGAAGGGGGCTTCTCCTGCCAGATCCACCCTCAGATCATGGACGTTAGCCTGGTCCACGCCCTAGTTTAACAGCCGTCGGAACGGAAGCCAGCAGAGGGACCGTGACGGTTCCAGAGTCCCACCGCCCAGCTGTTAGCACAGTCAGGGCCAGAGCCCAGGTGTCTTGGCCTCTAGTCTTCACTCTTCCCATGATACGAGACAAGGAGCTCTCCTGCTCACCTTGGCACGATTCTGTTGAAACCCTCCTCCTCCTCCGGGAAACCTGCTGAGATTTCTCCCATCGCTGGCAACCACTCAGCACCGAAGCTTCCCAGGATCTACAGTGCTCCCCTGGGGTCTCTAGTGTGCACCCTCACTCTGTTCAAAACTGCAAGGCCCTCTGCCACCAACCACGCTCCTCAAGGGCAGACGCCTGGGGTTTCCAGGGCAACCTCAATGCAAACAGGAGGCCCTGGCCTCAACTCCAGGCCAGGGGTCAGCAGGTCCGTTTGCTGGTTGGTACCCAAGCTGGGCACGTTCTAGCCCAGGTGGCCACACCCAGGCAAGGACTGGCCAGTGCCAAGCCATCTCGGGTCAGGAGTGGCCCGGCCTCCGTCCAGCTGACACCATATCCCCAACTGGCCACACCGAGCATTTTCGATCGAGTGTCAGGCCAGCAAAGTGACCCGGGGATATTTTACACGTGAGCAAGTACACCATGCGGGCCCGCGTCCAAGGACTGTGTGTCCTCCTTGCCGCTGGCCCCCTCTCAGGGCACCCGTTGCCCATCAGATGGGCACTTTACCCTGCCTTCCTTCTGTTTGTATGAGGCAAGAGGGCTGTGTCCAGGGAGGTTAAGTGGCTTGTCCAAAGAAGCCCAGCAATCTGGGAGCAGCGCAGGGGCTGAGCCTCGGGCCTCCTGCCGCCGGTTTGGCTCCTGTCCTTGCACAACCCTCCGGCCTCCCGTGTCTCCGGGCGGTGAGAGCCTGGCCTGGGGCCAAGCCCACGGCAGACACTCAATAAATATTTGTTAAGCGAATGAATGATGGGGGCAGCTCTCTCCTGGGAGGCAAAGGCCTGGGAGAATCCCGGGAGATTCCAACAGGGTGGGTGGTGTTGGAGGTCATAGCTCCTGGCGAGGGGGAGAAGCAGGCTGGACCCCGGCCCAGGGCAGGGGAGGAGGACTGCGACCTCCTGTCCCCTTGCCACCGCCGCCGCTGCCTGCTGCCCGGGGAGGGAAGGCAGAGGGCAGCCATGCCTGTCAGGATGGCAGCTGAGCAATGGGTCCAAGGCTCATTAACTCCGCGCCGTGCCCTTGGTTTCCGAGCCCGGGCCTGTAGCGCCGGCTGGCACGTAGAGACCCTTAATTAAATTAGGGAGGCTTCCAAATGAGAGGGGGCCCGGAGCCAGGCTGCAGTCCCCTGCACGCCGGCCACAGCCCGGGCCACCACACCCCACGCTGGGGGCTGGGGGCTCTCCCTGATTATATCCTGCCCCACCAGGGCCTGGGCGTGGGAGCCTCAGTTATGCCCCCACCTGCACCCTGGTCCTCACTCCCCTCTGTCTGGCATAAGCATCGGGCCCTTGGCTCACAGTTGAGCAAAAACAGGAACTTGAGGGGGCACGAAACAAGGTCTCCTCGTCCTTGAGGGAATCTGAGGCTGTGCTGGGAGTCAGGAGGCACAGTGTCTAAGCTGTGTGACCCTGGGCAAGTCACTCTACCACTCCGAGCCTCGGCTCTCTCATCTATAAGCGGAACAGATGTTTTCTAAGGACTCTTCCAGTTTTCCCTGATCCAACACAGAGAGGCTAGGACTCAAATGCCGCGGCGCCAGCCTGCTTCCCTCCAGCGGCTTCCGTCTCCCATCAACCCCACCTCAGCCCCGCGCGGCTGCCCCAACCAGAGCCCTGAAGACAGGCCCGAGGGGCGTCCAGTTGGAAGCGCTTTACCCACCACCGTCAAGGTCTCCGAGTCGCTCACTGCCAGCCCCGGGGAGAGGGACAACAAGCAACGAGAATCCCGGTGCCGTGGTGAGCCAGCAGCCAATTTACTAACGAACCGTTTGTAATGCAGTAATTGGTGCTTCTCAATTACCAGCAAAGGCTTGGTTTTACACGCATGCACGCATGCAAACGCGCTCCGAGTACACAGACCACCCAAAGGAGCCAAGGGCCAGGGGGACGGCGCGGATCACAGGGTCAGAGCGAGTCCCTCCCTGGGACTGCAAGAAGGCCTGGTGCTGCCAGCCTACCTGCCACGGCCCCCACTGGCTCTGACCGGAAGGAAAGGGGGCGCAGAGCCCGTCCCTCCCAACCTCTGTCTTGTCCCTGGTTCCAGCTGGAGCGGTGGGGCTGGCCCTCTATCAAGCACGAGACTCCCCCCAACCCACTCTCCTGGGCACCAGATGGGCCCATACCCTCGGAGGTGCCAGCCTGTTCAGCCTGCCCAAGCGGATGCCTGAGCTGAGGTGTGGGCAGAAGAGGAAGGGTGGACATGCCCTTGCCCTCACTGATTCTTCACCCCATTCCCAGCAGCAGGTCCAAATGCGCCCCAAGTGTGACCCAGCGGCTCCTACCTCAGGGATGCGGACACTGTAGGGCTGATTGTGAAACGTGGGCGCGTTGTCATTCACGTCCCCAACCTGAATGTTCACCTTCCGCGTGATCACCTGGCGAGAGAAGGGCAGGGAGTCAGCGTTGGCTTTGACCACTAGCCTCTTTCCACCCCAGGGGCCCAGGGACAATCCTCTCAGGGCAGCAGGGGCTGCAGGGGATACTCACCCCCTGGTGGTCGCTGACAGAGAACTCCACCGTGAACTCCGATTTGGTCTGAAAGAAAGGAAGGGAGGGGTAGTTAGAAAGATGTGCTGATGTGCTGAGGTCCTGAGCCCTGAGCTTCCGTGGGTCTGGGCTGGGACTGGGTACCTGAAAAACAAGCATTGTCTCTTGGATTGGGGAAGTATGTTCAGAGCAGAGATTCTTCCCATAAAAGAGCAACAGATTGGAAGTCTAGAGTCAGGATCTAATTTGGACTCTGTGTGATCTTCTGTGGCCACTTCTGTGACCACTTCATCAAATGTAAGGAGAAAGAGGGGTGGCGGTTCTGTCCAAGCTCTTACCTTAATTTGTCATCAACTTCTGCATCCTTTAGGGGGACATTTGTTGGGGCAGGAGTAGACTTATACTAGTATACCCCATGGAGCCCCCATTCTACAGGGGATGAACCCAGGATCATTGTCCCTTTTGCCTACCCAAGGTTGCCCTTCACTTGGAGACACCCCCAACCACCCATTCCAACCCCAAATCACTGCCTCTTGAAGAGGGACCCCATTCAGGCAGGAAGATGCTGCTTCAGGGTCAGGATGGGGCCTCAGAGGAACACCTCTAAAAGGCGATGACCCATCCTCCCCCAGGGTCTGGTCCTACCCTCCAGGAAAGGACTGAGACAGGGGTCTGGGCAGGTCATACCTCTCTGTCCAGTGGCTGCCGGAGCCACACCACACCTGTGTCAGGCTCCACGGCAAAGAAGCGGGAGGCCTCCTCGCCAACCACGCCAAACACCAGGGGGTCATTGTCCATGTCTCGGGCCAGCAACTGGGTCACAGAGGAACCTGGAGTAGCCAAGGGAGAAAGCAGAAGGTACAAACAGGTCAGTCCATTCCTTATACCTTGCTCAGGTCGCTGAATCCCAATGGGATTCCCAATAGATTCCCGGCAGGTCAACCACTACTGCAAGCCGTCATGTGTCCTGGGCTCTGACCCCGGCTCCCCTGGCCATAGGTTGCAGTGTGTACATGCTTACAACAAGAAAACATCATTTGCCATGTTCTGGGTGTGTAATGGACAGCTGTGACTTCTGCCTGCCCCCCTCCCTTCTAATTTTAATTTGGAGGCTCCCTTCTCCAAGTGGCTCAGATGAGAACAGGGGCCCAAACTCTCAATTCTGACGTGCCCATCTTGGCACATAACTCAGCCCTAGCCAACCAGAGCATCCCATCTTCCTGGTCACAATGATTGGCTCAGGGATAAGCATGTGACCCAAGCTAGCCAATCAAAGCTAACCCTGGGACTTCTGCTGGAACTACTGGGAAACAGGAGCTTTCCTGCCACGGGGGTTGCTAAAGTGGAACTGCTGGCAGCAGTGTTTGGCACCACACAGGAAGAGCCTACTTGAGAATAAGGCCAACAAGGAGGGAAATTGGCAAATGGTGCACGGAGAGAGATGGTGTGAGGGTCTGCAGCCCGCTGTGACTGATAGTAGCTCCATCCTTGGGACTTCTCAGCTACATGAACTAAAATCACACACACACACACACCCCTCCCTCACACACATGCACACCCCTCCCTCACACACATGCACACTTTTTTTTTTCTGCTTGAGACAATTGAGCTGGATTTTAGTTTTTTGCAAATGGAAGCAACCTTTCCAATTTCAGAATATTTTGCAAAACCTGCCATTCGTTCAACAGTGACGAGGTGCTGGCCTGTGTAAGCACCGGATACACGGAGGTTAGGCAGATGTGGTGCAGCCTCCAGGAACTCCCGTCTAGCACTGGGTGGCGAGATCTAGTTCTTGTTCCCAAGGGAAAGGTGGAGCGTCTTCACCAGGAAACAAAGCCCTGGCCAGAGCTCACCGTGAGCACCAGGATCCTGGCCTACAGCGCTGCCTAAGAAGTCCCAGGGCAAGGTATCGCTTCCGGAGGTCACAGCCCTCCTTAGGCGGCCTTCAGATAGGCTGACCGGCCACCCTGGTTTGTCCAGGATGGAAGCAGAGCACTTATTAAAACCAGGAGGTCCCAGGTAACTGGATTATCTGGTCATCTTAGCTTCAGGCCTCCGTAGACCCCCCAGGAAGTGTGCAAACTGTTAGGAGTGTGCAGAACAATAGTGTCATTTTGTGCAGAGAGGGTCTACAGTCTTCATCTGATTCTCAAAGGACTGATTAGATCAGAACCATGGCCTTGGGCAAACCACTTCTCACAAAGCTTCACTTTACCCTATCAAACGGGACGGACACGCTTCCGCAAATACTGGCTCTCCTATTTATTGAGTAGCTCCAAATGATCAAGCTAAGTAAGGAGGGATTCCAAACTCTGGAAATACTATCTAGAAAAGAACTCTAATGAGCTCGTCCAGGCGAACTTTTAAAAGGACAGTTCTAACATGACAATGAAAGCTAACATTGCTGAACACTAACCACACTCCAGACACTGGGCTAAAGGATTTCCGTGTACTATATAATTCACACCTTACTGCTTCTCTCCCCATTTAACTGGTAGGGCAACAAGGAGTGATTAAATAATTCACAACAACCACAAAGTTACGAACGGCAGAGCTGGAGTCAAAGCCTGGTCACGAGGCCGAGTCCATGTTTGTTACCACAGCCTTACACTTCTCAGCACTACGGTCTGTGAACTCAGGATCCAGGACTTCCAGGCGTGACCCCTATCAGACCCCTCACTCAGGGGTGGGGAGCATCCGGCCTACGGGCCATAGAAGGCCCACAGAATCATTTGCTCTGGCAATGCATTTGTCCTGCCAAGGCAACTGCAGGCAGGACTCGAGATTCAGCAAATCTCAGAGCTTTTTTTCATAGCAACATAAATTTATATTAAGTGAATTACATTAAGCAAATGATGTCATAAATATCCAAATGGTCCTTGGCAGAACGAAGGTTCCCCACCCCTGCCTTCACTGGAAGCCCAGCACTTGGAAAAAGAAGACACAGTATGGGGCAATCATTGGACTGCCACGGTATGCCGGACCCAGTGTCAGACCCAGTCACAATGCCTCCCAGCAGCTCTGCTGGGTAGTCATCACTATGCCCATTCTACAGGTTAGGAAGCCGAGGCCCAGAGAGGCAAACCAGTCTCTCCATGGTCCCATAGCAGAGTAGGACATGACAGTATCCAAGGGGACGTCAGGAGGTGAGAAGCAGGTGCTGATGGGAGAAGGTGAGAAGTGGGGGAAGGAGGAGGAATGAAATCACGACATGGAGTTGAAACAACCTGAGAGACTTTGTGGGGAACCCTATCTTCCCATTTTATTTTTTTAAAAATATATTTTATTGATATTTTACAGAGAGGAAGGGAGAGAGATAGAGAGCTAGAAACGTCGATGAGAGAGAAACATCAACCAGCTGCCTCTTGCACACCCCCTACCGGGGATGTGCCCGCAACCAATGTACATGCCCTTGGCCGGAATCGAACCCGGGACCTTTCAGTCCGCAGACCGACGCTCTACCACTGAGCCAAACCAGCTTCGGCTATCTTCCCATTTTAAAGATGGAGAAGTTAAGTGTATTTAGCAGTTTTCCTAAAGTACGGTAATGAGCTACAGAGTCAGGACCCAAACCCAAATCTCCAGACTTCCAGCATCCTGGTACAGTGCCCCTTCTAGATGAGGAAGGGGGGCGGGGGGGGGGGAGTCATAGAGTAAACCAAGCACATCTTCCCAAGCACCGGTGCTGCTCGGTGACAAGCAGCTATTTTACACTAAAGCAAAAGGGAATATATTGGGAACGCAATGTAACACTTAATTTATTTTTAAAGACACAACCCAAAACTGTGAAAGACTTTCCAATCTCCTCCAGACTTCCAGGGATACGCACTTCCTTTTCATGACCCTCAAGGGTCCTTCGGTGACAAGTTTGTGGAACACTGAGTTATTTCCCGATGCCTCGGGGAAATTCACACGAGGGAACCGAGGCCCACCAGGGCCCTGCTTACCCACGGCACACCACGCGTCCACGGCAGCCCCCTCGGACTAAACCTGCCAGCCTCCTTCAGGGCTCAGCCCAGGAGGTGCATGGGGCCAAGTTCTGGCCGGCCAATGGGATTCTGGGAAAGCCACACTGGCCCTCCACTACTCAGCCCAATATCCCAAGTGGCTCTCCGAGGCCGGAAGCTCAGGCCCTCCCAGAAAGGGATGGGAGTGGGGGTGGGGGACTGGGCAGGACAGGGATGGGGCCATCAGCTGCTGTCACCCACCCTGTAATTTCCCGGACTTTTATCCATTTTCCCCTCAATTATGTGCTGCTCAAAATGGTCCTTTTCGGTTTCTTCACGGCTCTTGCCGGCTCACGCCTTCTTTGTGTCCCAGGTAATTGCTAGTGACCTTTTCTAAGTGTACTAATTAAAGGTACCGATTTAATATTATATTTAAGACACGACGCCCTGCAATTTTCCAGCTGGGCACATCTCCCCTGCCAGCGCTGTTCTGCCACCCTGCAGAAGCTGGGCATAGCTCTGTCTCCAGGACAGAGGCCTTGTTTCCACCAGGGAAGCTTCCAGCAGCCTCTGTTGTACCATTCGTACAGAAATGAGGCCAAGATGAGGGGCCCGACTGCAGCCCCAGGCACAGAGAAGCAGCCACTCCGGAGACCCATCCCTGACCGTGTACACATGGTCCTCTGGGGGTGTTCCCCACGTGAGAAACAGACAGTGCCCCCTGCAACCAGGCTGGGCAGCACCTGGAGTTCGTTTGTTCCTTCCTTTCCTTGTTGCGGCGGAATACATATAAAAGCATCATTTAAATCATTTAAACTGTATAATTCCCAATGTGTTTCCAGAATTTTTTGATCACCCCAAAAGGAAACCCCATATACCCATTAGGCAGACACTTCCCCATTCCTCCTCTCCTCACCCACTAACCTTCTGTCTGTCTATGGATCAGCCTGGTTTGGACATTTTGAATCTTATGTGGTCTTCCTGTCTGGCTTCTTTCACTAAGTTCTCAAGGTTCTCAAGGTTCATCCATGTGGTAGCACGTGTGAGTACTTACTAGCTTTTCATGGCTGAATGGATGTACCACATTTTATCTATTCACCAGCTGATGGGCATTCGGGTTGTTTCCACCTTTTGTGGAAAGAACTTGTGCACAGTGCTGCTGTAAACATCTGTGGGCGAGGTCTTGTTGGAACACTTGCTTTCAGTTCGTTTGGGTATCACCCTGGGAGTGGAATTGCAGAGTTTCATGGTAATTCTGCATTTAACTTATTGAGGAGCCACCAAGTTGTTTCCCACAGCAGCTGCCCCATTGACATTCCCACCAGGAATAGATGAGGCCGTGAGAGGATAGTCAGTGACTCACAGGGGCTCGGTGCCCCTGCACGGTGGAGAGGTGGGAGCTGGACGGCACGCAGAGCAGGTGCCATTGCCACCACGCCCACTGTGCCTTGCATAACCATCACACACACCTGCCCAAACTCCCACTGCCAGCCTGGCCTCTCATTGCCAGACTGCTCCACGCATACACAGAACAGACCGGAAGTGCCAGGGAATTGTCCCTGGGGCAGCACTCAAGGAATGACTGATTAAGACTGTGGATAAACGCCCCGGCTCCCTCACCTCCCAGGGGTTGGCTCAGATGTCATGTTCTACACTGGCTCTTAGTGACCCCAATGGGGCTCAGCTCCAGTTCTCACACTGCTGACTCGGCTGATATGCATCTGTATGGCTTCCTCCCCTTCCTTGTCTCAGGTCCTCGCTCCCCACCTGTGTTTCCTGGAATTCTCTCCCCAGTAAACTATTTGAAGTTGGGTCCTCATCACAAGGTCTGCTTCTGGGGGAACCCACCTAAGACGCTCCCTAAGACCTTGGCATCAGACTCACCCAGGGAGCTTGGTACAATAAAGATTCCCAGGCCCCATTGGCCCAGTAGAATGTTAACTTTTAAATGTTTGGGGAGCCCAGAATGTTAACTTTTAAACAGGAAGTAGTCCCTACTCTCACTGCAAGAAACTCTGACATAAGCCAGGTTTGGAAGTCCTGAGATTTGTCTACAGCAGAATGATATTCATGTATTACACAACGGGCACCGTGCAGGCATCCAACAATCAGAGAGGACGCTGGCCGTAAACAACTGGACGGGTGAGTGCTGCCGCCGGTAAGTCAGCCTGGTTTATGGCTCCCATTTTAGATGCAAAGAAAAGCTCCTCGGGCCTCGGGATGATTTAAAGGCTGGGTCTTGGGGGCTCTTGGCTCAATCAGTGCTGCTGGAGGGCTCCCTGCTTGTCAAAGCCTCCCTGCCCTCCCAGGGTGCCTTCCACTGGGTGCCAAGCCAGGCCAGCCTGGCCCCAGCCTAACCGCGTGGGTGGAAAGTGGAACTCGGAAGAACTGAAATCGCTGTGCACCCATGCTCACAGCAGCATTACTCACAATAGCCGAAAGGTGAAAGTCACCCAAGTGCCCCTGGATGAGGGAATGGAAAACCAAAATGCGGTACAGACATGCAGTGGAATGTTACTCCGCCTAAAAAAGGAAGGAAATCCCGACACATGCTCCAACACATGAACCTTTCACATGCTGCTAAGTGAAATAAGTGAGTCACAAAAGGACCCATACTGTATGATTCTACCTCCGTGGAATTCAGAGAGACAGGAAATAGAAGGGCAGTTGCCAGGGGCTCAGGAAAGTGGCATAAGGATTGCTTTATGGGCACCTCGTCCACGGATGCTTATAGCAGCACGGTGCACAACACCCAAGAGTTTCAGTTTGGCAAGATGAAAAGAGTTTTGCACAACAGTGTGAATATTCTTAACACTAGTGAACTACACATTTAAAAATGGTTATGATGGTAAATTTTATGTTAAGTGTATTTTACAATTAAAAAAATCAAAATTTGCCCGGCCAGTGTGGCTCAATGGTTGAGCATTCATCTATGAACCAGGAGGCCAAGGTTCAATTCCCATTTGGGACATATGCCTGGGTTTAGGGCTCAATTCCCAGTAGGAAGCATGCAGGAGGCAGCCAATCAATGATTCTTTCTCATCATTGATGTTTTGATATTTCTCTCTCTCCCTCTCCCTTCCTCACTGAAATCAATCAAAATATATTAAAGACAAAAAACAAAAAACTTAAATCGTGTCTGAAGTCCTAGCCCAGGACCACACCTCCCACCGGCTCTCATACAGGCTCCCCGGGCTTACCTTTCTCGGCCCCATGGCCTTCCTTCTGTTCCTGAACAGTTGGTGACTGCCTCTGGACCTGAGCCCTGGCTGGGCCAAGAATGCTCCAACCTGAGGTCACTATGTGCTACTCACTGTTCATCTCTCAGAACAAGAATACGATCTCAGAGAGGCTGTCCTCTTATACCTGATCACAGGGAATCTATCTGAAGAGGCATCTGTCACTCTGTGTCCCCGCACCCTGATGTACTGTCTTCACAGCCCTCCCTTCCCTGAGCTGGTCTTGTGTATTCACATGACTTGCTAACCGCCTCTCTCAAGTCCATCATGTTCCCTGTTCACAGGGGCGAGGTGTATCGCCAAGCTAACCTGGGGGCTGGCACCCCTGAGGCACCCACACAGAGTCAGTGGGTAGATGAATGAATCCTGCCAACTGCCTGGAGGTGTTAGAAGAAGACAGCCTCCAGAAGTCATGAAACTCTCTGAGCCGCAACGGGAGGAGAGAGTATAGCAAGTTAATTCTTAATTATGTACACTAATGGGCAGGAAAAGGCCTGGCTAATCAAAACCTAATAATGCCCAGGCAGTAGCACTTGGCTTCGGATGCAGGCGGAATAATAGTTGGGCACTGGCTGAGCCCCAGTCTCTAAGGAACTGGCCTCTCACCCCCTCAGGAGGCCCAGTAGCCTAGCCTGGGGCAGTATACCCTGTCCTGGAGTCTAGGGGCTCAGGGTGGAATGGAGATCTGCTCAGTGGGCTGCAAATGCTCCTGAGAGGTGCAGGATTGGCAACATGTCCCCACCACTCCCACCCCATGGTGGCCTCAGTCCCTGAGCAGCAGGCTACATCCATCTTCCAGGGAAGGGGTGGACAATCACAGCTTCCCCTGCAACCCCGCTGGGCCCGTGCCGATCACCGAGATGACCGTTATTTCTGTTATTGTTGTTATTTGCTGGGATTGCTGCACCGTGTGCTCCAGGAGTGCTGAATCGTTGGCTGCTAGACTAGGGGTGGCCCAACACTCAGGCAGGGCAGTAGCAGGCTGCAAGGCTTGTTACTTTTTCTGGGTGGGGAAGGCTGAAAGCTGTGCTTGTTCCCCAAACACAAATAGGGTGCTACAGAATGGAGGAAGGGTAAGGAGAATCCACCATGCCTACTCGTTGCAGGAACATCTTAGAGCAGACCCCTGGTCATGCCCCACCCCCATGTTCCCACAGAATTAAAACCCAGTTCCTTACCATGATGGTCAATGGTGCTCCTGCCTGACCTCCCTCGGCTCCCTGGCCAGTCACGTTCTCACAGCAGCCCTGGACTCAGCCAGCCAGGCTGCTATCAGGCCTCCAGCACACCACAGCGTCTACACCTGTGCTGTTGCTATTCCTTCAGCCTGAAAGACCCTTCCCCCTCTCACTGCCTCGCAAACCCCAGTCATCCTCAAAGGCCACCTCGGTCACACAGTTCTCTCGTCTCTGTGCTCCCTGGTCCTTTGTTTGTACCTCTGCACAGCAGGGAGAGACCATCACCCCTTGAAGGTGGAGACTGATGTTCTGGGACATGCTTGGCAAATCTTCCCAGCCCTCTATGATTAACTATTGCATCTCTCTTGAAGCCAACGAGCTGATAGGTCATGCCTTGCCCATGCAGACATTACTAATCAATCACAGCTCCCTTTTCTATTGATTATCAGACCTCTATCCAACCTCAGAATCCTTCACGGCACTGGGTTCCATGCAGTCACGACTAGTCAATCCTAACAGGCATGTGAGAACAAACTTTCTGCAGTGTGACCTAAAAGGACTTCACATCAGCCCTGATTTTCTGTCCCTTTCCTATCCAGGGGCCAAGGAGCTAGGGACAAGTTCTCCCCCATCAGGCTCAGGGCAGTTCAGAGGGAGATAATCAGGCATGAAGTCTACAGGCAAGCTCAGAAATAGGAACTAGTTATGGCGATTGGGAGAACCAAAAAGTAAAGCTCCTTCTCATTTTTCAGAGAGAGGGTCAGAGGTCCTGCCTGGGAGATGGCTGCTTGGGATGGGGCTGCTCATTGGTGAGTTGAGCCAAGGGGTAGCAGATGGCAGGCCCCAACCCCAGCCCCAGATTACAGGTGAGGGGCTATGACCAGGTCTTTCTGAGACTAACCACTCCTGCTCCCCATGGCATCAGACTTCTGCATGTCCCCCACCTCCATCAGGAGGGAAACCCAACCTCCTCCTCTCAGTCTGGAGGGGCCTGGCTGCTCTGGCCTGGTTTCTGCCAGAGCCAGGTGCTCCTGCCCTCCCCCCTCCCCGGGGATGGGCCCCCAGAGCCTTGGCTGGCCTTGGAGCCCCCATCTCATTTGTCTCCCCTCTGGGATAAGACAGGCCAGTTAAGTGCCTTGATTCCTGGGAATAATCTCATTTGTCTTAGCTTCCCGCTTCCCGCTCTCCTGCCTTCAGTCAGGCTCCTTCCCTCTAGTTAACTTGGATCCTGAACTTTATTTGACCTCAGGGGAACCTTTTCCCTGGTGTCCTAGACCCTGCCTACATGCACCTAGAGCAGTGTTTCCCAAAGTGTGGTATGCCTACCCCTAGAGGTATGGGAAGAGTTTGGTGGGGGTACGCGTTGCACCGGAGTTTGGTGGGGATATGCACTGCACCGTGCTTAGCTGCGCCTAATTCTACGTTCTCATGAGTCAAGTCAATTTCATCCTTCTCATTGATCCAAATAAATGTTATTTATAATCTAACTTTTATTTATATTTTATTATGAATAATTTTATTTTTTGTTTATTATTATTTTGTGTATGTACCAAAAAAAGGAAAATAAATATATTTTGATTGTTATTAAAATACACCCATTTTTTTGATGAGGGGTCCTCAGTGTTACAAAAATTATAGAAGGGGTACACATATGTCAAAAGTTTGGGAAACACTGACCTAGAGGAAGCCAGAGTGAGATCTGGCCCCGACCCCTATCTCCGGAGACGAGATGGCCTCCCTGCCTTCACTGACAACGCCCTCACTCTCATCAGAAAACCCTCACCCTGGATAAAGGGAGCTGTCGTTCCCAACACCCGAGGCCAGCTGCACACCCTCGCTCCTGCAGCTCAGTCCACTGGAGGAGACACATGACCGAAGGGAAAGGAAACTAGCATTCACTAAGCACCCGTGGGTGCTCAGAGCAAGCCGACCAAAGAGGCTTCTGTGCTGTGCGGATTGCTTTGAGCTAAAGGCAATTTCCGCTCCAGGCTCAAGAGAACCTGAAGAACTACCTAGGAGACTCTGAATTAGGGGCCTTGACCATACTCAGAGATGGTCAGATAATCTGACCCACCTCTATGGCAGGGAAAACTTTTATTTACTAAACATCTGCTCTTCTTATCTCCTGGCAATGACCCTCTGAACCCCAAGGCCCATTCCCTCATCCCAGCTCAGGATGGCTTATACACCTACATCCCTCTTTCTGTCTCTGAACCGCTCCTGCCCTTGGGGTCTCTGCTTCTCTCATGGATGCAGAGTTCCCATAATAATGTTTTAAATGTAGTGATTTTTTTCTTGCTCATCTGTCTCATGTGTATTTGAACCTTGAGTGTAGAGGAAAGTCTGTTCCGCGCTCACACCAGGCACTAAGTTCTATGGATGTCCTCTATTTCTCTCAATGGCCTTCCAGAGATGGGTGAGTGTCCCCACTGCACACTGAGAAAACCAAGGCATGGAGCAATAAAGTGACCTAGCCAACGTCATACAGCTAGGAGGTGGCAGAGCAAGGATTTGAGCCCTTCTGGTAGCCCCCCAAAGCTGACCCCCATGAAGACCCTGGTCCCCCTCATGTTTAGGCTGCTCTGGACCCCCGTGGTACTCGGCTGGCCTGAGGGTGAACACAGCCCACTCATCACATGGTGAATTCCAGCAACATGGTGATTTACTCGTGAGAGCCAGAGAGAAGGGGTTGGCTCACCTGGGCTCACAGGTGTCAGACAGCCAAGGGGTCGAGCTAATTCACAGAGAAGGGGACAGGAAACAGAGGAGGAGGATATAAACTCGGAGGCTCTGGTGGTGTTTTAAATTAATAAAGCACAAGAGGAAAGATCATACATTAAATACCAATATCTGAGGGACCCGGTCTCGATCCCAGAAACCTGAAGCTGTCCTGCTTCTGGCACCGCATAGCGAACAGGAGCCATCACTGCCAAGGGCTGCTGAGCCTGGTAGCACATACCAATGTGTTCTCAGCCCCTGTAACCTAAGGTGTCACAGAGAGGTTAAGCTCCTTGCCTGAAGTCACACAGCTAGCGCATGGCAGAGCGGAGATTGTCCGAGGACCTTGCTAATCCCAGACCGCCATTACAGTCCTTCATTCGCTCGACCAGCACTGCCTGAGCTCCCGCTCTGCCCCGGGAACTGCTCTAGATACTGGTGACACAGCAACAAACAACACAGACAGAAGGCCCTCCCTCCTGGCGCTCACATCCAGGGGACAGACCTTCACTGCCATATGCCACACGCTCTTCCTGGCCTTTCTGGGAGGCATGAGTCTGAGCTTGGAGTATGAGCCGGATGGATGAAGAATGTGTTCCAATTGTTCACCTGGTTCACAGGCTGTGACACCCCAAGCCTCCCACCCCCACCCAAGTTTGAACACATCCTCATCCTGGCAGGGAGTTGAGGACTCCGGACACAGGATCAAAAGACCCAAAGATGCTTCAAGAGGAAGGTGGCCTTGGTGAATTTCCTCTACTAAGGCAAAGAGAAGCAGTCAGGTATACACTGCGTAGACAGATGATCATGATCTCTGAACGCATAATAATCTGGCCACTCGGTGTATTTGTATCTCAAATGGGTACCAACAGTATTCTAGCCTTTTGCTGGAAGATCAACCACCTATTTGCCCTGAGCTTTCTATCAGCCAGTGCAAAGGGGGAAACTGATCAGGCGCACGATGTATAGTATCTTTGATATCAAATAAATGAGGTACTCAAGAGAAGTACACTGAGTGGCCAGATTATTATGCGTTCAGAGATCATCATAATTTGGCCACTCAGTGTAGAACTAACAAGGCTGGCACTGGCTGGCACGCATCCATGACTGATGACTATGAGCAAGTCATTGACCCCTCTGAGCCTCCTTTCCCCATTGACATCATGAGGGACGGATGCCAACAGTAAAAGCACAGAGGTCCTTGGGGAGAATCGAATCCAAGCTGACAAACAGGCCGTGGGTCGTGTACCCATGCCAGTCCCAGGTCGTGGTTTCGGGGGCAATGTGTGGAGAAGGATGCCAGGGTGCATCTGAGTTCAGCAGGGAAGAGCACTATTGATTCATAGAGCTGAGGGGAGCAGGCGACGGGGAGCTGTATATGTGCCACCCACTCACATTCTTGAGGAGGCCAACAAGCTCATTCTACAAAAGGGAAAGCAGGGCAGAGCAGCTCAGCAACTCACCCACTGTCACCGCTAACAGCTACAGGTGGGAGAGCTGAGGCTCGGATTGGTCCTGGCTCCCCAGTATCCTTGCCACTGCAGAACATTAAGGTCCCACCCAGTTAAAATACCTGTAATATTACGACTCTGCTGGCCACACACCATGTAGGTGCTATGGAGGAGACAAGGGCATGCATGATGCCTCAGCCTGGCTAGCAAGGCTTTACAATCTGGCTGAGATGCTCCAAAGCCCAACCCTCAAGGTTCAAGGAAGACTGCATGCGCTTCCTGCCCAGGCACAGCAGCCGGAGGCCGCATGGCCACGGACAAAGGGGCTCTGGGATGCTCTGTTTGACCTTCCCGAGTCCTTGCGGCGGCTCCCAGGCCCAGGGGGGCTGCAGTCCTGTCACAGAGGCCAGGACAGCCAAGTGGTAGTTATCAGATTTAATAACAGTGATAATAGAGGGGTGGGCGTTTTTTTTCCCTCCTCCAGAAACTTTTCAATTCATTGAACTGTTCAATTAACTTTACAAAAGGAAATGTGAAAAAATGACGGCAAATTGAACTTGACATTATCATTAAAATAAACAGAGCACTGCAGGCCATTAAAGGCTCACAGAGAGATTATCCAAATACTGGCAGGCACTGCGGACTCCCTCCAGCTCAGAGGGACCTGGCACTTCCCTCCTGCCCTGAGCTTCTACCCCCTGCCTGTCACCACTCACATGCCCCCTAGCTCACAAAGAGGCCATTCCAATGCCCCCGATCACCACAGCCCTCCAGTGTGGAGTGAAGGTGTGGGGAGGACAAGAGCAGCCACAGGAGGCCAGCCTCTGCCAACAGGCTGCCTTCTCCAAGATGGTCTTTCCTTCTGCTACACGTGATGGGGTCCCTTAGTCCAGCTAGCAAGTCCTGGCCTGTCTGCCTGTTAGATTCACCTGTGGCATTTTTGAAACCCAGATACCCAGCTCTACACCCAGACCAAGTATATCAGAGTCTCTGTGGGGAGATACAAGCATCAGGATTAAATGCGCAAAAACAACAACAAAAAACAAACAAACAAACAAAAAAACCCAACAACAAAAAATACCCATAAGATTACCAAGGGCAGCCCAAGTTGATAAGTTCTAGATCATCCCTCAGGTCCCCTCAATCTTCCGTGCTAATCCAAGAAAAATGATGATGTAGGAACACACACAGGTTAGTGGTTCCCAAACTTGTCAGCACCTTGGAATCCCCTGCACCTTTCAACCACCTGTGCCTGCGTCCCACACCCCAAGGCTGTGATGAATTGATCTAGGGTACAGCTAGGCTCTGGAAAGTTCTAAACCCCCAGGTGGTTCTATCTTTGCAGGCAAGACTGGGGATGACTGCTCTAGGACTCTCAGTGACGGTTTCACTTGACCAACAGGGAAGGCAGCTTCTGATAGATGATGCTCCCTCAGAAGACCCCGCACCCTCAAGTGGCTGGTGCTCCTGGGCCCATTCGGCTGAGGCCCATCGCACAGGCGGGTCAGAAAAAGGAAAAAAAGAAAGATTTGTTCTGTTGGCTCTTCCTGTTTCAACATTTCCAAGTCCCAACACTTTCAAAAGTCTAGTTCAAGGCTTTGAGACAGTGAATCTCAGCCTGACTCATATATGCACCACCTAAAAAGAAAGGTGCCCAGGCCCTACTTCCGTCTGGATTCATTGGTCTAGAACAGGGCCCCGGCGTCAGTGTTTGTTCTACAGTTAAGCCTTCACTGAAGGTGGCTGAGAGGTTCTGTGACTTCACTGAAATGAACGCTAATGAAATCAACCTTACCAGAGGCTAATTGGCACAAGCACGAGTAAAGCTCCTGTGGCATCTCTATCCATGTTAACACGGAACAACACCAGGAGATGGTGTTACCGGAGGAGTAATGAACACGTGCAGCTGAGCTGAGAATCGCTGGGCCAGAGCAGTGGTGCTCGAACTTGAGCAGAATCCCCAGTAGAGCTTGTTCAAAAGGCAGATTCACGGGCCCCTCCCAGTTTCCGGTTCAGAATGCGCATTTCTAACAGGATCCCAGGTGATGCTGGGGCTTCTGAGCTGGGGGCATGACTCTGAGGACCACAGGGTGACCGCTCCTATGGGCCCAGGTCCTAGCCACTTACATTCTTTTCACAAGTAATTCCTACCTTAATGTTGACTTCAGAACCCCACCCCTCCTGTGCCCCCACTGTCCATCCCCTAGCCAGAGCCAGGTCACTTCTTCCCACCTCTCTACAGTGGAAAGGAAGCTAAGGAGCTAAGAAAGATGAAACCAGAAAAGCAGGTGAGAAGACACCCTTCCCTCACCCCTGTTCTCCCTTCCCCCCCCCCCCCCGCCCCCAAAGAACCAGAAAAGTCCCTCCGGAAATCACCTCCTCTTTGAGGAGACTCATAATTACCCACAATGATCGCAGCACCATTCATTTCGCCCTAAAATTAATACATCACGTTGAGAATGATATCGCACTAATTTATCACAAGATTTATGAAACTTGCACTTTTTCTAATGAGATTTATGCAAATGACGCTCTTGCCGCTGTTTGTGTTTTTAAAAGTTTTGACGGGGAAGTGGGGGTCCAGCCCAGGTGGCGGGGGCCCTATCCCCACTCTTGAGGGTGAGGGAGCTCCATAGATGCTTTGGTGAGCAAGCCCCTACCCAAGTGAGAAGCACTTGGCTCATTCCCAATCCCATCTTTCCCCAGGCACACCCTTCTCCTCTCTGGCCGGTCCTCTCAGGGGCTCACCTGCAGCCTCAGGTGGGAAGGAGGCCCTAGGTGGGGGGGGGCTGATTCTCTAGGTGAGCATGGGTCTCTCTCATCTAATCGGGGACCTTCCAGGTCTTCCGTCTCTGAGGACAACTGTGGGTGACAGACAGTGCGCCGCTAGCCAGGGTATGAGGTAAGAGAGGGACCAGGATGGGACATTTAAGGGAGCACTCACTGTCAGGTGCTGACCCTGTATTGGCATAAGTTTCAGAGTGTCCCCTTAAATTCCTTGCCTCACCCTAATCCCAGCCTTGCCACTCCTACCATTTATTGAGCACCTACTGTATAATAGGCACTAACTAACCACTTCGCATGCACAGTCTCACTTAATGTTTACCACACATCTGTGAGGAAGGTCTTCCCCCGCTCAAACGGGGAGATTAAGTCTCGGGAGGTTTAGCAACTTGCTCAAGATCACACAGCTATGAAGAAGTAGAGCCAGGACTCAAATCAGGACCATCTGACCCTGAAGATAATGCTCTTATATTCAGTATCAGCCCCAAATGACTCACAGGAGGCCTTCTCTCTTTGGGGGTTTAGTAACACGGCACATCTCCAAGAGGCACATCCCTCAGATTCAGTTCCTGGAACACTGACGAAAAGCAGGAAACCAGCCCCAAGGGGCTCTGAGTAACTGAGAGCCGTGATACAAAATCTATGCACTAAATATCAAGTTCAGTATGAAAAGCAAAGAGATGTAGTCAGGTACTCAACTCGGAGCCCTTTACTCTTACTTTACATACAATTATAATTAGATCGGTTTTCTTTCCGACTCATGGAAGTATAAGGGAGGTACATCAATAATAATAAGGAGGCAATAAACAACCGCTTCTTCTGCTCATAAAGGGGAGAGATCAAAACTCTCTGAAAAGTAAGAACTTAAAATAACCCGAGTCCCTTCAGTAGCTCCTGTCAATGACAATGCATCATCATAGAGAGCTCTTCACGGTGATGTGTTCAATGATGTGCCGAGAAAGTGCTAAATGATGAGTCATCGCCATGTAAGAAGGCAGGTACTATATAATAGAGCTGAAGAATATTCCATGCAAGTCATTATAATTAAAAAAAGATTTTGTGCTTAAAGAAATGCTTTCCAAAGTGTATTTCACGAATCATTAATTCCCTTGGAGGCTAACGGTACTCCATGAAAAAGTGTTCTTTGGTCAAAAAGGTCTAGAGAACATTGCATTTAAAAAAATTGAACAGGCTTCTCTCCTGCAAGACCTCTCGGAGCCTTTATTACACTCGCATGCATTGTGGAGCCCTGCAAGGTGGCAGAGAAGGCACAGCTTTCCCAAAATTTATTTGGCCAACAAGCACTTCCTTCCAAGAGCATCTCAAAGGACATCGGTGGTTCAGGAAATAACTGGGGAAACACTGGGCCCAGAACTTTCCTGGATGCTTTTCCTTCAGACATATCCTTTCTTGGGGTGGGTGGAAAGATGGATGAATGGATGGGTGATGGATGAGAGGATGGGTGGGTGGGTGGATGGGTAAATGAGCAAATGTACATGGGAACAAAGGAACAAGAGCTGAGTAAGCTGTTCTCATCCCAGGAGCATCTAAGAACCTCTGATATCAGAGCCTCTGAGATGGAGGGGAGCACCTGAGAGTCTGAGACCCTTCCTCCAGATGACTCAGCCCACCCCCCTTCCAGGGTGTGAGCCCCTGCTTCATGAGTGGGGAACCTGGGCCCCCTGAGCTGGGTGTCCGGTGGGCTGCTTTTCATTCAGGTCAAATCCTGAACACCGGAGATCGTAATGACACTAACGCTAAATATGTGCATGATGCCCAGTACTTAGGAAGTACTTTCCTGGCCACTGATTCCGGCTCTTCCACTGCCACACCCCCACCCCACCCCAGGGGCTGGCCAATGGCTTCACACTCTCTTAATGTTGAAGGAACCATGGCTCAGAGCAGTTGAGTGATGAGTCCAGAGTCAACCAGTGTGGGAGTCCGAGATCCAGGTCCCACCCCTGCTCCCAGGTGTGTAACCTAAGCAAGTCGCTCTACCTCTGGGCCTTGTTCCTCCCTCAGAAGGTTGTGACAAGGTTCGAGTCAGACAACAGAAGAGAAAGCACTTCATAATCCCAGACATCCCTAAGAGGCTTCACAAGCAGACCCAACAAGCAGACCCAACCAAAGCACCTCACACGCGGTGTCCTAACTAGTTGCAGAGACTGCAGAGTGCAGAGAATGTGACTCCTACTCCCTGTTATGTCCCCAGAGCCTGGCACAATGCCTGGCACAGGACAGGCCTTCTGTAGGTGTCTACTGAACAAAGAAGTAATCGAATGAATGAGGTGATGAATGGCTGTGTAGACACCCTCTATGGTTCTAGAGTTTGCAGGAATGTGGCTCTAAGAAC
The DNA here is from genome assembly GCA_963924515.1 of Vespertilio murinus. Classification (NCBI taxonomy): domain Eukaryota; kingdom Metazoa; phylum Chordata; class Mammalia; order Chiroptera; family Vespertilionidae; genus Vespertilio; species Vespertilio murinus. The sequence continues at coordinate 39,113,667 of OZ004714.1, read as the reverse complement.
ACTAAAAGCCATACCAAGGACTCCATCCCTAGGAATGTCTTGCTGTCTTTGAGGGGCAGAAAAAAAGAGAACAAAAGCCAGACAGCTTTCCTGATGCTCAGTCTGCAGGTGCCTGCCTGGCTACAAGGAAGTTCTTTACCTGGGCAAGTTTAGTTTTGAATTGGGTAGAAGGTAACCTTATGGAGTCCTTGGAAGTTCCCTTTCCATTGGAACCAGGATTCTTCTTCACACTGCCCTGTAGACAGAGCTGAAAGCTCTCTGGCCCCACACTGTGAAAATGAGGGACATTGGTGGGTAGGAGGCAGATTTAAGTAAACTTAGAGTTAAGGGTGGGCTGCAGGGGGGTCCCTTCACCATTTAGCCAAGGAACTGCCCAGTGGTTGGCTATGTACCCACATGCGTCACCCCATGGTTTTCAGTACCCTCATCTCTGAACATTATGGGTGTGACACTTCTGGGGACTTGTGGGCACGACTCTCGGCTCTTTCTGTTCTCTCTCTCTGGCTGGATCTTCTCTTTTACATTGGTATCTGAAACCTGCTGGTGCTCCAAGAGGCCTAGACCGGGAGGTAGAGGACATGCACTTCATCCTTCCTAGGCCCCTCTGTCCTTGACTGCAGACAGGACCGGGGGCTGAGAGGCCATTTCCCCACCAAAGCATGTCAGAGGGTGCCAGAAGGTCCCACCACCACCAGGCAAGTGCAGGAAGCACTGGTTGCCTCCCCATCTCCACCTCACTAAGGGCTGATGTGGTACCACATGGGCCTGTGCACAGAGGACAAAGAGCCCCTGATACTGGCCTCCAGGGGACGCTGTGGCCAGGACCTGCCCTCGCTCCAGTGGAAAAGTGGGTCCTTTGGCTCCAGTGGGAACCAAAGGTCAGAGCCGGATGGGGCCTCAGACACCATGAAATGCCCTTAGGTTACTTACAGGGACTCTGAAGCCCAGGGATGGGTGGGAGCTGGTTGAGGTCCCATAGATAGTGATGGAGTCAGGAATAAAATCCTGTTCTCTTTGTCATAATTAAGTGATTTTTTTTTTACCTCATCTCTTCCAAAATGTATTTCCCCCTATTCATCAACTTTGCTGTACCCACTTCCTCCCACAGATTATACAGAATATATCAAGACAACCTCAGAGAACAAAATGTGATATTGCTAACTGCATCTCAAATGAAGGGCATTGACTATGACCCTAGTTTAGGTTACTAGAAAAAAACAAATAAACTCCTCTGAGAGTACTTGGTCAAATCAGCCACCACCACTGAGGTTAAGGTCAAGTTTGGAGAGCAACATTTTGTTGGACTTCAACTATGTGCCGAAGACTGTGTAAGTCCACTTACTCAACTAGGGATTTCAAGGTCTTCTCAAGGTGACTGATGTTTCTAGGAGCATGCCATGGGCAAGGAGCTAGTGAGTTAGTGGTATGAGAAGGAAAACAGTACTGGGGAGAAGTCTAAGGATGCCCATGATGGCCAGGGTTTCTCAGTGGTTAGAGCGTCATCCCATGCAACAAAGGGTCATGGATTCAATTTCTGGTCAGGGCACATACCCAGGTTTCAATTCAATCCCTGGTCAGGGCAAGTGTGGGAGGCAACCAATTGATGTTTCTCTCCACCCTATAGCCTCCCAGTGGGAAAAGGTGAAGGGCAGGGAAAAAACTCCTGCATGGTTACTGTCTAAGGGGTCACTAAGGTGAGCAAGTGTGTGGGGTTGCTAGAAAGAGGATAATCAAACTTTTTCTTACACCCCCACCTCCAGGCTAGCAACCTCTCTTAACCCAGCTGAGATCACATGGCCCAAGGGGCTGGCAGCCTCACTCCCGTGCACCTAATCCAGGCATTTGGGACCTCTGGTCACTTGGGTTTCCGAATGGCACCAAAGTCTTGGTTGGTGGATGTTGGTCAAAGGGTATAAAATCTGAGTTATGGCCGAAACCGGTTTGGCTCAGTGGTAGAGCGTGGGTCTGCGGACTGAAAGGTCCCAGGTTCGATTCCGGACAAGGGCATGTGCATTGGTTGCGGGCACATCCCCAGTAGGGGGTGTGCAAGAGGCAGCTGGTCGATGTTTCTCTCTCATTGACATTTCTAGCTCTCTATTCCTCTCCTTTCCTCTCTGTAAAATATCAATAAAATATATATTTTTTAAAAATCTGAGTTATGCACAATGAATGAGTTCTGTGGATCTACTGTGACTATAGTCTGGTGACTGTAGTTAGCCATGGTGACTATAGTTAACAATACTGTATTATATACTTGGCTGCCCTTAATAAGACTCATTCAGGCAGCCTTGGTTCAGATATCAACCGTTGTGTTGGAAAGTCACTTGGTCTCGGTTTCCTCGTCTGTAATAGGATCTTCCATTCTACCTACTAATCCACCCATTATTCCCTCACCTACTCAGTCATTTGTTGCTCAATGAACATTTGCAGGGGATCTACCCTGTGGCCTCAGTATGTGTCAAACATAAAACTAAATACTGAGTATCAATAAAGTCATAATATTTTTTTAGAAAAAATACATCCTACCCTCGAACAGGCTACAGTCTAAATGGTTTTGGTTTCTCCTTCTGGCAATGTGGTTTAGGTACCTGGATCAAACTGAAAGTTGAAAACAACTAAAAATACCACATAAAATCTTTTAAAACTTATTAATGTGTAAATAAGTTGATAAAACAATAAGAAATGCTCAGGCTAAACACTAAGTGAAATAAGAAACCAGAAAGACTGGCTCATGCCTCAGGGTCAGTTACTGAACCAAGTAAACCTGAGTTTCCATTGTCACCGCCCCAGGGCTCATAGGAGAAGCCCAGGCCCACTGTGGCCACTCCAGGTGGGAAGTCTCACTAAACCATCCCCGCTGAAGCAGAGACCCCAAGTATAAGGGCGAACTAGAAATACATGTTTACTCCCATGTGAACCAGAAATCTTTAAAAAAAAATTTTTTTTCTCTGAAATTGTGGTGCTGAGTAGAAAGGGGAGCATGACCCTGAAGAATTCATAACCACAAGAAGGCTCACATAAGCATCTGCAGCCCCAGTTCACATTGTCTGGATGCTAACAACCCTTAAGCAAAAAGTGTTAACTGACAGGGGTCCCGGGCAAGAAGTAAGCCTAAGTGCTTGATTCTAAATACAAATTCTCTCGAGAGTCACCCACTAAACATCTTAGGTCTCAAAGAGTCCCTCCCCCAACCCTTGCAGCCAAATGAGGAGCTCACAGTCAAAATCAACACACACTCAATACCAGGACGGAAAACCTGAAGAAAAACAGGCAGCATAATCAGACCCTCGAACACTTCAGATATTGGAATTATCCGGCATAGAATAGAAAATATGTTTGCTGAAATGTGCTTGCCAGTGTGAATAGAGAGCAAGGAAATTTAAAAAAGGGATCAAGAGTGTTTAGAAATAAATATAAAATAAATAAATCTAAAATGCGTTAGATTTATTAAAGATTAGACGTGGCTGAAAAGAGAATTGGTGAACTGAAAGATGAAATGGAAGTAATTGTCCAGAGTGCAGCACTGGGGTCAGAAGTGGGAGCTATAACAGCGAGGCTAAGAAGCACGGAGGATAAAATTAAAAGGCCTCACCTATATTTAACTGAGATTCCAGAAGCAAAAAATGGACAGAAACAGTGTTTGAAGAGATGGCTGAGGCTGTTCCAGAATTGGTCAAAGACTCCAACCTATAGATTCAAGCAGCCCAATGAAACCCAAGTTGGGGGAAAAACAAAACAAATAGAAACTCGCATCAGATAAGTCATATCGAAACTGCAAAGCATCAAAGAAAAACAGAACATCTTCACATCAGCCAGAGAAGAAAAACACACTACCATCAAGGAACCAACCTTTTAAACTGGGAGCTGATTTCTCAGTGACAACAATGGGTGCCAAAGTCAACAGAGAAAGTCAATGCCAACCTAAAGTTCTCTATTAAGCAAAAACATACTTCAAGAACAAGAGTGAAATGAAGACATGTTCTGACCATTTAATCGGCCTTTTTAGGAATCCACGAAGTCATAAGCTCAGTGTCACTACGGTTCAGGTAGGAAACAGCTGAACAAAGACGTTCAGCTGTTCGAAAGGGGGCAGCTTTCTCAGTTGCCACCAATTGTTGCCAGATCCACTCAACAATAATGCAAAGTGCCCCAATGTTCAAATGACAACCAGTCAGATATTTAAAGACACCCTGTGTGGGCCAAATACAGCAAGTGTGGGAAGTTAATGCAGCAAGTGGGTCACTGGTGCACATACTATTAGCTGGGGATGACAAATGACTAATAGAAGGACAGGATAAGGAATATCCGGGCAGCCAGGGAAGCACCAGAAGAAGGCTCTGCAGACCAGCCCAGCGCTTCCCCAGAGGCCCAGGACTGCCGGACAGCCCTCATTCCTAGGGGGAACAGGTCCCATCTTTTTCTCTGACCCCGGTACCCAAACTCTGGAGAAGATGCCAAGCCAAAACGCCTCTGTCTGGAAGACCCTTCACTTCCAATCTCCTTGTAAATGCCTCCTTCTCCACACGTCAGCCCAGACATCTCCTCGGTGACGGGGCGTGGGCAGCCTTCCCCGACCTGCCCCCAAAGATGCTTGTGCTCACTGCTATCAGACCACACACTTAGCTAAATGAAACAAGGTGTCTGTGGTCCATCCCCCTGACCCTGGCTCTCTCGCAGGGCATGGGGTAGGCACCCGGTGGGCAGTAGTTGAGGTTAAGAAAGGTACAGGCAGGGGAAGGGACCACGGCCCAGGGAATGCAGACTCCTGCACACTATGTGTGTAAACTCTCCACCCGGTGTACAGAATGGATATATTATGCAAAGGACCTCTGGGTGGGTTGCATAAGCGATCATAAGGAGCATTAATGAGCAAAGAATAGGAAGAAAGCAGGCTGCTTGTATGCACAGGGTCGGGCAGGAGAGCATTAGCAGCCGGCCTGAGGCTTAAGACTCGATACCTTCAAATGTTCATTAGGTTGGGCTAGGCTCTCGGCTACCACGGCGACAAGACAGCCCTCACCAAGCTTACAATCCAGGAGTAATGATGGATTCTAAATAAATACTCACACCACGAATTAACTACAGTGGTGGCAGGGCCATATGGAGAAAAGTGAGCAGCTAGGCCCTACCCTTGCAAATGATTTAACCAGCCCTAGATGGTTTGGCTCAGTGGATAGAGCTTTGGCCTGCGAACTGAAGGATCCCGGGTTTAATCCCGGTCAAGGGCACATGCCTGGGTTGCGGGCCTGATCCTCTGTAGGGGGCATGCAGGAGGCAGCTGATCAATGATTCTCTCTCATCATTGATTGAGGTTTCTGTCTCTCTCTCTCTCCCTCTCCTTTCAGAAATTAATAAAAATATTTTTAAATGATTTAACCATTCTTTTCCTTCTTCGGGTTTGAAATAATTATTTGATTGATCTTACTTTATTAAATAACTAATTTTATTTACATCATAAAAATTCAAAGGGCACCAAAAGCCCCCACCCACACAGTCCTTATCTTGCAATCACTATTTGCAGTTTCATATGTATCTTTTCAGAGATAAATGTTATGCTTACCCAAACAAATATGTGTAATATATATATATATATATATATATATATATATATATTTTATATATATGTTTTTATATATATGTTTTTATATATATGTTTTTATATATATGTTTTTATATATATGTTTATATGTGCAATATTCCTCTCTTTTTTATATACCGTGGTAATCTAGTGTCCTGCACTTTGCTATATCTCTGACAATAGGTTTTAGAGCTAAAGGAAATGACATGTGAACTTGGGCTTGGAGGATAAAGTGAGTTCTGTAGGTGAGAGGGAGAGAGGACCATTCTAGGCAGAGAGGACAACGTGTTCTAGATACACCATGGGGAGGTGAGGGGGGGAGACTGCTCCTGCCAACAAGGGGAAGACACGCAGTACATGCCTTGCCCAAGGTTATGCCCCCTACCAGTACAGTCTGTGCCCAGTGAGTGATTGATGGAGGGTGCAAAGGCCTGGCTCCCTGCCTCAATGTAGATCATCCCAGGCCCCCGAGCTCTCCCGAGCATCAGCCGAGGCACAGCCCTGCTTCTCTGCCTGCCCAGCTCGGCCCCCACCCCGCTCCAGCACATCCCAACAAGCCTCCTGCATGCAAATCTCCACCTCAGAGTCCATTTCCAGGAACTGGCCTACGACAATGAGAAGAGGTCCGAGAGTAGGAGAGTTGGAGATTGCTATGCCAGGTTCAAGTTCAGCTGCCCCCTCAATGACTATGTAGCTGTGGATAGGGACTAAGCCTCCATTTTTCTGCCTATAAAATGAGGACAATATACTTGTCCAACCCCGTGGGAGATCTGGTGTGAGAGGATATGCGGTTAAACGTTGGTGGACAGTGTGGCTACTTTAGGCAGCTTAGCCCCTGCCATTTATCCCGCCTAGGTCCTCCCCTCCGACCTCTACTGGCCCCGACTACAAAAGCTCCCGCGCCTCCTGTCTTCTGGGTCATAGCGCCTGCTCTTCCCCTCCTCCCATCCGGTCTTTCCCAGCTCCAGGCCCACCTCTTCCAGGAAGTTTTCCCCAGTATTCCCACACCCTCTGCCTCCCTTTCCTCTGCGCTCTCAGAGCACCTGGAATCTCCACCAAAATAATCTGCTAATTCGGTGCCTCGCAGCAAAACATCCCTAGATGCAGAGAAAAAGGGAACTTGTCTCCTGGGAGACCTGGAGATGTTTAGCCTAAAGCAGCAAGCTCCAAAGATGAAATTAATTCGAAGTCTTACGTTTAATATTTTATTTGTTTGCATCTTAGTTCACTCATTCATTCAGTGCATGTACCTTGAGTGCCTACACAAAACTGAACGGGGCAGACCCGCTCTTGTCTTCAAGGAGCTTAGAGTCCAGTGGCCTGTCTTGAAAATCCATGTAAAGTCTGCATTCTACTCCATAATAGGTTCGTGTTTATTTTTATATAAAATGTTCCTTTCTCCACTGCATTACCAAATACAACCAGCACGCCAGGAAGGTAAGTCCAATTGATCTGTGGCTTCTTGTGTACCAACCGGGTCCACGTACCCAGTGTGAGAACCCAGACCACACCTCCTGTTTACCTGGCTTGTCACGGAGCCCGAGCATCTTGGGGGCAAGCAGGACACAGGGTGCCGGGGATCAGCCTGGAGCCCTGGGCTCCAAACCAGTTCTCACCACCCAAGCGACAGACACCAGGCCCATGTCCCTGCCAGCAACCATGCTCAGTCCACCCTCCCACTCCCACCTACTGCTCCTCTGCCTGCACAGCCTCAACTTGTTCAGGCAGCCTTGACCCCATTGGCCTCAGAATGAGGAAGGCGACAGCAGTCAAAGGGTCTCACTCCCATTCGCAGGTTCTGGCCAATGAGATACAAGGCGAGGGCTGCTTGAGAGCAAGAGGGATGGCTCCTCAGAGACAAGTCAAAGCAAAAGCCCGGGCTTCTCCCCTCCCGTGCTTCTTCTGGAGTGAGGAGGCAGAGGTGGCTGCAGTAGAGGGGGCCACGGCGGTGGCAGCCTGAGGACGAAAGGTCGCTGCGGGAAGGGAGCTGGAAGACAGAAGAGCCTGGGTCTCTGCCTTCACCGCTAACCAGCCAACTTCAGGCGTGGCCAACCCTGAGCCTCTTTATCAGAAACACCAGCCCCTCCTGGTTACACCACCGCCGGCCAATGCCCTGGGCCTTGCAGCCAGATACACCCCTAAACAATTCAGCTCCGCACGGAGCACGAGAACTTCCGTGTAAATTATTCATGCAGCTCTCCCCAGGCCTGCGAGGTGTCCATTTTTATAGACGACGGATATCAGGGCATGTAAGACTAGCACCTGTTTGTCATAAAAACCCAGCAAGCTAGGAATAGAAGGGGACTTCCTTAACTCCACGGAATCTATACGCCAGAAATCTACAGCAGGCATTATACGTGACAGAAAGAAGGTTAGCCCTAGCTGGTTTGGCTCAGTGGATAGAGCGTCAGCCTGCAGACTGAAGGGTCCCAGGTTTGATTCCGGCCAAGAGCACATGACTGGGTTGCGGCTCAATCCCTGATGGGGGGTGTGCAGAAGAAGCCCCGATCAATGATTCTCTCTCATCATTGATGTTTCTATCTCTCTCCTTCTCTCTTCCTCTCTGAAATCAATAAAAGGAAATATATATATATATATATATATATATATATATATATATAAAGAAGTTTAGACATGGGGCCTTTAAGATCAGAAATAATACAAGGAGCCGAAACCGATTTGGCTCAGTGGATAGAGCATCAGTCTGCAGACTAAAAGGTCCCAGGTTCGATTCCAGTCAAGGGCATGTACCTTGGTTGCGGGCACATCTCCAGTAGGTGATTAAATGTGCAGGTGGCAGCTGGTGGATGTGTCTCTCTCATGGATGTTTCTCTCTATCCCTCCCCTTTCTCTCTGTAAAAAATCAATAAAAATTTAAAAAAAAGAAATAACACAAGGATGCCCACCATTGAGACTAATGTTCATAGACGACACACTAGGTGATAAAACTGAGTCCCCAAGGTCATTGCAGGAGGTGGCAAAGCAGGACCCAGCTCTGACCTCCTGGTTCTCAGCCCTGCTCTCAGCGGAAGGAGCTGTCAGACAGACAGGACGCGTCCCTCGGGCAGAGGACGTCCTATGAACCCAACATAAGCCTGGGCCCAGAAAGGGCAGGGCCTTGCCCGCCCCCACGCCTGCCCGGCGCCGGCCCCGTCCTCTGGGTTTGGAAAAGGCGTGGTTCTGAGACCCTCTCTCCAGGCTGCATTTTGCCTCCTGCCGTTGCCTGCCCACTGCCTCCTCTTCCTCCCGCTGCCCTGGAGATGGAGGAGGAGAGAGGGAGATACTTGGCAGGTGTCTTGCAAGCACCTCGGCCCCGTCTGCTTATCTGCGTCCCTGCCACCTCGCCACGGCAAATTGCCTGTTGATAAATGAGGCTATTTAAGAGCAAGTGATGCTGGCATTACGGTTATTAATGAGGACGACGTGGAGAGACGTTTAAGAGCGGCCCGACTGTTCTCATCTCCTCCCACCTGTGAGTAATGGGGCCGCTGTGCTGCAGGCCCCTGGCCCCCACACCCCGACCGGGGCCTGGGAAACCGCAGCCGTGCTCCGTGGTTGGAAGATGTGGGAGCAGCGGATCCACGAGCTGTGGCTTCCACAGGAGCGCTCGGGCTGGAGGACCCAAGCCAGGCCTCCTCCGGGAGGGAGCTCAGGCGGTGAGGACCCGAAACCGCATGTGAGAGTGAGTGTGTGTGTGTGTGTGTGTGTGTGTGTTTGCACATGCATGCATGAGCTTCAGTGTGCACATGCTTGTGTGCAGGAGCGTGAACGTGAGCACAGGCAGTGTGTGTGAGTGAGCATACACTCACAGAGTGGTTTTTGCTTCACCTCCTCTCAGGACTGGAATTGAAATCTAAGCCTCAGTCTCCTCACCTGTAGAATGGGTGAGAGAATCACCTCCACATACAAACTGCTGGGAGGATGAGCTCAGGTCACCTACGTCCCACCGAAGGGCTGAGCCCAGGGGCCGGGCCCTAGCACGAAGGCCAGAAAAGGCGGGAGGGTCTCCCTTCCCCATTGTTGTAATTATTACGGCAAACGTGCCGTGGGAGCCAGGGCCCGGAAGAAAATTCGGGAGTGGGAGCGAGACTGAGTGTCCCTGTGTTTGTGAGGGATGCTGGGAGCAGAGCTCAGAGAGGGACAAAAGGCGAGGCAGGGCTGGGGCGCAGCTGGGAGGTACCTGTGTGACCTCACTGGTTGTTAAAACATTGAAACATCAGCTTTGGCTGAAGGGTCACAGATTCTATTCCTGGTCAAGGTCATGTACCGGGTTTGCAGGAGGCAACCTACTGATGTGTTTCTCTCATCTCTCTCTCTCTCTCTCTCTCTCTCTCTCTCTCTCTCTCTCTCTTTCTCTCTCTCTCTCTCTTCCTCTCCCCCAACCCCCAACCCCGTCCCTTCCACTCTCTAGAAAAATCAATGGAAAAAATATCCTCAGGTGATTAACAAAACACACACACACACACACACACACACACACACACACACACACACAAAAGCCCGCATTGAAACATCACCTGCCCATTGATAAAGAGCCGTTTCCCCAGGTGCTGCCTACCCCACCACCTTGCCCCCTCCCGAGAGCTCAAACCTGCCACCAGAGGGTCTGTGGACCCGCTCCAGCCCATGGCAGACCAGCACCTGTTCCATGCAGCTTCTCCGAGCTGGGGAAGTTAGGAGGCATCTTGACTGTCACCGGTGGCAGGTGTGAGGGTGTGATTTCAGAGCCTGAGCCGTGGTGGTTGTGCCAGGGAGAGTCGCCAAGTCCCAAGGACTACCAAGCATCCCGGGCCTTCCCAGAAAGCCAGGCCCCGGCCCCCCGCGGGATCTGAGCAGCTGCGTCCGTGAGATTTATCGTCGGCCCTGCCTCAGTCCACGGTCCACGCCGGCCCTGCGCGCGGTGCGGAGAGCATTTCAGATCAGTCGCAGAAGTGCCGCTGTGGCTGGTGCCCCTCGTGCCCTTTGTACTGAGACCCACATAATCAATTCCTGCTCGAGACTTCCTCCCGTGAGGAAGCTGCCTCCCAAGATTGATGGGCACGCTCTCTGTTGCCTGGAAACCCCTCAGCTCGGCTCCCTTTTGGATTTAGCCATCAGGACGTTTAGAGCAAAATGCAATGCCCCCAAATGTTGTAATCTGCTCACCTGGGCACCCAAAATCACCTAGCTCCCCGGCTTCCTGTTTACACTGGGATGTTTACTCCCAGTGTCTCCGGTGGCACTGGCTTTTCCTGGTAGGCCCCCGGGGCCTTTTGGAAATAAGCAATCTGAAGGTAACAACCAGCCAGCAGCACGGACGGTATTCTGACCCGCCAATGCCCTGCAGTGTGGCCCAGCCTGAGCCCTGAGCCCTGAGCCCTGAGCCCTGAGCCCTGAGCCCTGAGCCCTGAGCCCCACGGATGTCCCCCAGGGGTAGGAGGAGCCTCTCGCTTGCCTGTCCCCCTCCCATGCCTCAGCTGCCCAGCAGCCTAGAGGGGAGGAAGCTTTCCCAGGGACCAGGAACTTCTGGCATCAACTTCAGAGCAGTCCTGTGGCTAAGAGGAAAAGCCAGAGGTTTTTCTCCTGGGGTCAGGGGAGGGGGAGTGTAACGGGGCGGGGGGGGGGGTCACCTGTAAGGGACTCTGGGATCTGAGGCCTTGATGTCAGGGAGCTGGACTTTGGTGGTTCAGTACTGGAGGAAATAAAGCGATGCGAAGGGAAAGAAGGAAGAGGGGGGGGGGGGAGAAAGGAGGGGGGAAGAAGGAAGGGGCCCTCCCTCTGGAAGCCCAGAGGTGCTGGAGTGTGGTCTTGGGAGTGGGGACACACAGAATGGGGGCAGCAGGTGTTAGCTGGACCCCCCTGCACAGGGCCCCAGCCAAACTCCTGGCCTGCTGGGGAGGGCGAGGGGAAGGGACATGCTGACTTCCTGTCCCTTGCAGACAAGAGCAGCCCAGGCTCTCTGGCACCACTCAGCACTGAGCTGACCTGAAACAGCGAAGATGCACCCAGGCCCCAGTGCCCGCTCCTGGGAGAGCAGCCCCTGCTGCAGGGAGGAGGCCCAGGCAGAGCCAGAGTCGGCTGCCCCAGGGTCGGGGAGTGAGAGGAAACCCTCGGTCTGGGGCTGGGCTCAGGATGAACCCCGGAGGAGAAACTGGCCCGGAAGTCCTTCCCTCCTCTCTGCCTCTGCAGCGGTTTCCCAGCTCCCGTCTTAAAAGCTTTCCTCCTGGCCCTCGTTGTCCATTGCTTCGACGGAGGCTGGTACTGGCCGACGCTTTGCTGACTGGCACCCAAGTGGAAGGCCTCGGTAGGTGAGGGCCTGGCCCGGGGCACCGGGGACCAGCTTCTCTAACGTGAGCTCCAAGAAAGGGTGCCACTCACATACTCTTTCCTGGGGCTCCCTTTCCTGGGGCTACGGGGCTCCCTTTCCTGAAACACATTCCCCTTCGTTCCCTGTTCCCTGACCCCCAAGGGTGGCTGTGAGCGGGCAGCTGGCTGCTGCCACGGCTCCATTCTCGGGGATCCCCCAAGTTCAAGCCCTCACTTGCTCACTTAAATTGGCCGCTCTGCACCCTCTGGGGCAGAGACCTGGGCCCCTTTACGGTGCCTGCTTATCAGAGCACTGCATTGAGCCATGGTCGGGCCTATGCCAGGGCCCTGCCGACGCCCAGAGGGGGCCAGGGCACTCACAGCAGAGCCAAGGTCTCGGCCTCCGACTGGGAAAATGGAGCTACACGAGGGCCACAGGTGGGCACTTACAAGGCTGGGAGGTGGGGTTCCCTAAGGCTCTCAAGCCCCCACAACCTGAAGGCTCCTGGGCTATCAGGCTATTCATTTTCACAAAGCCATCTTGGCATGCCCACTGGGAGGGTCCCTAGAGCATCACTAGACATGGCTCTGTCCAGCTCTGAGAGCCAGAACTGGGAGGCCAGCCTTGTTGCACTACCTCCTTAACAGATCACCCAACAGCCAGCCATCAGGGGCACCCCTTTGCAAAGGAGTCTACTGCCCAAATATAACCCCCCCACACACATCCTTCTCCCTGTGGGATCCCCACAACTGCCTCTACCCGGGCTCCCTGGGCTCACGCCAGCGCCTCCAAACTTGTCTCCACTCAGAATCCCAATTCACCTTTTCCCTCATCAAACCCAGGGCCTACAGCACACAGACGCCCTTCCCTGGCATGCCTGGTGCGGTGGAAGCTCCCTCCTGCTGCCCCTCCTCCCTCCCCTTGGTCTGGCTACATCCCCTCCACCCTCCCCTTGGTCTGGCTGCATCCAAGCTCTCCCTCCAGTCTCAGCTCCAAAGTGCTGTCCCTTTCTGCGCTCCCAGAACAGCCTCCGGGGCCACTTGTCACCGTCCGGCCTCACCCTCCCTGGGGAGGTGGTGTGGTGAGTGCGGCTCTCACTAGCTGCCAGACCCAGGACAGCAGTGTCATGTCTTGCTCACTATTGTCAGTCCAGCACAGATCGCAGCTCACAGTGGGATTTCCTAAGCGCCTGTGGGACACACTGCTGCAGAAGTGACACGACACGACCAGAGAGCAACGACAATACACAGACGCGGAGACACAATGCAGGCTGAACCCTCGTGTCCTGCCCGCCCATCTGTGGCAGACACGTGTTGAAGACTCCCCGGTATCGTCCTGCGGCCCCCCATAGCAGCTGGGTCACTGAATTTCCGTGTGGAGGCCAGGTGCTCAGAGTCACCCAATCTGCATTTGTGTGGACGAGAAAGATCTCCATTCAGTGAAGCCCCTGAGATGACACTGATAAGCATGTGATCTCGGTCATGTCTGTCCAGTGGCTCTCCAAGCCCCTAGAGCAGGTCCCCTCATGGATATGCACAGGCACACGCCTCGGGACCACTTATGTTGCTCTCACAGCAACGTGTGCGTGGGGTGCCCTCACCTCCCTGCACCCCAGTTCCGGGCCCTCAGTCCTCTTCCCCATCCCTGTCCATCACTCTTAGGTTAGTCGGCACCCAGCCCTATCCTCACTTGGCTCCTCACTGTCTGACGTGCTGGCTCCTGGGTGGCTCTCACGTGATCATGACCCAACACTAAGGTGAGATGTTTCTTAGGAGCGCTCTCCCTCATCCCCTCTCCCTCTCCTGCACCCTCAAGGGATTCAGCTTGTCCCGGCCCCCAACTCCTTAGACTAATCTCCCAAAGACTTCCACCCTACGGGCTTCCCAAGGGACCCGGAGAAGCCACTCCTAAAGAGAGAGGAGAGAGGGGATTAAAGAAACGAACATGGGGACATAAGCCCCCCTTTCCTCTCCTTTCCCCCTCCCTCAGATGGGCGGGTTAGAGGTCAGTCCTAACCAAGGAAAGAGGCGTGGGAGACAGCTACAGCTACGTTCGGGTTTGAATCCCTCCTCCTTTACTTGCCTGCTGTGTGACCCTGGGTAAGACACTTACTCTCTCTGAGCCTCAGTTACATAATGGGAACCATCACTCCTGCTTCTTAGGGTCGTCCTGAGGACCAAGTGAAGAAACGCCTCTGAGAGTCCCTGCCTTCAGGTGAACACTCCGTAAACGACTATTCCCCCAAAGCCATTCAGTCTGCATGTGACCGGGGAACACACTTAAGGACAAAGCGGACAGGTAAACCAGCCCACTGCCTGCCCAGCCGCTCCAGTCTTTAAAAAAAGAAGACGGAAAGGAAAGACTTATTTTTTTTGACCCTTTGTTAAGAAATGGCTCTAAGAGAATAGCGAACTGTTTAACATATATTTCAGGCTTTTGACATAGGCTCTTAGGTTTCTCCTCAGTCGGTGGGGTTACCAATGTACCCGTTGACGTGGGCTGACCCTCAGCCACGGAGAGCAGCATCAGAGACCAGCGAGAAGCATGGGAAGGGGAGGCATGGCATCCAATCTCTGCTCCAACAGCGCCCAGGGGACACCTGAGGCCCACGTGTGCCCCGCTCAGCACCGGGTCCTGGAGGTGTCCCGATGAGTCAGAAGCAGTCGACGCTGCAAACAGACCCTGGAGACAAGGGTGTTCAGGATGCTCCAGGGGACAGAGAGGAGCAGCTCACTGTGCTGGGGTCAGTGGCCATGAGGCTGGGGAAGTAGCAGGAGGCAGGGGGAGGGGTGGGGAGCGGTTCCTGGCAAAGAGAAATGCAGGTGCAAAGGCCCAGAGGCGGGAGGTTGCAAGATGTGTCAAAAGAAGCACAAATCCTCAGGCACCGCAGGAGCTCGGGACAGGGGCAATGAAGCAGTGGTGGGGGCAAGACTGAGAAGCTGAGGAATGTGGGCAGGGCCTGGTTCATGAAGGGCCCTGTATGCCAGGCTAAGGAGATTTCATTTTATCCTGTTAGCCATGGAGAGCTATAGAAGAGTTTTTATACATTACATAGTTTATATATTACACATAATGTACAAACAATATTATACACAATAACATATATACTATTTTTCAATTGTGGTAAAATACACCTAACATAAAATTTGCCATTTTAACCATGTTTCATGGTACAGTTCAGTGACATGAACTGTACCATGAAACATGTGTTCTGCAACCATGAAGATGTATGTACATTCACAGTGTTCTGCAACCATCACCACTAATCTATATAATAAAAGCCTAAGCAACCGTTATGCGGAACGACCAGAACAACCAGAACGACCAGCCGCTATGACGCACACTTACCACCAGGGGGAAGACACTCAACGCAGGAGCTGCCCCCTGGTGGTCAGTGCGCTCCCACAGGGGGAGCGCAGCTCAGCCAGAAGCTGGGCTCATGGCTGGCGAGTGCCGTGGAGGTGGTGGGAGCCTCTCCTGCCTCCGAGGCAGCACTAAGGAACAGTAAGCCAAACGGTAAGGAGCGAGGGTTCCCCGACTGCAAGAGGGTGCAGGCTGAACTGAGGGGCCCACCCACCCCAAGTGCAAGAATGTCATGTACCAGGCCTCTAGTCATCTCTATAACTTCGTCATCATCCAAACTGACACTCTGTACCCATTCAATACTAACTCCATATCCTCTCCTCGCCCCCCTTCTCCCCACCACATCCTGCAACTACATGACTTTCTGTCTTTATGAAATTGACTATTCTAAGTGCCTTATATAAGTAGTGGAATCACATGATATTTGTTCTTTTGTGCCTGGCTTATTCTACTTAGTATGCATCCTCAAGCTTCACCCATGTCATAATATGTGCCAAAATTTATTTTTCCTTCTTCTTCAAATTTTTTATTGAGGTAAATAAACCTAACAAAAAATTTACCGAGTTAACTAATCATTTTAAATGTATAGTTTACTAGGTGTACTGGTTAATAAGGTGGTTAATAGATGGAGATACACATATGTTGATATATATGCGATTTGATATGTTTGCTATTTTGTTGTGTTGACAACAAGTTTCAAAACTTCATATGTCAAATTTGCTGAAGGTGTTAACATCATAGATATTTTTACACTTAAAAATGTCGAATTTCGTGCCAAAAACAAAAGAGCATTTGTGGGTAGTTTTAATTGATTATTTTGAAGAAAAGTGCTGCTGAATACTTCGGGAAACTTATGGTGAACATGCTCCATCTCAAAATACTTGTGAACGCTAGTTTAAGTATTTTAAAAGTGATGATTTTGATGTGAAAGACAAAGTGTGTTCAGGTCAACCAAAAAAGTTTGAAGACCAACAATTACAAGCATTATTGGATGAAGATGTATGTCAAACTCAGAAGCAACTTGCAGAAAGATTAAACATTGCTCAGCAAACAATATCCCATCATTTACAAGCAATGGGAAAGATTTTAAAGGAAGGAAAATGGGTGCCACATCAACTGAACGAAAGACAAATGGAAAACTGAAAAGTCATCAGTAAAATGTTGCTTCAACGGAACAAAAAAAGTCTTTTTTGCATCGAATTGTGACTGGCAAAGAAAAGTGTATTTACTTTGAGAATCCCAAACGCACAAAATCATGGGTTGATCCTGGTCAACCATCAATATCGACTGCAAGGCCAAATCGCTTCGGAAAGAACACAATGCTCTGCGTTTGGTGGAATCAAGAAGGTGTGGTGTATTGTGGACTTCTAAAACCAGGTGAAACCATTAACACTGATCGCTACCAACAACAAATAATGAATTTGAACCATCCTTTGATGGTGAAACAACCAGAATGTTCCAGAAGACACAGCAAAGTAATTTTGCTTCATGATGACGCACCATCGCACACTTCAAAACTAGTTAAAGACATGTTAAAAGATCTTGCCTGGGAAGTATTAACCCACCCCGACATATTCACCAGACCTTGCTCCTTCAGATTACCACTTGTTCCGATCAATAGCACATGCCCTTTCTGAGCAGCACTTCAAAACATATGTAGAAGTGGAAAATTGGGTCTCTGAATGGTTTGCCTCTAACCAAGAAAAGTTCTATTGGGACGGTATCCACAAATTACCTGAAAGATGGGGGAATGTGTAGCTAGCCATGGACATTACTTTGAATAAAGCTCTTTTGATATTTCTCTTGAGATTATCGTGTTTTCTTTGACTACAAAATCCACTGTTATTAACTGGTACACCTAGTAGTGGCATTCAGGATATTGCTGTGTGACCATCGCTACCGTCCATCTCCAGAGCTTCTTCATCTTGCAAAACTGAAACTCTGTACCCATTACACAGTAGGTATGGAAGGGTTTTAAAGTGGAAGAGTAACCTGGCTTCATTTGTACTTTTAGAAAGTTCCTTTGGCAGTCGTGCACAAGGCAGATTTGTGTGGACAGACACGGAACTTCCCACAAGGAGACCAGGTGGGATGTTATGATGAAATCCAGGCCGTGGAAGCAAATCACTTTCAACTCAGGCACCAATTCTGATAGATTGGTCGTGGCTGCCTGGGGAACTGCGTTTAGAAAAGTCAAAGTGCAATGATGGACTAATGATGCCTGGGATGGGCAGAGAATGAGAGGAACAGAGCGTGAGTGCTAGAGATTTACCCATCCTGGGCAATGCGGAGGTGATAGGAACCCAGCATAAAAAGAAAGGAACAGGTGGTGTGTGCGACATTTCAGAAGTGGAAAACAGCCAGAGCTAGTGACTGGTTTAATATATCTTTTATTGATTTCAGAGAAGAAAGGAGAGGGAGGGAGGGAGGGAGGGAGGGAGGGAGGGAGGGAGAGAGAGAGAGAGAGAGAGAAAGAGAAACATCAATGATGAGAGAAAATCACTGATTGGCTGTCTCCTGCATCCCCTACTGGGGAATCAAGCTCATAACCAAGGCATGTGCCCTGACTGGGAATCAAACCGTGACCTCCTGGTTCATAGGTTGACCCTCAACCACTGAGCACACGGCTTGGGGGAGTTAGTGTCTTATTTAGCAAATGAACTCAGGGTCCGGGACTTTGACTTGCTGTGTCTGGCTACGGCAACTGGAGCCACTAACTTCGGAAGTTAAGTAGGAGACAAATTCTGGCTTAGACCTGTGTTGGAGGTGCCTGGGGAGTTTCTCAGGTGAGGTCCAGGCGACAGGTGAGCGTGCATGGTTAGAACTCTGGGGGGAAGAGATAAGCTGGACCGTACACATGGCGATGGAAGCCCAGGGAGAGGTGAGGAAGAACAAGGCTGTGGAGGGAGTGGGAAAGTGGGCTGAGGACAGAGCCCTGAGCAGCCAACCTTCAGAGGGGCCAGGGAGGAAGGCCAAGGAGGACCAGGAGGAAGCAGGACCAGGGCCTGGGAGAGAGGATGAAGTAGGTGAGGCCACCACGTGGGATGCTACACAGAGAATCTCATTCCAGGTCAAAGCAAAGCAGCCCCAGTGTTCCCAGGGCCCCTCTCTGTCCGTCTGTCCAGGCTGTTTTGGAGAATGCCCCCCGGAAAGGTCCTGAGAGGAGGGCCCCCCGATTCCTGAGGGCAGAACCAGCCAAGCGGGCACGGGGAGGGGTGCTTTGAAGGGGCTGGCGATGCTGGGGTGAGGCCACACGGGAGTTTGCCGCATAACATCTCTTTAACCTCTATGACCAGGGCCTACACATGCTTCTGTCTCTGTGACCTATTTCACAGAACAGGTCGAGAATAAAAAACGAATTTTAGAGCAGGCACACAGGAGACAAGGCCTAGCAGACCCCTCCGCTGCCCAGCGCCCCTCCCGTGCCACCGCTGGCCCCTCAGCCAAGTCAGTGGTTTTCCATTTGGCCATGAAGTGACTGTTCCAGCCCCAAATCTTGCCCGAGAACCCTGAGGAGAAAGTTGGAGCTGGGGATACATCTTCCCCGCTTCGTGGCTTCTCGCACAGTCACTGTCTGTGCACAGCTATGCCCAGTGCCCGTTATCCACATCACCAGAGGTGTGCACGCCCCTAGCGGGTGGGGGCTCCATATGCACAACCAGAGGTGGAGCCATGGGCAACCATCTCAGCCTCCCTCTCCCTTTGAAGAAAAGAAACGGACGGCAGAGAGGACAGCGACCTGCCCAGGCACCGCGGTGAATGGAGGCCGCCCTCACAGGCCTCAGGGCCTCTGGATTCCAGGCATGGAACCGGGGCCTGTTCAGCCAGAGCCCAGCCTCCGCCCCTCAGGTCCCGCACCCAGGCCACCAGCTGCAATCGCACCCCTGCCCCTGGCCAGACCTTCCCCCTCTCCTCCTTCATACCCCTGCCCCCCAGCCCACCACCCCTCCCCAGGTAGGGCCGGCCGGGGGCGGGGACCCCCGGGGTGACAGATGGGCCATGCACTGTTTTCGCTTGTCACAGAATGACAGACCTTGGAACCAGGCATTATTAATAGCAAAGATTTATAGTCAAATCTGTCACGGCTGGAGGCACTTCCCCCTAAGTTGGCTCGGCCTGAAGGTCGCTTTCCGGAGGTGATAAGTGCAAACAAGACGTCCTCACCCACCCGCCCTCCGGGGCCCTCCCCATCCCCAGAGAGAGCTCAGGCTTCGCAGAGGGAAGCAGGAAGGAGGCAGGGATGGAACTTCCCTCCCCCGCTCCCTCCTCCAACGTGTTCACACGCTCCGGGAGGTGCCCGGGCGGACTGAGGGCACAGTGTGCTCCCGGGTATCACTGTGTGCCCAAGGGCCACGCCACAGCACCCTCTGGCCCCTGGAGGTGCTGGCTTGGGGGGTGAGGAGGAGAGACAGGCCTGGCCCTACTCCCAGGCTGCACAGCTCAGACCAGAGTCTGGTCTCTCAGGTAGGTTGGCGTCTTCCCCGAGTTGGGGTCCGCCCCGGGGGATCTGGAAGGGAAATAAAACCACCAATCCAGTCTTCCTAGTGAGGGGCGGGGGTCAACATCTATTCACTCACCAACCATTTCCCCAGAGCCTGGATGATGACAGAACAAAAATCACTGAAAGGGCCCTTAGCGGCTGACCAGGCCAAAGGCCCCATTTTACAGATGGGGAAACTAAGTCCAAGCCCATTCACTCGTTGGACAATTACTGGCACCGCATTGGAGGCTGAGCCTGTTGACCAGGCTCCTGACGCCCTGCTTGCTCTGGGGAGAGCCCTGCCTAGCACGAGCGGGAAACAAGGATGGATAAAGAAAAGGCAAGGCGTAAGCAAGTGGACCCTTGAACCACAGCAGGAAAGAGCAATGTTCTCAGCTAATGTCACAACGACCGGAGGATTAATATGCTATTTCCCCCATTTTAGCAAAGAGGAAAGAGAGGTGTAGCCTAATGTTGCCAGAATTCGGGGCCCACTGTCTGTCCACCATGCTCTACTGTCTCCTGGAAAAAGGCAACCTGACAAACACCATCATAGGCTGGCCGATTAGTGCCAGTGTCCGGCCGGTGAGCGCTCGGCTCTCCCCGAGGAGGAAGGGCCCGCTGGGTGGAGGCAGTCTCTGAAGGCTTCCTGGGGGAGGCAGCAGAGTGGAGCCAGCGCCTGCCCAAGAGGAAGCCTCCCGATTCAGGCTGGCAGGCACCCATCCCGAGGGACTTGACCTGTTGGCTTCACCTGGGGAACTCCCTGGGATGGGGGGGCGCTGGGCCTGGGCAGAACGAGCTGGCCAGGGGCTTGGCGGTGCAGGCGGCACTGGCAGCTGGCACCCCTGCACTGCGTCGAGGGGGCGGGGGAGGCGTCGGGCGCCAGCATCCTGGACTCCAAAGCCTGGCACGGGATCGGCGCCGTTCCCGGGTTACAGATGAGCTAAATTAGCTGTGACGCTCATTAGCGGCAGCTCCTAATTAGTGAAAATTAATATTGGCTTTGATAAAGACGTTGGCACCAGCTCTCCAAGGCGGAGGCATTATCGACCTTGTCAGCAGGGCTAATGACTGGGTAAGTGGAGGCGACAGGAGGCCTGGGAGTAGGCACAGGGTCCCTGGGGAGGGGGTGCAAGGCTCAGGATGCAGGGCTCTCTCCCTCCACAGCTCTCAGCCCTGGGGGCAAGGCCCTGAGTATCCCCCCCAGGACCCCCTGCGCCTCTAGCTACCATTTTGCAGGGCCAAGCCCCACACCAGAGACGCCACGGAGAGCCCAAGCAGACCAGTCCTCTGACAGCTGCAGGGGCCAATGAGACTTCCTTTATAACCACCTTTAATGCCCTTTGGCTATGATATGCCCCAGACAGTGCATTAAATGTCTCCACATGTACTTCATGCCTCCCAAATCCCTGAAAGCAAACACTCCCACTATCTCCATTTTAGAAAAGAGGAAACTGAGGCTCGGGTTGTTGAGTAACTTGTCCGGGGACACACAGGCAGTGGGACGTGACCCCTGGCCCACTCACTCCGGAGCCACGCTCATGGCCTCTGTGTTATCCTGCCCCCCTCAATCCCACCCTCCAAAGAGGCAGCCACCTGGAGGCCAGCAGGGGACACCCAGCATTGATGCAGTGGGTGATCAGCACATGCTTATGAAGGAGCACATGAATAGCAGAGAATTTACGGTATTTACTTTTTACCCGTTCCTTCTCAGTTCACTTCGTATTATGGAGAACCTACGTTTCAATGAGGGGAGATGAAGACATTTCTCCTAAGCATTCCTAGGACAGTCTCCGGACTCTACATCCCAGAGCGCTGCCTCTCTGGCAGGGGCAAAGAGGAGGGGACACCCAGGAAGTGACTGGAGGCTTCGGTGGCCCAGGCCCCAGCTACGTCCCGGTGCCTCCTCCCTCAGGCCCCTGAGAGGTGACTAGGCCAGCGTGGCTGCCCCTCACCCCGGTCCTGCTCCTCATCGCGGACCCGTGAGTCCCACCCCAGGTAATGAGGGGAAGTAACAGATACATCTATTTTTAATCCAAACAAAGGGAAAATGTTTGCCACCATGGGGTTTATAAAAATAACAATGCAGTACTCGGCATTCATAACAATAAAGATGTCAAACTGTCAGATAAGAAGTTAATCTCATTCGAGCACAATTAAAGATGCTATTACCCCACCACCTGGGCCACTTTGGCCTCCACCACGCAGCAGGCCTAACAGATAAAGGGCCACGCCAAGAGCACAGGAGGCTGCGGCGCTGCCTGCTGCTCAACCCACCTCTGGCCACTCCCTCCGTGGGCCCAGCACAGGACACAGGCCCTGCTCCGCTGTGGAGGACCCAGCAGGACCTTCCGAGGCAAAGGATAGGGGCAGAGCAATCACCCATGCCTCCCGGGATGCAGGATCCCTGGGTCCATCCTCAGTACAAGCAGAGGGGAGCTGGCCCCCAAGACCCTGGCAGTCTAGGAGGGCCCACCCAGGAAGAGAGAGCACCGCTCTGTGAAGCAGAGAAGGAATCCAGGGCGGGGACCTGGTCACATGGGTGATGGAGGACTGAGAGACCAAACCGGGGATGGTGCAGTGACCCAGGGATCAGGAACAGCAGGAAGTCACCACAGCCAGCTCTGCACCAGACGGACATGGAGGAAGTGTTGTCCCCAAACCCTGTGGCCCTGGTCACCAGTGGGAGCTGGAGCCACCACCCGGGGAGAGTGAGGGGGCACAACACCCTGGCTTCTCTCTTCCTGCTGTCCAGGGTCCTGGGGCCTCCCGTTGGCTAAATCCAGAGGAAGCCAGTGTCCCAGGAGTCTGGGTCAGGCAGCCCCAGGGACATCTCCCTGAGGTTCGGAGCAGAGGGGGAGAAGGCCGAGAATGGACTGGGGTCAAAAATGGACCCCGCCTGTGGATGCATGTGGGGGATGTGAACACGAGTGAGAGGTCACATCAGCCCTCAAAGCAACCACTGCCGGATGAAGGGAGTGAACACGTAAACAGGTCACGGCCATGTGATGTGATAGGTGCTGGGCTCCACCACAGGCCATGAGAAGCCAGAGGACAGGCCACGGAGAAGGAAGTCCAGGAAGGCTTCCTGGAGGAGAGGCATCATGAGATGGACGAAGGAAAGGACAGCTGGGAAGGGCACCCTGGGCAGCAGGGACTGGATGGACAAGGCATGAGGCAGAAAACTGCAGGGCGTGGGCACATTCGAGATGGTGATTCAAGGAGGTACCAGGGATGTGACAAGCGGAGGTGGCTCTGGCCTCCTCCTGCAGCTGCCAGGGCACAGCTGGGTCCCTGCATCCTGAGCCTGCAGAGGTGGCAGAGCTGCAGATGGCGACCTGGGCATCACTGGCTTGGGGTGGTCATGGCACGAGTGGAGGGGAAGATCCCACCATGCGGACAGTACAGGGGGCCAGGGCACTTGTACCACTGGGCATGGGAGAAGGAGACCAAGATGGAACCGTCACCGAGGTAGGAGGGAGGCAGGCGCCTGGAGAGCAGCCAGTTAGGTCATGAGGACCTGCGGGGTCAAACAGTGGAGGGTCCGGGGGGTGAGATCTGAAAACGGCCCACCGGACTGAGCAAGGGGACGGCTGGGGCTGGCCTTCCTGTGAGCCTGTCTGGCGTGTGGGAGCAGAAGCTGCGTGCAAAGAGCGGGGGAGTGAGAAATAGGGGACTGAGGCCAAGAGCACCCCATCAAAAAGTCTGGCTACACAATTCATAAAATTAAAACATCTGCTCTTCAAAAGGCACTGCTAAGAGAATGAAGACAAGGCATGGATTAGGAGAAAATATCCACAAATCCTATATATGATATAAAAGAACTCTCAAAACTCAACAACTCAAAAACTCATTTTTCAAAAATGGTCAAAAATTTGAGTAGCCTCTGCTCCAGAGTAGATAGACAGATGGCGAATAAGTACATGAGAAGATGCTCAACGTCCTTGGTCCGTAGGGAGGTGCTAATGAACACCACAATGAGTTCCCATCACCTGCTTATTAAAATGACTGAAATTTAAAATTCCTCCCGAAACAGAGGTTGCCAGGGGCTGGGGGCGGGGGGTGGACAATGGAGAGTTACTGTATAATGGGTACAGAGTTTCTGTTTGGGACGATGAAAATGTTCCGGAAATAGGCAGTGGTGATGGCTGTGATATTGTGAATATACTAAACACCACCGAATGGTATACTTAAAAATGCTGAAAATGGCAAATGTTATGGTAGGCACATTTCACCGCAGTTTAAAACACAAAGCCCTCCATGCCACGCGCCGGTGAGTGGAGCAACTGGAACCCTCACTCGCTGCCCTCGGGAACCGGAAATGGGACAGCCACCTTGGCAAACAGGTTGGCGGTTTCTTAAGAAGTTATACACATACGATGCAGCAGCCCCACTCCTAGATACGTCCCGAGAGATGTGCAAGCATTCTATATACAGAAGTCCTTTCCAGGAACAGCCATAAGCTGAAAGCAACCAAAACCTCCATCCCCAGGTGAGGGGGTTCCCAAAGTGTGGTGTATCCTTACAACGGAATACAACTCAGCGATAAAGAAGAACAAACTGTCGACATAGACTATATGAATGGATCTCAAAATAATTATGTTAAGGGAAAGAATAGAGATAGAGTACATACAGCTTGACTCCATCTGCACAAAGTTCTGGAAGACGCAAACTAATCTCTAGAGACAGAAGGTAGATCAGTGGTCACCTGAGGAGGGAACGAGGCAGGTGGAAGGAAAGATTACTTAGGGTTCAAGGAAACCTTGGGGTTGATGGGATGCATGTTACCCTGATTGTGGTAATAGTTTCAGGGATTTATACAGACCTCAAAATTACCAATTACACACTCTAAATGGTGTTTTTTCACGTCAATTATACCTCAACAGCAATGTAGTAAAACTTTTTTTAAAAAGGGCCTGAATGGAAAAGGAAGGACAGTTGGTGGAGGGAGATACAGGGTCCTGGAAGTTTATGTTTCAGGATGGGAGGGCGTGAGCCTGTTTGGGGCTCTGGTAGGGCACGGGGGTGGCCGAGCCTTTCTCAGCCCCAGAAAAGGAGCCCAGGAGAAAGACATCCCCTGAGAGGCAGCATGAGGGGAGATGACACCCTGAGGATAGGGGGACCTCAGCAAAGGCTATACGGAGGAGAATGCTCTGGGAGAGGCGAGGAGCTGAGGGGTGAGCACTGAGTTCCCCTCCTCACCCCGCCTCACCCCGCCCTCCCGCCAGCACCTGCAGAAGTGCATAGCGACTGTGCAGGGCAGCTTGTTCCCAACGGAACCAGTGTCCCAGGTAAGAGGGCAAAAATGACCTCAGACAAGGAAGAAAGGGAGATCCCGGAAGCCAGAGGCCTCTCCCAGTTGCAGATGAGGAAGGAACTGTGGAGGAGAGGTGGCAGGGAGAGCATGGGCAGAAGGCAAGCTGAAACATGCAGGGCGAGGGCAGCGGAGCCATACTGCACAAACGCCACCCCTGCAGCTGTGCCATTCAGCGGCCCTGAGAAAGTGGGAGGGATGGTTGCAGGGCGCCAAGTATCCCCACGGGCTGGGAAGGGTGGTAAAGGCAGTTACAAATTTGTAGCAAACGGCCTGCTCTGGTAGGCCACAGAGCCTGGGACGGAAGTGTGGGCAGTGGGAGCCATGGATGGTTGTTGAGCTGAGAAATGACACCATGAGAGCAACACTTCAGAGGCCCCGCATGTTCTGTGGCTCCCCTTTCTCTGGGCTGCATCCAGGGAGTGAAAATGTGGTCTCAGTGCCCCCCACACTTGGACCCTGTGTGTGTTTTTAAAAAAATATATTTTATTGATTTTTTTTACAGAGAGGAAGGGAGAGGGATAGAGAGTTAGAAACATCGATGAGAGAGAAACATCGACCAGCTGCCTCCTGCACACTCCCTACTGGGGATATGTCAGCAACCAAGGTACATGCCCTTGACCGGAATCGAACCTGGGACCTCTCAGTCCGCAGGCCCACACTCTATGCATTGAGCCAAACCAGTCAGAGCTGGACCCTGTCTTTTTACACCACCGTCTTTTCTGCCATGATTCCCTACCTCAATCCCTCCCCTTCCAGACCGGCTGACCCACTCTTTCCTGGCACATAAGGTTATTCTCTGACTCTGCTCACAGTATCCTCCCACCCAAATGCTACCATTTCTCCTCCAGCTAAAGATGTGCGCACACTCACACTGACATTCCTTCCTTCATTCAATGAATACCCATTGAGGCTCATTATGTGCCAAGCCCTCAGCTAGGCAACAGGGACACAGCCTTGAAAGACAAAGTCCCTGCCCTCATGGAGTCGGATGTGGGGGGAGGGGAGGGGGGGAGACAGGCAATAAACATATAAACAATGAGAACTTTCGGTGTGGAATATTAAGAAGTGAGCCAAGCAGCGTAAACTGAAGAAACAGGTGGCTACATTAGAGAGCGTGTCCGGGGAAATAAGCAACGAAGGGGTCCCAGTGTTTGAAAACTCTCTGCCAAGTCCCAGGGACGAGCATTCTGGGCAGAGGGAACAGCAGGTGCAAAGGCCCCGAGGTGGGGATGTGCTTGGCTTGTTCAAAGACCAAAGGCAAGTGGAGTGGCTGGAGCTGACTGAGCAGGGAGGAGGGGGACAGGAAAGGGAGTCGGATGCAGGCAGGGGCTGGCCCATGGAGTCTGCAGGCCAAGGGGCCAGTCTGGGCTCAGTCTGACTAGAAGGGCTGTATGCTGGGAAGGGTCATGATAATCTACGTTTAAAATGAACACTATGAGAAATGCAAATCAAAACAACCATGCGGTACCATCTGATACCTGTCAGAATGGCCAACATCAACAAAGCAACAAACGACAAGTGTTGGCGAGGTTGCAGAGAAAAAGGAACCCTCACACACTGCTGGTGGGAATGCAGCCTGGTGCAGCCACTGTGGAGAACAGTATGGAACTTCCTCAAAAAACTGAAAATGGAACTCCCATTGGACCCAGTAATCCCACTCCTAGGAATATATCCCAAAAACTAGAAACACCAATCAAAAAAGATATATGCACCCCTATGTTCATAGCAGCACAATTTACAATAGCTAAGATTTGGAAACAGCCTAGGTGCCCATCAGCAGATGATTGGATCAGAAAACTATGGTATATCTACACCATGGAATACTACGCTGCCATAAAAAGAAGGAATTCTCATCATTTGCAACAATCTGGATGGAACTGGAGAACATCATGCTGAGTGAAATAAGCCAGTCAATGAAAGAGAAACACCACATGACCTCACTCACTTATGGATAATAAAGAACATTATAAACTGATGAACCAAAAGATAGATATAGAGACAGTAAAGCAACAAGCAGACTGTCAAATGACAGCGGGGAGGGTTGGGAGATCTGGGGGAGATAAGAGATCAACAGAAGGACTGGTATACAGGCATATAAGTACAACCAATGGACACAAATCTCTGGGGAGGGAGGGCATGTACGGGAGGGGGTGGGCAATGGTAATATATGTACACGGATAATAACTTAATAAAAATAAATAAACAAACAAATAAATAAAAAATAGATTTAAAATAATAATAAAATAAAATGAACACTATGGCTGTGTGTGGGGGGGGGGGGGTTGCAGGGGGGAAGAGAGGCAGCAAGACTGACCTCCCTCCTCCCTCCTCCCTCCTGGAGGAGCCTGTCCTAAATGAAGGCGACACTCAGTGGGTGCTTACATGTGCCAGCCCTGTGCAGCCCCACCTCTCGCCTGGGTGACACGGGCTAGGACATCCATCACTGCGCTTCAGCCTCTGGCCTGTGCACTGAAGGTCGTGCGGAGGAATGGGTTAATGCTCAGAACGTCTCAGTGGGGTGCCATCTCCTATAGGCGCTCACTATCCTTATTTCTCCTCTGTGCCTGCGACGAGCCTCTCTCTGAATGCCTCCAGGTAGCCACCATATATTTGGACGCATCAGGAACTCCACTGAGTTGAACCGGCCAGAGCTATTCTAAGCCTTTAACACAGTTTCCACACACCTCCCTGTGTGGTTGGTATTTTCATCAGCCACTTCACGGGTGAGGAAGCCCAAGCACAGGGAGGTTCAGCCACTTGCCAAGGGCCCACAGGTGACAGGTGGTCGAGTCAGGCTTTGAACCCCAGCAGCCTGCTCCACGCTCTTAACCACACACCGTACTACCTCCTGCTGAACCGCACAGGCTTGTGGCCCTGGGGATTCATTAAAGGACTTTGTTGAAGCCGAAACGGGTTTGGCTCAGTGGATAGAGCATCGGCCTGCGGACCGAAAGGTCCCAGGTTCGATTCCAGTCAAGGGCATGTACCTTGGTTGCGGGCATATCCCCGGTAGGAGGTGTGCAGGAGGCAGCTGATCAATGATTCCCTCTCATCGATGTTTCTAACTCTCTATCCATCTCTCTTCCTCTCTGTAAAAAATCAAAAAAATATATTAAAAAAATAATAAATAATTATTTTTTAAAGGACTTTGTTGGAGGTGTGTATCGGTGGTTCTCACAGTGTGCTCCTCAGACCAGCAGCATCAACACCCCCTGAAAGCTGGTGAGGAATGCACATTCCCGGGCCCTACCCCAGGCCTGCTGAGTCGGAAACTCTGGGGAGGGGCCAGCAATCTGTTGTAGCAAGGCTTCCCGAGGACTCACATGCATGCTAACGTCTAAGGACCTCTGCTGTACACTATCCACCCACAGCATGTTCTCACTCAAGTTCACACCGTTGGGTGTGTAAACTGAACTTGCTGAAATCAGATGATGGTTCCCAGCAGCCCCAATCCTGGGATCTCCAAAGGGGCTTACTGAGCCATTCTGCCTCGAGCCGGCCCCTCCTCACACCTCCTTCTCCACCCTCCACAGAGGAACACAGCTTTGGAGCCACAGTGTAACAAGAGCCAGTATCCTTTCATCAGTAAGAGCACACGCACCGTACAGGGCTCACGAGCTGTCCTCTGCTCTTCGCTTGGATTCCAGCCTCCAAGGTGGTCTGTGACCCCATGTATACACACACACACACACACACACACACACACACACACACACACAGAAGGTATATGCACAAACAGGGCATCAGCCCATGAAGACACATCACCCACACACCCTCACACAGGAACACACACTGCAGGCGGTGACCCTGCAGGGGGAGGGGGCGCTAACTCCCTGCTTCACTGACGGGTCCTGCAGGGCCTGGTCCCCTCTCCAGGAGGTAGTGTGACAGTGACAGTGACACGCAGGCTCTTCAGAGACGTTACCTTCTGAACAGCCTACTCCGCCCACCCAGGGGAGGAAAATTACGATTTCCTCAGGGAGGACATGTGTTGTGTGTGTGTGTGTGTGTGTGTGTGTGTGTGTGTTTTATATTTTGTGCTTTTTCCTCTCTGCTCGTTCGGCACACGGCACTAATTTATGACTATTTTCCCGAGTCCACGGAAGTAAGAGGGTAATGGCTTTCAGCCGTTTGCTTTCTCTCCCCTGTCACTCACCACCGCTACCTGACAGGACTGCAGACAATGTTCCAATCACAGGGGCTAGTTTTTTTGTCCCAGGGAAGCAAAGAATTCATAGTGGCCGTGGGGAGAGTTATTTCATTCCCGGACAGAACAGCGTCAGGTAAACAGCTGTAAAAATTCATAACGGGCAGGGCTGCTTCTGGCTGAAGGTGGGACTATCACCCGCCCCTGGGCCCCCGGCTCTGAGCTGGCCCGGCGGGAGGCCAGGGAGCCGGGTGGCACTCAATGACTCAGGGCCTCGGCATCTATTACCCCATCGACTCCAGCCTCTCGACCTTGAGTAGGTCATGCTGCCTCTTTGTGCCGTAAGCCGCTACCCAGAGAGAATATTCTTTGCCATCAGGGCCGGGGGGGAAATGGCCAGGCATGAAAAACAGTGGTTCCCAGGGGGCTGCTTTTGCCCAGCTGAATGACTATGGGCAGGCTGCTGGGCTGCTCGATGGAAAACCGAGCGATCGTGGAAATATTCTCTGGGCTCAGTCTGACTAGCCTATTCTCTGTCCAACACGGCGGCCACTCCACGGAGGTGGCTACCGCGAGCACTTGAAATGTGGCCGGTTTGGATGAGAAAGGGAGTTTTCCGTTTCCTATCTCATTGTGATGAATGCACACTTAAATAGCCACACGTGGCTCGTGGCTATTGTTTTGGACAAAGCAGCATTTATACGTTTGCACCCACTTGGAGGGTCTCACCTGAAAAGAACAGAAATGTGACTTATAACGTCCTCACCCAGGACAGTCATGAGGATTGAAAGAGATGACGCAGGTAGTCTTGGCACCTCGTTGGCCTTCCATCAATGACCGCTCTTATTAGCTCTATGCGACTCAGTCAGAAGGACAAGAGGGAAGGTGATTTGAATCCAGGAGCGTCAGGGTTGAAAGGCACTTTACCTTATATTCCCGTCATTAGTTTTCATTTTAACTGGCCGGTGAAGGGCGCGTAGGACATTAGATCAAGGCCGACCATCAACTGTCCATAAGTGGTCCTGCTGAACGGCACTCTCATCGCCCTCCTCTTCCCTCTCCCACCCTCCTCCCCCACTCCCATTCCTCATGCTCTCAGCATCCCCCAGGACTGTAAGGGCTCTGGCACAGTGGGGCTGAGCGGAATTGCTCCTGGCTGAGACAAGTCCTCGTCACAGACAACCGGTGGGTCTCTGGAGCCAGAGCGCCTAGGAGACATAGCAGGATGAGCAGGGACTCGCTGACAGGCTGCCCTGGATTCCAGTTCTGCCTCCCCTCCATGCCACTTCTGGGATGGTGGGCAAGTTAACTATTCTCGCTGAGCCTCGGTTTCCTTATTTGATGCACATAGACATAAAAACCTACCTGGTGGTTTGTCACAAAGATTTAGTGTAATAATGTTTACAAAAGTGCCTGGTACCTGACTGTGGCATCTGACATGTGACACAGAGCCTGGCACACCATCAAGGCTGGTTCTCCCAGCCTGCCCTAACCCCGTTGGCAACAAGCGTTGCCTTTGCTTTCCCAGTCATTAGTGTAATAATGTGTACACGGTGCTCGATAAATAGAAGCCACGATTACTTCTGCCATTACTATTATCCGGAAGCAGCAGAACACACTGCTTAAGAGGCTCGTTGCTGATGCTAACTACCCCAGTTCAAATCCCAGTGCCTTACTACAGCACACACGACTCTGTTTTCATTGTAAATGGAGGGAAATGCAGCTGCTAAACATCTTAATTCTCCCAAACTGGCCGACAGGCGCACGCAGAGGCTGTTCACTCCGGGACCCAAAGCTCTGGAGATCAGAGGTCCAGCCCAGGGGAGGGGGCAGACACCGCCGGGCACCCCCATGAGTGTCTCCTCATTTTCTGTGTCCCAAGAATGAGGCAGGGCCTGAGCCAGACTCGGGGGGACATTGGGCTGCCAACACCTGAACAGACGTTTGCTGTTAGAAAGCCCTGTGCAGGCGGGGGCGGGGGGGGGCTTCCCAGGTGGAGCAGGAAATACCTTTCTTGCCACTGAGCATCCGATGGGGTCCACATTTCTGCCACCGAGCAGAAATGCATCATTTCACCCCGAAATCACAACAGCTCTGCAAAGTACATGGGCTCAGACCCATTTCACAGATGAGAAAACTGGGGCTCGCAGAGGTGAAGGACCTGGTGGAAGCTTCGGCATGGTGGGGCAAGGCCAGAGCTGCGAGTGCTCAGCCAAGAGCTGCTGACAGATGGCCCGGCTGTAGACTGTAAAGACAGTGGATTCACTGGCTTCAGAAGTCACACTCCCTCCGCCTGCCCCCTTCCCCTCCCCTTGTTCCCTGCTCAGCCCTGAAACACCTACCCCTCCACCAGACCCACAGCTCCTTGGGCAGGACTCCCTGGAAGCAATTGATTGTAAACTGCTCCAGAGCTTCTAACGAAGGCCGTCAGGGGTCACTGTGCCCACTCTGCACAGCCACTCTGTAAACACAGAAGGTGGGGCCGGGGGCAAGACATGCGGGGCACCGGGCACCTGGGCACCGAGGCCTCCGGCTCTCCTGTGCCTCCGGTGCTCCTCGGGCTCCCTCTTAATTCACACACGTGTTCCCTGAGGATGAGCCCAGCAGAGGTACAGAGAGCACAGGAGGAGGGGGGGCTGCAAGATGGCCAGGCAGCCCCAGGGAACCCAGCCCGATGCCCCCAGGGCTGCGAACGGAGCAGGCCTGGATGGGAGAGGATACGCCAGGATGCCAGGAAGCAGCGTGGTGAGGGCAGCGGTCTGAAAGTGGAGTTCCCAGGCCAGCGGCAGCCACTAAGAACTCGGTGGAAATGCAAGTTCTCAGGCCCCCGCCAGACCTACCGACTCAGGAACTCGGGGATGTGAGCCGCCATCTGCGCTGTGAGCCGCCCTCCAGGGCTTCTGCACTGAGGCCAGGAGGGAAGAGCACACTGGGAGAGGCCGGCCGGCCTCAGTTTACAACGTGGGGGAACAGGCCTGGGGAGCTGGGGCAATTTACTCACGGGCACACATGGGCCTGGGCCAGGCATGCCCTGGGGTCAGAGGGTCGGGCTCAAGCCCTGGTGCTGACATTGGCTGGGACCTTGGACTACAGGCCGGTCACTAACCTCCTCATCTGTACGGCGGGGCCAGCAGTGGCCCTTACAGGTTATCGTAAGGATCCGCTGAGCGGGAACCCGGCACAGGGTTCGTATATTGCTTTCATCACAAGTCACTGCCACCCCCCGAGGCCCACGACATGACGGACGCAGAGAAGAGTGAGGATGGAGGAGGAGACATGAGTTGTGTTTAAAATGACGGAATGGGCCCGAGCCAGTGTGGCTCAGTGAACAGAGCATCGGCCTGCAGACTGAAGGGTCTCAGGTTCGATTTCGATCAAGCACACATGCCCGGGTTGTGGGCTTGTGCCTATCAATGATTCTCTCTCATCTATTGATATTTATTTCTATTGCTCTCTCTCTCTCTCTCTCTCTCTCTCTCTCTCTCTCTCTCTCTCTGACCCTTCCTCTCTGAAACCAATAAAAATATATTTTAAAATAAAATGACAGAATGCTGGTGCCAGCACCGGCCCCCTTCCCCCCCCCTTCCTCCCCGGGCAGGGGGCACT
Source organism: Vespertilio murinus (assembly GCA_963924515.1). NCBI lineage: Eukaryota > Metazoa > Chordata > Mammalia > Chiroptera > Vespertilionidae > Vespertilio > Vespertilio murinus. The sequence continues at coordinate 39,080,890 of OZ004714.1, read as the reverse complement.
GACTACCATTATCACTCTGGACTCTGCTGCGGGAAGTCCCTGCACCCAGCTCTCCTGGCCCCAAGCTGTCCCTCATGGGCAGTTTGCCTCCCTGTCATTTCCCCTCTGGATGCCTTTCCCTCAGTCTGACTTTGGTGACCTGAGTTTGTCACAGCCCAGGGCTAAATGTGCTCTTGGGCTGGGACAGACAGCTAAGCCATGACACACAGCATGCATGTCACCTGTGTCACACCATGACACACAGCATGCATGTCACCTGTGTTACACCATGACACACAGCATGCATGTCACCTGTGTCACACCATGACACACAGCATGTGTATCACCTGTGTTACACACTCCCTGCCAAGCTCCACAGGGCACCCTGAGCAAGGCAGACCCGGTGCTCACTGTCAGTCTACTGCACACCCCAGGAGACCCCACTTAACAAGGCTCTGAGACACACTCCCTGCCCTCAAAGAGCTTGGTCTGTTGCCTGGCCCGCTCTGGATGGCCCCTGGAAGGCCGTGGAGCTGCAGGAGGGCCCGATACGGACGGACAGCCGAGGAACGGGAGCTGAGCTGAGCTGCCAGGGCCCCTGACCTCATGCCCTTGTGTATCATCATCAGGCAAGGCTGGTTCCATGAGAGCAACACCTCCACGGTGTACAAGTCCCTGAACCACAGACCCGCTCTGGCCTGCCGAGGAGCCTGGCAGCCTGCTGAGGCCGTGCCCCTAGCGATGGGGCGGGGCTGCCCCTGGGGGTAACAGGCTGCCGGAGGTCAATGAGACTTGTCCGCAAGCTCTGGCCCCTCACCTCCCTGCTACCTGGACTGTCCGAGGCAGCCTGGAGCCAGAGTCCAGCACAAGGACCCACCAGGTGAGCACCGCTGCCCTGACCCCGTGCCTGGGGCAGCGCGGGATGGACAGGTCGGGGAGGGACAATGAGGCCAGAAGCCGCTCCGGACACCCAGGTGGGGTGAGCGAGGTGCACCCGGACAGCTCGCCCCGGAATGCGGAGACGGACGCCGCCTCCCTGCCTGTCAGGGCTGAGTTATCCACAACATAGGGTTTCTCTGGAGAGCTCATAAAGCAGCTGATGCGGCGAAGCAGGTTCAACACTCAATAATCCCTCCATCTCCCTCCAGCCGGACGCCGGCATATTCATCTTGAATTATCCTCTGCAGAGGCCAAATCAATCCTGGGAAGTGCCAGGGCTCCCCACCCAGAGTCCTGCTGCCCAGAGAGCCCGGGAAAGGAGTGCCCACGGACAGCCCCTCACACCCGAGTGTGGGGGCAGCTAAGGCACAGGCAAAGAGCCGAGGGACCAGAGTTCAGAGGTCTTGTCCCCTCCGTATTAAGGCAGAATAAGGCATCAGAAGAGAGGCCAGAGATGGTGGGTGAGGATCCCATCCCAGCCCCGGGGCTGGAAGGTTCTCTGTCCGCCTCCTCTGATCTACGGGCCTACAAACAAGTAGAGTGTTGGCCACAGAGGAAGAAAGGCCCGGGCTTGAACCCAGCCCTGCACGGTAATGACTGCGAGCTCCCTGGCAGGAGGCAACCTCTCTGAGCCTCGGTTTTCTCATCAGTAAATGGGCTTAGTACCCACCTCCTTCCTGGGGGGCCGCGAGGATGAGAGGAGCAACGCAAGCTCGCCTCGGTGCCGTGCCCGGCCCACCGGAGGGTGACCAGGAGGGACAACGTGAGCAAAGTCTGTCCTGAGTCCCAGGGCTGGCTACAGGAGCCGGGTCCTCAGAGTAGGGAAGAGCCGATGAGGGGCAGGCCTCTGTCTTCAGACCCTGGGTAGCCATCGTGTAAAGAGGGACAGGCTGACTCCTGGGCGCTCCAGGGAGACCAGGTGAATGGGGAGCAGCAGTAGGAGGTGGCCAGCCGGTTACTAGGTGGGTGGTGCTCACTGCCTGGTGAGATAGGGAGCTGCCCACCCAGCGCCCGCACCACCTGTTGGCAGACGGCTGTGCCAGTGGATTCCTGGTCATGGTGGAAGGTGGACCTGGGGCCACTCAGTCTCTTCCAGCTCAAGAGTGAAAATGCCCCCTTGGAGGAGTAATGCTAAAACATACCAAGTAGCCAAAACCAGTTTGGCTCAGTGGTAGAGCGTCGGTCTGCGGACTGAAAGGTCCCAGGTTTGATTCCGGTCAAGGGCATGTACACTGGTTGTGGGCACATCCTCGGTAGGGGCGTGCAAGAGGCAGCTGGTCGATGTTTCTCTCTCATTGACGTTTCTAGCTCTATATATCTCTCCCTTTCTCTCTGTAAAAATATCAATAAAAATATATTAGAAAAAAAACATACCAATTACTCATGTGTTGGGCACAGAGGGCTCTGGTCACTTAGGGAAGGGGTGGGCAACGTCCAGCCCACAGGCTATATAAATAAGGCCCAAGAAATCATTTTGTCTGGCCCTGCCAAGGCATTAGGGGTGAGTTTAACGTTCAACCAAATACAGCAGGCTAGTTTTTAAGTTGATAATTCTGTATGGCCCGAGAATTATGTCATAAATATCCAAATGGCCCTTGGCAGAAGAAAGGTTCCCCGCCCCTGACTTAGGGCATCGTTCCTGTCCCAAACTGCTCCTGGAAAGCACTAGTCAATGGTAACATAATAGTTAACTTCTATTAGTGCCAAGCACAGTTCTATATGCCCCAGATGAACTAACTTATATAATAACTAGAGGCCCAGTGCACAAAATTCGTGCAAGGGGCTCGGCCCTCGCAACCCCTTGCAGCCCCAGCTTCGTCCAGAAGGTCGGCCAGAAGGATGTCTGGACGGTTGTTCTGCTGTTCACTCTAATTAGCATATTAGCTCTTTGTTACAGAGGACACTATGAGTATTATGAGTCTCACCACAACACTATGAGTATACGCAGTGTGATCATTATGCCCATCTTCCAAATCAGAAAACTGAGGCAGAGAGAGGATAGGTATCCGGTGATACAGTCCACACCTGCTGAAAATGCAGTGGAGGGCTTCTCGGGAAGAAGTAGCACTTAAGGACGAATGGTTCTATTAAAATGTCTGCCATTTGCACAGCAGTTTCGTTTCCAAAGCTCTTTCATAAAGCTCGCTGTGAAGTCAGCTGAACAAGCACGATCGTCCCCGTTTCCAGGGGAAGCAGAGGAGGCTCCGAGGGGCCCAGGGACTTGCTGGTGGTTACACAGCTCGGAGGCAGTAGAGCTGGGATGAGACCCAGACCTTGTGCTCCCCCTTCCAGTGTTTGACATACTCTGCACACACGGGGGAACTTCAAGGCGATCCTTGCGCCAACAGACAACTTCCCTGGGTGTCTAAATCCTTTCTTGGTCAAGCGCTGACAGAAAGACTTGACCTCCTATTCCAGGCTAAACTGTAGTTGGACAGTCAGGCTCATGGGTCCCCTGAGCCACGTAAAGAACCATTGGGGCAGAAGAGTGATGACAAGTTCAAAGTTGGCTCGGCCTGCCGCCCTCTCCCCAACCAGCTGGAGGGCTTTCAGCTCTTGTAAATTACACCTTCGGCTGGTTCCCAGTTGGCTGCAAGCTCAGCACATCCTCACCTACGGACCCAGCTGAGCCAGGTTCATCCGCCACCCCCCTAAAGAAGGCGCCTGCTGCCTGGCCACCGCTCAGCTGGCTAAGGCCCCGCCTCTTTCGCGGCTGCTCACTGGAAAGGGCCCAGCAAGCCCAAGAGCAAGCAACCGGGTTACTCTCTCTCACTCTCCTCTATTCCTCACCCCCATTCATTGCTCAGCAGTGATCCCAACTCTGAACGTCATCAAGGACTAGCATCTTCTGAGAGACGCAGGGAAGCGAGGCTTGGCAGGGAAACCCACCTGCCCACGCTCACACAGCCAGGCGGGAACAGAGCCAGGCCTGGGGCCCCGGCACCTGGCCCAGCCGGGATCTCAGCTCCCAGGCCAAGCTGTGCTGGCCACTCTCCCAGCCTGGGAGCAGCTGCCCTTGGATCAGGCACCTCTCCGGGGTGGCCCTGGGTCGCTGAAGCCCTCTCCTGGGTGACAGGTTGAGAAAAGACCCATACAATCTTGAGGAGCAGCACAGCAGGGTAGTAAGTTGGTGGACGCTGGAGTTCGAACTCTTGGGATTCCAATCCTGACTGAGCTGTGGAAGCTTGGGCAGCTTGCTTGCTCCCTCTGAACCTGTAACACGGGGCTCCTAACAGAGCAGACACCCCAGCGCTGCTGCTAAGGATGCAACGAGATCCTGCAGGCCATCTAACTGGTAAAACACACGTACCGAGTAGCTACTGCCATTATTTTTATTTTTAAGCACAACCACTTATTCCTGCCATCCAAAACACAACACACATCGTCTGCCCCACTACCGGCCACTTCTGAAATGCTTCTCCTGTGACTTCAGCCCGTTAAAGCCCGGCCGCTCAACGCCACCTCCACAATGAAACCCCCTCCACCCCCGTGCCCAGCACCAGCTCCTTCCTCCGTCCTCTGTAGCCCAGGCTCCCCCTTGCCTGGGGTTCTCCACACCCAACGGGGGCCCCTTGAAAGCAATGACCTGCAAACAGAATCCCCAGGATGTGGCTGTGGGCACAGGATTTGAGGGCAGCTGGCACTAGATTCAAGCCCAATTTCCATCCTACCCTGTGCAAGCTATCCTTTCGGAGCTCCTGCGTCCTCAGCGCATAAGGGAGGCCACGAGGCCCGTTTTCTCGGCTTGCTCTTCGGATTCAATGAAGCCACGTGTAGGAGGAGCCCAGCTAGACACAGAGTAGGTGCGTGATGAAAGACCAGTGGCGTCTTCCCAGTGATCTCTCACGGATGCCTCCCTACCCCGCCCCCCAGCACGGCCTGGCACAGGTGTGAAGTGTCTGACACATTAACAGTCCGCCTGCACGACAGACAGGTGGCCCGTCCTCGTTACCATTAGGGTCCTTACGGCTGCATCCAGAACACCCACCCGACCGACCCCCAGCCCTGTGTGGAGGGCCAGTCCACAGCTGGGGCGGTACGTGGGCCCAGGCAGGATCCTCTTGGGAGTGGCTACCGCCCATAAGACCCCTGAGAGCCAGAGGGCACGAATCTGTCCTCCCTCCCTCTTTGAGGGTCAGTGCTGCCCTGGAGGAAGGCGGAGAGGGCAAGGCTGCAGAAGCATCCGGGCCTTCCCGGGGTCCTGAGAGTCATCGCCCCACCTCCCAGGAGGAAGAGTAAAGTCCCTGCTCTGTGATGGCGATAAGAACCTATGGCCACTGCCCCGGGGTCCCAGCATCGGGTCATCTGGACAGATACTGGGTCACCTCCTTCCTCTAAAACTATGCCCGCCCCCCTTCAGCCTGAATGTCCCCCAGGGAACCTCTGGGCTAACCTCACTTCCCCTCCTTAAGCGCTCTACCCCAAGACTGTAAAAGCCGAGAGGCACCTGGAACCCTTTCTTCAAACTATGTCCTAAGCTCTCACCCCATCAACCCAAGATGCCCTTCTTCCCCAGGCCCCAAGGCCACACGAGCTACACGGGCAGAGCCCCTCTGGGTCCCTTCTGCAGCTGTGTGCGAATTCAGGGCAGGCTTCAGTCTGGAATCCAACAGCAATCGTCTGGGGCCCTTGGGCAAGCTCCCCCTCTTGGGCCTCAGTTTCTCCATCTGTGAAGTAGGAGTGTTTGACTAAGGCAGTGGTCATCAAATTGTCCTACAGGAGGCTGTAGGGGTTCATCATAGGCCCTTATGAAGCCTTGGGGATGAGGGGGGTGCGTCAAAGTGAGGTGCGAAATATCAGAGCCCCCCTGTCTCCCACTGACCTTAACTTCAACCAAAGAAGATAATTTCTCCTTTGCACCTATTATTGTCTAACATGCTCTATTTTTTGTATTAACCCGTGTTTCCCCGAAAATAAAACATCCTCCGAAAATAAGACCTACTTCATGGAAACATAATACATCCCCTGAAAATAAGACCTAGCGCATCTTTGGGAGCAAAAGATAATATAAGACACTGTCTTATTTTCGGGGAAACGGGGTATTATTAGCTTTGGGGCTATATTGCCTCTTTACAGGCAGTTGGCAGAAAAGACCAAGCCATCCTCAGAGCACACACCCAGCTGATGCTGGGATCCACTGGACTCCTCACATCCACATCCCCCTAGTGGCCCAGGCGTGGGCAAACTACGGCCCGTGGGCCGGATGGCTGTTCTAAACTATTGAGATAAAAAATTAAAAATAAAAGACCGTACCCTTTTATGTAATGATGTTTACTTTGAATTTATATTAGTTCACACAAACACTCCATCCATGCTTTTGTTCCGGCCCTCCGGTCCAGTTTAAGAACCTATTGTGGCCCTCGAGTCAAAAAGTTTGCCCACCCCTGCCCTAGCCCTACAATTCCTTGCTGAGGAACTGCTCTGGGGCACCAGGGGCCCTTGTCCCCTGGGTCAGCCCTAAGGAACTCGCTGGTTAAGAGGAAAATCACCCTCAGCCCCCATCCTCTCCTGAGAGATGCTTTCGTCCCTTTAAAGGTACAAGGGGAGCGAGGCACAGGGAGGGAGGGACCACCTCTTCCAAGACACTAGGTACCGAGACCTCCCATTCTCCCCCTCACCCAGCCCTTCCACGTCTTCTCCAGAATCCATGCCCAGACATCTCGCCATCCCCGAGTGTTCGCTGCCCACACAGCTTGCCACTCACGCCAGCCTCCCACTCTGCGCTCCACGGGGGCCGCCCCTGCAGGGAGCTGTCCACGCGCCCACGGGGGCACAGCTCCATCTGCGGAGACCGCCGGCGCGGGGTCAGCCCACGGAAAATTGCTCTCCCTGGGTCCAGACGAAACAGCTGGGCATTGATGGGGTTTGCAGAGAAATTAATCAGCGCTGACTGGCAGCCGTGCCAGGCGCTACCTGGGCCCGATCCATCCTAATGAATCCCAGCTCCCGCCTTAATGGCTCCTGACAAGACTAATTCAGTCGTGTAGGTGATTAGCGTGGGCACTGCCATCTGAATTGTGGCTCAAGGCGCTTTGGGAGTGCTGGAGGGTCTGCCTGGGAAGCTGGCGCCGTGGGCACCAATCTCGGGGGGCACAGAGGGACAGGGAAACAAGGGCAGGAGGGTCAGCAAGACACTCACCCTCCGCATCCTCTCATTCCTGCCTCCATCCCGCTGCTCATCTGAGCAGCATCTGTGGAGCCCCTCTGTACCCGGCACTGTGCTTGGCACAGAGGGCACGCAGGCTCAGCCTGCTCAGCCGTGAGGTGGAGACGAGGGCACCTCTGAGCGTCACCGAGAGGCCCATGGGAGGCCACGCGCTGCAAACGCTCCACCGGGGCCCCGGCAGGAGGCTGGCGGTCAATAAACACTCGCTAATATTATCGCTCACAATCCTAGGCTGTATATAAATGTGAAAATTATAATTAAGTGTAATGTCGATACTAATAAAAGTAATAAGTGAAAATGAACAGCCAAGGGGGAGGTACACGCAGATAGCAAGCGAGAGACGCGCTAAGAGCTTTCGGAGACGACCACGAAGCAGACAGGGGGTGGGGAGGCTGCGGGCCTCGCAGAGCAGCTGGCATCTGAGCTCGGCCCTGAAAGGAGAGGAGGAATTCACGGGCATGCCTGGCCCGGGAACAGCACGGGCAAGGGGCAGTGGTGAGGCCGCAGGAGGTGCCAGGATGCTGCGTGGGTCACCAGGGCCAGAAAGTGGTGGGTGCCAGGGAGGCATCTGGCCGGAGCTATGTGGAATGGGTAGGAGCAGTGACCTCAGTGGCCAGGGACACCACCCCTCCAGGACCTAAGGCGTGAGGATGGGCGGCAGCTGGGGTAGAAGCCCTCGGCCCCTCTCAGGGCTCCTCGCTCAGGTGGTGCCTCCACGCCGGACGTCATGCTGCTGCTGTGTCCCTCCCTGGCTCGGCGCCAGCACATGCCACACGCAACTCCGCAGGCAGCTGGGGTGATAAAACCTCCACCCTGGCACTTCCAGGATTGGTGCTGTTCTGGGGACAAGTCATCTGGGTCCCACCCTCTGGGCAGCCATCCTTGCTGTCACCAACACTTCACTCCTGACACGCCCTCGGGAGAGGAGCACCTGAGACTCCAGGAGGGATGGTGAGCAGGCATGGAGCCGTCCCCAGCCCTTGCTCAAAGATTCCCCCCACGTGTCACAAACTCCAGACTCCATTCCTGTCCCCAAGGCACCCAAACCCCAGATGCAAGCCGGGCATGGGCCTGAGCCCTGGAGACACAGATACGGCCCTGGCCGCCTGGAAGCATTCACAGAGCAACGGGGGAGACAGATGGGCATCAGAGTCACAATGGCGCCCCAGGTGGGACTAACAGGGAGGGAAGGAAGCCACGCCTGAACCCGCCTGAGGTGGGCCTCAGAGAGCCTCCGAGGTGGTGGCCTCTGACCTGATGCCCAGCACAGGCTCACCCACCGGGGTCCAGTGGCAGGAGCGGCACCTGCGGAGGCTGAGAGGTCAGAACCCACCTCTCCTGCCCAAGGAGCTGCGAGCAGACCAGCATGGCTGGAGGGGAGCGCTCCAGGGGGAGGGCAGTGGGAAGGTGTGAGAGCAGCAGGGCCAGGGCTGCAAACAGCCTTCACGCCAGTTAGGATCGCTGGCTTTTGTTCCGAGAGGGATGAGGGGACTTGAGCCGACCTGATGACAGGCTCGGTCCCAGGCTGCAGAGAACCACTGGCTCACTCAGCTGCTCTGGTGAGAACAGGCTGCCGCAGGGAGGCCACGGAGACCATCAGGGAGCTGCCTGGGTAACCCCAGCTCGGACCCCGGGGGTAGCTGAGGAAGGGGTGGGAAGTGAGAAGGTTCTGGAAATATCTTGAAGCTGGAGCCACAGGACATCCAGATGAACTGGAGGAGAGGTGAGGGGGAAAGGGAAGAGTCAGGGATGACCCCAAGCTTCTGGCCTGAGCAACTGGAAGGAGGGAGGTGCCGCTAACTGAGACGGGACAGGCTGCAGGGGCGGCAGGTGTTTTGGGGGGAGGATCAGGATCCGGTGTTAGACTCACTGAGGTGGAAACGGTGAGCAGAGGTGGGTACACAAGGCTGGAATCTCCTCTGCGAGGAGGCCCAGGGAGAAGGCAGCCAGCCCAGCGTCGTGAGCACATACACCGTACCTAACGCCGTGAGACTAGAGATCACAGGGGAGTGAGAACATGAAGAAGAGACACAGGAGCTGGGCCTGGGCCTGCCAATGCAAAGAAATCCAGGAGATGTGGAGCCTGCAGCCAAGGAGACCGAGAAGGAACAGCCAGAGAGGTGGCCTCCTGGAGGAGACAAAGATCATCTCTGACAGGTCCCGGAGCCCGGGAACTAGCCACTGCATTAGCCACAGGAGCCACTGGTGATCCTGACAGGAGCGACACTGGCGGCGTGTCTGGAGTGGACTCGGGAGGCAGCCTGGAGGCAGCACCTTTGCAGCACCCGCCTTTCACCCTGAAGGTGCCATGTGGCCATTCCCTGCTGACAGCCAGGGCCCAGGTGTAGGCAATGCCAACGAGCGGGACCAGACACCGAGCCCTTGGCCTGCCCTCGCTCTGCCCCACCCAAGCCAGGCTCTGCTGCCAACGACTGATGTGCACGTCTGGAGCAAGACGCCCGGGGACGAGGGGGCCCTGAGAGTTAACAGCCCAGGTTGTGGGAGGACAGAGCTACTTAATGGCTTCATTCTGCTGCTGTCTCCGCTGGCTGGGAGACAGGCCTCAGAAAGAACATCACGCAGAGGGAATTGGAACCCAAGATAGGTGAGGAGATAGTAACAGAGCAAGCAGCCTCCGCAAGGGTTTCAGATGGCCGCGCTGTGCCCTCCCGCCCCGGCTCCTGGGCACAGGGCCACGGCCCGCTGTCAGGATGGACGTCCTGTTCTTTAACCCAGGAGAGCAGTCACAGAAACCACAAACTGGCAAAGCCTACCTCTACTTCGATTCGTAAAAGGGATCTTAAAAATGAACTAATTATAACACTGAGCACTCAGCAAACATCATCATTATTATTAATACTAGAGGCCCAGTGCACAACATTTGTGCACTGGGACAGGGAGGTGGGGGGGGGAGGGCCTCAGCCCAGCCTGCACCCTATCACAGTCTGGGACCCCTCAGGGTTGGAAGTCGGACATCCCACGAGGGATCCTTAGTGCTGCTGAGGAGCTGGGAGAGGCTCCTGCCACTGCCTCTAAGCCTGCCAGCTGTGAGCCCAGCTTCTGTCTGAGCAGTGCTAACCTCTATGGGAGCGCACTGACCACCAGGGGGCAGCTCTTGTGTTGAGCGTCTTCCCTCTGGTGGCCAGTGCACATCATAGCGACTGGTCATTGTGCCGTTGGGTCGATTTGCATATTAGGGTTTTATTATATAGGATATGCTCCACCTATATATTGTACATCACATGTTCTGTTGTTATTTTCCTGGAAGGCTTCAGTGGTCATTCAGTGGGCAGGAGTGCCAGGGAGACAGGTTTCATATGAGGATCAGGAAGAACTAACCCACAAAAAAGGAGCTGTAAGATGATGACTCCCCACCACTGGGTGTCCAGGCAGAAAGCGATGGTCAGTCCCAGAGCTGGGAGTCTGGCCTGCCCACAGCACTGACCTTCTCCTCCTCCTGTGAGCTGACGTTTTCTGACTGGCTTGGGCTGTGCCGCTGGCCAAGGGTATTGACCACCCCCTGGACCAGCTCATCCATGTGCTTGTCTGGGCCCCCTGCCAGCCCAGCCAGCCAGCCCTGGCCACACACAGCCTGTCCTTTCCATAACAACAAAACCTCCCAGGTGCGGAGACTTTGGAGTTAACATCATCGTATGTCAATACACCAACAATCCAGACATGGGGCTACTCCATCCCCATTTTGCAGACTGGAACACTGAGCTTCCTAAAGCAAAGGGTAAGTGAGAGCCAAATCTCAAAGTCGTGTCTCTAGGCCCCCCCATTCTGCATGGCAGGCAAAAGGCCAGTCCCCTGGACAAGATGCTTCAATCTTCGCTCTCACCCTGGCCCCTGCTGGCCAGAGGCCTGCACCCTGCCATGTCCACGTGAGTCCACATCCACCCTATGAATGGCCCGGGGCCATCCGTGTAGGTGACAGCACTCAGTGGAGTTCTCCAGGCCCATCTGATCTAAGGACCCAGAGACATCTGGGGCCAGCTGGGCCGTCAAGACAAAGACCAATGGGTCCATCGTTTCAATGCCCTCTCACTGGGGAGATAGGAAGGTAGAGGCCCAGAGAGGGGCAGTGCTGTGCCCAAGGCCACACAGCAAAGAACAGAAACCAGGCTCATGACTTTCAGGCCAGAGCTGCGCTGCCCTCTGCTGATACGAAAAGAAGGAAGGGGGCCAGGAGGGTGGGGGCCAGCTCAGGACCCGGCTCCTGCCCACAGAGGTGAGCAGAGCTGTCTTCCAGCTCACTGAGTACTCTCTCTCTCTCTCCTACAGCCCCCTACAGTCACGATCGACCCCCCACTGCACTGACAGACACGATGCTATTACTGCCAAGTGCAGCCTTAATGGGCTGAGTCCTGGGAGTTGCTCCTGGAGACCGATCAATGCCGGAGTTTGCAGAAGACGATCCAGAGTCAGAGGTGCTAGATCAGGGCCGGCTGGGGGCTTCCTTGTCGCTCTCAGCAGTGACCAAACCATGCCCACCCCACTCCACCCCTCACCTTCCCTGCACCACGGGCCTCCGAGGACCCCGCCCGCCTTCACACCTGAGCAGGGCAATGTGGAGCCACGGACGAGGTGATGAAGCCGGCACGGCTCACCTGAGAGGGGCCCTCGCCTCCCGGGGTGAGCAGCAGCCCTGGTCGGTTAGTGGCTGGCCACACCTCTGCCTCAGTGGCCCACCTGTCCCAAGTATATATTCTCTCCACAACAAAGGGCTCTCCGGGAGGATGAGGTTTAAAAAATGCACCTCAGAAAACCAGCCACAGGAAATCGTGAGTGAAGGAATGAGAAGGGACTCTTTCAGAACTCTGCTCAACTGTCACCGCCTCCCAAACACCCTTCCGCAGCCCCCCGCCTCTGCCCTCCCCCCGAGACCCTACCCCTCCTCTTCCATCACGCACTGACACTCAGCCAGATACTCTATTGCCCTCTCTGGGCCCGTGGCACCCAGGCCTGGCCCAGAGCAGGGGCCCATCCATCTGATGAACTAATAAACGAACCAAAAATAGGAGAGCTCCCTACAGTGACAAATGCTGCTCACATTCCCTGGGCTACCTACACGTGTGCCGGGCGCCCACTCTGCTGGCTCCGGGCCAGCCCCTGCCAGGCCTGAGTGAGGGGAGGAGCCACAGGTGAATCCATGAGCCCACAGACATCCCCGATCCATGCCAGAGGGGAGGAAACAACTCAACAAAGTCTCCCAGAGGCTGGCAGGAACCTTCTCCAGCCCCCAGAAGGCGGGCAAAGCCTCTGGGAGAACGTTCCAGAGAGGCAGGCAACCACTTTCCTAGGGAGCCCTTCAAACACCCCGATCCCCAAACCTGAGTCCCCAAACTCAGCCTCACAGTGCTGCTCCGTGGGGGCTGCTAGTCACCAAAGGAGTGACCGCAGAGCCCCATCCTCCCTCCCCCTCTCCCCCAGTCCCAGGAATGAACCGTTACTGGGCCGTGGGGATCTCCCCACAGCAGTCGGAAACACACCTGCTGTGCCCAGCACCCACCGGCAGGCAAGCTCCGTCAGGGAGAGGGGAAGGAACGGCCTCTTCGGGGGCTGTGCGCACGCCCCCACAGACACAGGGCAAGTCCGGGGCCCCCTAAGGCTCCCCACTTCAAGCACCTGCATTTGGTTTTATATAGAAGTGTTTTTATTTTTTTTAAATATATTTTATTGATATTTTACAGAGAGGAAGGGAGAGAGACAGAGAGCTAGAAATGTCGATGAGAGAGAAACATGGAACAGCTGCCTCCTGCACACCCCCCACCGGGGATGTGCCCGCAACCAATGTACATGCCCCCGGCCGGAATCGAACCTGGGACCCCTCAGTCCGCAGACCGACGCTCTACCACTGAGCCAAACCGGTTTCGGCTATATAGAAGTGTTTTTAAATTACCTATTAGGCAAACATCTTAACACCCCTCCGCTCTCCAAGCCACCTGCTTCCTTTCTACGTACAAATGATGCACCAAAAGGGTGGGGCCACGCTGACCCCTGAAGCACGCCGCTCCTGGCACATAGCCCCACCCGAGTAAGAAGCCCCGGGTTACAGCCACTTGCCCTGAAACGGCACCCGTGAGAACGAGGGGACGGAGGAGAGGGTGTTGTGGAGGTGGGCGGGACCTTTCCAGGCACACAATGCTCACAGCAAAGACTGCCTGCCCATCAGAACACCTGCAAGACGGCTCATTCCATTCAGCTCCCTTTTCCTGAGAGACGTCTAGGTCCCCAGAGCTGAACGAGGGCCATGGGGCTGTGCACGCAGATCTCCAGCTACAGGAGTAGGAGCCAGGTCCTCGGGAGGGGCCCATGAGGACAGACCTGGGTGATGAGGCGACAAGCTGGGGGGAGGGGAGGGCGAGGAGGGCTAGGGGCGAACACCAGGATGCTTACGATCACCTCCTAAATAGTTCATTTTTTTTTCTAATGAGAAAAACAGGCATACTCAATGCAGGAAACTCAGTAATCCCAGGAAAGTTCAGAAGGCTATAAAACAAAGTGTGCAACAGCTTCCATCTTCAAATTTTCACAAGAAAAAGGAAAATAACTGTTTTTGTAGGAGGAAACGCATGCAGAAGTGAAACTCAAGCAACGTGTGCTCAGTATGATAGCCTCTCTGGTCCTTAGAACCCCCCTCTGTGGGCATGGGCCACCGTGGAAGTGCTGCGTGCCCCAGGCAGAAGCCATATGAGCACCCATCAGGGGTGGCATGGAAGAGGTTCCAAGAGGGGGTGGAGGATGGTCTCAGGCTCTAAGATCACCTTCACCTGTGGGAAAGGAGCCCACCTCATGCCACCCAGATGCCCACCGGCCCCGTGTCGTCAACTCACCCACAGGCGTGTCCTCGCTGATCAGCAGGTACGTCTCAAAGAAGTGGTTGATGAAGAAGGGCAGCCGGTTCACCTGGCCTGCAAGTCAGAGGGCAAGAGCGTCAGTCATGTGCCCCCGTCTGCCAGCTTCACGCATCCTCCACGGGGACGCCGAGGGGCGGGGCTGCAGCGGGCACTGCCTCTGTCCACTGCCACGGCCCCCTTCCTCAGGGCGAATGGACCCTCCGAGAGGCCACCAGCTACGGGTGGCTATTGAGCGCTGGTCCACAGTGCGCTGTGCTGACGTGTAAGATACACACAGGATTTCAAAGACTTTGTAAGAAAAGTGAGTGCACAATCCCACATTCATCTTCCGTATTGATTACGTGCTGAACTGATAGCGGTATGGATATATTGGGTGACGATACATTATTAAAACGAATTTCACTTGTTTCTTTTCTAATGCAGCTCCTAGAAAATGTTAGATCACACACATAGCTCGCATTGCATTTCTAAGTGGGCACCCAGGCGCCAGGTGGGATGTGAGCTGGCAAGGACAAGGGCAGTCTGCTCTGCTGACGGCCACAACCCTGGTGCCCAGAGAAGGGCTTGGCATCCAGAAGGCCCTCTGTAAATGATGACAACGATAATAACAGTAGTAGTGATGATAAGATGATGATGATGATGATGATGATGATGATGATGATGGCTGCCATCTATGGACCCCAGTCACTTATCAGTCACTTATCAGTCTTTGTGGTACGGTGGCTGCCATCATAGCCCCATTTTTCTGTTGTGGAGACGAGGCTTAGAGGGGGGATACATAAGAACCAGCCGAGAGTCATGCAGTTAGTAAGCAGCAGCCCGCCTGGGAACCCTGGGCAGTTAGGCCCATATGAGTCTGTGACACCTCTGAGTGACAAACTGGTGCAGGAAGGAGTTGGGGTGGTACCTGCGTGTGCTGAGGAATCTCACCTCCACAGAGAGCCACATACCACAACCCCCACAGAAACTCCCTGAGACTGGCTTCCCCTGTCCCAAGCGCCTTCCCATGGCCTTCCACAGGGGGCGCTAACCATAAGGAATACACTTGGTGTCTGTCCCAGTTTCTGGGACAGATTCCTCAAACCTTTGGGGGTTCCAGAGTGACAGGAAGGTCTTTGTTAGTCATCAGGCAGTCCTTTGACCACAGCTGAGTTTATGCCATCAAGGTGACTTGGGGTGGAGCCTCTGGGTAGCCCCAAGATGGGGCTGGTCACCAGCAAGACTGGCAGGACTCGAGCATGTGCCAAGGTGGCGGCGCCCGGAGGGGGCACGGAGCTCCGGACCTCGCCCTGTGCATCTCTTCCTCCTGGGGCTCCTGAGCTGCGCCCTTGACAGCAAACCAGGACATGGGAGTGGGGTGTTCCCGAGGTCTGTGCGTCGTCCTGGATAACTGAACCCAAGGAAGGGCCATGGGAACCTCCGACTGAGAGCCAGCTGGTCAGAAGCACGGGGGCCCGGGATTGTGACAGGCCGCTGAGAGGGGCCTAAACCTTCCATCTGTGGCAGGTGATACGGATGTCAGAGGTAGTTGGGGTTCGAAATCAAATGGTTGGACCCTCCTCGGTGGGTGTGCAGAGAACTGGTGTTGGTGTTGGAAAACAGCCAGAAGGAGGCAGGTGAGGGCACTTCCCCCGGCCTCTGCCGCCCGGGGAGCTGATCCTTCTCAGGGGCCCACGCTGTGCAGCACCGGCATAGCAGCTCCTGATGCCCAGGCGCCCCGGATGCAGGCAGGGGTGCAGCCCTCGCCCCCTCACCTCTGCTGACGTGGGCTCCCTCGGAGCTTGGGCCAGGCTCAAGAACTCTGAGGCCGACTCACAGAAGGCTGCGGTTAAGGGGGCCCCTCCGCCTCCTGCCTCCCCGAGCCCCTGTCCCAGGCCTCAGTTTACGCACGTGTACAAGAGTGGGAATAATAATAGCACTTACATCACGGCTGTCCTGAGGATTAAATGAGATTACATACATAAAGCGCTTAGCGCCATGCCCCAGCACACAGCAAGCACTCGATAAGTTGTAGCTATTATTAATATTGGCATTAATAACAGGGGGGAAATGCTTCTGATCCCTCCTGGGGGCCTTGGACTGAGCAAAGGCAGAAGGCTCAGGGGCGCCCGGAGAATCCAGGGGCGGGCTGGGGCTGGTGGGGGAGGGGAGCCGGCGAGGGAAAGACCGCCTGCAGCAGCATCGTTCATTTTTTAAATTTGATCTTACAGGACCTGCCGATAATCAGCCGCTGAGAGCTCTGCACGGGCAGCTGGGCAGAGCGCAGGGGACATGCATCGCCTGCCACATACCAAGCAGGGCCCGCGTTCCCGGAGCAGGCGGCCACCCTCGGAGGCCCGGCGGGTGGCCCTGAGCTGCCAGCGTGGCACCTGGGGACTGGGAGGAGGCTGCTGGGGGGAGGGGTGGGGAAAGGGGCGTGCTGACAGGTCGCTCGTTCTTAAAGACCGCTTTTAAGGCGGGAAGGCTGTGTCCTCCGGAGGCAGAACCACTGCCTCGGGAGGAATGAGGCCCCCGGGAAGTGGGCATGTGAGTGGGCATGCATGCTGATGTCAGGGGAGGGGCCCGCAGCCCCAGTGCCCAGAGGCCGCCTCCGTGACCCAGCCGTGCAGCCATGCTCCCTGGCCCGGCCAGCGAGGAGGGGCCAGGAGGCCTGTTCAGGCCTTTGCTCTGGCCTTCCCTACAGGCCCGAGGGTGCAGAATAAGGAGTGCCTGGGCCGAAACCGGTTTGGCTCAGTGGTAGAGCGTCGGTCTGCGGACTGAAAGGTCCCAGGTTCGATCCCGGTCAAGGGCATGTACACTGGTTGCGGGCATATCCCCAGTAGGGGGTGTGCAAGAGGCAGCTGGTTGATGTTTCTCTCTCATTGATGTTTCTAGCTCTCTATCTCTCTCCCTTCCTCTCTGTAAAATATTAATAAAATATTTTTTAAAAAAAGAAGAAGAAGAAGAAGAAGAAGAAGAAGAAGAAGAAGAAGAAGAAGAAGAAGAAGTGGTGCCTGGGAGCACACAGGCCAGAGGAGAGAAGGGTAAGAAGGCCACAGGCTGGCAAGGGAGGTTGACATCTAGGGGGCATCTGTCCCTGAGCCTGACCCACCCCTGACCACCAGGGACGGGAGGAGAAATCAGCCGGGCCGTGGGGTCAGCTGGGAAAAAGGAGAGGCCCTGGGGTGTAGTCTGGGGGACAAGGCGAGTGCTCAGGGTTGGGGCAGGTGTCAAAAGGACACGGTGAGGAGATGGTGCCCTTCGGTCCCTAAGGTCGGCCACGCCCATGCAGAAGGAACACCAGCTGCTTCGGGCTGGGGTGGGGGGGAGAGGAGGGCAGGGCGAGGGGCTGTGCCCACGATGCCAGGCAGGCTAGACCACAGGCTGGCTGCTTTTGCCACGGAATCGCTGGGCGGCCCCAAGCAACTTACTTCACTTCTGCTTTCCGGGTCCCATTGCACTCCCCGTAGGAAAAGACACAGCTGAGCACGAGAGAGCTCTCGCTCACGTGGCACAGAACAGGTGCCAGGCATCCCTCCCAGTGCTGGATGTGCGTGCTACCACCTCTGATCACAGCCGAGGAGCAAAGTCCTGCTGCCCTTCCTGTCTCACGGAGAAGCTAAGAGGTTTGCCCACGGGAACCCGGGAGCAGGGGGGGGGGGGCAGGGGTGCTGGCTCTGTGCTGCTCCCGCGGGCCCACTGTGCGTGCCTCTGGTGCTCAGGAACACGGCCCCCTCGGCTGAGGACACAGCTGGGCACTCAGCACCTGCTTCATTTTTGCATTTATGTTGGGAGGGGGGGCGTGAGTGTCCAAGGTCACAGGAGGCTGAGGAAAGGGTCCTGACTCCCACCTTCTAGCAAACCCAGAAGGTACCCCCCGGGAAGGTCTCCGCTGGATGGGAGTGAGCTTCCCCAATCACAGAAGCATTCCAGCAGAGACCCCGCCACGCACACAGGCCAGGAGAGGGGACAGTCAAGGGACTTCCAGGCATCAGGATGCCAGTGTCACCCCCAACAGGCTTGAGGAGGAGGCTTCCTCCAGAGGCGCCCGGCTCCCCGGAGTGGGAGAAGGAGCTGGCCTACCTCAGGAATGTGTTTGCCTGTCGCCAGGCACACCGTGCCCACAGCTCTTCCCCAGAGACGCCCTGGCCCCCGGGGACGCGGTGCCAGCTGTGCCTGCCGTCCTGGCCTTCCTTTAGATCAGACCAGAGCTGCCTGATCCTGGGGGGCAGGACAGGCAAACGCCCTGGCCTCTCCTGGCCTCCTCGGAGGGCAGTAGCGCTGGCCCTGGCCCGGGGAAGAGGGGAAGGAGGGCTGGTCCTCCGGGCAGAGAGAAGAGGGCCCTCACCTCCCCGCCTCTGCTCAGGGGGCCCCCACCGGCAGGGCTGACTTCTTCCCGCTCCCCTATTTTAAGACTCTCTCAGTCCTTAGAGCACAGAGCAAGTGTCTCCCTCCGGCTGCGCGTCTCCTGCCCCCGCAGGCCCGATTCATCTTTCCTTCCGACGGGCTGCTCTGTCCTTGATTCCCACCCTCTTCGCCTGCCTCAGAGCAAAGCCTAGCCTTGTCTAGCACAGCGGTCGGCAAACTCACTAGTCAACAGAGCCAAACATCAGCAGTACAGCCATTGAAATGTCTTTGGAGAGCCAAATTGTTTAAACTTCAACTTCTTCTAACGCCACTTCTTCAACATAAGACTTGCCCAGGCCGTGGTATTTTGTGGAAGAGCCACCACACTCAAGGGGCCAAAGAGCCACATGTGGCTCACGAGCCGTGGTTGGCAGACCATGGGTCTAGGAAATCCGCTAGACTCTGAGCTCCTTGAGAAGGAGTCATTTCTTCCACACCCCGGAGTTGGGCAAAGGTGACACACACAGTAGGTGCTCACAAAACAGCTGGACAGACCGGCGGGCCCTGCACCCCAGAAGAAGGTCGGTTCATGGTCACACAAGCCTCCTTCCCTTACAGCTCAAGTATTTCTCCAGGCTCCGCCCACCGCCTCCAGTGGCCCAGGCCCCGGGGATGGGTATTTTCAGCCCTGAGAATGCTGCAGAGCAACCCAGGCCCGGGGGGGGGGGAAGTGTGTACCCAGTCACACGGCAAGGCGGGATCTCGGGGTCCCAGAGCAGCCCCCTCCCGGTTCCTGCCCCAGAGTGCCAACCCCACAGCCGGCCCCACACCCTGCAGCCCGGCTTCCCAAGCCTGCTGTGGGAAAAGGGATTAAACTTACCCCAGCATCCGGAGATCAGCACAAACAGCCACGCCACGCGGCAGCTGGTGGCAACGTGGCACCTCATGGCTCCTGGGGACACAAGAAGGAGGGCGTGAGAAGCGGCCTGGTGGTGGGGGCCCTTCTTCAAGGGTCTCTAGCACCTCCCGCCCCTGAGGCTTCGGGGAGAAGGGGGAAGAGGGACTCAGCTCGAATGGGAGCGGGGGCAGGAGTGGGGACTCGGAAAAGAAGAGAGGGCCTGCGTCATTGATATTATTAGCGTCCTGGGTACAACATGGCGGCCTGAGGCGGCTGGGCTGGGGTGGGGGCAGCATGCCCTCTCTGCCTTTGGGGTGGCTGCTCAGCCAGGGGTGAAGCTCAGCAGTGGGCACAGGGTGGGATGTGGGCACAGGGTGGGACCCCGGCACGTCCTGGGCTCAGTGGGTGGGAGGAGGAACCGCCCCTCCATTCTGCAGGGCGGCATTGGTTTGGAGACGGGCCAGGGGGTGGGCGCTGGGCCGGGGGGTGGGCGCCGGGCAGGAAGACAGGCCCCTACGAGTGGCTTGTCAGGCCCGCTGCCCCACCTCTCTCCAGCCTGGGAGCCTGGCAAGCATGTGGTGTGTAGTTGTCCAAATAGCCACCATATTGCCCCCAAAACAGTAGCTATGCAAGGGGGCAGCAGGTTATGGGGTCCAAAAAGGCACAGGAAGGAGAGCGGAGCTGCCCGGGGCCTCGCAGGAAGTCTGTGGGAAGCTGGATCTGAAACGGTGGGGCTCAGAGCGACGCGCCAGAGAGATCTGGGGCCCTCGGACCACAGGCTCAGCAAGGCAGGTCCCACGTCCTGGAGTGCAGGGCGGGGCTGCTCCTCCCCTCCCCTCAGAGGCTCGGGAGCCGGCTCCCCTGAGGCCAGACGTGCCATGGGGAGGGGCCCACGCTCCTCAGCCGGTCCTCCTGCCGCCTCTGAATGTCAGCCCCGCTAGTGCAGGGGCCAGGCCCCGCACCTGGTAACCCCTGCAGGCCTCACCGAGGGCCCGCACAGCACCCTGCAGGGAGCACATACGGGGCGCCTTGTCTGGGGGGCTTTACCGCCCATCCCTGCTCCACAGGCAGGGGAGAGCCATTACACAATCTGCTCAGAGACTCCCAACTAGTGAGTGGGGTTCAGCATCTGGGTCCACGTTGACATGCCACCTCCCTCCTCAGTAAGGGATCAAGAAGGACATGGGGAGGTGAAGGGAGCTAAAGGGATAAATTTTTTTTGGAGATTCCTCCACATCCCTGCAAGATGTAGGGACAAGAGATTCAGGAAAGGCCAGGATCAGACTGCTCAGTCCACACCTGGCGTGGTCTCTCTCCCAGCGGAGTGGACAGAGCAGTGACCCCACCAGCTCGTCCCTGATCCACACAGCATACGATATAGCCCATGGCACCGTTTGCTTCCCTCCTAATACTGGACTTACACGTCCCAATCTCTGAGTCTGCAGCGGTCATTAAAGAGTAAGAGATTCTAGGGTGTATTTACAGAAAGGCAAATGCCCCACCATGTCTTTGCATCCCTGTCCCCCACCCCACCTCGCCCCACTCCGTGAGTTTGCGAATGTCAACAGCCTGCCCCAGGGTGCAGACTGCAGTCCACAGGGGCCAGGCGGGGTGACACGTGAGGAAGACGCTGGGTTGGGAGGGTGGCTGGGGACAAGCGGCCACGTGCTCTGTCAAAAGTGGCAGCTGGAAATTTGGCTTTTTATATGAATCCAATTTTTAAATGCTAACAAATAATTCCATTTTTGCGAGCCGAGCACGACTGGCTGGGCCTGGCACGCTTCCTCCCAGGCCTGGCTGTGCACCCAGGCAAGTAGGTTCAATTGCACGTGGGTCCCGAGGAGGGTGGCTGCTGCTCGGCCTTAGAATAATGGACTCGCCACGCACAAAAGCAACTTGCTTTCCTCGTGTCATAAATTTCACAGAAAAAAAACCTCCAGGTCAACATTGCTCTATCTACCTCCTTTTGTTTTTGTTGTTGTTGATATCCTCACCTGAGGATATTTTTTACATTGCTTTCTGAAGAGAGCGAAAGGGAAGGAGGGAAGGAGGAAGGGAGGAGAAAGAGAGAGAGAGAGAAACATTGATGTGAGAGAGATACGTAGACTGGTTGCCTCATGCATACACCCTGACTGGGGGCAGGGGGAGCGAACCAGCAACCCAGGTGCATGCCCTTGACTGGAAATTGAACCAGCAACCCTTCGGCGCACAGGCCTGTGCTCTAACCACTGAACATCACCAGCCAGGGCATCTATCTCCTTCTTTTAAGGGCTAAATAATAGTTCACAGTGTGCTGTATCGCACTGAAGACATCACCTACCCTGTTTCCCCGAAAATAAGACAGTGTCTTATATTAATTTTTGCTTCCAAAGATGCGCTAGGTCTTATTTTCAGGGGATGTATTATGTTTCCATGAAGTAGGTCTTATTTTCGCATGATGTCTTATTTTCGGGGAAACACGGTACTATTGGGCATTTGGAAGCTTCCAGGTTCTCGCTACCACAGACAGCGCCACAGTGCATGTCTCTGCATAAAACTGAGCTGAGGCCTTGATAGCTCTTTCTCTCCTAACTTTTTCGTTGAAAGGAGGCTTTGGACTTTATCTATTAATGTTTGAAATAATGTTTACTTTTCAATCACAGTGAACATACAGCGGATTAGTTTCAGCGTACAGCACGGTGACTGGACACTTCTATAATGTACACAGCGGTCATCCTGATAGCCTGGTGGCTCTCGCACCTGGCTCTCTCGCCGTGGGATTACTGGGCGGTGAAGTACAACAAAGAGCTTGCGCGTAAACTTCTATTGAATAGTCTGTTCGACGTTGCCATGTTACCTTCCGGAAAGGCAGGGGCAGGCCCCCCTCCCTCCAGCCGAGTCTGAGAGGGCCCCTGTGCCCACCTGGAGGTGGGCCCCCTCTTCAATGGCTGCCAAGAAGATGCATGAAAAACGGTACTGGCTTTCATTTGCATTTCCCTAACTACAGGTGAGGTTGAGCGTGACGCCTTTTTTAAACGCCAACCACTCCCCATCAGTTATCTTGCATTGTCCTAGTGCGTCCTGCAGGGAAGCCAGCCAGCGTCGCTAGCACGACCCCTGATTCGCAAGTGGAGAAACCGAGGCACAGAGTAATGGAGTAACAGTCTGATGTCTCAGAGGGGGTGTCCTTAGGAAGAAATCTCCAGCCCGCTGCCTTTCTAAGCCAGATGTTATGAGGATTAACAGCATCTGCTGAGAACATTATCCAGGAAGAGCTGGGAGAGCCCGCCATTGTGCTGGGCACTGGAGGAAGTGTGCAGTGGAAGGAAGGAAGGAAGGAAGGAAGGAAGGAAGGAAGGAAGGAAGGAAGGAAGGGAGAGGGGATAAGGGGAGGGGAAGGGAGGGGAGGAGACTTGTTAGAAAATTCCCACTGGCCAGGGATTGTCACAGGGCATTAGTTTTTTTTGTTTTGGGGTTTTTTAAAATATATATATTTATTGATTTTTTTTACAGAGAGGAGGAGAGAGGGATAGAGAGTTAGAAATATCGATGAGAGAGAAACATCCACCAGCTGCCTCCTGCATACCCCCTTCCGGGGATGTGCCCAGAACCAAGGTACATGCCCTTGAGCGGAATCGAACCTGGGACCTTTCAGTCTGCAGACCGATGCTCTATCCACTGAGCCAAACCGGTTTTGGCTCATTAGTTTTATTTAATCCTCCAAAACCTTTCTATGACATCGATACTACTGTCCCCATTTTACAGATGAGGAAACTAAGACTCAGAGGGTCCCTCTAGGATTAGAACCAAGTCCCACACTACTCCCATCACCCCATTCCGCTGTCCCCCCCCCCCAACACCACCACCCCATTCCCTAATCTATAGAGGACCTCAGTACACACCCCCCACACAGCACACACAGGCCGAGTGCCTGCAGCGGAGTGAGCACGCGCACGTCACACAGACACGTGCACGGAGCATCCCTCTCCACCAGGGCTCAGGCTCTGACGCGGCCGGGCACCCTGGGCCCGCCCCTCTCCTCCTAAATGCCACTCAGCTCACCTCTTTCCCCTTCATAGGTGATCCCGCCCGTTCATTCCCCCGCCCCCCATCTGTCATGCAGGAGTGGCAGGAGCCACCTCCGGAGCGTCCAGAGGCCCGGACAATCTCCACGCCATCCTCACCTTGAGGCGAGGCGGCACCGACACTAAGATGAGGCGGCACCAACTTCAATGGGCGAAACAAAACAGGCCAGAACGGGCCACCCTGCTGCTGGGTTTTCCCTGCATCCCAGATCTTGAGAAACATCAATGTGAGAGAGATACGTCGACCGGCCGCCGTGGCTTTAGGGAGAGAAGTGAGGCCCGGAGCCGGCAGGAGCTAATGGCGGGGCAAAAGGACCCCAGGCCCCCGCTCCCAGGCAGGGCACGGTGGTGGATGCTGCCTGGGGCTGCTGGTTTCCCCTTAGCTCTAGCGCTGTGGTGAGCGACAGGAGTCCCCTGAGGAGAGCCTGGCCTGGCTCTGTCCCGGGCAGCAGCTGCTCCCCAGCCTCCTGGCCACCCCGACCTCCTGCCCAGCAGAGCTGCCCGGCCTCTTTCACTGTGTGAGGCTGCGTCGCCCTCAGGACGAGGCCTGAGCTCCCACCGACCCTCCCCTGTCCCCACTGTCCCAGAAAACACAGACACACACACACACACACACACACACACACACACACACACCCCTCTGTGCTGCCCTTCCGGCCTGGGCCTGGGCAAAGTGGCGGATGCCTGCCCCAGAGGCACGAGCAGGGTCTCAGCCAGCTACAGCCAAGTCCTGTGCCCGCACTGTTGTGGGGTACAGGCCACGAGATCGGCTGGAAGCATGTGCTGGGATCAAGTACGTGATGTAGACTGTCACTGCCAGGCCATCAGGAGAGAAGCCCACGGCCTTCCAGAGGGCGTGAGAGGCGAGCTGCACCGGCTGCAGGGACTCCTCACGCTGACATGTACTGAGCACATATTACACGCAAGGCACCGCGGGGAGGCACAGAGCAGTCTACGTGCTAGGACTCTCTCATCATTGATGTTTCCCTCTCCCTCTCCCTTCTCTCAGAAATCAATAAAAATGTATTTTTTAAATGAGTAAATAAAAGGCAGTGTCCTCAAAGGGTTAGAGACACAAACCGGGCCCTGTGAGCGCCCCCTGCAGGTGATGTGTCCACAGCACGCCCACTGCCCAGCTGGGTCCCCGGCCCAACCTTGGGGGGCACCTCCTTCCTGCCCCTACTCCTCTGCTCCAGGCTGGGGGAGACCAGGTTCCTGCAAACCTCCTCCTTATCCTCAGGGTTTGACCAAATGCTTCCGGACCGAACCCAAGATGGAGCCCCGGGCCGGCTGGTCTCCTGGGCAGCGACTGGGGAGCGCGTTCCTTGTTCTTCCAGAGCAGAGCACGCGCCTCTCTTCTGGGAAACCAGGCCACTCTGGGCCCAGCCCCCAGGGCAAGACCCTCCCGGTCACTGCGTCCCCCCCACCTCTCCCTGCAGCGCAGCCGGGAGGCCCCGGGGCAGAGGGCGCACTCTGCCCGGTGACCGCAGCGCCTGCCACCCCAGCAAGCAAGGGGCAGGGAGGCACAGAGCCGCAGGGAGGGGAAGGGCAGGAGGGGACATCTGAGCAGCCTTTCAGTTAGTTCCTCGGGAGGGAGAGATTTTCACAGCAGGGTGCCACAATTTCGTTCGAACTATTATAAATTCCCATAAAATCAGATGCACTCAACTTTGAATAGAAATACAAAAATACGCCGCAGAAATCAAATACAATTTGGGGATTATTCACCACCACTACACACAGAGAGGCTCATGCGTGCGAGGAGGCACCTGCACACGACACCATTGGGGCCGCTAATGGACAAGCCCCTGTCAGCCACCGACGGCTGCGCCTCAGAGCCGGCGTTCCACGGGCGGCCAGCGGGAGAGGCTGCTGTGACGGAAGGTCACTAAGAGGAGCCCAACTGGAGGGAGGACAAAGGCCGCCTTGTGGCCATTCTGTCCTTAGGACCTCCTCTGGGTCCCTCCCTGAAGCCCCCACTGAGTGGTGCCCGGGGGTGGGCAGGTGACCAGGCCGGGCCGGGCGGGATGCGGCCAGGGTGGATGTCACGGTGGTCCAGCACTCTCCACAAGGGACCTGGTGTCTCTGAGTTCCCCCAACCTATAATTTTTTTACATCACTCAGAAGAAGATATGTTTTAATCTACTCTATTCTTCCTGGAAGTAATCCTGGCCAGGGTCAATAGCTCTGTAAGAAGGGTGCAGAGGGTGGAGTGGGGACCAGGTGGAGGGGAGCTATGGCGGGGGGGAGGGGCGGGGACAATTGTAATAATCTGTTTAAAAAAAGAAGAAAGGTGTGCAGCAGAAAGTGAGTCTCCCTTCTACACCAGCCCCACGCCTCCTGCCCGGGGCGGCCTTGAGGTACCGCTCCCGAAGTGCTGCGGTGCTGAATGCATAAACAGGATGGAACATACAGGTCTCTCCCTCTCCTCTTTAAAAAAACACCCAATGCTATTCGCTCTGCCCGCCCTGGTTTTCCACAGGACGCTGTATCCTGGCGAGTGGACTATTTCTGAAGACAGGGAGCAGCCGCGCTCTTTCTGGCAGCGGCAGCGTGTCCTGCTACTCAGGAGACCATCCCCACGCACAAGTCCTCCGCCAACGGACACCTGGGTTGTTTCTAACCTTTTCATTTGACAAACAAAGCCACCGTGGAAGAAGTCCTTTGTTACTGTGTCCTCATACACACATGACTGCATCGAGCAAGAGGGAATTTTCCCATTTTTCTAGCTGCTGACAAGCTCCAAAGAGGGTGCATCAAGTCCCGCTCCCCCAACCATGAGGAAAGGGCTGGTGTCCCCATAAAATCGGCACTCAACGCTTTTTCTTTTTTTGAAAGTTCCAGGAAAGGCAGCGGAGGCCCGTGATCCTGGACCCCCAGCCCATGAGAGAGCAGGGGAAAATGGAGTTGATCAAGGCCAGCTTTCTTTCCCCGCCCCCTCACCCCAGCTCCTCACCAGCGAGGTAACAGACAGCAGAACTGCCTGGCTCTGGCACTCTGCTGCACTCGGCTTCCGCCCCTCGCTGGGGTCCCCGCCAGCACCGCACCCCGTGCTCCCCCTTTGCACTTTGGCCAGCTTGTTCTCTCCATCTGGAGCACCACCCGGCGCCATCTTTCAGGCAAACCTCTAATGCCACCTCTTCCATGAAGCCATCCTGGGTCCCTTCTGGAAGTGGGAACCTCAGCTCCCTCAACCTTCCGAGAGTTTGGGGGGCAGCTATTCCAGCTGTGTGGGGGCATTGGACATGCGCACATCATCCTTTTCCCAAAAGATGCCCTCCGCTCCTTGCAAGCAAAGTCCACTCTACCCCGATGGCCATGTGCCCACTCAGCGTCTCCTCGGGGCTGTCTCCAGCATCTAACACGTCCGAGAGGGACTCGGGCTCTTCGCCAAAGAGGATCCCGTCCTTGCCGTTCCCATCTCGGTAAATTCGCCGCCGTTGACACAGTATTTTGATTAATTCAGTTAACTAGAACCTTTCATGTGTCCAGGAAGTGACACGTTCCTCCTTTCCCCCCTGGATTGCCGTATCGCAGGCGATCCAAGACTCCCTCTCAGCCTCAAACCCTCGGGGCTCATTCCCACTCCTTGGCCGTCATGGTGGTTGATCAAATTATGGATCCCGACCCTTCACTCTGCGTAGGACGATGCCTCTACACCCATGCCGGCGTCTCACGGAAGGCAGAGCACGCGATCCCACCCTGCACGCTGGGCGTGGCCACGTGACTTGCTCTGACCGATGGATGCTTAGGCCAAACTCCACACTGGCAGGAGAGTGGCCCCGGGGGGGAGGGGGTTGCCTTTCAACCCGAGAAGAGCATGCCCCAGGCAGAGGAAGCCGACTGCACCCACACTTGGCCCAGAACCAAGATCAGATGAGCTCGCCCTCCCGCTGACCCTCAGACACACGAGTGAGAGTAAATGGTAATGATAGTGCTTATGAGGCACCTTCATTAAGACAACTAGAGGCCCAGTGACGGGCTTGACGTACACAGTCCTGAGCCAATCAAAGTGGCGACTGCAGGAATGCAGTGTGTGCTCACTGGCAGGCCTGGGTGGCATGCCAGCCTGAGGCCAGAGCTGGGTCAACTCATCTAAACCATATTGAATCAGTTCAAGAAACCAAAAAAAAGAGATGAGTCCTTTTTGCCAGTGTTACTGAACGACAAAAACATATTGTCCCCTTTCTACTCTAAGGGAGAAAAGTTGGCATCAATAATATCCAAATAGCCAAAACCGGTTTAGCTCAGTGGATAGAGCGTTGGCCTGAGACTGAAAAGTCCCAGGTTCGATTCCGGTCAAGGGCATATACCTTGGTTTCAGGCACATCCCCAGTAGGGAGTGTGCAAGAGGCTGATAGATGATTCTCTTTCGTAGATGTTTCTAACTCTCTGCCCCTCGCTTTTCCTCTCGGTAAAAAAATCAATAAAATATATGTTTAAAAATAATAATAATAATATCAAAATAGCCTGGCTGACATGGCTCAGTTGTTGAGCGTTGACCTATGAGCCAGGAGATCATGGTTTGATTCCCGGTCAGGGCATATGCCCAGGTTGCAGGCTCGATCCCCAGTGTGGGGCGTGCAGGAGGCAGCCAATCAATGATTCTCATTGATTCATCATTGATGTTTCTATCTCTCTAGTCCTCTCCCTTCTTCTCTGAAATCAATAAAAATATAAAATAATAATAATAATATCAAAATATAAGCTGCTGGATAACTTTGTATCATAATAGAGAAGAATAAAAAGTAATGTGAGGGGGGAAGAATAAAGTAATAAGAATAAAATAATGTATTCATGTATGTAAATGAATAATATAAGCACTATATAAAATTAATATGTTTAACCCCAACAGGTTTGGCTCAGTGGATAGAGGGTTGGCCTGAGGATTGAAGGGTCCCAGGTTTGATTCCAGTCAAGGGCATGTACCCTGGTTGTGGGCACATCCCCAGTAGGGGGCGTGCAGGAGGCAGCTGATCTATGTTTCTCTCTCATTGATGTTTCTAGCTCTCTATCCCTCTCCCTTCCTCTCTGTAAAATAATAAATAAATAAATAAATAAATAATCAATAAAAATAAATAAAATTAATATGTTTAGCCTCATAAAAAATAAAGAAAATCATCTCAACCACCACGCACACAGGTCACTCGGGCACCACACTATAACTGCTATTTTGACACATTTGGGCTTAACAATGCCCTCCTCAGAGAAGCTTCCCTAATCACCCCGCATTACAGCTGATAATCTCTATTTTGTTCCCCCTGCACCCTGTTTTTGCCCCCCATGACTCTGAATACACTTTGTAGTGCTCCATTATCTTTGGGCCGGCTGTCTGTCTGCCACCATTAGCTTGTTGCAGGGGGCTGCGGGGAGAGGTTAAGTTACAGGAGCTGACCCAGGGGAGAGGTCTGGCAGAGTGGGCTCCCTCTGAAGGCCCTCTGGGCACCTCTGTCAAGATCCCCTCCCCTCGCCTGCCTCCTCCTAATGTGGAACATGGCAACCGAAAGAGACCCTACACAAGCATGTCAATACACCAGCATGTCAAACTCGCAGCTGTCGGGCCGCACGCCTATGCAATATGCTTGTTGTAGGGTCACTTTCTGTTTTTGTTTTGTTTGCCTTGTTTTTTCATTTAAATTCTTCCATCCTCCTGCTTTTGAATCGGACTCTTCCATGTAGTAATTTATTTGTGGAAATCTCCTCTGGCATCTATGGCACAACGTTCTGGAGGCCATTTGGCCCAATAAAGCCACAGCCTTAAAACACTCACACGCTTTGACTTAGCAATTCCACTGGGAGGAATGTTCCCTAAAGAAATCATCAGATTCATGGCACAAACATTTGTTTTGAGGATGTTCACAGCTGCACTATTTATACCAGCAAAAGCAGCCAACTCCATAATCAATAGCAGACGTTTATATGAGTAATTATGACGCATTCAGATAGCAGAACGGGGCAGCCATGGAAAAGCATATTTCTCAGAGGACATTTTTTGACAAGCAGACATGTTCATGACAAGTTGTTAGATAGAAAACACAAACTACAAGACCACTCATAGCGTGTTTCCCATGCTGGAAAAAAAATGAATTATACATGCATATGCCTGGATAGAGACCATTCCACAACACATTTGTATCTTTATTTCATCTTTGAATGCAGAGATAGCGGGTTATTTTCTTTTATCTGTATTTTCTAAGCTAACAGCCTTTGGTTACTAACAATATTACATGTAAATAAAGTAGCAAGTACTGTATCTCACTTAAAACCAAACTAGCCATCCATACAGGATGGTTCTGGCGTACACATAGGCACAGAGGTCACAGAATAGAATGGAGAGTCCAGAAACCAAACTATGGTCGACTGATCTTCAACAAGGGTGCCATGGCCATTCAACCGGGAAAAGGCGGACAAATGGACAACCACACGATAAAGAACCAGGTTGGACCCTACCTCACTCCATATGCAAAAATTAACTCGATACGGATCAAAAAACTAAATGGGAGAACTAAAACTCTCAAAAGAGTGTGAATCTTTATGATTTCGGATTTGGCAATGTTTTCTTAGAGATGACACCAAAGCGCAAGCAACAAAAGGGAAAACAGACGCACTGGACTTCAAAACGTAAAACTTTTGTGTCTCAAAGGAGTCTGTCAAGAAAGTGAAAAGGCAACCCACAAAAACGGGAGCAAATATTTCCAAATGATACATCCGATCAGGGACGTGTAGCTAGAAGACATAAAAAAAAACTCTTAAAACTCTATGGCAAAAAACAAAACAAAAAAACCCCTCAATTTTAAAACTGGACAAAGGATC
The DNA here is from genome assembly GCA_963924515.1 of Vespertilio murinus. Lineage (NCBI taxonomy): Eukaryota > Metazoa > Chordata > Mammalia > Chiroptera > Vespertilionidae > Vespertilio > Vespertilio murinus. Next base: position 39,050,845 of record OZ004714.1, on the reverse strand, counting down.
TGAATAGACATTTCTCCAAGGAAATGCACAAATGGCCAATAAGCACATGGAAAAAATGTTCAGCATCATTAGTCATCAAGGAAATCAAAAACACAATGAGATACCACTTCACACTCCGCAGCAGAGTTATAATCAAAAAGACAGATAATAACAGTGCGGGGAGAATGTGGCGAAGTGAAACCCGCCTTTCTTCGCTGCTGATGGGAATGTAAAGTGGCGCCGCTACTTTAAAATAGCCTGGCTGACATCAACAAGTCAACAAACGACAAGTGTTGGCGAGGTTGCCGAGAAAAAGGAACCCTCGTGCACCGCTGGTGGGAATGCAGACTGGTGCAGCCACTGTGGAGAACAGTATGGAGCTTCCTCAAAAAACTGAAAATGGAACTCCATTTGACCCAGTAATCCCACTCCTAGGAATATTTCCCAAGAAACTAGAAACACCAATCAGAAAGGATATATGCACCCCTATGTTCATAGCAGCACAATTTACAATAGGATTGTAAATTGCTAGGATTTGGAAACAGCCTAGGTGACCGTCAGCAGATGAATGGATCAGAAAACTATGGTACATCTACACAATGGAATACTGTGCTGCCATAAAAAAGAAGGAATTCTTATCATTTGCAGCCACCTGGATGGAATTGGAGAACATCATGCTGAGTGAAATAAGCCAGTCAATGAAAGAGAAACACCACATGACCTCACTCATTTATGGATAATAAAGATCATTATAAACTGATGAACCAAAAGATAGATATAGAGACAGTAAAGCAACAAGCAGACTGTCAAATTACAGCGGGGAGGGTAGGGAGATCTGGGGGAGATAAGAGATCAACCAAAGGACTTGTATGCATGCATATAAGTACAACCAATGGACACAAAACTCTGGGGAGGGAGGGCATGTTTGAAGGTGGGGGGGGCAATGGTAAGACATGTAAACTGATAATAATTTAATTTTAAAAATTTTCTAAATAAAATAGCCTGGCTGTTTCTCAAACAATTAAACAGTTACTGTATAACCCAGCAACTCCACTGCTAGGTCTGTACCTAAGAGAAACGAAAATGTATGTCCACACAGAGACTTAATGTTCCTAACAGCATTCTTCATAACAGCCAAAAGGCAAGAAACAACCCACCTGCCCACCAATGGCCAAATGGATGAACAAACGTGGTACAGTAAGTTCTCAATGTACACGTCAATTGATTCTGTGACTTTGAGTGAAACATGTAGCGAGACCAACTGACATAAACAAGAGTTAAGTTCCTGCGGCATCCCATCAATATTGTAGGGAAATGACATTGTTCGAGTATCTACCCTATAGCCATGCAATGAAATATTATTCAGGCATAAAAATGAAGTACTAATACATGCTGCAACATGGATAAAACTTAAAAACTTCATGCTAAGTCAAGGAAGCCGCCCGCTGGAGACCACATGTTATATGAGTCCATTTATATGAAATGTCCAGAACAGGCAAGTCAGAAAGCAGATTAGGGGCTGCTTACAACTGGGGGCTTTCGAGGGCATGGGGTTTCTCACTGACAGGATGGACACGATCCAAAATACACCATGGTGATGGCTGCTTTCTTCCTGAACACGGTGCGCCGTCCATATCCATGGTCCCCGCATATGCAGATTCAACAAACCAGTGAGAGGAAATAGTTGGGGGGAAAAAGTTACACTGTTGCTGGCATGTAGTGTGATCAGGACTATGATGATTGCATCTATATCGAACATGTACAGAATTCTTTCTTGCCATTCCCTAAACAATACACAGCAACAACTGTCTGCACAGCACTGGCATTGTATATCACAGCATTTACCTGTATTGTAAGTCATCTGGAGGTTATTTAAAACATACAGGAGGCTGTGCTTGGGTTATATGCGAATACTATGCCATTTTACGTAAGGGACTTGAACATCTGGGGATTCTGGTGTCCTCGGAGGTCCTAGAATCAATCCCGTGGATACTGGGGACAACTGTATATGCATAACCATTGAACTGCGCGCTTTAAAATGGGTAAAGTGTGTATTTGAATTCTATCTCGATAAAGTTGTTCCTAAGATAAAAATAAATTTATAATTAAATAAATCTAATGGAGAAAGTGAAACTCCTCAAATCACTCAAGTTAATCTATCGAGTTCAATCACGGTGCAGACCCTTCTGCTTGCCTCCCTGGGCCCTGCCTCCACCGCCAGCCAGGGAGGCAGCTCAGCCTCACCCAGCGCCCAAAGTCCATTCCCCATGGCTGCCAAGCTGGGCCAGCCACTCTTTGTACCGGCAAGAAAGCAGTGCACAGAGGCTGCCTTCTCCATCTTCAGACCTTCGTCCCGAGTCGGCGCTGGGAATGAAGACCCAGGTCCTGGCCTGTCCCCCCATTCACCTGCCAGGCCTCCCTGCTCGTTACAGACTTGGTTTTCCCCGGCATTCCCGGCTCTACTCTGCTCTGCTTCTCAGATGCTGACCCCCAACCCAGGTCAAGACCACAGGCTCAGAGACCATCGGGTCGTCAAAGGAATTTGAAAATCAGGTGAACCCCGAAGCTGCCACAGCCCTCCCTGCCTCCCCGACCCCACGCCCCAGCGAACAGACCCACCACAGGGGCCAGATGGCCGCCTGGAGCTGCCGGCTGGTTCTCTCTCTGCCTGTCCACTGCTGCCCTCTGCTCAGACGTGCTCTCTCCGGGGCTACCCAGGAGGGCCCTCCTGTCCTGCCTTCCTTCTCTGGAGGCAGAGGACTTGCCGGGGCCCTGGGACGGGGACTGGGCCTGGATTCAACGCAGCCCCAGCTGCTGTGTGTGTTTGACCATTTGGCTGCCACTGAGCCCAGCTCTGTAAGGGCACAAACGTCCACAGCGAGTTCCTCCTCCTCCTTCCACAGGTGGGCTGGCCTCCCCCTCCTCCAGGAAATCTCTGACTTCACCAGCGAGGCTTCTGCGTGACTCCCTCCACCCCACTCTGCCCTTAACAGTCTCCTCACTCCTTCACTCCACATGCTGTGTGCATGTGTGCACACGCGTAGGTGCCTGCGTCTCTCCCTCGCTGGACTCTGAAATCCCCTGGGATCAGAGCCCTGGGTGCTCCGGAGCCTAACACAGGAGCTGCTGCAGCACAGGAGGCGTTCACAGTTAGCTGCAGAGAACGTGAAAGAACGAACGGAGGGAGAGCGGGAGAGCGGAGCACAGCTGTTTCCATCGACGAGACCAGAGTGCAGGGCTCCAACGCCAGACCCTCCCAAGAGCTCCGAAGGCTTCCCGTCTGCTCCCCTCGCCCCACGCCTGGAGCTTCTCAGGAAATGGGGTCGAGCGCAGGGGACAGGAGGCAGCGGGGGAAGCAGATGAGTTTACTGTCCCTCTCCCCATCTATGAAATGGGGGCCCAGTTTCCCAAAGACAAAACAAGCACGTGGGGAATGCACAGTGGCTCCTCCGACCAGGAAGACCAGGGCAGGCGGCCCTGGCGGAGGAGCAGAAGCTGCCGGACAGGCCTGGGAGGCCTGACGACCCCAGGAACCCAGCTCCTTACCCCAACTACCTCCCTTCTTCCCACCAGAAACTCTCAACACCTGGACCACACCCGGAGCCAGAAGAAACCGGGAGATCTTCGGCAGGCTGTCCATTTAAAAATAAAAAAAAATACTTTTTAATTGAATTGAGAGAGAGGAAGAAACATCAATAATGAGAGAGAGTCCTCTGTCTGCCGCCTTCCACACTCCCTCCCACTGGGGATCGAGCCCGCCGCCCAGGCATGTGCCCCAACGGGAAATCGAACTGCAACCTCCTAGTTCACAGGCTGACACTCAACCTCTGAGCCACACTGACCAGGCTGGGCTGTCCATTTTGCAGACAGGGAAACTGAGGCCCAGGAAGAGGTGAGAAGGATGCTGACATGTGTTGAGTGTGCCTACTATGGGATAGAGACTTTGTATATAACTATAAATCCTCACCACGGCCTGCAAGGGGCTTGCTGACCCGTTCTGCAGATGAAGAAATAGGGGCTCAGGGAGAGTCACAACCTGACTGAGGTCTCATAGCAGAGTAACGGCAGCAGGATTCAAACCCAAGAAGACAGCCTCCAGGATCCACACGCGTTCCCTGGCACCGCAGAGCCAAGTCTGACCTGGAGCCAAGAGCACCAGAACCAGTGAGTTCAAAGTGGAGGCTCTATAACGCCCAGTCCAGTGCTCTGTCTTCTACACACACGCTGCAGGGCTCCCCACACTGTCCTGTCTTCCCCCGAGGGTACGTACCATTCAGAGAATCACTGAACACCAGGACTGGAGAGGACAACAGCTGGTTCCTCCTCAGACTGCCAACTCTATAGCATCCTTTCTCCCAGACACTCAACCTAAGCTTGCATACCCCTAGCAATGGGAAGCTCACTACCTACACAGGATGTATTCCATCTTTGGGACAGCATAGGATGCCCTTCCTGCTAATGAATCAAAAGGCTCTGTTAAAGACCCAGAAGCTTCATCTTACTTTGGGTTCACTCTGTCCACATCTGCTTCCACTCAGCCCTTACACACACACACACACACACACACACTCCTCACCATCCCCCATCCCGGCCTCTTTTAATTTATTTTCTGACACTTCCTCCCTCCCCTGCCCAAAAGCTACTTTCTAACCTTTACTAAGGAAAAGGATATCTTTTAAAAAAAAATACTCAATTTAAGATAAAAGTATTTCACATCTGTATGAGCAATACACAAATCATAATTCTTAAAAATAACAAATTGCAGGTCAGAGTAATCATAAGTAAATTGATATTGATAAATAAGCTTTTCTCCGGAGCAGTAGGTGGTTTATTTTAATCTAATGAGTTTTGTATTTTCCCGGCTCTCAGATTCCATGATGAAGGGCTGTCTGCAATAGAATTACGATGCTCCCTGAAAAATTGTAATTTAATGCCTCATTTTGTCAAGAGTTTCTTGAAAATGAGATTTGTTCCCAGTGAAGAATTTTGCTCAGCTCTTTCCCATGTGCCCCCCACCCACCTCCCCAGGCTTCTCCACAAATAACTGTGTTTGCTTCCCCCCAGTCTGGGTTCTGCTGCTCCCCTGCCTGTGGGTCTGTCAGTCTTCTTTCCCGTCCGTAGGGATGTGTGTGAGTGTGTGTGTGTGTGTGTGTGTGTGTGTGTGTGTGTGTGTGTGTGTGTGTGTGTGTGTGTGTGTGTGTGTGTGTGTGTGTGTGGTGTGTGTGTGGTGCAGGCAGTGAGGAGAGGAGACAAGTCAGGTAGGTCCACACGGGTGCAGGCAGGATAGGAAGGGAGCAGGAGGGAACATTCCCGGCAGATACAGCCTTGCTTTGTGGCTGAGCAGCGCCCACTGCCCAGCCTGTGCCTCACACTGCTCCCTGCAAACGGATCTCAAGGGATCCCGAGTAGCCAGCACAGTCTTGAAAAAGAAGGATGACGTTGTAGGATTCACACTTCCTCCAAGATGTTAAAAATGAGAAAGGGCTCCTGTTTCAGGGCTCAAGGGAGCATGATAAGCACCTGAGACCCCTACAGTCAGGAAAGAAGACTTAATAGACCCCCAGGCAGGGGAGCAGCAGAAACCAAAACTGGCAAGGGGTGTGGGTAGCGGATATGGGACAAACACAGTTGTTTGTGGAGAAGCCTTCGGAAGGGGTGTCATTTGGTTGCATGCCCTCCAGGGTCGGGGAGCTCACAGCCTCCTCAGCCAGGCTCGTGCACTGTTTGGTTCGTGGCTGCCAGGCCACCGGAAGGACCTGTTGATAGAGTTGGTGCCAAGGAACACTGAAAGGAGGAGAGCAAGACGCCGAGAGAGCAGGCAGACACTGCGTACAATAACAGAAGAAGCATTCTTGTGAGGCAATGGATAATTTCCGAAATCCCTCCATGCTGGGCCATAAAGGAACTTTTCAAAGCACTTCAAAAAACTGAAGTCATTCAAAGTAAACTCTTTGATCACAGCAGATTACGCTCAAAAACAACCATGGAAAAATTAGGAAATCCCCAAATGTTTGGAAATAAAGCAATGCACTTCTTTAAAAAAATAAATAAATAAATAAACTCATAAATCAAAGAAGAAACTATAACAGAAATTAGCGAGTGTTTTGAACAATATAGTAATGGAAAAAAATGACATCAAAATTTGTGACATCGTACATATTTTGTGCCTAAAGGAAAATTGATAGCCTTAAATTCAGATTAGAAAAAGAGAAAATATAAAAACAATAACCAACTCATTTATCTCAAAAGGTACTTAGTAAATTAAACTCAAAGAAAGTAGAAGGAAAATTTTAAATTCCTAATAAGAGTAGAAATGAATGAGATAGAAAACACCATTAAATAGACAAAATCGGTAAACTACAAAATGGTTCTTTAAAATAAAATAAAATAAACTAACAAGATTGATAAGTCCAGTGACCAGCAAGACAATAAACAAAATGATAAGGCACATATTGCCAATATCAAGATTGTAAAAGAAAGTAGCACTGCGGGTTCTATAGAGCATAAAGATTATGAGAGGATAATAAAAGAGATATTATTATGTCAATTCATTAGAAGATCTATATAAAATGGATAAGGACCTCAAAAAATACCACTTACCAAAAACTGACACACAAAAACATAGAATTATAAATAGTCCTATTTCTGCTAAAGAAATTGAAACAGTACTCAAAAACTTTCCTACTAAGAAATATAAGCTCACATGTCAATTTAACTCTCATAAATATTTAAGGAAGAAAATAATACAAATCTTTTCCAAACTCCTGCAGAGAAACAGAAAAAGAACAAACAGTATCCAATTTGTATTATGAGGCCAGCATAACTTGATGCTATAATATCACAAGAAAGGCAAATCAAAGGTCCATCTCTTTTATGAAGACAGATGAAAAAAATCTTAAATAACATATTCATAATTAACATATACCATGCAAAATGTAGTTAAAGGAAAGCTGATGTAACTATTCCAAGAGCAGATGAGGAATTATGAAAAGAATAATACATCATGATTTATTCCAGGAATGCAAGGTTGGTTTAACTTTTGAAAATCAATTAGTGTAATTCATTATATTAACAGAAAAAAAAGAAGAAACATTACATGATCATTTCAATAGATGCAAAATGCAGCACATATTTATAATAAAAACTAGAAGCCTGGTGCACAAAATTCATGTACTTGTGTGTGTGTGTGGGGGTGTCCCTCAGCCACGGAGGTGGGAGAGGCCCCTGCCACCCCACTGTGCTCTCCAGTGGTGTTCCTATCTTCTGGCTGAGCAGCACTCCCTCCCTGTGGGAGCACACTGACCACCAGGGGTCAGCTCCTGCACTGAGTGTCTGCCCCCTGGTGGTCAGTGTTCGTCATAGTAACCAGTCATTCTGCCATTTGCATATTAGCCTTTTATTACATAGGAGGATTCATAGCAAAAATGAATAGAAGGGGTTGCAAATGAAAAACCCACAGCTAACATCATATTCAGTGGCCAAGGACTTCCTCAAGATCAGGAACAGAACAAGGATGTTCTTTATCACTACTTATATTCAGCATAGTATTGAGGGTTCTAACCAGAGCAATAAGAGAATAAATTTTCTTATTTATTGGAAGAAGTAAAATTATCTCCTTTCACTGATCACATAATCTTATGTGCAGAAAACTCTAGAGAGTCCATTAAAAAACTGTCAGAACTAAATAAATTCCACAAAGTTGCGGATACAAATCAGCACCCCCCCCCCCAGTAAGTTGCATTTCTATAACAATGAATAACCTAAAGAGAAAATTAAGAAAACAATTTCTTTTACCATGGCATCAAAATGAATAAAATACTTAGGAATCAATTTAATCAAGGAGGTAAATGACTTGTATGCTGAAAACTACAAAATATTGCTGAAAGAAAATTGAGAAAGACATAAATAAGTGGAAAGACATCCATGTTAATGGACTAGAAGACTTGATATTGTTAAGATACTATACTTAATATTGTTAAGCTACAATACTACCAAAAGCAATCTACAGATCTAATGCAATCCCTATCAAAAGGCCATTGGTGTTTTTCATAGAAATAGAAAAACCCATCACAAGATTTATATGGTATCCCAAGGGATCCCAGATAGCCAACACAGTCTTGAAAAAGAAGGAGGTTGGAGGATTCACGCTTCCTCCAACATAGTATTACAAATCTTACAAAGTTATAGTATTCAAAACAGTGTGGCACTGACAGGTAAGGACAGGAATAGAGATCGATGGAATAAAATAGAAAGCACAGAAGTAAACCATTGCATATGTGGTTAATATATTGTTGATAAGGGTGCCATGACCTTTCTACAGAAGAAAGACAATCTTTTCAACAAATGGTGCTGGGAAAACTGGATATCCGCATGGAAAAAAAAAAAAAAAGATTAGATGCTTACCTTCACCACATATAAAAATTAACTAAACAAAGCCGAAACCGGTTTGGCTCAGTGGTAGAGCGTCGATCGTGGACTGAAAGGTCCCGGGTTCGATTCTGGTCAAGGGCATATACATTGGTTGCGGGCACATCCCCCGTGGGGGGTGTGCAAGAGGCAGCTGGTCGATGTTTCTCTCTCATCGACATTTCTAGCTCTCTATCTCTCTCCCTTCCTCTCTGTAAAATATCAATAAAAATATATTTTTTTAAAAATTAACTAAACAAGGATCAAAGCCTAAACTAAACTTCACAGAGGAAAAATGTTCATGACATTGGCATCAAAGCACAGACAATAATAATAATTAGATTTCATTAAAATTAAAAACTTGTGCCAAAACCAGTTTGGCTCAGTGAATAGAGTGTCAGCCTGTGGACTGAAAGGTCCCAGGTTCGATTCCGGTCAAGGGCATGTACCTTGGTTTCGGGCACATCCCCAGGAGAGGGTATGCAAGAGGCAGCTGATCAATGATACTCTCTCATCGATGTTTCTAACTCTCTATCCCTCTCTCTTCTTTTATGTAAAAAACCAAATAAACTTTTTAAATTAAAAAGTTGTATGTGTCAAAAGATACTATCAACAGAATGACAACCTATGGAACTAGAAAAAATATTTATAAATCATATATCTGATATAGGATTAATATCCAGAACATATAGTGTAACTCAATAACAAAATCAAACAACCCAATTCAAAAATAGGCAAAGCACTTGAATAGACATTTCTCCATCAAAGACATACAATAGCCAAAATCATGTAAAAATATACTCAATATCCCATCCCACTTGGAAAATAAAATCAAAATCCAATGGAATATCCTTTCATACCCATTAGAATAGATATTATTTTTTTTAAAAAAACACACAAGTATTGGTCTTCAAGGAGAAATAGAAGCCCTTGTGCATACTGGTGAGACTATATAATCAAGCAACCACTATAGAAAACAGTATGATGGTTCCCCAAAAAACTATATATATATATATATATATATATATATATATATACTACCTGATCCAGGAATTTCACTCCTAGAAACATGTTCAAAAGATCTGATAGCAGTGTCCAAAGCAGCATTATTCACAGTAGCCAAAAGGTGGAAACAATCCAGATGTCCATCAACAGACAAATGGATAAAACCAAGTATGGTATATAAATAAATGTGAATATTATTCAGCCTTAAAAAGGAATGAAATTCTGATATTGTTAAGATACTACACTTAATATTGTTAAGTATAAATGAGCCATGAAAACATGCTAAGTGAAATAAGCCAGACACAAAAGGACAAATATTGTATGATTCCACTTAAACATGATACCTAAAATAGGGACATTTATGGAGACTGAAAACAGGGTAGAGGTTACCAGGGGCTGGAGGGAGGGGGGAGGAGGGGTGTTGTTTAATAGGTACAGAGGTTATAGAATTTCAGTTTGGGATGATTAAGGTTTGAAAATGGACAATAGTGATGATTGTACCACACTGTGAATGTATTAATGCCACTGAGCTGTACACTTAAAAATGGCTAGCCCACCAAAACCGGTTTGGCTCAGTGGATAGAGCGTTGGCCTGCTGACTGAAGGGTCCCAGGTTCGATTCCGGTCAAGGGCATGTACCTTGGTTGTGGGCACATCCCTGACAGGGGGTATGCAAAAGGCAGCTGATCAATGATTCTCTCTCATCAATGTTTCTAACTCTTTTTCCCTCTCTCTTCCTCTCTGTAAAAAATCAATAAAATGTACATTTTTTTTAAATGTCTAGCCCAACCAGCGTGGCTCAGTGGTTGAGTGTCAACCTATGAATCAATCATGGTTTGATTCCCAGTCGGGGCATATGCCCAGGTTGCAGGCTCTATCCCCATGCGCGCCCCCTTCCCCCTTCCCCCACCCCTCCCCCCATGGCGGGGGCATGCAGGAGGCAGTCAATTGATGATTCTCTCTCGTCATTGATGTCTCTCTCTCTCTCTCTCTCTCTCTCTCTCCCTCTCCCTCTCCCTCTCCCTCTCCCTCTCCCTCTCTAAAACCAATGAAAATATCTTTAAATGGCTAAAATAGTAAATTTTATGTTATGTATATTTTACCATGATTTGGTGGAAAAAACAGTAATAGAAGAAAATGTCCCTAATTTGCTAAATGACATCCACAAAAACCTACAGCAAGCATCATACTAGGTGAGATAGTGAAAGCTTTCTCCTCGATACCAAAATAAAAATAAGGATGACCACTATCATCACTTCTATGCAATATTATTCTGGAAGTCCTAGTCACTGCAACAAGGCAAGAAAAAAAAATATAAGCATGGAAAAGGAAGATATAACATTTTTTATAGAAAGCATGACGTGCAATAAAAATAACTAGAAATGAAAAAGCTTTAAATATCATTGATAATAGTACCAACAAACATAAAACACATAGCAATCAATCTGATAAAAGAAAAGACCTCTACAAAGACAATTTAAAAAAATTCTTAAATGTATTAAGACCTGGGAAAATGGAGGAGTATATGTCATTCATGGATCACAAACTCAATATTGTAAAGATGTCAATTTTCCTCAGGTGGACCTACAAATTTTTGATGCAGTTGCCATCAAATCTCAGCAGGGTTTTTGTGGAATTTCAAAAGCTGGTTCTAACATTTATATGGAAAAGCAAAGTGCCAAAAGTAAATAAAAGTGAAGAAGCATGAACCTGGAGGATTTTCACTACTCAATAGCAACACCACACATCCAGAGCTGTAGCAATTACACTATAAGCTTGTACAGGTGCAGGGAGAGTCAAATGTACCCAGCAGAAATATACTGAGTGGCCAGATTATTATGATTTCTGAACACATAATAATCTGGTGACTCAGTGTGTGTGTGTGTGTGTGTGTGTGTGTATGTGTACGCGTGAGCGCGCATGAGGCCCAGTGCATGAATTTGTGCATGTTGGGGTCCAGCTAACCTGGCCAGGGGGAGGGGACATGGGCAGTTGGCTGGCCTGCCTGTTGGTCAAACTCCTGGTTGAGGGGATAATTTGCATATTAGCCTTTTATTATATAAGATTAGAGGCCTAGTGCACAAAATTTGTGCAGCCTGCACTTTCTCCAATCTGGGACCCCTCGAGGAATTATCTGACTGCCCGTGTAGGCCTGATCCTACCAGACATCCCTCTCACAATCCAGGACTGCTGGCTCCCAATTGCTCACCTGCCTGCCTTCCTATTTCCCCTCACTTCTGCCTGCCAGTCTGATCACCCCCTAACCACTCCCCTGTCAGCCTGATTGTCCCTAGCTGCCCTCCCTTACAGGCCTGGCCACCCCTAACTGCCCTCCCTACAGGCCCAGTCACCCCCAAACTCCCTCCCTTGCAGACCTGGTCCTTCCCAACTGCCCTCTTCTGCTGGCCACCTGGTGGCCATCTTGTGTCCACATGGGGGCAGCTATCTTGTGTGGTGGAGTGATGGTCAATTTGTATATTACTCTTTTATTATATAGGACATACACTGAGTGGCCAGATTATTGTACATTCAGAAATCATAATAATTTGGCCACTTTGTGTGTGTGTGTGTGTGTGTACACATACATACATAATATATATATTTTAAAAAACATAAGGGATATTTATAACAGCCTTTTTTATAATAGTCAAAAACTAGAGAAAACCCAATTGTCCATCCATGGTAGAATGGATAAATTGAGGCATATACACGCAACGGAATACCAAACAGAGATGAGAATGAGCAAATGTAACTATACACAATGGGAGAATCTCAAATAATTTGAGTGGAGGGAAATATCACACAGAGAACATACTGTACGATTCAATTTCTATGAAGTTCAAACATACAAAATGAGTGTATGATAACAGAAGTCGGGAGGGGGGGGAAGTTACCTTTGGGACTAGTGACAGGCAGATGGCTCCTGATAATTTCTTTTTTTCTTGGTTTGGGTAGTGATTATATGGGAGCAGTCACTTTGTGATAATTCAAGCTGTACTCATATGATTTGCACACTTTTCTCTGTTACACTTCAATTAAAAAGCTGACTAAAAAGTCCCTGTTGGATTGGCACCATCTGCGCTACTAGCCGTATACTGCCCTGCCTCGCTTCCTGCCCTCCCACCACGGAGCGCCATGCCAGTGGGCATGGAAAGAAGCCACAGTCTCTGGGCAAAGGGGCCTCTTCCTCCACGAAGACTTCCAGGAGTGCATTCTCACCCCCGCCCCCCACGCGCGCACACACACTCACACACCACCTCCACCACCTCCTTTGAACCCACACAGCCTTTCTCATGGTTACTCCTAACCGCCGCCACCCACCCCAGGCAGCGTGCAACACTGAGCCTCAAGAATGCAGGAGCTGAGGGTAACAGAGGCATAATACTAACTATTAGCTGAGACTAGCAGTAGCATACTAACAACGAATAACATTTGTTGAGTACTCACTATATAAGCATTTTACATGCAAAAACTCGGGTAATCCCCAAGCCCTTCAAAGTAGGTACTATGGGCATCCTTATTTTCCAGATAAGAAAACTGAAGAACAGAATGATTAATTAAATTGCCTAAGGTCACACAGCCAGAATTATAAGAGCCGGGATTCACTCCTGGATGGTCTGGTGCCTTGGGCCCCAGCTACAACCACCAAACCAGGCACAAATGAAGAGATTCTTTCCATCTTTTCCAGGCAAACAATGTGTCTATCTGTGGCCAGAGATGAGGCATACTTGGAGGCAAATAACCTCGTGCAGGCCCGGTTCTAAGACTAGAGGGTAGCAAGCCCGCTGGGCCTGGGCTCCTGAGCCTGGGGACGTGGCTGAGGCTGCAGCATGGGTGTGGGGAAGTCCCTTCCCAATCCCAGGAAGCACTCGGGACAAAGGAGGAAGTAGAGGCGGGATCCCCTTTTCCCACCCCAGGCACTGGCCAGGGACCCTCCATCTCCCACCCCAGGCCAGGAGTCTGGAAACAGCTCCGGGAAAGGTAAAGCCAGCTTCCCCTGGGTAGGAATTCCAGCATCTCACACCCTCACCCCTCATCCTACACCTCAGACACCCCTTGTGTCTTCCCCTAGGCTCTGCTGCTGCAATTGACACTCCTCTCCCTTTGCTCGCCCTAATGAGGCCTCCTCTCTTCCCAGAGACTCGCTTTGCTTTCCTGGGGGTGGTGTGGGGGGAGAGGGGGCACAGAGCCTCCGCTGTGCCAGGTCTGGGCTGCTGGAGCCTGGCTCCCGTGACAAACATTGAAAATGACAGACACCACAGCATAGGAAGAAACAGTCAGGGTCACCTGCCCCCCACTTACATCCGACGGCGCTCCCCTCGTCAGAGGCCAGTGCCCGGGGACTCCTGCCCGGGGACCTGCATTTTGCATGGCGGCCTGAAGTAGCCCAGAGAGGGGGCCACCGTGGCAACGGGGGCAGCACATCGGGGCCAGAGACCGAGGCAGGCCGACTCCCAGGTCAGCACGCGGGCCACGACCAGGCCTGCGGGACACAGCACAGCGCGAGCGGCCGGCTCCTGCACGCGGCCATGGCCGGGGGGAGGAGGGGAGTGGGCACACACGCCGTGCACCTGTGCGAGGTGCGCACGCGCATGCACACTCCGCCAGGGCCGCCTGGGTCGGAGCCAGAGGGAGAGGGAGCTGTGAGTGCAGAGCACTCCTGAGCCAGGCCACTGAGGGGAAAGGAAGGAGAAAGCAGATGCTGCGTCTCCCCCTGGCCTCTCCCAGTCTCCTCTGCCCTCGCCTGACGCCCCGGGCCCTCCACAGTGGCTCCTCGGGAAGCTGTGAAACACGCAGGTGCAACGAGGTCACCTAGTTAACAGCCTCCCTCCCGCTGTATTATTCATGGGCTCCCTTCTTCCGGCCTGAGCTCCAGTTTCCAGCAGCCCTCGGGCTCGGCGTGGCAGGTCAGCTAGGCTGGCAGATCTAGCCTACGGCAACCCCCACGCTTCACATGGCCTTCTTGTCCCCTTCCTAGGATGCAGCCACCCCTGTGCTAACTCCCCCTCTCCCCTGAGCTGGCACACAGCACTTCAGGGGGAAGGGGAAGGCAATGGGGTCAGTGAGGAAGAGGAAGGGCAAAGAGGGAAAACCTTGGCTGAGTCAGGCATGAGATGCTGACATTCCCAAAGGGAGTGCAGGACCTCTCTCTCTCTCTCTCTCTCTCTCTCTCTCTCTCACACACACACACACACACACACACACACACGTTCTGAATTGGCTCTACCAAATATGGTTCTCTGAATAGTGTGAGCTCATGGGAAACAAGGACCATGGCTTATCTATCTCCGAACCTTAGTCACTAAGGCTTAGTGAGCCTTGCACAGTGTCCTGCAAACAGTAGGCGCTTCATAACCAGTAGGCTAACTTGTACACTTCCCCAAAAGATGGACGTCAAATTGATAGAGTGGGCATAGTCATCAAGACACCGCTGTTGGGCTTAGAGATGTTCATGGTATTTAAATACCTATCTGCACACATCTTGTAAATCCACATCTTGTAAATCCACAGGTCAAGTCCTAGAGATGCACACAATCCATAGTAATGACTAACCAGTCATCTGTCTGTTTACTTACTGACTGGGATTTCTGTACATCACAATTCATTTTGCCAAGCACGGTCATGTATCTCAAGAAGGTTCCCTACTTCCTGAATCAACTGGATTGGCTGGAAGGCTTTCCCCCTCCTTTACAGACGAGAAAACTGTGGCTCGGAGAAAAGTCAACACAAGGACGGTCACCGAAGTCTCCACCTGCCTGTCAGGGTGTCTCTCCACCGTTCCCACATAACTCCCACCGCACGGTCCCCCGCATTCACCAACATGAGGAGCCTGCAAGAATCTGAACCAACAGATTCTGGTCCAACACGAACCTGGTCCTCCAGTGAGGGTGCTCAGGCCAGGCCCCTGGGTCCAGGCTGAGGTCAGTTGGCCGGAAATACAGAAGGTAGCTCACTGGCCAGCCTGGCCAATAAACAAGGGTAACGGTGTGAGAATGGCATTAAATCGTAGGAGTCATTGCATTCGACCCCCTGGTTTTACCTGTGGGAAGACCTGAGGGTCTGGATGGGTCCCCAGGTCCAAGCAAGTTCAGAGGGCACTGGAGTACATGGCCGTCCCTGGGGAGGGCAAACTGGTCAGGGGAGATGACCTGTAGTTACTAAGCTGGTGCCATGTCCCCCTCATCCACTCTATGAATATTTAAGTCTCTGCCCAGCCCCATCTCTTCAATGCCTGGGCAATGCTGGGGCTGATCATAGGCCCTTGAATGACCAGCCCCAGCCCAGAGTCCATCGCAGGTGAGTCGGACAGCACTACACATACGTGACAGGCCTGGGTGGAACGTTCAGCCCTGTCGCCGCCTCTGTGCAGACCTGAGGTGGGTCACTTGTCCCTTCTGGGCGCCGTTTCCATCGGCACAGTCAGGGAGGGGGCTCTGGTTTCCTCTGAGCGCAGTACAGAGGGAAGAACACAGTGAGGGTTACGGAGTCAGACTGCCTTGACTCAAATTCCACCCCGCCGCCTTCAGGCTGTGTGACTCTGAGGAAACTGTTTAACCTCTCTGTGCCTCAGACCACGCGTCTGTAAACTGCTAGCACAGGTGACGGTAGTCCCTATAGCAGAGGGTTGTTGTTGGGACAATGCGGGATGTGTTAACCGCAGGGCCTGGCACACAGTAAGTGTTTAATAAATGCTGGCCATTGTCATTGCCAGCCCTGACACTCTGAGTCTGTGACAGAGGTCATACTTCACCCGGTCATCCATGGCCCACAGCCTGCTGAAGGGTTTCCCGACAACGTACGTCCCATGAGGGCAGGAGCCGCTGACAGGCCCCAGGGGCCTCCAACAGTGCCTGGTACATGGTAAAGGCTCCGTGAATGTTTGATAAATATAACTGAATGCCCTCGTAGTGTTTTTAAATACCTGAATTTAGTTGCTAACGTTTAAAGTAAGAAAATTTTGTATTTTTTAAATCTGGATTTTTAGATGATTTTGAAAAATCAAACTGTTTGGAACCACAGGCAAGCACAGTGGCAGTGGCGCCCCCTTTAGACAGGGAGAGCAGGTGCAACTCGCCACAGTGCCTGCTCACACAGCCTCACTCTTACACAGGCTGCCCCACGCTGCAGGCACCTGATGTGGGCCTGGCCCAGGTGAGTCACAGGTGAAGTCCAGACAGCACAGCACGTGAGACTGGCATGTACCCAGCCTCAGAGCCAACTTCCCAGGGGCATTTTTTTCTAGTCCCAGATCCCCTCCCAGTCCTCTTCCCACTCTACCTTCAGGAGAAGAGATGGGCCTTCAGGTCTGCTAAGACCCCTTGGCACCCTACTTTGGACAGGCCAGACCCCCTCCCCCAGAGGACAACCCCAACACCCAGGTTGCTGCAACTTCCTTCCAGGCAACCTCCTTCTTGCTTGGAAAACCCCCAAGTGTAAAAAGCAGGGCCAGATGAACTTGCTGCTTATCTTTCTCCAAGAGAGTGTGCAGAGATGGGGAAACACGCACTTATGCATGCACCCCAGAGATAAAGTGCTTTTCTTTAGAATTTTAATACTGTATCCACTCCGGGCCCTGCTTGGGCCTCCCGTGGAGAGGGGACACGGTGCCCAGGCTGGGGAAGCATGGTCTCTGGAGGAGGCTGCCTGTGGGCACACGGGCTCCACCCTCACCACTCCCCTCGCCAGCCCCGCCAGGGCCCTGGGCCGTGGCGAAGGACCACATCTCCCACAGTCTCCAAGGGGCCTCCCCCAACCACCCTATCCCCCACCTTCAGCATTTTCCGAGGCAGCTCCCATGACCCTCTGTAATTGCCTTGAGTGTCCATTTAGTCTCTGTTCCTCCAGTTCAGCACAGCAGCCACCAGTCACATGTGGCCACCGGGTGTTTGAAATAGGCTGAGTCTAAACTGAGGCATGCTGTAAAGGCATGCTACACACCTGATTTGGTATTCAGACTGAATACCAAAATGAGAATGCAAAATACCTGGAGAATTTATTATGTTAACATGATAATGTTTTGGGCATGCTGGGATAAATAAAATAGATTATCGAAAATAATTTCACCTATTTCTTTTCACTCTTTTAAAGTGGCTCCTGAGGGCTCCCCCTCACCCCCCCCCCCCCGTCATGGTTCGAACTCTCCACTGCATCGTCGCGGTGTCCAGAACATGGGCATCGGCAAGAACAGAGACCTGCCTTGGCCCCCACTCAGAATTTGGTGATCATGGGTAGGAAGACCTGGTTCTCCATTCCCGAGGCGAGTCCTTTAAAGGACAGGATTAATTTAGTTCTCAGTGGAGAACTCAAGGAACCTCCAAAAGGAGCTCATTTTCTCGCCAAAAGTCTGGATGATGCCTCAAAACTTATGGAGGAACCAGAATTAACAAATAAAGTGGATATGGTTTGGATGGTGGGGGGCCGTTCCCTTTATAAGGAAGCCACGAACAAGCCCGGCCATCAGCGACTCTTTGTGATCAGGGTCACACAGGAATTTGAAAGGGACACCTTTTTTTTTTTCCAGAAATTGATTTGGAGAAATACAAACTTCTCCCAGAATATCCACGTGTTGTTTCTGATGTCCAGGAGGAAAAAGGCATTAGGTACAAATTTGAAGTATGTGAAAAGAATGAGGAATGTGAAGGTGTTTTCTGATTCACTTCAAGTTACACCCCAGCCCCTCCAAACAATTATATATTTAACATTAGAAAAACCTATTTCTGTGCATTAGATCTGTAGATAATTATTTCTGAGCAATGTATTTTTTATTAATTACTTTTCATCTGAACCACACACAAAAAAATAAATAAAGTGGCTCCTAAGAAATTTGACATTACGCATGTGGCTTGCAATCTGTTTCCATTGGACAGCAGTGCTGTGACTCCCAGCGTGAATCCCCAGCAGCTAGACAGAGCCTGGTCCACAGGTGACGCTCAGGACCGTGGCAGCCTAATGGCTGCATGAAAAGCCTCCCCCGCAGTCAATACGAGACCCAGAGAAGGAAAGAGGATGAGTTTGGAAGGACCGCCTGCCCCGGTGCAGGACGTGCTGTTTTCCCAGCGGCAGCCCATCCGTGCTTCTCCCTCCAGGACAAAGCCTCCGGCCTCTGCAGCAGGGGCCGAGAGAGGCCCTCGGGTTCTGTAACCACTGGTCTCCCGGAGATGTGATCAGCTCTCCTGGCCCCCGAAGAAAAGGTCAAGATCAACCTCCTTCCAGGGCAAGGGCAGGTCAGGACAAGGGGTGCAGAGGCTGGAGAAGAGTGAAGCTGTGGGTAAGCCTGGGGAGGAGGCTGAGCTCTACTTCTGGAAGCTTCTGGAGAATAGAAGAGAAGCAAGGCAGAGCTACAGGGAGGCCTTGGGGGGCGGGGGAGGCAGCCCACCCTGACCGGAGCCCTGGGAGGCCAGGAAAAGCTGGCATTTCTTGGAGACAGAACCAGTGATGCAAATGGATGCCCAGACATGGTCGCAGGCACCCCTTTTGTTTCTCTCCCTTCCCTCCCTCTCCCTCTCTCTCTCCTGCTTTCCCCTCTACTTCCCTCCCTCTCGCGCTTTCACCGGCTCCCAAATTACAGCCTTCTTTCAGTAGCAGACACAATCAAGGTGGTGTGCAGGGGGCCCTGTCAAATGGCATCGCAGGTCCTCTCCAAATGGAGAATGGCCCTTAAAGAGGAGAGCCGAGCGGCTAACAGCCTGCCTCGGGGAAGATGCATCTCCAGAAGGCACGGGCCAGAAAGGACTCCGTCCCTCTTAGGCTGACCCCGCGGGAGGCTCTGGGTGATGTGATTGCAGATCCAGCCCCGGGCTGCGGTCCAGGAGCCACAGGCCTGCCTGGCCTCCTCAGCACACCTCATGCTGAGGCAGGAAGAGCAGAGCTCTGCCCTTGACCGTCCACCACCCTGGCCCGACCTCACCCAGGGACAGGGCCTAGAAGAACCCACTCCCTGACTCCGGGCCTCGGTTTCCCCACCTGTAGCAAGTTAGGACTAGCTAATCTCTAAGGATGCTTCTAATCTAGCCCTTGGAATAGAGGTCACAAACTCCAATGACTAAAGGGGCCAGGATGTTGTGCAAACGAGTAAAGCGAGGTCAAATGTGAGGCCACAGATCATGGTGAGAACGATAGAGAATTGAAGGCATCGGTGCGCCTAAATCTGAAAGAACTGCAGGCCAGACTCCCGTGTGTGAGAGGGCCTGAGTGGAATCAGAAGAGTGGCCGTTCTGGATGTGGGGCGACACCCCCGGGGAGGGGGCCGAAGGGGCCGCCAGGCACTCAGAATGCGTCTCCACCCAGGTGGCGGCTCCACGGGCTTGTGCATGTGTGAAATTCACCCCTTTCGTTTAAGGGCTGTGGAACTCATTGTGTTAATGTAATCCTCAAGTCAATGAATGTTTAAAATACAAAGAGAAATAAATAAGAAGGGTGACTACAATGCAGCCCCAACCGACAACTGCCAATTGGGAACATACACCCAATACTGCCAGGTCTAGTCGGGTGTCATAAATCTAGATTTCTATGCAAAATTTTTACTTTTTAAATGTTGCTAGTGACTAATTCAAAATGAAAAACCATAGTCATACCACACACACACACACACACACACACACACACAAGCACACGTCTTCAGACAGAATTCAATTTATAAACTTATAGATTGTCAAGCTCTATGTAACAGGAGGTTTCACCTCTTTACTGGAATACAATGTACCTAACACAGGACTCCATCAAAAGACTGATACTAAAAGCTACTACATGCTGCAGCTGTGCTGTGTACCAGTACTGCACAGAGGGTTTCCTATACAATTTTCATCATATTCACGCTTACAGCAAGTCTATGTATGGTGTAACTGAAAATTATTCTCATTTAACAGATGAGAAAACCAAGGCCTGGGCAACATGCTAGAGACCATGGCTTCTGAGCTCAAGAGTGGAAGAACTGGTGTTCAGTCCCAGCACCACCTGCTTCCAAGCTGCCTTAGAAAAATCACAAGGGGGCTGGGTGTATGATCATGATAACCAAGACTATGCGAGGGAAATGTTAAACATATGAATGCTCAGTCTGAGCCTGCTGTTCCATCCCTGGTGACGCAGCCTGAGGCCCCTGGGGCTGAGGACAGATCTCTGATATTCCCGTTCCCTTCCGCGATGCACTGAGCTACACGGACTTTAGCCGCCCAGGTCAGACGGAGCCTCCAGAGCATGAATCCCAAGACCCAGATCTACAGCCCGGCAAGGAGCCGCGGCCGCAGCCCGCCCCACTCCCCAGGACAGAGCCAGATTAAATTTCACGGTGAAAGACTAGAAAGCCGTCTCCATGTGGCTACTTCTTAAATACGCCAAGTCTCTCACCGATACCGTTCTGGCCAATAAAGTTGGTAAGAATATGCATTTTCTGCCCTATGGGATTCTATAACGCTATTTTCATTCTGAACCAAAATAAATATGGCCCATAAATGATTTAATTTTTCCGAATTCTCTTCTGCACAAGTGATCACATATTGCTGTTACAGATATTCAGATCAAGACGCGGAAATTTCCAGCACTCCGGAAGCACCCCTTATGCCCCCGTCATTACGCCCAGAGCAACCATTCTTCTGACTTCTGTCACCTAGGTGGGTTTGCCTACAGTTGCTCCTTTTCTATGGGGCCTGCGCGCTTCACTGCTCTGTCTCGCCCCTGCCACTCCCTAATGTCTTCTATTTGCCTCCTGGCCCCCTGGGCATGAGAGGCTGAGACCTCTACTCGAAAGGTGTGCATTCCAAAAGCCCAGGATATGGCCAGATGGACCGCAGTTGCTCCGTCTCGGAGGGAACCGACATGGACAGCTCAAACGGGCGATAAGCACACCAAATGCCCTGATGTTGGTGACCAGTGAACAATGGGGCTAGAGAAGGGAGTGGAACTATCACCCGGCCGTAGCCCATTTGGCCAGTCAACACTTAACTGAGCACCCACTCCCCCGGTGTGGCGGGCCCTGGGGGCATAAGAAGGAATAAGATACAGCTGGTGCTGAAGAAGCTTTACCATCCAGAGGAGGAGCCAGGCCACTACCGAGTGGTGAGAAGCAGCCTGGAAGCAGAGAGAGGGAGGGAGGCACGGGCTGGGGAGGCTGCCCTCCCCAGCCTCACCTCACCCACCCACCCACCAGGCGGCATGAAGGCTTCTCGGAGCCGGTGACCCCTGAGCAGCGTCAGTACGCCTCACCAGGTGTGTGTGAGCCTGGGCACCGAAGAACACATGCTGAGCCCCACTTCTTTTCTGCCGGAGGCAAAACACTCCCATCCTATAGGAACCCGCAGAGAAGGTCCACATCGTGAATGACCTTGCTCACATAATACTGGACAAACAGGATTGTCCCAGTGCCGAGAAAAACTCAAATCAAGGCTCAAAATAAAAAGACATTTAAAAAACAAAACAAAACACTACAACTGACTTGGAAACCAATGCAGTCAGAGGCAGTAAAGTTAATATTAAAAACCATCTTTACATTCTAAAACACTGAATATTTTTAAAACTGGGGGCTAAGAAAACATTAAGGTGCTTATTAACCCCGCTAGCGTGAACTCCTTGGTGAAGGAATGCTGTCACACGAGCCCCGCTGTCCACAAGGCCCACGACCATGCTGACCCACGGCCTCCCACATCTCTTCCTTGCCACTCCAGACTCTGATGGGGTTGGCCCTCCCCCTGGCAAAGAGGCCAGCCTCGGGGAGGAATGGTCCTCTTCTGGCAAGGCTGGGAGGTCTGAGGCATGCCATGACCTTTCACCTGTGGCACCCTTGGCCCCACCAGGGTCTCCGCTCTCAGGCCAGTCTTGATGGCTTCATGGTTGCCATGATTCCTCCCAGGGACCAGGCAGGTGACGTGTCACCAGGCCTCGGCGTCCTCCTCCTGTGTTGGGGCTAGGGGCTTCCCATGGGCCCAGGGCAGCAGAAGTGGGCTCTCCGGCCAGCTGGGATGTAAGGGTAGGCTTGGTACAGGGATATAAGATACAGCATAGGGAATATAGTCAATAATATTGTAATAACTAATATGGTCAGATGGGTACTAGACTTAGCAGGATAATTACTTCATAAGTTATATAAATGTCCAATCACTGGATTAATATAATAGAATTAATATAATATTGAATGCCAACTGTAATTGAAAATTTTAAAAATTATAAAAAATATATACATTTATTTTTTTTAAAAAGAGAGAGTAGGCTTGGTCAGTACCCTCCCACATGTGGACTCTCTCCCGTTAGCAGCTCCCTTTGTGTAAGTCCTGTGGCCACTGAGAGGTGTCATCCTGCCCACCGGGGCGGGACAGATGAGGTGGAGGACAGCGACTCAATTGCTTCCCCTTAGGGACAGCATCTCCCCAGCCCCAGGCCTCCTAGAGGCAGGGCAGCGTGTCCACCGGAAGCCTGGCCCCCTCTGCCCGCTTCCTGCCAGCCCATACGCAGCACACACCACCACGCTGTAATTGCACAGGAATTAAATCCATGTGCATCTGTTTAAAATCCCCAACATACAGATGCCTCCCGCACCTGGGGATAGCCCGAGGGTTGACAGCCATGGACTTTAACCCAACCCTACCTTAACCATCCGGGGAAAAAAGCTCAGTCTGGTTCTCGTCCCTCCGTTCTCATCCACTGCCGTATTCCAGACCCTTTGGACCAAGTGGGTGTGGAATGCTCACTCCCTAGAAGGCACTGTGGACCAGGGCTTCCCAAACTTCACTGAGCAAACCAATCACTCCAGGCTCCTGTTAAATGCAGATTGGGGTTCAAGCGGTCTGGGGTGGGGCCCAAGGACCTGCCTGTCCCACCAGCTCCCCCGGCCACAGGCCCTCCTCAGAGCAGCCAGGCCTCACCTCCCAGAAGTGCGGGCACTTTACATTAGGACTTCAGAAAGGTGCTCTTTGAAACGTTAAGCTCAGAGAAATGAACCTCAAATGGTGAAAATGCAGGGAAGGCAGTTTGTTGGGTGGGGAAGCTATTTGGGAGGCAACCATCTGCCAACGCAACCCTCAAATGAAGCCCTTTGTTGAGCAGATGTGAGCAGCCCGGCTATTTTGGGGTCAGAAAGGCCAAGACAGATGTGAAAGGGGGCCCAGCCCAGATAAGGCCGGGATGCCAGTGCTGGGTCTCCCCCGACCCACGCTCGCCTCCACTACCCACCGCAGAGCCCCGGGTTAACGCCCATCACTCTCCAGGCCAGCTCTCCAGGCCACAGGATGCTCGCGATTCCTGCCATGCAGACCTTCTACCTTCTTACCCTCCCCAGCCAGCTCTGGGGTAATAGCATCAAACAGTCCTACTCTCCCAGCTAAGACAGTCCTCCCAGAAGTGACATCTGCTCTCCCACCCCCTGGTGCTGACCCGGGTGTGCCTACCGCTACAGGAACCAAACATTCACTCCAAGCCAGCTCTCCGCACCACGGGCTGACTCACCAGCACCTCTCACCTGGTCCCAGCCAGGCTCTCTCAGCCCAGCCTAATTCCTCCGGATGGCAAGGGTCTGACTCCACCCAACACACACACACACACACACACACACACACACACACTCATATACGCGCACACACACGCATAACCCTCATGTGCCTTTTCAGCTTATTTCAAAATCCCCAAATTGGGGTGGGGGCTCTTGCAAAGCAGCTAAAAGGCAAGGGCCAGTGCCCATTCTGGTCTGAAAGGGCAGAGTCCATAGAAGAGTCTGGCGCTGCTTTCTGAATTAGTGGGGATGGGGGACTGGGGACGGTGGTGGTGGGTGCTACCACTCGGGAAAGGCTAATGTCCCCTCGTGGGCTGCTGACAGCACCGGGGCTGGGCGCTGGGGTCGCAGAGGGGCGGCGGCCGGCGGCGAGGGCACGGAATCCCCGCTGGCAGGGCACAGAGGCTCTCGGTGCCCGCTCTGGGGAAGCCAGGGACCCAATGCCCGCCGCTGGCTGGTGCCGTCACCTCCTTGGGACTCTCGGGCTCCGCGCCGTCCCGGGCTGGCCTGCGGGAGAGTCCGAAACGCGGGCCCCAGGGACAGCTAGAACCCCACAGGCGGGCCTGCCCTGCCGGGGGACTAGGAAGGCAAAGCGCGAGCCGCACGGGGCTCCCCGCTCCACGAGGGGAGCGCTTCCCGGAGCCTGTCCGGGCTGGGGGGGAGGGTGCAGGCGTCCTCTGGGGTCGGCCTCTAAGCTGGCACCCAGAGGCGGTGAGGGTGGGGAAGAGCTACGTGACTTTAGGTCCCTCAAGCGCCCTAGCCCGTCCGCGGTGGGGGTACAGCCCACCCCATCCCACTGTCCACATGGGGACCCAGCGCGCAGAAGGGGACGGGATTGGATCCCGACGCCCTCTTATCCCCGAAATCCTCCAAACCCCAAACCCCAATCCTCCGCGGGGCCAGGGGGGGAGCAAAGCGCACTCGGGTCCAGGAACGGGGTGGGGAGCGGAGCGAGCGCCGGTCCTCCCGAGGCCACCGCGGAGGGGAGCCGAGTTCCCGGGAATCAAAGTTGCCGCGCGTCCGGCCGCGGGCTCGGACCCCGGCGCAGGACCCGGGAACGGCCGGGGGCCGGGGGCCGGGGAGGAAAGGCGGCCCCGGGCGCCCGCCTCGGGCGCCGGCCACGCCGGGAACCGGTGGCTCCCCGGCTGCGGTCGCGACCCCGCCGCTCCAACTTTCGGGCCGCGCGGCGGGCGAACCGCGCGCGGAAGGCGAGGGGAGCGGGGAAGGGGAAGGGCTGTGCGCGGCTCTGGGTACCGTGTGCGTGTGCGCCGGGGCGCCGCGCCTCGCCTCGGGCTCCGCTCTCCGCCGGATCGGCCCCCGCGGGCCGCCTGCTCGGGTGCCGGCCGCCGCCGCCGCCGCCGCCGCCGGGTCTCGCTGCCGGCGCGAAGGCTCATCGGCGGCGCGCCCGCCGCTCCGGGGTCCCCTAGGGCCGTCCGCGCGCCGCTGGCCGCTCGCTGGCTGCCACTCCAGGCACGCGGGGCGCGCTCCGAACGTCCCGAGCCGCCGCGCCCCCGCGCCCCATGCCCCGGGCCGGGCCGCCCCGCCCCGCCGGCTCAGCGCCCGGCTGCCGTCGGACGCGCCTCCCCGCGGAGCATCGCGCCCGCAGCCCGCGCCGCGTTCCTGCTCCGGAGCCGCCGCCGCCGCCGCCGCCGCTCAAGTGCGCGATCAACTTTCCCTCGCTTCCCCCGCCCCGCGCGGCCCCCGCCACCAGACCCCGCCTCCCGACGCTCCGCGCTCACCTCCCGCCTCGCCCGGCCCCCGCCCGCCCGCCGGCCGCGCCTGTGCGGCTCTCCCCTTCCCCACCACCGCCACCCCCGCCACGCGCACCCCTGCACCATCCCTGCGCCCCTCGCCGCGGGCCCCGGGGGAAAGGCGCGCGGGCTGGCCGGGCGCTCAGGGCATGAATATTTCAGTGCTGGCAAAGCTGCCCTCTGCCGATGTCATGGCACCGGCTGCTGTGGCAACTCGACGAATTCCCCCAAAGGGACCGGGAGGAAGCCCGCGGAAGTGGCTCCGGGCGCTCGCGGGAGCGGGGCCCCGCTGGGCCGGCCACCCGCTGTCCGGGAGAGGGACAGGCAGGCAGAGGGGTGGTGGCCCGGCCAGCCTCCGGTCCGCTCCGCGCCTCTAGCGGATCGGGGAAACGCTCCCGGGAAGACCGGGCCGGCAAGCCGAAGCTCTCGGCCAGGGTGAGCCTGCGCCATCTGTTGGCTTTAAGCGCCCCCTCTCTGCTCTCAGAATCTCTAACCGCCCATCGCTGGGGGAACCTGGTCCCTCTCTAGTCCATGGGGCCGCTTGGCTCAGCTTCCCTCAAACAGCTGCCTTTGCTCGCCCCGATGTGCGCTCCCATCTGCGCCCTCTGCCCCTCATTCCAGCTCAAAATGCCTCCAAGTGCTTACAAGGGAGGACCCCGGATTGGAAAGCATCCTTGAGGTCACCTGAGCACCCGCACGCATACTGGAATCCCTTCTGCGGCACCTTGAATAATGGTCTCTCAGCTTCTCTTTGCGCCCCCATAGCGATGGGAACCTCATGACTTTTCCAGATCACTGGGCTCGGGAGTCCTATTCAGGGAGTTGACTCCCCTGATCTTGATTGATCTTTATTTCCCCAGGCTAAACGTTCAGAGCTCCTTTAACTGTTTCTCACACGACAGGATTTCTGGACCTGTTACTGTTGCAATCAGCACATTGACAATAGCTGCCGGGAGCCAGGCTCTGGGCTGAGACTTTTCCAACCTCAGCTCACCTACCTCAACAGTTTTTCCATGGGTCCTGTCGTTATCCTGGTTTTACCGTAAGAAAACAGGTTTTGGGGAGGTGAGTGACTTGTCTGCATGGTATGGCGCCTAGAAGATATCCAGCTTCAAAGCTCTAATTCTCTACCATTCATTCATCCATTCATCTATCCATCCATCCATCCACCCATCCATTCATTCTTAGTTGCTAATATGTGCTACCTCAAATAGGTTCTGAGAACATGGGGACGGCACAGGCTTGGTCCTTGCACCTCATGGACCTCCTCTAATGAAAACAAACATTAGTCGCCGAAACCGGTTTGGCTCAGTGGATGGGGCTTTGGCCTGCGGACTGAGGAGTCCCGGGTTCGGTTCTGGTCACGGGTGTGTGCCTTGGTTGCGGGCACATCCCCAGTAGGGGCGTGCAGGAGGCAGCTGATGGATGACTCTTTCATCGATGTTTCTAGCTCTCTATCTCTCTCCCTTCCTCTCTGTAAAAAATCAATAAAATATATATTTTTAAAAAAAGAAAACAAACATTATTCAATGAAACACATAAACAGGTAAAATCACAGCCACATCAATATGAGGAAAAGAGTGCTTTAAGGGTATGAGGCCAAGGGGACCAGGGAAGACTTCTTGGAGGAGATATGATTTGAGGTCCGAAGGATGAGCAGAGAATAGAAAGAGCGCGGGGTTCTAGGGGGAGAAACAGCCTGTGCAGGGCCCTGTAGTGGGAAGGGCTGGCACCTATAAGGGAGTGAAGGAAGACAGGACCGCTGTAATGCGGAGAGGGTGGGGAGGACAGTGAGCGTACGAGCCGGAGTGGGAGCAGGGGGCAGGCTATTTAGGGCTTGTTGGCTTTAACGTGGGCCTGGTCTTTATCCTAAGAGTTGAAGCCTTGAAGCAGATGGTTGGGGTGGAGATTGAGGGGTGGGGATGTCATGACCTAATTAATAGTTGGGGGGAAATGGGGAATTAATTTGGAGGCAATAGATGGTAAGAGGAGACCAATTCAATTAAAAATATTGACTGGTCATCTACTTTGTGCCAGAAACTTCTAGATCAGGGGGTCAGCAAATGGCAGCCTTCTGGTCAAATCCATCCTGTCACCCATTTTTGTAAGTAAAGTTTTAGTGGAACATTAACCTGCCCATCAGTTATGGCTCTTTTCATGCTGCAACTGCAGAGTTAAGGAGTTGCCACAGAGACCGTATGGAACACAAAACCTAAAACATTTACTATATGGCTCTTTACAGAAAAAAAATTGACTGACCCCTGTGAATCTGGACACTTAGGATACATCAGTGAACAGTGCGTGCCTGTGCGTGCGCACGCACACACACACACACACACACACACACACACACAGGTGAAGGCACACAACCCTGCCCTATTGGTGCTCACAGCTTTGTAGGCTGTTGAACTCTCCAGGTGACAGAGGCCTGGACTGGGGTAGTGAGAGAAGTGAAGATATGTTTTCAAAACATAAAAACATATGTTTATGTTTTCAAAACATAAAAAAATCTACAAAACTAGGAGAGGGGGTGATTGTGGGGTGAGGTAGCAGTAAGTATCAAAGAGACCCCCAGGTTTCTGGCTTATGGAAGCAGATGGACAGGGTGCTCTTCTCTGAGATGGGACCTGGGAGGACGGGGGGGGGGGGGGGGGGGCGGAACCAGGGGAAGATGAGCTGGAGTCCCCTTGGGACACGTGGAGTGTGAGAGGCCTGTGCGGTGATTGAACGCAGCTGCTAAGTAGCCCCGTGGCCATGTGAGTCTGGAGCGTGAGGGGGCACAGGGATAGGGATAAGGTGGGACAGGGCTCAGGCAGTCCTGTTTTCTGGACGCGGTGGTGGAGCCCAGAGTGGGGTCCGGGTTCTGACTGATAGCCTGCCCTCCAGCTGGATGGCTCTGGGCTGGACGCTGGGCCTCTCTTGGCCTCATGTTCTTCATTCATAAAATACAAAGTGCTAGATGAAGTGTTCTTTAAAGTTCCTCAAATCCTAACATCGTTTTTTCTTTCTGGTTTGCCACCGTCTCTCTCTCTCTTAAACTCTGACTCCCCAGACCATGTGCAGTCATTTTACACGTGAATGAAACCATGCCGAGCTCAGAGAGCCCGTCAGCTCCTCTGATGTGGGCACCGTGCTCTGTGAACAGGACTCTCTATCTGACACTTTCATTCCACACGAGTTTGTCAGGTGCCCACTCTGTGCCAAGCACCCTGACAGGAAGTGGGTGGCCCTCAGGGTGCAGGCGGCCCCACAGACCCACGCTGAGGGTGTAACAGACAGGACATCCAAAGTGAATTTGGTCACACAGTGATGAAAAGGCTGAGAATTCAAACAGAGGATGGCAAGGTAACCCAGAGTTCAGTGACAGCAGGAAGTGGCTGTGCTTCCCCCAGGCTGGAGGGGCAAAGGAGGAAGCAGAATTGCCAGGTTGGGTCCGGTACCGGAAGATGGTCCCACCGTGGACCTGCTGATGGGAGCTGGAGACCCTGTAGCCAGGGACCCTGCTGAGGCCCAGGATGCAGAAGAGGCGCCTTGGGTTCTCCGCCCCCAGCCCTCTGGTCCCCTCCCTTTGGCTGACCCCAGCCAGAAGCCAGCAGGCCTGGGAGGTTGGGGACTGCAGCCTGCAGGGTCTGCCCTGACACAGACAGAGCAGCAGAGGAGAGTGAGGAGGGGATCGGAGAGGAACCTGTCTGCCGCACACACTGTGGGCACAGGGGTGAGTGAGTAACCTCCAGCCTCTGCCCTTGCCCCCAGTCCACGTGGGAGGCAGACATACAAATCCACCACAATGTGACAAGGTAAGGGTGGCAAAGCCAGAGGTGGCCCAAAGGAGAGAGAGCAGGTGTTGGATTCTCAAAGAAGTTGAGCCCAAAAGGCTGCGTGGGTGTGGAGACCTCGGAGCTGGGCTTTGCTGAGATGCCCCGGCGTTCCACAGGGAGCAGAAGCAGAGGGCATTCCAGGCGGAGGGAGCAGCAGGCGCTCACTCGGGGCTGGGCCCATGCGTGCGGGCGCTCCCTGTGGGAGCCAGGCAGTCTGCAACCTGCAGGTGAACAGCAGTCCTGTCCTGCCCACGATGCAGGTTATTTTAGCCTTTCTCCCTGGCTAAGCTTCCATCCCTCCAAGCATTTCCAGGCTGTCCACCATCAGGTCTCAGAGTTCCCCCGCCTCCCTTTCCCTAGGAAACACTCGCCCCTCCCACAAGCACCTGGGCGTGGAGGAAGGTGGGCCAGGGTGATAGAGAAGCGAGCCTTGAAAGATAAAGCCAAGAAGAGCGTTGGCGGTCCAGGGGACTGGATGCGTGCAGAGTCTCTGGGGCCTCGGGCAGGCAGCGTGGCGTTTGGGGTGGGCCAGGGCCCACTGGGCAGAGGCGAGAATCACGTCTCGGCAGATGAGCAAGGCTGGGCCATGAAGGACCTTGAATGCTGTGCCGGGGCCTGGGGCTCACACAGCAAGCAACGCTGACGGTGGAGGGGGTGGGATGGGGTGGGCTTGGAGGGGAAGAGGCACAATCAGGGCTGAGCGTGATGAGCTAAAGGATGGAGAGGAAGAGACAGAGCGTGGTCCAAGCGTCGCCCTGCATCTTGGAGGAAGGGACGTCCCCTTTGCTCCTGGGTGTCCCCCAGACAGTGATCAGCTAGCTCACTGGCACACTCCATGACTGAGGGAGGAAGGGAAGGTGGGAGGGCAGGAAGAAGGGCAAGAAGAGAAGAGGGGGGGAACCCAAACCTGCTGTTTTAAACCTGCCCAGCCTATGAGATCACCTGGGTTCCACCCAGCGCCCCCTGGGGGCTCCCTGCCCCTGCCTCCCTCCCAGGGGATGGCCGCGAGGCAGTGCGTGTGACCCGGAGCTCCCGGGACTAGGATGCAATGGACCCGGGTCCGAACCACCTTGCCTGAGCCTCCCTTTCCCCGACTAGACGCACAGGACCGCCCCCCCCCCCCTCTTCCCTGAACACCTCCCAAGGTTGCTGTTCAGGGTGAGAGAGAAAAACACACAAATCCAAGTGCTTTATAAACTGTGAAAACAAAACAGCGCTCCCCTACAAGCCTCTCCTCCCCGCGAGGGGCCATTATTATTTTTAAAGCACACACGCCCCTCTCCTCCGGGGGTCCTCATGACAGCTTCACTCCCCACCTCCCCATGCAGCCGTGCCTTCCCATCCCCCTGTATTCCCATCCCGGAGCCGGGGAAAGCTGTTCGCTGCTTCCTGCCGGTGTCCCCAGCCCGCTGGCCCTCTCCCAGAGCAGAGCCTGCCACCATAAACCACACATGTGTGCTCCTGAGTGTGGTTTGTGGGCCCTCGGAGCCTGGCACAGCTGTGGCGGCTCAGCGCACGCAGCCTGTGAAGGAGCGAGGCGAGAAGGAGAACAAGGTGAGCTGGGCCCCCCAGCGGCAGAGTCCAGGGCCCCCAGGTCACCCCAAGGGGAATGGCTCCCCTGGACCCCCCCCCCTGCCTTAGAAGTGTACCCCTCCCCCCACGAGGCCCGGGAGCCGGGCTCCTTCCCCCACGTCCCTGCCCCCACTCCCCGCTCCCCTCGCATTATTTATTTATAAGGTGTTCATAGCGAAATGAATGACAAAAAAGTTAGAAGCTAATTAAAGTTGGCACAGATTGGCACACAGGAGCATGAATTATACATGGGCGCAGAATGGCGCTTGGTGGCAGGGCCTGGCGCTAAGTGCCCCGCGCACTGGTGGGAAGCCGGCATGGGACCCCAACTCTTGCCAGGGCCAACCCCCCCCTCCCCTCCTCACTCCCCACTTTTCCAAGAGGCCCTCCCTCCATCCAGGGCCTCCTGTCTTTCTCTGGGGGCAGCTGGAGCCTCGTCAGCCGCCCCCTTCCAATAAAGACGACGTTCTCTCGGCACACCCCGGCCGGGAGAGGCATCCACACCGCCATCAGAGCCTGGAGTCGTCCCATCGAAGCGTGGCTCTCCTCCCTGCCCGTGCCTGCCTGCCTGCCTGCCTGCCTGCCTGCCTGCCTGCCTGCCGGGGCCTCGGCATAAGGGGGAAGAGCTGGGCTTCTAGAAGGGGGCGGCCAGAGAAGGCCTGAGACCCGCCAGCTTGTCACGGGTCCGAGCACAGCAGAGCTGGGAGGCGCCTCGGACCGGGCCGTCCGCCCCACCGCGTCTGCACAGATGGCGCAGCTGAGGCCACAGAGGGACGGGCTCACTACCGAGCTACGCAGCGAAGAATAATAATAATAATCGCAATATTAGCCCCAGCGTTTAGTGAAAGCCGATTTCGAGCCAGGCACTCTCCCACCGGCTTTGCACGGATCATCCCACTCAGTCCTCACGCGAAGAAGAAGACACTGCAAAGATCCAGTCTGACAGATGAGGAAACTGAGGCAGCGCGGAGGTGTGAAAGCAGTCTGCCCACGGTCACGGGGCCAAGTCGGTATTAAACTAAGCCCGGGCCGTCAGGCTCCAAGCGCTTTCCTCCTGTGGTCGAGGGCAGTGGTCGGCAAACTCTTTAGTCAACAGAGCAGCAAACCGCGGTTTGCCGGCCACTGGTCTAGGGCAGTGGTTCTCAAGCTCCTGGAAAGGGAAGAGGGTGTGTATGTTGGGGGGGAAGGGTGGGGAGGGGATGAAAACAGGATCAGAGGTTCTGATTTGATTGGTCAGGGCTGACATCTGGACACAGCATTTTTGAAAGCTCCCTGTGTGATTCCAAGGTGCAGAGCAAAGCCACTGGCCTGGGGACAGGGACAGGAGGTAGATATTTTTTTACTCCCAGGATCACAGAGGTGAGTTCTTGCTCTGCCACTCCAGACTGTAGTATTTTTTAAAAAATATATTTTATTGATACTTTACAGAGAGGAAGGGAGAAAGATAGCTAGAAATGTCGATGAGAGAGAAACATCCACCAGCTGCCTCTTGCATACCCCCTACTGGGGATGTGCCCGCAACCAATGTACATGCCCTTGACAGGAATCGAACCAGGGACCTTTCAGTCCACAGACCGGCGCTCTACCAATGAGCCAAACCGGTTTACGGCCAGACTGTAGGAATTTGAATGTATGGCTAAACCTCCGGGGGGCCTCAGTCTCCTTGTCTGTGAAACGGGGTTAGTAACAGCTTGGGCTCCGGAAGCCGGGCTGTCGGATTTGGTTTGAATCTCGGCTCTGCCTCTTGGGTAGGGTCTCTCACTCCTCTTGGCCTCAGTTTGCTCACCTGTAGAATGGCCACCATACCGGTGCCCTCGTTGTTGTAAGGATCAAATGAGCTGATGAACATAAAAGGACACCCTGGAGCCACAGTCCTTAGTCATCCTGGGGACAGGGGCCCGCGCCCCTCCTGGGCCACAGGGCTGTGCCAGGAGCGGAGGGGGACGAGCTCACAGAGAAGCTGTGTGCGGCATGGGGCTGGTGAGAGGTGGGCGGTCAGAGAGGATGGCCTTCTGCCTCCTGTCCTGGGCCCGGCTCCTTCTCTTTACACACAGGAGCCAGGAATGCATTATCGTCGCAAACATTTCAGACCAAATAGACAGACCACTGTTCTCAACCCGGTGTGTATCCTTCCAAGTAATGTTCTATGTACATATGGCGATGTATCGGTTTTTGGCTGGGGGGCAGGGGTAGGAGAGAGAGAGAGGCATCTATTATGGTGCACTTCTGTACTTTTGAATTTTGAGCCATATGAATGGCTCAAATATAAAAATAAATATAAAGGGTAATGCTTTAGGCAGAAGGAAAGTGGTCCCAGATGGAGGCTTGGATTTCAGGGAGGAAAGAAGAGGGATGGGAGGGGAAATACGGGTAAATACAAATGAATCTTGGTTGCATAAAACGATGAAACTAATGTTTAAAATATATAGAGAATTAAAATTCACGACACAATAGCGCATGAGTCAGGAAGGGGGTAAATGGAGTTAGAGCATTCTAAAGTCTTTGCATCATCCTGGAAGTGGGTAAAAATGCGAGGGTAGGGTAAACATTAATAAATCAAGGATGCCTGCTTTATCTCTAGGCTAACCCTAGAAGAATGGTAAATGGATGTATAACTAACCAACCAATAGAGGGGAAAATGGAATAATGAAGCTGTGTGTTTTTAAAAAATTACTCGTTGTTTATAAATAGAGGCTTGCATCTCATATTGTTTTATAACTTGAGTTTTTCCTTAAATTATGTCCTTAGAGCTCTTTCCACATTGGTACACAGAGGGCCTGCCTCCTCTTTTTAATCTGCCAGCGTGCATTCCACAGAAGGATGGTGGCAGCGAAACTGAGCCTTGGGGCCTTCCGCACTCGGGGCCCTGTGTGACTGCACGGGCCGTGCCCACAGAGGCAGCCCGGCTGAGGAGGTCGGTGCAAGGAGAACAGACGCCCCTGGGTCTGAAGCCTGGGCCGGGGGAGGGAAGCAAGACCTTCTCTCTCCAGGCTCCCAGCCCGCACGCACCCTGGTCCCATTAGCCACATACTAGCAAACCTAATGTCCAGTGAAGAGAGAGGGAGGCTGTGATCAGCTGGCCCAGTCTCCCACCCCAGACCCTCCTGCAGTGAAACCCCCACAGGAAAGGTTCCCATCTGGGTAACAGCCTTCTGAGGATGGGGCCTCCCATTTGGCTTTGTCTGCAAGTAACTTCCTGCTGGACGCAAACCTTCTTCAGGGCATCTCTCTGAGTCGCATACAGTGGTGAGGAAGCCATTCCATATGCACTTCTGCTGTAGTCTATGCAACCACGCAAAGAAGGCGGTCTTAGTCTGTGTGACTTTGTCTTTAACGCACGATAATTCCTCTTTCTTGAATCAAAAGGGTTTCTCTCAGCCTCTTGGTATGGCTGTATTTAATAGTATAGTCTTGTTACTTTTATAGTATAGTCTTGTTGGATTTAATTTTATAGTTCTTTTTAAAAAAAATTTTATTGATATTTTACAGAGAGGAAGAGAGATAGAGAGCTAGAAATGTCGATGAGAGAGAAACATCGACCAGCTGCCTCTTGCACACCCCCTGCCATGGATGTGCCCGCAGCCAAGGTACATGCCCCTGACCGGAATCGAACCCGGGACCTTTCAGTCCACAGACCGACGCTCTACCACTGAGCCAAACTGGTTTCGGCAATTTTATAGTTCTTTTTCATTTATTGCAATTAGTACTGGTGTTTTCTTTCATTTATGGTGGTGATGAGTTTTTTTAAAAAATAAGTGAAAGTTGAAAAGTGAGGGTTTACATTTTAAATTGACTCTGTAGCAGTATAGTCGGCACATAGATAGGCCCAAATAGGTAAACGTGTTAGGCAAATGGCTGAAACGGAAGGTCCTGGCCTGAAGGATCAAGTGGACACATTAGTGTGGCATTTAAAGCCCCAACCTTCTCACCCTAAGAAGTCAGGCCCAGGCTGGCCAGTGTGGCTTAGTGGTTGAGTGTTAACACATACATCAAGAGGTCATCAGTTTGCAACAAGAAGTCACGGGTTTGATTCCCGGTCAGGGCACCAGGTTTCAGGCTAGATCCTCATTGAGAGGCAGCCGATCAATGTTTCTATTTCTCTCTCTCTCTCTGCTTTCCTTTCCTTTCTCTCTAAAACCAATAAAAACATTTTTAAATATTTTTATTGATTTCAGAGAGGAAGGGAGAGGGAGAGAGAGATAGAAACTTCAAACGATGAGAGACATTGATAGGCTGTCTTCTGCATGCCCCCTACTGGGAATCGAGCCTGCAACCCAGGTATGTGCCCTTGACTGGAGTCCAACCTGGGACCCTTCAGTCCACAGGCTAATGCTCTATCCACTAAGCCAAACCAGCTAGGGCAAAACATATATTTTTTAAAATGCTTCTCAAGGATTATTTCCAGGAGGGAAGGAAACATCGACCAGCCACCTCCTGCACACCCCCCACCGGGGATGTGCCCACAGCCAATGTACATGCCCTTGACCGGAATCGAACCCGGGACCTTTCAGTCCGCAGACCAATGCTCTGCCACTGAGCCAAACCGGCTTCGGCGGTAAGTAGGTTTTGTTATATGTTGTTTTGCATAAAGTTTCAGAACTTATCCACAGCATTAAGGGAGGACTTACTGTAGCCCCCATCTGTCCAGCACCTGCAACGGGCCATAAAAGGTTCCATCTGATCCTCTCAGTATCCTGGAAATGAAACCCTGCAGAGGGGAGTGAGCGAGGCTCAAAGAGACTGAGAAATCGGCCCACAGTCAAGCAGATGGGACGCAGCTGGATGACCTCCGAATCCCTCAGGAGGGTCTCACCCAGGAGCCTGCAGAGGGCCTGCAGGGGAGGCTGGGGTTGAGGTTGGCCCTTCTAACCTTTTACTGCCAAAGCCAAAGCAGAGGTGGCCTGCTGGGAAAGGGGAGCTGCTGTCCTGGGGCATCCTGAAAACTCGAGGGACAGACCAGCCCCTGGGGACAGGTCAATTCCCGCGGGCTGGGCTTCCTGAGGGAGTCAGACCTGCAGTGCGGCTGCCACCTAGAGGCCAAGAGTCGCGCTGCACCTTTCACCCTTCCCTGGTTGCCCCACGTTCCTTTCTCCCAAGCTCTGCAAAGAAGGTAATGGGGGCTTTCCTCTTATAGAGACCTGGGGGCAAAAATGTGGCAGATTGGTGCCTACCCTTCACCACCTGCCCCACCTCCCCCAGGTTCCCTATCCCTAGCCACCCTGGGTCTCTCTTCCTAGACTTGTTTCTCTAACAATGTCCGCTGATGGACCAGGTACCCCATGGGCTCATTTTGGAACGGGGAGCTCAGATTCAAGGCTGCATGATCTGCTTTGCCACTAGCTGGCTGTGTGAACCCGGGAAAGGCACTGCCCCTCTCTGAGTCTCAGCCACCTCCCTTGTAAAACGCAGGTTACAGCTAGAGGTAGCATAATAGGGCCTGGCGTCAAATAGGCCCGAGTTTGAATCCCAACTGTGCCACCTCCTTGCTGTGTGACCCGTTGGGCCAGTTCATTAACGTCTGTGTGCCCCAGTTAACTCATCGGTAACGTGGGTTAATTATGCCTCTCCAAAGGTTACCGCCAAGATCAAATTGTCACTTAGATAGGTAATATCGTATATAAAGTACCTGGCTCTGAGTCTTGTTCCTCAACTTCCTCACGTTTTAAAAGGAGAGCTCGGGCCAAAACCGGTCTGGCTCAGTGGACAGAGCGTCGATCTGCGGACTGAAAGGTCCCAGGTTCGATTCTGGTCAAGGGCATGTGCCTTGGTTGCGGGCACATCCCCGGTAGGGGGTGTGCAGGAGGCACCTGGTCGATGTTTCTCTCTCACTGACGTTTCTAGCTCTCTATCTCTCTCCCTTCCTCTCTGTAAAATATCAATAAAATATATTTTAAAATAAAAATAAAATAAAAGGAGAGCTCGGGCCAAAACTGGTCTGGATCAGTGGACAGAGCGTCCATCTGCAGACTGAAAGGTCCCAGGTTCGATTCCAGTCAAGGGCATGTACCTTGGTTTCGGGCACATCCCCGGTAGGGGGTGTGCAGGAGGCAGATGGTTGATGTTTCTCTCTCATCGATATTTCTAACTCTTATCTCTCTCCCTTCCTCTCTGTAATAATAAAATATCTTAAGAAAAACTATATAATAAAAGGAGAGTTCAGATCCCAGGGCTTTCCTATCCTTCTCCCTGAGAAGGGTGGAGATCAGCCTCCAGATGCCCACACACTGAACATGGATGCTGCCCGCTCACTCCAGACCAGGGAGTGCCCAGGAGGAGCCCTGGTGCCTGGAGCAGCGGCCAGGGCCCCCACCCCCTCCTACAGTCACCGCCAAGTCACGGGGGGCCTTACCTCTTGGTGATGCACCGCTGCCTGGTGAACGGTGTCTGTCCCCCGGAGCGGCACCGTGCAGCACGGCCTCAGGGGCTGCTTGTTCGGGGAAATGGAAACACCGGCCCCCTCCCATGGCCCAGCTCCCCCTCCCACACTGTGGGAAGACGGCGAAGGCCATCAGTGAGCGGACTGTGAGACCTTGGGAGCCTGGCCAGCGCCTCAGTCCAGGAAAGAGCTAGCAGTTTTGCTCGTACTCAGGCCCGCCCCCCTCTCCCCCTGCATGCCCTGTGTTTCTGCTTGCTTGTACTCTGTAAGGTCTGGCGCTGGCAAAGTCTGGCTGGTGGCAAAACAACAGCACCGGCTGGCTGCCCCCGTGCGGCCTGTCTGCAGGCTGGATGGGACTTACGGGTTCACCTGCACCGGTGTCAGCTGGTGTGGCAGTAAACTGCGCCAGCTGGCCCCCACCCGTGTGCAGGTAAGGCCTGATAAACCCACCTGTGTCTTCCACAGCCAGGCCTCTGGGTTATTTCTTTGAGAATCCAAGAACAATATGCTGAGGTTTTCTGGGACCTCAGCACTTTGCATAACACTGTTCAGGGCAGCCCGGACTACGGATGTTCAAATTCTCGGTAATTAAAGACGAGCACGCTGGATGAAGCCCCACCCCAGGCCCAGGGGAGGCAGGAGTAGCAGGCAGGCTCCATGCGGCTTTAGAATAGGGCGACCAGACGTCCCGCTTTTGGCGGCACAGTCCCGATTTTTAACAATTTGTCCCGAGGCGCCAAAAATCGGGACTTTTTAAAAATACTGCGGGATGCGGAAAATTGTTAGTAAGTCACCTTACTTTAGAAGGTCTCAGGAAGGCCTGTAATTTCAGCTGAGACAGAAGCCCAGCTCCTCAAAGGGCAATGCCAAGCACACTCCTCTGACCCACCAGACTGGGGTAGGAGGGGCTCCAGCTGCTAACCCAGGCCTAGTGTTCCTCTCCCTGAGCCTCGGTTTGCTTATCTGTAACACGTGGGGTAGAATTCCTGGCTTGTTTACCTTCTCAGCTTGGGAGATAAAGAACGATCCTGCAAGTCCTCTGTAAACTGTCTAATCCTGTTCAGATACAGGCGCACCTTGGAGATATTGCGGGTTCAGTTCGAGACCACTGCAATAAAGTGAGGACAGCAATAAAGGGAGTCGTCATCTTACTGCTGGTGTGTGTGTGTGTGTGGGGGGGTATTTTAAATTTGTAAAAAAACAAACAAAACTGCAATATCTGTAAAGTGCAATAAAGCAAAGCTCAATGAAGTGAGGTGTGCCTATACCTTATTCCCATCCCCATCTCACCAAGTCCACTCACTCATTCATCGAGCACACAGCCAGGTAGGCAAAGGGCCGGGGTGCAATGGTGGCACAACAGGAATCTCCCGTCAACCTGTATACTTTGAGGAGGAGAGACATAACTGGCGCCTTCCAGGAGGCACCAGAGTCTCCTCCTTTCCCCACCTCCATCTCTCCTGGGAATAGCAATAACCTCAGGAACTTGTGTGGCACTTACTAGGTGCCCTACCCTCTGTTCAGCACAATGAGCGTGCATATATCGCGTGGTTTAATCCTTTCAGCAAACTCTGAGAGGCAGGCACCATTACCCCCATTTCTGAGACGAGGAAACTGAGGCTCAGGAACGTTCTCTTTAAGTGCAGGAGGCGGGATACGAATCAAGATCTGTTTGACTCGCCAGTGAGAGTTCATTCTTGAATTATACCGGGGAAAGGTAGTCACTCCCGAGTGCTTCTTGTTGTGCATGGGACTTATTTTACTGAATCCCTACACCAACCACACGAGTTAGGCATACTCACCTGCTGTTACAGATGAAGAAACTGAGGCTCCAAGAGGAGAAGGGCAGCCCGGTCCTTCCCCTGCCATCCTGGTGGATGCCGTGGGAGTCAGACGAATTACAGTAATCAGCTAATGCCTGAGCAGGGCTCTGAAGATGAAAAGCCCTTATTGAAAGTGCTAAGTATGATGATTAAATCGGAAGGTGGAATTAGCTGCACAGGGGGAGCAGGCAGCAGTCATCAGGAGAGGATTAGTGACTTGCTGCCTGATTGAGCCCACGGCAGGCTGGGAGGAAAAGAAACGGAGACGCGTATGGCTCCGCGGCGCTGCTCCCACCTGCAGGGCACCCCAGGGTCCGAGGGACGGACAGGGGCAGCATCCACAGAGGCAGGACGGGTCCCATCATCCTCTGCCTTTCTCCCATTCACTCATCCATCGGCAAATACCTACCAGCCATCTGCGAGGTCGCGGGCACTGTGGATGTAGCCAAGAACAGGAGAGAAAGCTCTCGTGGAGCTCTCAGCCTAGTGGAGGGAGACCGACGTGTAACAATAATCACATATCGAGGAACTGTCGCTCATCTCTTTAAGTATAATAATGGTACTGTGGTTATGGTTATGTTTTATTAAAGAGCCCTAATGATTTAGAGATACATACTAAAAATTATTTACAGATGAAATAATATAGTGCCTTAAATTAATACAGGAAGGGGGGGAGTGAAAGGGGACAGAGGTAAAAAAAAAGATTGGTCCTTAGTTGGTAACTGTGGAAGCTGAGTGATAGGTACACGAGGGCCATGTACTATGTTTTCTTTTGTAATGTTTACAATTTTCTGGTTAAAAACACACAGATACATAAATCACAACTCGTGATGAGTGCCACAAAGGAAAAGCAGTGAGAAATCATTCTATTAGAAGGAGTGCCCACTGCTTCTTAAGCACACAAACCATCCGGGTTCAAAACCACCCAGGTTTCAGCTGGGGGGTGAGGGGGTCAGCTTTGGGCAGGGAGAGGCATTTGAGCATCCCTAAACCTAGTGATCTCCAAAGGAACCCTTCTCTCTCTTCCCACCTTGCAGGGTGGGCTGGCAGGGTCCTCGAGAGAGGGTGTCACCCTTGGGCATCACCAGCAGGCTTGTGGCAGACCAGGGTCCTGGAGAACCAAGACCCTCATGTTCCCTCATCATTGTGATGAATGGAGGAGATCAAGGTTCCAGTTGCAAGCCTGTACCCATTACTGATCATGCCTGTCCTGTGTATATATGTCTACCATGAACATTGCTTCAACTAGAACAACCTTTGGGGAGTGGGATAGGCCTCCCCCCTTTACAGATGAGAAAAGCAAGGCTCCAAGTGGGGAAAATTAGAAAGAATGTCCCCCAAGTCAGCAGCAGAGCCAAAGACTGGGGCCTTTGTCAGTGGCATCCCACCCCTCCCCTGTTAGCACAGCCATCATACCTGGATCACGTCTGGTGGGGGTGTGTCCGTCGGTGTTGAGGATTGCTTCCAAGGGCATTCACTCACTGGCACTTCAGGTCACTTAGTTGGCCACCCAAGCTTGCCCCACAGACACAAAGCCCTACTAACCCCATTGCTGGAGCCCTCCTAGGAGAGGGCCTGTGGTTGGAATGCAGGGTCGGGAGGGCAACAGCAGAGAAGCCCTCAAGGTACTTTGGTGTCTGATTGAAGTACCTCAATGGGAACTAAGGGTCAGGCATGCCTTTGTGCCAGGCCCTGGCAATGTGTTCAGATGGTCATATATTTTGTAAAATTAGCAAACGTATTTTGTTGTTTCTTTTTATTCTACAAAATATTCTTTTTGTGCCTAATTTTATATTTGCAATTTGTTATTATTCTTTTTTCCAAAGACCACCCCCCCCCCAACACACAACTTGTCTAAGCTCCAGTCCCCGTAAAACACAGACTTACATTTGCTGAATTGAAATGAGCGTCCATTGCTTGACTCTTTAAGAACACCCACCTCCTGTGTGTAAGACCACCTGGTTCACCTTCCAACTCTGCTACCCTCCAGCTGAGTTACTTTGGGCAAGGTGTCTCATCTGTCTAAACCTCCGTGTACTGATTTACAAAATTGGGACAGTAATTGTGCTTTCCATGCAGATCAAATGAAATAATCCCTGTAAAGAGCCAGGCCCACAGCAGGTGCTCAATAATACGAACATCTTTTTTTATTATCAGTAGTTCTCCTGGCTTATTCTTATTTCTTATCCTTTGCCTTATGATGTTCTCTTTCCTCCAAGTCCGGGTAGGAGGGAAGGAACTGGATGAAAAGGCACCTCCAGGTCCAGCTTCCGCACCTGCACGCCCCACTCTCCTGGCCACGCCCCCTCGTCTAGCCGCAGGCCCCGTTGCCGGGCAACCACTGCCCACCCCCTCCACCCCCCGCGGGGATTGGCTGGGAGGCCCGTCTCCCAGGATGCCCCGCAGCTGCCGGAAGCCATCTGGGCCACCTGTTTCGGAGTGGGTTGTGGCTACCGTTCCGGAGGGGCCCCGTGGACGGCGAGGGCGCGGTTCCGGGAGAGGTTCCCGGCGGAAGGGAGTGCCGCGGCCTGCGTCGCCGCCTGTCACCCGGCTAGATGGCCGCGCGGGGCTGAGGATCGGCCTCACCCCGCCAGTCATGTCACAGCAGTGGGCGTCTCTGGCCATTCGGAGCCCTAGGAAGCCGTGGCTGAGCCCCAGAGGGAGCTGGGAGCATCCGCCCGGGTGGGGGTGTGGGGGGCGCCGGGCCTCTCTCCAGGACCCTTCCGTGCCGCCTTCGCCGCACCCCGCCCCCTCAACCCCCAACCCCCGGGCCGGAGGTCCAAATACTCCTGTGTCTGTCCCACCAACCAGCCCGGTTCAGCTTTGTAACCGTGGGAAGGATGACTTCCAGAAGCTTCTCTGTGTTCCTGGTACTGGTGGTATCAACAGTGATTAATGCTAAGTGACATTATTATTACTATTTACTTTTTACCCTTGATAAGCATTTTATTATAGAAACTTTCTGATTCTAAGAGATTCTGCCGATTTTGGAGAAATGAGGACACGGAGGCGCAGGGAGGATTTAATTTGCATTGTCACAGGGCCGATTTCCACCCCAGGTAGCCCACTCCAGGACCCAAGGTTTTATCTTAGAGTCTTCTTGTGAGGATGGATGAGAGGTGTCAAGTCTTAGCCAAGGGCTAGATATCTACTAAGTGCTCAGGCCAGGTTAGCAGTTCGTCAGAGTGGTGGTAACAAGTAATAGTAAGGTCCCCATTGAAGAGTGACTTTGCCAGAGACGTTGCTTTGTCCACTTTGCACAGGGACAACCAGAGACCTAACTGCCCTCTCCAGAGTTTCAGATCCTTAAAAATGTGGAAGCTGCTGTGTCTTCTACTTCCTACTTCTCCATGTCTAGTTCACCCTTCCTCTCCTCTCAGCTAGTTCTTGCTAGCTCCGAAGCCGAAGCCCTTTGCCTCTAATAATGGCCTGGTTTGTGGCCCAAGTTTAAAGGGGACAAGCAGTAACTTCAGAAGTTCTCACTTATTGGCTAAAATAAAAATAGTGACAACACCAGCCACGCAGGGAGACCCATGACCTTCCAGCAGAACAGCCTACGGTTTCCAGTGCACAGAGATGTCTGTGCCCTTCCTAAATGTCAGAGACACTGGCTCATCCTGAGACCGGGGTCTGTTTCCCTGCCTCTAAAATGATAAACCTGAATGACATTGGCCATATTCAAGTGCTACCTGTATTTTAAATTTAATTTTCTCTCAGCTGCTTTACTTACATACTTTAAAAAACACACTGTATATCATGCATGGAAATCCAGTATGACCTGTCATAAATAGAAGTCAAAAAGCCATAAGAAGAAATACAATAAAACAGTCTTCTCCATTCTAGCAGGCAAGACCTTGAACTGAGGCCTGTCCTCGTTTTGTTAAAAAGGGAGAAGAGCACGTTTTAATAAATTGTTGAAGACATTCAAGCACTAAATTGAAAGTTTCTACTGTGGGTAGTCAGGACTGAAAGAGTTAAAAAGGGAAGACCCTCCACCTTTCCCCTAGGACCTTCCTCCTCTTTATAGAGCTGCCCGGGGCACAGGTGGGGTAACCAGTTCACCAGAATTTGATGTGCCCAAAGCCTATCCAGCCTCCGCTGTTGCATCATCCCAGGACCACAGAAGGCAACTTCTAAGGAAGGGGAGACCACTAAGGGAGGCAAGCAGCTCCCCTCCTGACTCAGGGCCAATAGCGGTCTGAAATGAAGGGGACATCAGGAAAGATTTTTATATGGTGCAAAGTGGGGATGGCAGCACCATCAGCAGCAAGCCCAGGAAGAGTTAGGAGCACCCAAAAAGGCTGCAACTCATGGCAGGAGGTCGGCTGCTGCCTCCCACCAACCCACTTTGCCTCTGCCTGCTAAGGGGCTTGCTTCCTCCCAGGATGGAGGACTAGCAGCGCCACTCTTCCTGCAGTTGCTCCCTGCAGAGAAATATGGCTTCTAGGGCCGTCCCTACCCCATAGGGTGGAGCCCATGGCTTTTCTTAGTATCACCTAATCCACATGGCTTACGGGTTACCATGGTGGCAGCAGCATGGAGCTCTACCTTCTTACTCTAAAGTAGCACAGGTACCCTTTTGCTTAGGAGGCGAAAAGGAGGACAGCTATTGAGCAGAGTATCTGACCATGCCTGTCCTGTGTGTCTCTAGTGGATGAGAAATGGTTTAAGGGAGAGAAGAAAGGGAGCCCCTGAAATCTCTAATTTCTGCTTATCCTAGCTACATTGCCAAATGAGGCACAGTTTTTAATGATTAGGAAGACAGAGGAAAGGAAATCAGAAGAAAGGCACAAAGACAAAAATAAGAAATCTGTGGGCAAATCATTAACCTCTCTGAGCCTCAGTTTCCTCACCTGTAAACTGCAAAAGGCACACAAGGTATTAGATATTATTATTATTAATTATTAATGTAACAAATATTGATTTTTAGAGAGCGAAGAATGAAGAAAGGAGAAGAAACATTGATGTGGGAGTATAACATTGATCTATCAGGGATCAAGGCTGCAACCCTGTGACTCCAGGGGTTTAAGGGAAGTGGAATTCAAACTTCTAGTAAAAAAGAGGAGCATTTGCAGGCCCAGGGCAAGAGTATAAACGAAGGCCCATACACCACATGTTTCCATACATAAGTTATAAAACAAATAAATTTGTTCTTCTGGCTTGACACATACACCTTTATAGCAACCGAAAAGGTCAGTATGAGTCTGGAATCTGATCTGACTTAGAATTCTGCTCTGTAACATGATGGTTCAGGTCCACAGCTGGACAGGGTCCCTATGTCCAAATGTGGACATCCCAACCCATGTGTCCCAACTCGGCACCACCTGCAAACA
Source organism: Vespertilio murinus (assembly GCA_963924515.1). NCBI lineage: Eukaryota > Metazoa > Chordata > Mammalia > Chiroptera > Vespertilionidae > Vespertilio > Vespertilio murinus. The sequence continues at coordinate 39,006,309 of OZ004714.1, read as the reverse complement.
TGAGTCTGGAAGTTCCCTACGCAGCCTGCCCGTGGAGGATGGACCTAGGAAAGAGCCTGCCCAGGCTCTGGTTGCACGTTTCAGCGGATTTAGGCAGGAAATTCAGGAGTCCCAAGTACGAGCACGGTCCAGACAGGGAGGAGGTATGAACTCCAGGCGGGCATGTCCCCTTGGTCCTATAGCCTCTTTGCACTGAGAGATGGGGGTACAAGTGGATCTATGGGTGATTTAATAATGACAAGAGCTGCCCTGGCTGGTGTGGCTTGTCCCATGCACTAAAAGGTTGCTGGTTCAATTTTCAGTCAGGGCACATGCCCGGGTTGCAGGCTTGATCCCTGATAGGGGGTGTGTAAGAGGCAGTAGATCAATGTTATGCTCCCACATCAATTTTTCTCCCTTTCCCTCTCTCTAAAAAGCAATAAACTATTTGTAATAATAATAATAATAATAATAGCTAACACCTTGTATGCCTTTTGCACTTTACAGGTGAGGAAACTGAGGCTCAAAGAGGTTAGTGATTTGCCCAGAGATCCCTAATTGTAAGCCCTGTACTCTGGCTCACCCATCCTAACTAATAAAAGAGTAATATGCAAATTAACCATCACTCCACTACACCCACAAGCCATGCCCACCAGCCAATCAGAGTAAGTATGCAAATAAACCCAACCAAGATGGCTAGAGCCACAGAGAGCAGGAGGGAGGCTTGGGTTTCCCAGGCAATGGAGGAAGCCAAGCTTTCCCCCTGCCCTAGCCACCCTAAGCCTCCACTCAAGGCTTCAAAGTTTCAATTATAGAAGGTAAACAAATCCAAACAGAAATGGCTGTCCCCACAGAGCGAGCAGGAGGCTTGGCTGCACTCCATGCTACAAAGTTTCAATTGTAGAAGATAAATATATCCCAGATGCCAGGGCCTCCGCTTGGGTCACTGGTAGGTGTGGTCGGCCTGCAACCCACCACAGGCCCCTCACCCAGGCCGCCCCATGCCCCAAGGGAACTCCTATCCTGATCTGGGACACCCTTCAGAAAAAACCAGCTGGCCCCATCCCTGCACCAGGCCTCTATCCTATCTAATAAAATAGCAATATGCAGATTGACCATCACTCCAACACACAAGATGGCTTCCCCTATTGTGGTCAAAGATCCTGCCTTTATGTGGACACAAGATGGCCAGCAGCAGAGGGCAGTTGGGAGGGGCCAGGCTTGCAAGGCAGGGGAGTTGTGGGTGATCAGGAAAGCAGGGGAGTGCAGTTGGGAGGCACCAGGCCTGCAAGGGAGGGCAGTTGAAGGTGATCAACACTTCAGGGGAGGGCAGTTAGGGGTGACCAGGCCGGTAGAGGAGGGAAGTTGGTGGCAAACAGGCTGGCAGAGGAGCAGTTAGACATCAATCAGGCTGGCATAGGAGTGGTTAGGGGGTGATCAGGCTGGCAGGCAGGCGAGCAGTTGGGAGCCAGAAGTCCTGGATTGTGGGAAGGATGTCCCAGATTGGAGAGGGTGCAGGCTGGGCTGATGGAAAACCCCGCCTCCAGCCCCCGTGCACTGGGCCTCTAGTATTTCAATAATTGTGGTGACTAGTCTTTACCCAACAGGGCAGACAGAGCCTAAGGATTTTGAGCAGAAAAAAATAGAAGAAGAAGAAAAAAAAGACAAGGAAAGGAAATTTTCTAACATCCTCACAAGAGACCATGGGATAGCCATTAAACACAGCTGGGTGGCCCTAACAGGCCTGGCACATTTTGACTTTTGACTCCGTTTCCTTCCCACAATAGGCTGGTAAACAGACAGCCCTCTTCTGAAAGACAACTTTGATAAAGTAAGGCCGACTTCCACATTCTTAGCTCTCATAATGGGACTGGAAAATGCAGTCGACTTCAGTTTCTGTTTTAAAAAGGGTTGCTGTTTGGCAATGGCTCATTTCCCTTTTTGAATCTCAGCAAAGACTCAGCAAAACGAAAACGTTACCACCACCTTAGCAGCTAATGAGCTGCAGAGAACAGGTAGAAGGTGTGACCCTGCCCCTAGCAGAAGGTGGCCCTGCACCCCTACCCTGCTGCGCCCCAGTGTTAGCAATGCCTGGGAGGAGTGAGACCACAGCTTCCAACTTGTCAATTCCAAGCTGTGGGCTGGGACTAACATGCCCCTCCAGCCGTACCCTTTCTCACTCAACCCCCCCCCCCCATCCCTCCTGAATATTTATGGTGAAGGGAGCAGGTGGTAAATGCAGCTGAGAGTAAAGCCACTGGGTGCCAACCTTGGGGGCTGGTGGAGAAGATGAGCGTGGCACTTAACATGCAAAGGCTCTGCCCTAAATCTGTGCACATTTTTAAGAACGATGAGTGAGTCCACAATGCTTTATCTACTATAAAGATTTCCCAGTCCTGATCCCTCAACTGGAACAGAGCAGACGGAGCCCTTGTCTCTCTCCCTGGGCCAGATGTGAGCTCCTGACGAGCCTTCATCCGTCTTTGGTGGTCTATAGCATGGTGATTTTCCAAGTGGGGGTCTGAACTTACAGCCTTCTGGGAACTGATGATTAGCACCAATTACACACCAGGCTCAATTCTAAATGCTTGCCGAAACCGGTTTGGTTCAGTGGATAGAGCGTTGGCCTGCGGACTGAAAGGTCCCGGGTTCGATTCCGGTCAAGGACAAGTACCTTGGTTGCGGGCACATCCCCAGTAGGGGATGTGCAGGCAGCAGCTGATCGATGTTTCTCTCTCATCGATGTTTCTAACTCTCTATCCCTCTCTCTTCCTCTCTGTGAAAAATCAATAAAATATATATTTTTAAAAAAATTCCAAATGCCTTATATGCATCCCCACTCTACCATTTAATGTACACACCAGATCTGAGACCTGTCCTTCATTTGCCCCCACTGTCAGATGAGAAGACAGAGGCTGGTTGAACTTGCCCATGGTGGTGCGGCTAGAAGTGGTGAGGATTCCGACGTAGGCAGTGTGGCTCCGGAGAGCAGACCCTAGGAACCACCACAGGACAGGAGGAAATCTGTGCACTTGGCCACATGTCCACGATGAAGGTAGGACAGATGCTAGGATGCCCATTTTCCCAGCTGAGGCCTAAGGAAAAAGTGAGGTGGCTTGCCCAGAGGTCAGGGTTGGGGGCAGAGCTTGGTCTGGAGGTCTCAGATTTCGCTTTCTGCCCCATGCACTCTGTCCTAGGTGAGGTGTGTCTGGACAGGACTCAAGCAGGGGCCTGGGCATCAAAGGACAGGCATCAGATTTGGAGGTGCCAGCCCAGACCCTGGGCCTGGGGAACCGGAGAGGGGTGGGTATTAAGCACTGGGTGCAGGGTACAGCCCACCACAGGGAAGGAGCTGGCATCGCAATAGGCTCTGCGTGCAGCAGCAAAAAGTGGGCGGAACACACATGTGTTTATGACCTGCTTGCTACATGCCAGGTACTGTGCGTACAACACCGGGGCCTATTGAATCCCTACAACAGGCCTGAGGCTTCTCATTTCAGACATGAGAAAGTGTCGGCAAGACTGGGCCGCAGTGACCCAGCTGGGAGGTGACAGGACCAGAATTCCAACCTTGGTGTGGGCACCTGGAACCTGACTGCCTCCTCCTCAACCCCATACTGTAAGTCCCGGGTTCCCTCCAGCTTCCGGTCAAGGGCACCTCTCAGTGGAGTGCCCGGGGCCAGTGGGTCAGCTGGCTGGAGACTTGTGGGGGCAGAGAGCATGGCCATCAGTGCTGTTCTTTGGGGTCAAGCCCACTGCAGCCTGAAGTTGCGGTCATCCTCTCAGGCTGACGCGCCTTCAGGCGTCCCAAGTGGCGGACATGTGGGTGGGGGTAGAGGCTGGGCACTGTGCCCTTGAGTCACCCGGCTGCGAAGGCCGTGAGCCCTCGTGCCATTCTGCCTATGTGGGCCGGGGAGTGGGCATGACTGGGTGTGGCGGGCTGGTCACTGGCACAGCGGTCACGTCAGGACTTTCTGTCATCCCCTTTCCAGATGAGGAAATATGGTCAGAAAGGGCATGTGACTCACCGTGGGGCTGGGAGCAGGGCTTCCTTACCCCCAGACTGTGTTCTGTGTCCTGCGCCCCCACGCCCCACAAGCCCAGCAGCAGCAGCCATGCTGGGGCGACCTCAGCGGCAGGGGCTGGGGTGGGGAGGAGGGAACGTGGGACCTGGAGGGCAGGGCCTGGAAGCGGCCCCAGATCTCATGCCTGAGGAGCGGTGGGAGTGGTCCCGATGTGGGCCCAGGATCGTCCAGCAGGGGTCTGGCCAGCTGCCCTAATCAGATCAGCTCAGGCCAGAGCCAGTGCCACGGGCAATACATATATACTTGGCACAAGACTCCAGGCAGGCCATGGAGTTAGGAATAGGAAGAGCAGGTGTCAAGAACCAAGAAGAGAACCAGGGCTCAACCAGGGGAGCAAGACAGCAGGGTGGGTGAGAACTTAGGAGTTTAGGAAGATCGGGTTTGATTCTTGTCTGTGCCACTTAGGAGCTGAGTGACCTTGAGTAAGTTACTTAACCTCTCTGAGCCTCACTGTGCCCCTCTACAGATAGGGGGAATCATGCAGGTAAAGCACCCATTACAAGATAGCATTAGGCAAGGATCTGGGAAACTGGTAGACTACCCTGGACCCTGGTCTGTGGCTAGTCCCTGCCTCTTCCTGCTGGTAGGGCTGACATTCTTTCTGGGATCCTGCCGGGGCCAAAACTGGACTGGGAACTGGACCGACCTCAGCCAGTGGGTGGAGAGCAGTAGCGACTCTGCCATGGGCAAAACTGGCACTAACAATGCTGCCACCAAGGAAGGGATGAGGGTAAAATGGATTCTAGATGCTTTCTCTCGGAAATACCACGAAAATGAGACAAGCGCCGGGCTTTCAATTTCAGGCCTGCTTGTGATAAAGTCTCTTCTACGTGGAGTTCTCTGAGAAAGCATTCCTTGCCTCAGAAGCCGGGGTCCTGCGGTGGCCTCCTGCATCACGTCCAAGCTGATGAGGATACCCCGAATCTTCTCTGGGGAGCAGCAGGTGGAAGACAGCAAAACGAAGGGCCTTGGCTAATAAGACCCACCCCTGGATGAAGTCCCCTCACGGGCCCATGCACGTAGGAACAAGCACTTTCTTAGACGCAACCGTCACCCACTCGTTGAAGTCAACTCATTTGGCTGCCTCTGACTTTGCTGAATAAAAGAAGGAAAAGGAAAATGTGTGTGGCCTGGAAACTTACGAGGGCATGGCCTAAAATCTGCCACTTGGATTAAATCCAAGAACCAACAGCAAAGGCAACTTCCCAGAGATCCCCCGCCCCACCCAGCCCACCTCTCTCGCTGCCAAATCCCCTTCTCTTTAGCAGGTTCGGTTCAGTCCCCAAGACATGTGAGCTAGTTCCCCCAGCTAGCTCCATGAGACTCGAGACCCACGGCAGTCAAGCCCCAGGAGCTGCTCCGACAGTGAGGGGGTACGATGCCTGCCCTCCGCCTGGAGATACATTTTCTTTTCTTTCCTCCCTCCCTGGGAAGGAAGGGTCCTCTGTGAAAGCCCACTAAACTGAGCAGCAAAGAGCAGTGGGCAAGGAAGCCTGAGAATCCCCCCACAGCCAGGCTGCTGGCCCCCCCAGCTCAGAGCTGCCCTGCTCCCCAGTGGAGCTGGCACTGCTATTGTCCGGGAACCTCAGTTCCCCAGGCACGGCATCATCAAGCTGGCCGCCTCCTCCCCAGCCCTCCGTGCTCCTTTCAAATCACGTAATTAACAAGGACGCCTCTACTTCCGAAAGCTATTCCCCTATAACAGAGCACGCGAGACCCCCACTCCTCCTCCTTAGCTCCAGGGTGGTCCCCATGTCTGAGCTCAGAGCTGCAGTTTTACTTGAAAGCAGACCTGCTGCCCATTGGTAAAACACCTGAGGGTGAAACCGGTTGCCAGCCAGACGGATGCCCCCAAGGATCAGCCGCGCTCAAGTGGGTGAACAGACCCAGGGGGAGGTTTCAGGCTCCTGCAAGGGGAGGGATTTATTTTAAAATGCATTTAATACCTCTTTTAAGGTATCAAGTTTCAAGACACCTTTCAAGCGTGTCCTCCTTAATTCTCTGGCCCAAGAGGGAGTGTATAGCAGCCAGAGACGCAGGGAACGTAAGCTGCTGCCACTGGGCGTATGACCAGCCGCATCCCGGTTTAATCAGTTAACTGTCTGCAGCAGCGGTGGCCAGCCGGTGGCCCGGGGACCACTAGTGGTCCGTGAGGTTCAAAAGGTTGGTGACCGCTGGTCTGCAGGACATCTCGGAGCCAGAGCTCAGAGGAGCGGGCTGGTTTGTGGCTCGAGGGGTGCCACATCCTGGGGGCAAGCTCTGGTTTTGAGGTAGGACTCTTGAGAAAGAACTGGTCTGATCTGATTCCTTTCTCTCTCTGATTCCCAAGCTAGCCTAGCCTGCTCCCCCAAGGAACAGCCTTGCAGAAGCCCTCAAGGAACCCCAAAACAATATAATGACTACTCATGTCAGGCGATCGCAAATGTCGGGGACAGGGGCGCGGAACACGAGGGTCACCTTTTGAAAAAACAGCTTCAAAATACACGACCACCTGGGAAAAAGCAACATTCCGTTGACGGAAGCTTCAGAGCTCTACTGATGTTAATAACAAACAAACCTGTGGAAGTGGAGGGGCTAGCGGCCCCACTCTAGACGAGGCCCTGAGCTGAATACCTCTGCCTCTCCAACCATTCTCCATCATCTGCGCCTGCTCCTTGGCTGTGGAACAGGCCCCGGGGACTGGGCAGAGAGCCAAGGAAACAGGAGGGAGGGAAAGAGGGAGGGAAGGAAGGAGGTGGGAGAGGGAGGAAGGGAGGAAGAGAGGGAGGGAGGGAATTTACCTCTTGAAGGTCACAGCAGGTTAGATGTGCCACCCCCAGCCCTGTACCCACTTTTCAAATATCCTCAAATTACCCATTTTGAGTGTGTTCTTTCCTGCCGAGGCCCTCACACAGGCACTTCATTAAATACCCAGGTATTTATTATGCCCTTGAACCAATGACCATGTTGTAAACATCAGTGTCAAAAGACCCAGCCCTGACCCAGGCCAAGACCATTTAAAGAGCTCTGTTTGAAAACCCAGGCCTGACGTGCTTGTCTCCAGGCCTGGAAGCTTTCTGGAGCCCGCATTTAAGGAATGAAGGGCTCCGGAAGGCCTCTTTCGGGTGTCCCAGTCTGGTAGGTGCGTGCTCTCTCACCCCCAGAAAACAGGGTCTGCACGGGCTTGGGTCTTGTACCTAAAGACTGGCCACCCCGTGGGGACTTCCTCTCCAGGGGGACCCCTCCGGTTAGGGAGGGCCGAGAATTCCCACACCTTGCTGTCCGTCGGAAGGAGCAAGGCAGGGAGTTGGCACTTCACTGAGCCGAACACTGACCACACAGCCCCCAACAGTGTCCACAGAAGGCAGCATGCACCTCAGCCGCGCCTGTGGCTGTGTCTTACTCAGGCGTCTTCTGTCTTCACGACTCAGGAGCGTTCTGTTAAGGTGTCTGGAATGTTTCTGCCTGGCCCGGAGGCAGCACCTGCCACCAGCTCCCTGGGGACAGAGGAGGCCCAGTGAGCTCTGCTGTCCACACGGAGCCCAGCCCCAGCCCTCCGGGCGGGTCCTGTCATCTCTCCGAGCTCCCAAACAGGGCTCAGCACCGGCCCTCTTGCCGCCGCTGCCAGCTCCTAGATCAGGTGCACAAGCAGGGCCGAGCAGGCCGAGCCCAGGACCAAGCCCATGTACATGTAAAAGGACATCACCACCCCTGTGGCCTCGGCCAGTTCCCTGGACACGAGCTTCGGCCCGTAGATGAGGGCCAGGGTGCTGAGGTAGCCGTTGCTGAGGCCCAGCAGGGAGCTGAAGAGCACGGGGTAGATGTCGGAGGGGAAGACCACCGTCTGCAGGTGGACCCGGGGCTGATAGTTGCAGAAGACAAAGAGGGGGACGAGGCCGGTCCGGAGCAGCACCAGCCCGGGGAGCACCTTGCTTCTGGGCCCCGGCACCTGGACCCAGGCCGTGATCTGCCGGCCGCACAGGTCGGAGAAGTTGAACAGGAGGAAGGCGGTGAGGGGGACGAAGAACTTGGTGGTCCACGGCGAGCCCGAGTCCTTGTCCAGGGACTCGATGCTGGTGGAGACGGCGGGGAAGATGACGCTGGTGATGAAGAGGAGGTAGATGACGCAGAAGCCCAGGCCGGCTGTCTTCTTTAGGATGGGGCGCAGGGGTGGCGTCGGGGAGAAGCTGGGTCTGGGGGCTGCCAAAGGGGAGCCGGGGGGGTCCTGGCACGGCTGCTCTTCGCCAGAATACACGTGGGCGGGCCAGACAGGCCTCATGTAGTACCTGCCAGGGGAGAAGACACGTGGTCAGAGGGCCCGGAAAGCAAGCTTGGGGTTTCCAGGGACCAGGCAGGGGACCCTTAGGCCCTGCGTGCAGACGCCAGGCTGCTCTCAGGCGATGTGCATGCCATGGGGCAGGGCGGCGGGAGGGGAGCGGCAGTGCGGCCTGCCCGTCCGGGTGCTGCCTCCAAGGCTGGCCTGCATCAGCCCGCTATTGTGGAGCAGTAGCCACACCGGAGACGGGACGGAGGAAACCATCTCTAGCCACCGCATGGCGAGCCTGGGCTCCAGGCTCAGCTCCCTTGTTTTTTGGGGGGGAGAGAGAGGGGTGGAGATAAAACAACACTTAAAAATACAAATTTTTAAAGTTATAAAAGTAACGCATGCTCGATGTCATGAACCCAAATAACGCAGAAGGGAAATGACGCGGTAGAACGAGACTTCTCGCCGGTGGTCTCACTCCTCAGAGGTACTGATCACTCAAAATCTGGTGACCATGGTTCCACATGTGCAAACACCCACCCCCTCGCCCCAAGCCCAGTTACATTTCTTAAGCAAAGGTAGCAGCAAACGTACGTATTGCAAAACTTTCCGCAACAGTCCAATTCCTAACTACATAAAAATTACATCAAGCAACTGCCTGAATACACAACAACTGTTATGCATAAATGCGTACATGTAATTGTCTACAGAACACTGTGGGGCCATCTTTCACACAGGGACACGGGCTCTGTGTGTCTGTCGCACTGCCGCATCGTGTTTTACTGTATGAACCTACAACTTGCCTGCTCCCCTGCTGCTGGGCCGGTAGGTTAGCTCCGGTGTTTCTCCACTACAATTGACGGTGTGATGAACAGCCCTGTACACAGGTCCTGGCATGTGTGAGTATTTTAGTAGACAGATTTCTAGGAGAGCAACTGCTGGACCAAAAGGCTTGTACCTTTAGCCCGGCTGGTGTGGCTCAGGAAGTCGTGGTTCGATTCATGATCAGGGCACATGCTAGGTTGTGGGCTCACTCCCCAGTTGGGAGCATGAGAGAGGCAGCCAATCAATGGTTCTCTCTCATCGCTGATGTTTCCATCACTTTCTCCCTCTCCCTTCCGCTCTGAAATCAATAAAAAAATATGAAAACTTTGTCAAATATTGATGAACTGCTCTCCAAACAGGTAGGACTAATATATCTCTGCTCTGTCTGGCCCACCTCCTCCACCCTTCTAATCTCTCTGAGGGCACCTATTTCTTTCTCTTAGAAAAACTGACCACTGTTTATAATCACTGTGTTAGCTGACCGGTTTATCTTCTGTCTCCTTTAATAAAAGACAGCTCCCTGGGGCAAGGATTATGTTTGGCCTTTTCCAGCTAAACCTCCAGGCACAAAAAAATATCCTTCAAAATGTAATTTTTGAAATAATTGATCAGCCTATAAAAGTGTCTTTTCCTCCATATCCTCAATACTGAATATGATCAATCCTTTCCATTTCTGCTACTCCGATCAGAGAAGAAAAGGCGTGGGTCACTTTGCCTTGCTGTGTGACCTTGTCTGGGTCTCTCAACCTCTCTGGGCCTCAGATTTCTGAAAACTAAGAGACATGGGCCGACTGTGTTAAGATAGCTCTAACGGAAGGCTCGGTGTGGTGGTGGTGGTGGTGGGAGAACAGCAGCGTGGTGATCGCTGGGTTCTGATTTCAGTCCTACTCTGCCTCCCTGTGTGACCTTAAGCCAGGCCCTCCCCCTTTTGGGCCTCAGTTTCCTCCTCTGTAAAATGGGGGGTTCTGCAGCTATGAGCTTTTGAGGTCCCTGCCAGTCTTCTCATCCTAAGAGCCCATAAATAGCAAGCAGGTCGGTGGGAAGATTCCTCCCCGGAACCATTTTCATGTGATGCCCAGGTGGGAGCTTTGGCCTTGGACCCCGTCTCGATTTACCACCTCTATTTAGGGAAAGAAATCTTACTTCTCCCTTTGCTCCGTGTCAGGCCCTCACCCGAAGTCTGCTCTGAGGAAGCTCCCCACCAGGTTCCTGTGGTTGAAGCTTTCTTCCAGAAAGTTCGCTCATGGTACCCTAGCAAGGTCACCGGCCTCCAACCCTGCACCGGGCTCAGTTCCTCCTGGGTGGGAAGGGGCAGCCCAGCCCTCCTGGTGCAGCACCTCCCCTTTTAAAAAACATGCTTTTACTGATTTATAGAGAGGGGAAGGGAGAGGGATAGAGAGATGGAAATATTGATGAGAGAGAGAAACACCGTCGATCGGCTGCCTCCCATACACCCCACACCGGGGATGGAGCCTGCAACCTGGGCATGTGACCTCCTGGCTCATGGATTGACATTCAACCACTGAGCCACACCGGCTGGTCAGCACCTCCCTTTTAAGTAGGATTTAGTCTGAGTTGCCCAGCAGCACACCTCCATCCTCAGATGCACCTCCATAAACCCACAGGTCAAAGTGTTCATCAGCAGAGAAACCGGAGCTTCCGTGGGACAGCACGGCCCCGGGTGCTGTCCTCACATGCTCCGCTGGGCAGGACTTCAGCTGTCTAGGCGAATCTGAAATCCAGGGCGCGAAGCCCACGCCCCAAATCCACGCCGTCCTGTTGGCCTGAGACTTCCCTGGTTTCAGCACTGAAAGCCACTCACCCTGAGAACAACCTTCGGTCCCAGCAAACAGGAAAGGCCGGCCACTCCGCCAGAAACAGACCCAGGCAAAGCATTCGGAAAACAGGCACAGGCCTCCACCAATTTAGCCAGCAGGGACAAGGTGCCGGGCAGTGTGGGGTGCTGGGGGGCCAGCGAGCCAGCCAAAGCCCAGGAGTCACAGGGGCTTCCTCGTGGGCAGGAGGAGCAGGAGGGACAGGCAGCTCGTGGGTCTGCAGCCCCCGGGGACACAGTGCCAGTTGCTAGGGCCCCTTTTGTCCTCCTGAGGCCGCTGAGGTCATGACAATCCTCAGATGGGGAAGGCAACTTGCCCCGGGAGAACTGGGGTCCTGGTGATGAGGGGGGTGGCTCTCACAGGGACAGGAGGAGCGAATGATGAGGACAGACCCTCAAAGTCACAAGCCAGCGCTACGACACGTGCGATGGAAAGAGTGCAGCTCCGGGAGCAGCTCCGGGTTCACGCCCCGGCCTGCAGCTCACCCGGCGAGCAAGCTGGGCACGTCCGAGAATGCTGCAGAGCCTCCGTTTCCTCACCTGCAAAGTGGAAAATACAGGAACAACGGCACTGTCTCCATGTCTAATCAATGAAGAAAGCGCACGGTGAGTGGCCCCGCTCAGCGCCATCACACAAATAGGTCTCCTGTGGGAAAGGACAGGGCCGGACCTGACCCCCACCCCAGCTCTGCTGGCTCGCGCGCTGGACCAAATGTCCATCGCCGGGCCTCCTGCCTCAGCTTCTTCTCTGGGGAAATGGGGAAAGCAATTCCTGCCTTTCCTACATCAACTAAGACAATGGATAGAAAGATGTATGGAAAAATACATGAGAAAAAGTTGAGGATTTGTTGTTGTTTTGTTTAATCCTCCTCCCGAGGATATTTTTCTCATTGATTTTTAGAGCAAGTGGAAGGGAGGGGGAGAGACAGAGAGAATCATTGATTGGTTGCCTCCTGCCACATGCCCCGATCAGGGCAGGAGATGGAGCCTGCAACCCAGGTACATGCCCTGGGCCCGGAATCCTTCAGTCTGAGGGCCGGCACTCTAACCATTGATCCCAGCTGGCTAGGGTAACGTCGAGTTGTTTTTAAAGAATGACAGGAAGCAAGAAAGAAAAAGAAACGAGACAAAGCAAAGGAGAGACTCCGGGTGGAGAGAGGCCTCGAGAGGCAGCGGTGAAAAAGACAGGTGTGGAGAGGGGTTTGAATCTGATCTGCTGCCAGCAGGCTGTGCAACTCGGGCGAGTAACTCGAGCTTTCCGTGCCAGGTCCTCTCACAGGCGAGTGGTACCAATCGGGACGAATGGCGAATGGTACCAATTGGGACGAATGGCCGGGCTGCATCCTGCAGGAACGAGCACGTGAGCGTCACAGGAGAGGAGCCACCGGGCTACGTGGAGCACAGCGCCGGGCAGCAGAAGTGCTCCTGGATGGAGCGATCACTCATCATTCTCGCTCCTCGCTCCCATTCCACCGCCTGCCCTCTCTGTCCGAAAGCCTTCTGACCGCTCACATCCACTGGCCAGCCAATTTACTGAGCAACTACTACGAGCACAGCACAGTGCAAGGCACCGGGACCCAGCAGGGAGCAAAATCTACACAATTCTGCTCCAGGGAGCTCGCCCTCCCACGGAGAGGTGGGCAGCAAACAAGGAGACAATCATGCCACCTGCTTCCCTGAGAGAACATCCGTGGATACGAGACAGAACCACAGAGAAGAGTGAGCTGAGGGCGTGCAGCGCAAGGCGGGCCTCACCTGGCGTACTCCAGCCGGGGCAGCAGCAGGTAGAGGCCGATGCAGAGCCCGAGGAAGACGTCGGCGGTGAGGAAGAAGGCCAGGGTGCTGTCCGTCACGTCGCTGGACAGTGCCAGGTCCACCAGGGAGGCCACGGCACTGATGGTGCCGCCCATGGCACCTCCTGCAGGGAGCACAGGGCGTCAGGGGGAGGGCGGGCAGGTCCACCTCCCCTGCACCTCAGGCTGCCTCCTCTCCGCTCAGGTTTAAAAGCATCAAAACCGTTTCTTCCGTGTCCTGGGCTCTGCAGCCGCGAGCTCTCCGGCTCTCAGCCGACAGCCGTCTCGTGTCCCTGCCCCGGTTCTCTCTGATGCATTTGGAAGAGGCTGCTGTCCGAGGCGGGCAAGTGGCCTCCAAGATTTTGCCTGTTTTCTAGTTTCACCTCTGTCCCTTGACCCTCCATTTCTTTTTCTCTCTTTTTTTGTTTGTGTTTTGAATTTTAGAGAACCTTTATTAAAGCTGGGAACCGGGAAACGAGAAAGAGCTGGGGAAAGGCGCCGAGGTTGGGCTGCGTGGCTCACTAAGAAGTCAGAAAAGCAGAGCCGAAACCGGTTTGGCTCAGTGGATAGATAGAGCGTCATTCTGCTGACTGAAAGGTCCCAGGTTCAATTCCAGTCAAGAGCATGTACCTTGGTTGCAGGCACATCCCCAGTAGGGGGTGTGCAGGAAGCAGCTGATTGATGATTCTCTGTCATCAATGTTTCTAACTCTCTATCATTCTCTCTTACTCTCTATAAAAAATAAAAAATAAATTTTTTTTTTTAAAAAAGAAGTCAGAGAAGCAGGACCTTGGGGATAGGCTCAGGGGGTTTGTCTGGGATGAACTGCCGCTGCCTGTTGCTGCCCTGGTTGCAAGCCTCGTGGGGTCTCTTAGAGTTTAGGGGGTACACGCCATGGGGAAGAAAGAGGGTGGGGGCTTAGACATGCTACCTGGAAGGAGAACGCACCCCTCCAATTTTAGATGAGGGGCGTGACACCTCAGAGAACTCCTCTTCCACTCAAGCCACCCCCAACCGCACTGGGGGAGAGGCTCCGTCTGGGATGGCCAGCGCAGCCCTCCCGCTGCCTGGGAGCCAGGCTATCTGACCCGGGCAGCCCTCACCCGTCACCATGCCCGGTGCTGCCCACCTGGGCTCAGGAACTTACCTGGCACCCCAAGGCAGCTCTGGCACCAGGCACGTGTGAACACATGGGTGCCTGCATACACACATATCCACACACACACACACACACACACACTACCGCATACATACTTGTTTGTACTCTACCACATACACACACATATCCACACACCTACACTATCTTAAATGCTTACACACACACTACACACATACACATACACTATCACATGCATGCTCACACACACTATCCCATGCACACACAGACATAGTAACCCACAGTCATATATATACTCACACACGTATCCCATCACACTCTTACACGCATTCACACACACACTCACATGCAGCTGCTCCACCACATGGAATGTTCTCTCTTGCCAAGGGCTTTGACCTGTGGACCATGTGATCATGTGGCACTTTTTACTGCTACCTAACAGAGAAGGCTGCAACACCCGGTGGACCCAGAGGCCCAGGACCCACACACACGTACGCCTGACCCTCCATTGCCATTTGCTCACTGTGACCTGGGTGCCAACATCCTGGAGCCACAGTTTGCTCACCTACAAAATCGGGATAACAGCACCTGTCTCACATGGCTGCTCTGCGCACTGAATGAGGTGATGTTGGAAAGGGCCCCACACAAAGTAGACTTTCAACAAATGCCAGTCCCCCCATTGGCCAATATCATCGTTATTTTGGGGAGAAGGAATGTGTCTTTCTTTTCTGTTGAACCCTCCAACTTTTACTGGCCCAGAATCAGCGGTGGCATGTGCTACTCAAGTGAGCAGATCATTTACTCCTCTCTGCCTCTGTTTATGGGCCTGGAAAATGGGGCTAATGCGTGCCCAGCCATCCCATGAGGCTGCAGCGGGGGGCGTGGGGCAGCGAATAGAGAAGGCACTGAGCACAGACACAACCATCGGTTCCCGCACAGTCAGTGTCTGGTGACTACGTTAAATCGGCTGGCTGCATGAGTGAATTTTTAAAAATATATTTTTGTATTGATCTCAGAGTGGAAAGAGAGGGAGAGACAGAAGCATCAGTGATGAGAGAATCATTGATTGCCTGCCTCCTGCACATCCCTTTCTGGGGATCGAGCCACAACCCAGGCATGTGCCCTTGACTGGAATCGAACCCGTAACTCTTCAGTCTGCAGGCTGATGCCCTAGAGCCTGAGCTAGGGCTGAATGAGTGGATTTTTATTCTCAAGGAAGCAAGAAGTGGCTGACTGGAGACAGCAAACAGCACACGGCTGCAGGATGGGGCGCTTTGCCACCATATTAGGCGGCTCTGACCGGGCACCCCTTATCTGCCGGGCGTGGCACAGAGCAGAAGTGGGAGCGGGACAGCTCTGGCCCTTGTCCGCCACAATGCCCTTCATCACTGCCTCACCCACGCTCCGCCCGACACCTCTGTGGCTCTGCACAGAACGGCCCACAGCGCTGATGGGTGACCCCAACCTTGTCGGCATGAGCTCTATGAGTCACATGTGGGCTGGGATTCGAAGGCAGGCAAAGAAGTAACAGCATAGTGATTAAGAGCACAGACTAGAGAACCAGAACATCTGAGCCCAAACCTGACTCTACCACTCTAGCTGTGTGCGCTTCAGCAAGTCGCTTAACCTCTCTGTGTCCCCCGCTTCCTCATCTTTAAAATGGGGGATGTTAACAAACCCCACCTTTTAGGGTTGTTACAAGGATTAAAAGTGTTATTTCAGCCGAAACCGGGTTGGCTCAGTGGTAGAGCGTCGGTCTGCGGACTGAAAGGTCCCAGGTTCGATTCCGGTCAAGGGCATGTACATTGGTTGCGGGCACATCCCCGGTGGGGGGTGTGCAGGAGGCAGCTGGTCGATGTTTCTCTCTCATCGACGTTTCTAGCTCTCTATCTCTCTCCCTTCCTCTCTGTAAAATATCAATAAAATATATATTTTTTAAAAAAAAAAAAAAAAAAAAAAAAAAAAAAAAAAAAAAGTGTTATTTCATAAAAGCGCTCAGAGGAGCACCTGGCGCAGAGACGTACTATATAAATCCTCTCAGATTCTCAATTAGGGGTTCGGCTGTTTCTGTCCTTCCTACATCAAAGCAGCAACAACCGGGTAAACCCTTTGCCAGGAGGCTGCCAACTTCTGAGAAGCTGTAATCCCCACCTGGGCGTTTTGTAAGAAGTGGGGTTAAGCTCAGTAAGACATTCCCCGGCTGTCCCAAGGGGCAGATCTAACATCACTGCCTATTGATTTCCCCCTCTCTCTCCCCAAGTTGCAGGAAATTTACAATATTATCATCAACAACAAACCAGGCCTCGGGGAGCTCATCCTTCATGACTCCCTACTTTTATCTCATCAGTTATGGAAATACATGCAAATGAGGGTGTTTTTAAATAAAAAAAACACACCAGTGTGGAACGGATGGATTGTTTCTCCGATGCCTACATGGGCAGAATTCACAGATGGGCTCCCCTGGACGAAAAACCAGGGCTGGCGAGGTGGCACTGGGGCCTCGGGGACAGTGGGCCCCGGGGACGTTCCAGCGTGATGGGTGCCCACGGGGCTGCGCACAGTGGGGACAAAGGCTCAGGGTCCGGGGGGGAGGGGAGATACAGAAGTGTGAGTCCTGGGTTTCAACGTTTTTTCAAAACCGGACTTTCTGAAAAGTTCAGGGAGCACCCATCCCCTTCTCTAGAAGATTCGTGGGTGGCCAGAGGAACCTGAAGGGCTCTTGCCAGCATGCACGGTGTGTTTGGTCACTGGCCCCTGAGAGGTAACAGGCATGGTTGTCCCCTTATTGATAATACACCTTCCAGTAGAGGGAGGGAGCTGAGGGGATGAGAGTTCTCTCTCGGCTGGGGATGACCGAGGGCAGTAGGTCCAGCATCGGCGGCCATTCCTCCAGCCCGGGCCTGCCCTCCTTGAAGCATGGCTCGGATACACTGATTGCACTCTGGACACCTAACAATGGGTCCATTCTTATTTCATTTTAGGCCCAAGGGCACAGACCCAAGAACCAGAACATCTGAGTCCAATCCCATGTCAGAAATAGCGATTAGATTTGAGGCCACATCAAACTCTGATCCGTGGACAGTAGCTGCCTCCAGGGCTGTGTTGAGAAGGATTGAGAGCAAGCAGGTCAAACTCACGGCTCTCAAGCCACATGCCTTGTTTATTTGACTGGTATTAGCCTTTGAGTTTGACAGGATTGATTTAGAGGCTCAGGAGAAAAGATCCAGATCTATTAGCAATGTCTGGCACTGGCGAGGGAGTGGGAAGGGGACGTACCCTCGCCGAGGTATTTGTCATCGCTGCCCCATACGACCTGGCATATTCGCTGTGAGAACACCGTGGGTTCTTTGTGAAATTCTCCTCCAGGGGGCACTGCTTCCCATGACGGGGCGTGTGGAGACACCGAGCAGAGCGGCTGCACCCCGAGTTTTGCTTTATGGGGTGGTGGCTCTCCACCTAACCCAACCCCTTTTTATCTTATTGGGGCATCTGGCTGTCTGGACCCCAGCTCTCACCTGATATCAGCGCCTGGGAATTCCTCATAGGGAAGGAGCCCGTCATGCCGAAGACGCTGCTATTGAACACGGTGGAGGTGCCACTGAGGATGGCCATGCAAACGATGGTGACAGCAAAGAAGCTCTGGGTCCAGGAGGAGGTGTCCACCTTCACCAGCACGGTCATTACCACGAAGATGGCCAGCATGACAGTCAGCGAGGCCAGCACACGGACGTGAACCGGAACTCTAGGGCGAAGATGCAGAAGCGGTTAGAGACCCCCTCGGGCTCCATGCCAGGCTGTGGGCGGGGGGGGGGGAGGGCATTCGTAAGGGAAGCAGGGGAGCCCCGTAACCGGGGTTGTCCACCTGCAGTTCGGAGGCCTGGGTCTGAATCCTGCCCTTCCCAGAGCACCAGCTGTGTGGCCCTGGATAAGTGACTCAGCTTATGCTCTGGTGTCAGCTTCTGCACCTGTGCCACAGGCAGGGGGCCGAATCTACCTGCAGGAGGGGCTGTGAGGGTCTCTACAGGGGTGTGTGTGGAGTGCCAAGGGCCGTGTCCGGCTCAGAGCAAATGCAGGGTGGACGCTGCTTCTTTCTGCCTTGCTGTGAGGCTCAGGACAGAGCGTGAGGGCTCTTGGGGCAAGCCCCCGCTCCTCCTGCCACAGGCGCTCCTGCTCACTTGCTAGTGTTTACCAGAGTAGTAGGGGGGGGGGAGAGAAAAGAGAAAGAAGGAACACATCATCACTATCATAGTCACAGCAGACACTGGGCACTTAACGCGGCTAAGGGTTTTCTATGTGCTAATGCTGAATTCACACACCAGCTCCACAGGCAGGCACCCTCCCTACCCCACAGGTACACACAGGAGACTGGGGTCAGAGAAGCTGAGGCACTCGCCCAAGGTTGTGAACCTGGGTCTGGCTGCAGTCTGGCCTCAGCACAGACACTCAGCCTCCCCTGAAATGAAGGAAACACGGGTGGTCCGGACAAGTGGCCACGCAGGGCTCTCCTGGGATGGTCTCCCTTGTGGGCAGCATCTGAGGCCACGCTGAGCAGCTCAGGACAAGCCTCCCGCCCCACCTCCCAGCCCGAATGGAAGGCCTACTCTCCTCCCAGCCCCCAACCTGCCAGACACTGCCCTCCAGGGAGGAGAGGGAAGGCTGACTCTCGGAGAAATGGCACATTCTTATTCCAGCGAGAGAGAACATCATCCAAAGAGGCTGCTTCAAAAAATATAATAATAAAGAGGCTGTTTAATTCATCAGATTAGACTAAGCTTTAAATCGGATTGGAAGTTAAGTTAATTTTCCTGCTAACCAGTGTGGGTAAGGGCTGGGAGAAAAGCCAGATTAGTTATACACAATTTCTTTTTTGACAAAAAAAAAAGAAAAAAAGATTTGAAAGGTAGAAAAAGTGTACATAAATAGGTGTGAAATGATGAACATGAAAAGCAAGAAAAAATGTTCTAAGTGCTTTTGTGGCCCCAGGCTAATCTGTTCCTTCTGATCCGGCTGAAGGAGCAGGCGCTGCCTCTGCCTTCTTAGGCAGGAGGAAGCCCAAGGAGCGAAGGGGTGGTCCAGAGTCGAGGTGTCAGTCTGTGGGGAGCTGGGACTAGAACCCGGGTCTGCAGAGCCCCAGCGGCCGCAGGGCCTGGAGGCAGACCTGACTGCGGCTTCCCAGGTGAAGAATGAGAAAATCCTCCTCGTGTCTCTGTTGTGTGTGGCGGAGAATAACAGAGTTCCTAGCTGGGGAGCACACGCTCAGGGTGCCGGCCGTGGGCCCACCCTCTTGCTAGGAAGCAGGCTGCAAGCGACAGGTGATGAGCACCTGCTAAGAGCAAACTTCAGCCAGGGCCCAGGAAGGGGGTGGGTAAACCCCCAGCCCCTCCCACGGGGCGTGTGCTTCACCGGAGCCCAGAGCTTCCCTGGCACACCCCGCGGGCATTCTTTACCACCTGCCTTCCCTTCCCGGCCTCCCTTCCCCACTCCCCTACCTTCACCTCCCAAGTAAACTACTTCTAAGTGAAATCTTGTTCCAGGGTCCATCTCTGGGGAACCCCACGCGAAGACTCATCTCCCCGGGTCTGGAGGGGTGTAGGCGTGGGCAGGAGCTGGTGGGCGGCCAGGTGGAGCACCTGCACCCCGGGGGGGCCCTGAGCATCGGTGTAAGTGCACTCTGCCCTGGAGGCCGGTGGTCAGGCCTTACCGCGGATGCTTGGGGTGATCCTACACCCTCAACACTGCCACACAGGGCCCCCACCCTGCCCCAGCAGCTGGAGCTGCCCCGTTCACCCCCAAAAGAAGAGCCAGCAGGGACTCCTCAGAGACGAGATCTGGCCAGCTCTGCCACCGACTCACTGTGTGACCACAAGCAGTCAACCTTTCTGGGCCTCGGCTTCCTCATCTCCAAAGAGAAGAGGCTGGATAAGCTAACACCCAGTCCCTTCCAGCAGGGGATTCTAAATCTGAAGACACCCAGTGGAGAGAGAGGCTGGGGACAAATGCCCAAAGGTGCTCACAGTTCCTTGGGGCAAAAAGAAGGAACGGGCAGACCAGGAGGTACTCAGGGCTACACAAGAACGGGGACTATCTAAGCTGTTTTCCCGAGGGCTGGCACGGGGCCTGGCAAATGTCAGCTGGATACACACGTTGACAAGCAAGGGTACCAGCGGTGCAGGGCGGCTTTCTCACTGGGCCTGAGCCTCCCAGTCACTCTGCCCCCTGACCCCGCAGCGTGGCAGGGAGGCAGCTGTGAGCACCCGCAGCGTTTCCAGCGTCTGCCTCCTCCCACATCCTCACAGACACTGCAGGACAGGCCACCTCAGGGGCTCTGGGGCCCCTCGGGAGCTCCGGTGCCTGTCACCACCCCGCACGTAGCTGCTTGAACAGGACGGATGCTTTGCAGTGAGCTGGGGACTTCTTACCCAGCACCCACAGGGTGAGGAGGCGGGGGAAGAGTCAGGGATGAGGAGGTAAACGCCACATGCATTAAAAAGCAAACGCAAGCCACCTTTGCCTCCACCTCCCCATAAGACCCCTCACCTGCACGGATTTCCTCCAGGCCTGCTGATTACCGGCTACATAACCCCTTCTCCTCCATGGCCCCTGAGCCCTCGGGGCCTGGCCCGGGGCTGTTTTCAGTGCTCACACAGCTTTAGGATACGCGCTAGTGCAGCCTGCCCCACATACACTAATGGGGCTCCTCTCTGCTTTTCCCATCGGGGCAGGGAAAGTGGTCCAGGGGGGATGGTGATGCTGTTGGGATTTTAGGGGAAGTCTCCACAAGTGTTGCCCCGGTGTGGGTGGTTCTGCGCTGGGACGGGGAAGGCCGAGATTGCTCCAGCCCCTGGTCCCGGGGCAGGTCACAGGAACCTGAGACAGGGAGAGGGGTGCCAGCTGTTCCAGGCTGGCTGCCAGCTCCCCCACCCCCTTGCTTGTGAGGCTCGGGGCCCCGGGGGACTGATTTCTTCACAAATCTCCCACATGTAAATCCGCCTCATAAGTATTTATGATGCCGCGGACTGAACCTAATAAAACGCCCCGCGATTATGGATGAGCCGGTCAGAGAAAGCCAGGGTCCTCCAGGAGGCGAGAAAAGGAGACATTTCACTCCCGCACATTAAACAAGAGACAGCTCAGCCTCAAACCGCCTTCCCGGGGAGGCTCGGGGGCACTCCCCCATTGCCCTCGCCCTCTCCCGGGCCAGCGGAGGGCAAGGCCAGGCCCGGGCAGGCTGGACCTTCTGGAGGAAGCCCGAAATGCTCAGCCCTCAGCGCCAGCTCTCTGCCCGACCCGGGCAGCCCAGGGTCCCCAGGGCAGGCAGACCCAGACCTTCCCGAGCACCTCCCTCCTCCCCGCAGCTGGAAGCCAGGGGGAGACAAGCCCGCAGGTGAATGGTCTGAGGGGTGGCTCTGGCTGCGGGGAGGGGCCGGAAAACCTGGGGAACTAGGAGGTGGAGGCCCGGAGGTTCTAAGCACAGATGTGGGGGAGAAGGGTCCCCGTTCCAATGGTGGCTGCACCCGCTTCTCAGCCATGGGGCCAGCCGTGAAACAAAGCAGTAAGTTTCCTGTTCTAGGCTGTTGCCAGGATCAAAGGAGGGAACGAGTGTTCAGAGAGCTCAATGCTCTTACTAGAAAGCATCTATTTCCCAGGGTCCCAAGAGGACCTTCCCTGCCACTGCTGACCCGGCCCCAGGACAGCTCCTGACCTGGACTTCACAACCCTTGGTAACTCAGTAATGTCACAGCCGCCCTCCTGGGTTGCTGTGCATCCTACGTTATACTACGAGGGGATCTGCAGGCATCACCCCTTGTTACAGTTCAGATAGTGACTCCGGGTCAGGAAGGGAACAGGAGAGATCACGTATGTGCGCCTGGGCTAGCCCAGCTGCTCAAGCGCCTGTGCCCAGGGCTGGCCAAGTGAGTGGACACAGAGGACCGTGAGAGAGGCCTGGAGAGGAGAGAGGGTAGTGAGGAGCCGAGGGACTCTCCACATGGGTCTGTCCCCCTCCTCTTCCATCCCCTTCCTGTCCTCATGCCGTCTCTTTCAAGTCACTGCCAGGGACCCAGCTGTGCCTCCAGGGGCTGACAGTGCTGAGGGGACCCCTGGCTCTGCTCCTAGCTCCATCCCTCCACCTCCTCAGGGCTGGGCTCTCTGGAGGCTGCACCCCCACCTCTGAGGACAGTGGTCGGCAAACTCATTAGTCAACAGAGCCAAATATCAACAGTACCACGATTGAAATTTCTTTTGAGAGCAAAATTTTTAAAAACTTAAACTTCTAATGCCATTTCTTCAAAATAGACTCACCCAGGCCGTGGCATTTTGTGGAAGAGCCACACTCAAGGGGCCAAAGAGCCGCATGTGGCTCGTGAGCTGCAGTTTGCCGACCACAGTCCTAGGACACTGAAGGTAGCCCCATGTGCCAGGACAAGGGCCCTGAGGCCACGTGAGCACCATTCTGTTTCTTGCTCTTCCAGGCTGCACTTTGGTTTTAGGAAGGGTGCAAATTCTTCAACATCCCCTCCATTGAGAGATGGGGTCTCTGTCCCCTTGAAGCCAGTGGGCTCTGTGACTGCCTTGAGGAGTCGATGACGCAGAAGTGACACCATGTGACTTCAGAGACTGTAGAAGCCACGTGGCTTCTGCCTTGTCTCTTGAAGCACTTGATCTTCAGCCACAATATGAAAAGCCCTACTACCTAAGGCCAACATGGGAGAGACTCCAGGGAGAGGGGAGGGGAGGGGAACAGAGGGGGGAAGGGACAGGAGTGGAGGAGAGGAGCCCCCAAGGAGGCCAGCTCCAATCCCAGCCGCCTGCAACCACGGGAGAGACACCAAGTCAGAGCTGCCAACTGAGCCTGCTGATTCCCAGAATCCGGAGAGACACTAATTACTGTTACTGCTTTAAGCCACTTTGCTTTGGGATAATTTTTACACAACAGATCGCTGGAATGGCCCCATAGCGTAACAAGTTCAGAAAGACTGGCCAGTGCAGGCTTAGCAAGCACACACGAAGCACATGTGCTGCCCTCTTGTCTCCTGCACTCGGGCAGACATCACTAATCCATCACAGCACACTCCCCAAGGCCAAACGTGCCTTAGATTCCTGTTCAACCAGAAATCTAGGCAATCACTACAAATTGGGCAAAGTTAGGTAAAACAGGTTTGCCATTAGAGATTTAAGGTTTCAGTAGGCTGTGCCCCAACTCAGGCTTCTGAAACATGGCGTAGCCGCTGTGATCGCCTAGCGGTAACTCAGGGGGAATCTGGGCGCAGTCGCTAGGGCTGTTGGCCTTGTGAACCGAGACTGAGAACCCAGTGGGGTCTAAGGGCCATGCTATTGGCCTGGCTGTCCCCTAAGTCACTCCTTCTTCCATGGTGCATCCAGATGGGGCTCTCTCCTGGCCCCTCACTAACATAGGTTGGAAGTTCCCCACCCGTCCCTTTGTGAGGAGTCAACACACGAGCTGGTGTCACCAGCGTAGCACCGAGCAGGTAGGTGAGCCAGTCCCACACTGCCGGAGCCAGACTCCTGGGAGGCCAGGCTCTTCCCTCCAAGCTGCTCTCAGAAATGCTCGGAAGACCAGCTGCCATAGACTTGCTTCCCGGCCCCGCCTCGCCATCCGGGCGGTGTCTCTCGGCTGCAAGGCGGACATCCAGGATAGACAGGCTCCCAGCACAGGAAGATGGAAGAAGACCCACTTCCCCAAGAGCCCTGCTGGCTGCTGATGCTGTCACAGAGTGTGGCTCAGGAAGTCCGCTTCCAGGCGGGCCCCAGGTAACTGATGTGGCTTCTCAGTCCTCATGGAGGAGTCTGAGCTGCCTGCCTCCTGCCTTGGTGGCCACCGTTTAAGCAGGCAGAAAAGCAGCAGCTATGGACAAGGGGACGTGGAAGGGGCGGGAAGTGAAGGTCGTGAAGGTCGGGCTTGAGAGAGGGAGGAAAGTGCCTACCTGTTGACAAGCAGGAAGTTCGCCACGAGGCACAGCACGGAGGGCACGGTGGAAGCGATGGAAAGGTAGCTCTCAAAGTAATTCTGTAAGCACAGAAGTGAGGAGGCCGCTGAGGTTACTCGGGAATGAGGGGAGGGGTCCCACCAGCACATAGAGACAGGGCTCCTGGGGCGGGCTTCTCCCTCCTGTCTTCAGAAACCTAGAAGAGATGGGCAAGACACTCCAAGACGGCACGGTCCTGCCCCATCTCCAACCTAGGATCACTCACTGGGTCACTCAGCACACAGACACCTACATGAGCCGTGCGAGGTGCTAGGGACATAAGGAAGGAAAAAGCATTGCCCTGCCCTCAGAGTGGTCCCCAATGATCTGCAGGCCACACTCCCCCTATTCTACCTGCCCCACCTGTGGACGAGGTAAGGTGAACAGGACTCAGTGTACATCTACAAGAAAAAACTCACC
Organism: Vespertilio murinus; assembly: GCA_963924515.1. Classification (NCBI taxonomy): domain Eukaryota; kingdom Metazoa; phylum Chordata; class Mammalia; order Chiroptera; family Vespertilionidae; genus Vespertilio; species Vespertilio murinus. The sequence goes on along the minus strand of OZ004714.1, from coordinate 38,982,027 downwards.
CCATCAGTCTTCTCAGCCCACCGCCAAACTCCAGAATCACCCAAATGGGCTTTGTTATGACCCAGCCACAGGCTCACATTCTTGCAACCAAGTGAAGCCCTTAAAAACATACGGGGCCCGGATCCCTGTGGGGAAACGTTGTTCTGACTCTGGATTAGCTCCGTCGATAGAGCGGCCACTAAACATCAAAGCCATTTGGGGAGATGGCTCCTAGACTGGCCAGGACACTGGGCACTTCCTGGAAGCAGCACGTGGGCATTATTATAGACAGAGCGTACATGAGCCCACAGACGATAAAGAATTCCAGAGCAGAATGTGCTGGAACCTACGGCTACAGAAGCCGTGCAGCAACCATATATGTGTTTTACAAAACTCGGAGAACTGCCCACTTATGAGGGCGGATTTTGCTGTGTGCACATTATCCCTCAATATGCTCGTCTAAAGAAACAACCCTGGCCCTGGCTGGTTTGGCTCAGTGGGTAGAGCGCCAGGCCTGAAGGGTCCCGGGTTTGATTCTGGTCAAGGGCGTAAGCCCAGGTTGTGGGCTTGATCCCCGGTGGGGGCGTGCAGAAGGCAATGCATCAATGATTCCCTCTTCTCGTTGGTGTTTCTCTCTCTCCCCCTCCCTTCCTCTCTATCTAAAAATCAAAGAAAACACGTGTTTAAAAGATTGAAAATCGCTACTGAAGAGCATACCAGGTGCTCAGGCCCATTAAGAGTGGAGTGAACCACTGGGGGTCTAAGACAGAGTCAAGGTTTTTTTTAAACACCTCGAAACACCACAGGAAGTGACGTTAGAATTATGTGCCCCCCCCCCCCCGCCCCAAATCAGAGGTAGGAGCAGTGTGTACTAAGGAAATTCCAGGTAGGGGAGTGGGGTGAGGGGGCTAAGTACCTGAGGGAATGGGAATGGGTGAGGGTTTGGGGACAGGTCCCAGAGGAGGTGGGATTTGAGTCAGACCTTGAAACAGAGGGTCAGATCTCTCTTTTCTGGGAGTCTCGCTGCAAAGAAGAGGCCGGGAAAGACAGATGTCATAATGGGCTCCTCCAGTCTGAAGCACAGACGCTTCCAACATCCCTTTTTAAGCCTGCAGAGTGCTTCTGGTCGTTGAAATCTGCACCCTGAGTGCAAGGGCCTGGCAGCCTTGCAATTAAAATGATAATCACGGCCCGCGTGGCCCGTGAACCATGAGCCTTAGAAAGAGCCTTCCTCCTCGGAGGTGCCACCTCATTGTTCCTGCCCTGCTGGTCCGAGGCCCCCAGTCAATTACATCTGGACACAGTGGCTGGGCCTGCGTGAGGCCAGGCAGGCAGGCAGGCAGGCGGGCGGGCGGGCGGGAGAAACGGAAAAAGCTGGCTGCAAATGGGGGCCAAGACCGCCCCGATGTAAGCCCCCAATGAGGCGCCCTTGGTTCCGTGGCTGCTGAGTCCACGGCAAGTCCATGCAGGACCGAGATGCAGAACCTGACTTCGTCTTTTCGAGCAGGCTCAGGCTGCCTGACGTTTTAGGCATGGGCATTTCTTCGGTGACTGAATGTTCTAGTAGACAAACAAAATTTGGAAAGCTTAACTACTGACAACTGAGTAAGGCTATGGCTCCCTTCTGCTGACTGAGCCCATTCCTCTGCTTAACAAAGAGCAGGTGGGGGTGGAGGAAGGAAGATGGGATGGGCCAGCAGAATGGACTGGACCCCGGGCCATCTTTCCGCTGGTACGGAGGGGGCTGCAGATGGTGACGTAGGTGGGTTCAGCACATCCCAAAGGGCTTTTTTCTTCAACCTAATTCCTGCCATAAACATGTGGTGTGTGTGTGTGTGTGTGTGTGTGTGTGTGTGTGTGTGTGTGTTTTCCCTTATTCGCTGTCTTTGCTTGTCAATAGAGTTCTAGCAAAATGAGGTGTGGTGGGCAGCCTCTTCAGGGGGCCCCATGGTCCCAGCCTCCTGTGTTCACGCTCTTGTATGACCCCTTTCACCGAGTTTGGGCAGGACCTGTGACTGGGTTCTAACCAGAGAGCACGGCAGTGGGGACAGGTGTGCAGGACGCTGTGCGTGGGACTGTGTTACAGGAGATGGTGGCGCCATCTTGCTGGACTCTTTCCCTCCTTGATGGCTGGGAGGAGGCAGGGGCTGAGCCGGGGAAGCCCCCGTGGCAAGGGCTGCAGGCGAGACCCCTAGCTGCTGAGAATGGCTTCTGGCCAACGCCCAGCAAGAAACTGAAGCACTCGGCCCACAACGGCAAGGAGCGGACTCCTGCCAGCGACCCAAACCGGCGTGGAAATGACCTTTTCCAGCCAAGCCTCCATGAGCCTGGGCCACCCTCTTCCTGGCTGCCACTGAGACCCCGAGAAGGACCCAGCTACGCCGCCCCCAGACTCCGGGCCTACAGGCACTGTGAGACAGTAGTGTGCGCTGTAAGCCACTAGATGTGTAATATTGCGTTAAGCAGCAATAGATTGCTAAGTAATGGGAGTTTCAGGAGGCTGAGTTCCCACTAACCAGGGTTTTTCTGAAATTGCAGCCTTCCTGTTGCAATTTAAATTCAATCCCTTGCCCTGGCCCCTGTGGCTCAGCTGATTGAACATCATCCCGTGCTCAGAAGGTGTCAGCTTTGATTCCGGTCAGGGCACATACCCAGTTTACAGGTTAGATTCCCAGTCGGGCATGTGCAGGAGGTAACCAACCTATGTTTCTCACACACACATATTGACGATGTTTATCTCTCTCTTTCTCTCTCTCTCTCTCTCTCTCTCTCTCTCTCTCAAATTAAAATCAATCAACAAAAGTCTTAGCCAATTTAGCTCAGTGGATAGAGCATCGGCCTGTGGACTGAAGGGTGCCGGGTTTGATTCTGCTCAAGAGCCATGCCCGGGTTTCGGGCTCAATCCCAGTGAGGGGATGCAGCAGCCGATCAATGATTCTCTCACATCACGGATGTTTCTATCTCTCTCTTCCTCTCCCTTCCCCTCTGAAATCAATAAAAAATATTTTTTAAATCAATCAACTAAAAAAAAACAAAAAACAAGAACCTCTATTATTTAAAAAAATTTTAGTTCCTCAACAAAAACAGGGACAACATGCTTTTGTTGTCCTTTTCTTCAACCTCCGGCCAGATAAGAAGGCCAGTCTGTCTGCCCCTTTAAGTGTAACAAAGGCTACACATGCTGACTACATCATAGCCTCTGCTCGCTAACTCTTTTGCTGAAATCAGGATCATTTGGGCAAGTGGCATGCCCTGATTTTAAGAAACTGAAGTGAGTTCCTTAAGATGCCACCTGGATCTGCTCACCTCACCTGCCCCTCAGGCCTCTGCCTTGCAAGTTGGTCCCATGGTGTTAAAGCCACTGCCACCGCTGCCACCGCTGCCACCGCTGCCACCGCTGCCACCAAGCGAAACACCCCTGGGCCTCTGCAGGGCCTGGGCCCCACCTGCTCTCTGGTGGCAGGGGAGGGGCCAGGTGACACTCTCTGAAAGGTGAGGGAGGCAGTCTCGTGACGTAGACTTTGACCAGCAAGAGGCAGGCGATGGGGAAGAGGCAGGAGAGAAACTGCCTGCCCTTCCTCTCCTTCAACTGCCTCTTCCAAAATGTGGTGTCTCCACGCGGCATCTTTGGAGACAGCCCGTGCGTCTGAGCCGCCAGCTGTGTGGGCTGTGAAGCTGTGGCCAGCCCAGCAATACCGCAGCCCGTCTGCTCTCTCCATGCCGGCCGGCCTCACTTCCCTCTCCCCACACTCTTCCTTCCCACGACTCCCTCCCTGAGGCGGTGTCTGCACAGAGGGTTCCCAGGCTCCTTCATGAGCCCACAGCGAGGCCTACATTCAACCCTGGAGTCTGCACTTTGCAGACCTGTGGCTGGCCTTTCCCGCCTGGGTTCATGGGCTTTGCCTCTAGGAGTGTTGGGCCACCTTCTCCCATCTCACTCAAGGAAAGAGAGAGACATCTGAATTCTGGTTCAAACGCATTGCAAGTGGAACGGGAAGAGTCCTGTTCCCTCTGGGGGAACCCATAATCGTCACCCCTCAGGGCGGTGTTAGGGAATGCGATGCTCTGGGATAATTGAGGCCGCAGTTCACCTCCACTGGGCCCCACACCTGAGAGCTCCCTCAAAGGCTCTGCTGTTCTTTACCCCACCAGGTGCCCCGCAACCTGCTTGATGAGCATGGCCTTTACCTCCGGAGGTGAGCCAAGGACCCCGAAGACCAGCTGTGGCCCCGGAGGAGTGGATGTCAGACGGGAGCCCCGAAGACCAGCTGTGGCCCCGGAGGAGTGGATGTCAGACGGGAGCCCCTCAGAGTTGTGCAGCATGGCAGCCCTGGGGTCGGGTGGGTCTTGTGTAACTGCGGGTGGAGGACTGTGTGATTTAGCAAGAAGGCCGGGCCGGCAGGTGGGCAGATGCCGCTGGCAGGACACGATCAGATGGTGAGGCCTCAGCAGGTGGGATACCCAGAGGCTGGGGACCTCGTGACCCTCAGGCTGGCGGGGAGGCCACCGTCCATCCAGATCGCCATCACTTCCTGTTTTAAGCCATCCTGTGTACACTGAGCTGGTGTTGGGTGTATAAGATAGAAAGGTGCCCGATGCCCTCAGGGAGCGTGTGGTCCCTGTAATCCTAGGACCTAGCTAGGCCAGCCGTGGGCAAACTACGGCCCGCGGGCCGGATCCGGCCCGTTCGGCTGTTCTATCCGGCCCGCGGAGCCAAAAGAGCAGAGGGTTCTCTCGCTCTCCCCTCCGCGCCTTCATCAGCAGCCCAAGATGAGAGTGCCAGCATGGTCAGGTTGCTTTTGTTCCGGCCCTCCGGTCCAGTTTAAGAACCCATTGTGGCCCTCGAGTCTAAAAGTTTGCCCACCCCTGATAGGCTGTAGCTCGGTGGACTCGGGTCCAGCGGGAGGGGGCGGGGCTGGACGCTTCCCCGGACGTTCCCTGAAAGGCTGGGGGAAGTTTGCCTGACACATCCGGGAGGTGGGGTGCTAGCGGAGGGGGGAACAGCACAGGCAGAGGCATGGCGAGATGTTTGTCACTTAGTTTTTGTTGGAATAAACCCTGAGGCTTTCCTCAGCATCGGAGGAATCTGCTGAGCGCAGAGCACACTGCTCTGCTGTCTCCAAATGCAAAGGGGTGGAGGCAGAAATGAGCCACACCGCCCACCTCGCCCCTCAGGGTGCTAATGGGGGAGAGAGCCCATCAGCCACCATTCTGAATTCTCCGACCCCCTGGGGAGCGAGGCCCAGCCCCGAGGAACAGAGAAAACTGCTCCTGGAAAGTCTCATCCAACCTCCCGGCCCTTCCCCTTCACTAGTCAGTTCCCCTGCACGGGGGTTAGCTGGGACCCCGAGGGCTCGGTGTTGGGCTCCGGCAGCAGTAACAGCAGAGGTCACTCACCCTCGGCACCCGCCAGGTAACAGCCCTGCAGATCGCTAGGGAACTGATATTTGAACAAAACCGCTTACGTGGGGCCTGACCAGACCCCAGTGCATTTGCTCTGAACACAGCCTGTGAGAACAAGGCAGAGCGGGGATTGCTCCCACTTTACAGATAGCAAGCCCAAGGCTGAAAGAGATGGATGACTGCACAGAGGTGGGGGCAGGACCTTCTGATGCAGGACGAGGGGAGGGAGGAGATGAGAAGGGAGGTACTCATTTCTCCACAAACCGCCCTAGCTGAGTCTGCCGGCCTCAGAGACACACAAGCCCAAACACTGAGCCTGGGGTTGCAGGGTGTCCCTGGGAGGACCAGTGGCCAGGACTGGCAGTCCGCGTGCCTTCCCTGCAGCGAGCCGGGACCCGCCTGAAGGCTCCATCAGAGTGGCCCCTTCCAATAGGGTCAGGGAACCTGCCCAAGCCAGCACACGACGGGTTTCCTTCCCCTGTCTGTGAACTCTTTCTTCCCCTTCAAAACCCCGTCCATGCTCCCGGGCATTTCCACAGGCCCCGGGTCCGAGTGGTGTTAAAAAGAAAAAGACTACGGGAAAAGCGCTCGCTTCTGCCAGCCGCCGAAATGGATGGACACGGCCCGCTGAGAAGCACAGACCGTGCTACAGAGGAAATTGTAGCTGGGAAGCACCGGGCAGGCTCCCCGCCTCTCCCCTCGCTGCTCCAACCCAGCAAAGCCCCACCGCCTGCAGGGCGGGGGTGGAACTCAAAACCCAGCCTGCGGCCCAGCCAGTGTGGCTCAGTGGTTGAGCATCCACCTATGAACCAGGGGGTCACAGATCAATTCCCAATCAGGGCACATGCCCGGGTTTTGGGCTCAATCCCGTGTGAGGCCTGCAGGAGGCAGCCAATCAATCAATGATTCTCTCTCATCACTGATGTCTCTCTCTCTCTCTCTCTCTTCCCCCCCCCCCCTCCTGTACCTTCCTCTACTATATATTTTAAAGAACAGCCTGTGGACAGACGCTGGCCCAGAGGGGCCTGGTCTGGGAGGCCCCCAGGTGCCAGCTGGGCAGGGAGGAGCCACTTGTGCCTGGGCACGGGGCACTCGATCCCTTGCCATGGCGAGGAGGACACTCGTTTCCATTGGTTCCTCTCCGGCCCAGTCTGTGGACACCGGGGAAGGGGAGAGCGGCTCTTCAAGCACAATTTAAAAGCCCGCGGAGCCAGCCGGCCAGATGCGAGGCCCACTTTATGATGGGGAACGCTTCCTCTCCTCCGCCACGCTGAGAGGCTCCGTGCTAAGCGCCTCTTCTGGAAGAATTTAATTCCGGGCTCAGAGTCCAGGGAAAGAGGCTTCTCCGGGCAGGGAGGCCCTGAAATGAGCCCGTTTATCTCCGGCAGGCCCTGGTTAAGCGTCGTCCCCCTCACCCCCTGAATGCCATGTGGGCACTTTGAAAGAAGTGCAGCAAATGAGTCATGAGCTGCATGCGGCAGGCAAACTTGGCGCGGGGCTGGGAGGCAGCTTTGTGCAGCCCCCACCGCCAGAGCGAGGCCAGAGCGAGGCGCCGAGGCAGCGGGCTCTGGCGGGGCGGGGCGAGAGAAAGCGATTCAGGCCTGGGGGTGGCAGCTCGAGGCAGCAAAGCGTTACCTGGATCACAGGGGCGTGAAATTAGTAGCAGAGAGCAGGCTGGAGCCAAGAATAGCTGGCCATGGCGAAGGGGCCTGGGATGCTGCAGGGGAAGCTGACGCCGCAGCCATTCCTGAGCAGACCAAGAAGTGAGCCGAGGGCGGGTGTCCCCACAAGGGGTGGGGTGACGTCCTATCAGGGCCCTGGCCCGGGGAAGCTAACGGTGTATGCCCCGGGGCCTGGGTGAGCAAAGAGGACTGGCTGGGCGGGAGGAAGGGGCAGTGCCTGTTCCAAGGGCGGGATGAGCAAGGGAGACAGGAATCCACATCAACGGAGGGGTGAGGGAGTGGCCAGGGCAGACCAAAGCGGGGCCAGAATGAGACAGGCAAGCCCTGGAAAGATGCTGGCCCGAGACGCAGCCACTCCAAGGCCGCCCCCCCCCCCCCCCCCCGCCAGCCCTCTGATGTTGGCCTTTCAGGCCACCTCCCGGCCTGGGCTCCGGGGGGTGGGGGAGAGGGGAAGGGGGGTGGCTATCCATCTTGCTCTGTAATGGCTGGGAGGCCCTTCCGAGCTGCAATCCCTTCTCCTGCCTCCTTGAGAATCCGCGCCAGAGGACAAGCAGCGTTCCCAGGTTTTCTGGTCTGCGCCTCCCGCTGCGGAAGGATTTCTGGGACACACCCCTCTCCTCTCTGCAAGCAGGTGTGCAGACGCCTGCAGCCTGAGACGCCTTCTCAGGGACGCACACCAGGAGCCCTCACCTTCCTTGCCAGCATTTTCTCTCCCTCACGGCTGGTCCCTTCCTCCTTTTCTGGCTAAAAGGACTCCCTGGGGCTAAGGAAAAACCCTCTCTGACTTTGCTGTCTCTAGCCACCAGCCCCTCCTCCCCTCCACTCCAACCCCCTAAAAAGGGAGCACACAGCACCCCCTGGAGGGAAGATTGGTGTGGCTGATGAGGAAACTGAGGCTCGGGAGAAGTCAGCACAGCTCAAATTCAGCCCGCTGTCCCCAGAGCTTGTGCCCACCCGTCACCGTGCACGGCCTCTCACTTTGTGTCTTTAAAGACCTCTCCTGCAGCCTCCATGGAGAATGACTGGAGCGGGTGCCGGAGCCAGTGGCCGGCGAGGCTGCGGCCAGGACGATGGCCGTGGAGCGGAGAGTTGGACGGACTTGAGCCATTTCAGGGGGAGAACTGGCAGGACTCGCTAACGAACTGAACGTGGGATGGACGGACAGAGAAGAAAGGGGTAACCCTCACTTCCAGGCTCGGCCACCTCGGACGGAGCAGGTAGGGAGTGCCGTTGACTGGGCAGGGACGGGAGCAGGGCACACAATGACCCACGATGAGATCCCAAACCGTGGACTGTGGGCCCACAGTGACGTACAGTCCTAGGGAGAGGTTCTTCCTCCTGTGCCCTCCACAGCACTCAGGGTTAAGCCATCCCTCTGCACATGCTCGCGGAGCTCCGTCCGTGTTCCAGGCACAGAGGGTGTAGTCCACGTTCCCGCTTGCATGGAGCTGATGTTTGGCCGAGGAGACAGGCCGCAAATGCACAAACTAGTGAACAGCTAAGGTGGCGGGCAGGGCCAACTGCCAGGAAGAGAAGTAAGCAGGGCAGGGACCTATCACAGGTCTCAGCACCAGGGGAGACCGCCCGGAGCCCGGAGTCCGGGGGTCAGCAGCCCTGCCCCCGGGGCCAGCGCTGCTGCAGCTCTGTGACTGTCTGTGGCGGCTTTCACTCCACAAGGGCAGAATCAAGATCGTGTGGCCCACAGGCCTAAAATATTTACCACTTGGCTCTTTGCAGAAAAAGTGTGCCACCTGGGTCCGGTTTCTTGAATAAGGAAACGAAAACCCAGGTCACCCCGCAAACTTGAAACCAAGTCAGAAACAGCCCCGCTCTCCTGAACCCCAGACCTTTCTCCACGCAGGCTGAGCTCGGAAGAATGAAACATCATTTCTGCCCACCCTTCCACCCCTCCTCGGTCAACCCTTTGCCAGGCTCCCAACAAGGGCCAAGCTGGCCTCCGACTCTTGTCCCTTTTATTCCCCCTGCTGGAACCTCAGCAGGCAGAAAAGCGGCTCGGAATCAGCCCGAGGGGAGGGTCAGAGACAGAGGAGCCCTGGAGACCCATGCACAGGGCCCCCGGCCTCGGAGGGGTGAGACCTGCTCTGGGGCCTGGTCCCTGCTGATGCTCAGGCAGCCTGCCCTTCCTCCTCTGCCGCCTGACCACGTGGCGGGGCAAACAGGAAGTGGCCTTCCAGGAAACTCCCCGCCTACCGCACCGCCCGCGCCTGCCCGGGCAGCTTCTGCAGCTCCCAGTGGGCGCCATGAGTCAGGGGCCCAAGGCTCACCGTGGGGGGACTGGGACCATGCTCTGTGGCACATGGGGGGAAAGAGGAGGTGGTCTGGGGGTGCTCTGGCTGCTCCCTGCAGAAGGAAACCCAGGAGAACCACCGAAAAACCCGGTCCTTAGTAGACAGAGCGACACTTCCTCACAGACATCACTTCTCCCCTCGGGGAGGCTGCTTGTCTTTGGAGGTCCACGTGGGTCGAAATCCACAAAACCACTTGGCTGCTACAGGCCTTGGGTGCACACATATACACACACACACCACAAATACACAGATGCACAGAGTATCCCCAAGAGCCACACACACACACACACACACACACACACACACACACCACAAACACACAGATGCACAGAGCACCCCCAAGACACACACACACACACACACCACAAACACACAGATGCACAGAGCACCCCCAAGACACACACACACACACACCACAAATACACAGATGCACAGAGTATCCCCAAGAGCCACACACACACACACACACACACACACACACACACACACCACAAACACACAGATGCACAGAGCACCCCCAAGACACACACACACACACACACACACACACACACACACCACAAACACACAGATGCACAGAGCACCCCCAAGACACACACACACACACACACACACACACACACCACAAACACACAGATGCACAGAGCACCCCCAAGACACACACACACACACACACACCACAAACACACAGATGCACAGAGCACCCCCAAGACACACACACACACACACCACAAATACACAGATGCACAGAGTATCCCCAAGAGCCACACACACACACACACACACACACACACACACACCACAAACACACAGATGCACAGAGCACCCCCAAGACACACACACACACACACACACACACACCACAAACACACGGATGCACAGAGCACCCCCACGAGGCCTGAAGGGTCCCCTCAGACCCTGCTCGGACAATGATCCCCGTAACGAAGGTGCCCGCCGCAGACTCCAATTTGGTTCTGCTCTCTGGGTAGTCACGATGATCCATCACGCTAAGGAGACACTTGAGCACTTAAGTCCCAGGCCATGTTCTAATTTGTCCAGGAAATCGCCTCTGGATTCTAAGGCCGGGTGCGGGAGGAAATAAAATCGAAGTCGGAGGGGGAGCGATCGATAGCCCAGGAGGGCCGGGGAGCCGGGCTCGGGTGGGGAGACCGGGCCCCGGGCACACAGGGAGAAAATAAAAAGAGAATTTGAGAAGTCTGAGGCCACCAACGACATGAGTGACAGCGCTCCAAGCCGGGGTTTTTCTCTCCCTCTGCAGGACGCCGCGAGAGCTAAAAACAGAAGAAAAAGCCATCACAGGTATATTTATTGGGAATGGCCTGCTGGCTGGGCCTGCATTTAGAATCAGAGGGTGGACAAGGGAATTTAAAAAAAAAAAGAAAGAAAGAAAGAAATCACTCATTTCTGGTTCTAATTTTTAAGAATGATTTAGAGCTGCCATCCGAACTGGCTTAAGCCCTTGGACGTCTGGGGGGGAAGGAGGGGACGCCCTCCCCACCTGGCAGCCGCTCACCCACACCCTGTGCAGGTCGCCTAGAGCCCGTTCCCTAGACCCGTGGTCGGCAACCTCATTAGTCAACAGAGCCAAATAGCAACAGTACGACGATTGAAATTTCTTCGGAGAGCCACATTTTTTAAACTTTCTTCTAACGCCACTTCTTCAACATAGACTCGCCCAGGCATTTTGTGGTATTTTGTGGAAGAGCCACTGTGGGCCAAAGAGCCACATGTGGCTCGAGAGCTGCAGTTTGCCAATCACGGCCCTAGACCAACCTGCCACCTCCTTTTCTGGGACAACAGGGCTCAGGCAAAATCCTGCGTTAGCATGTTTCCATGGGGAGGAAGAGTGCCTCACTCGGCACGGCTCTTTGGAACTCGGCTCTTCAGCAGCGGCTTGGCGAATGGAGTCTGTGCCTCTTTCTGGAGGGACTTGCGGAGCGCCGTGACCCACCCACATCCAGAAGAGAGCGTGCTCCTCACGGAACAGCAAGCGGCTCCCAGATGCCTGCCCTTCAGCCAGCCAGCGCCCAGGCCCACCTGGGGAGAAGGAGCCAGCAGGGAGGGAACCTGGGTATTTGCCAAACGCCCCAGGAAACCCAATGCCAGTTTGGATGCCCCTGGGCTGCAGCCCCCATTCTTGCCTTCATGGCTCTGTGGATGAGGGTAAAATACATCCTCGTGGCTGAGAGGTTAGAGGCAAACAGGTAGAGCAGGATTTTTCCAATTGTAGATTGCTACCCACCAAAGGACATGAAATTCACTTAACAGGTCGGGACCAGAATTGGATTTCATTTCATCTCCGGCTGCCTCCTCTCCTATTCCTAAAGATGAGCTGTCCAGCCGAAACCGATTTGGCTCAGTGATAGAGCGTCGGTCTTCGGACTGAAAGGTCCCAGGTTCAATTCCGGTCAAGGGCATGTACATTGGTTGCGGGCGCATCCCTGGTCGGGGGTGTGCAAGAGGCAGCTGGTCGATGTTTCCCTCTCATCGACGTTTCTAGCTCTCTATCTCTCTCCCTTCCTCTCTGTAAAATATCAATAAAATATATTTTTTAAAAAAAAGATGAGCTGTCCGCATGCTGTGCTAGGACCCCCTCCCGCCCCGGGTCCAGGGTGTGGGCTGCCTTGGAGCCTGGCCTCCACGCATGCAGCTTTCCTGGCCTGCTCGCCATGGGAGCGAGGGAACTGGCACCGAGCCGCAGCCGCACCTTCTGCTCCCGCCTGGAGCGAGCCACCTTGGAGTCTGGCCTCCGCACCCACAGCCTTCCCAGCCTGGCCTCCGCGCCCGCAGCCTTCTCAGCCCACCCGCCATGCTAGCGAGGGAACCTGGCGCAGGGTCACAGCCGCACCTTCCGCACTTGGCCCCAGCGAGCCCTCTGCCGGGCTGGCCCACTTGCTTGTGGAGAGTAATGGAGGACCGAGAGGTTGTGCCCAGAGCACTCTTTGCGGCCTGGGACTCTGGACACCTAAACCCAGGGGACTCTGAAAGCCAGAACGTGTGAAGTGTGGGCGGCGGAGGATACTGTGGCAGAGGCGGCAGGAGCCTCCCCATTCTTCCCCCTCATGCCGTCCTCCTGCTGGCCCGGCAGCAGCGGGCCAGGGCCCAGGTGGAGAATCAAAAGGATCCTATCTGAATCGCAGGAGAGCTAGTGGAGGGGGAAATCTACAACTGAAAGAAGGAGAGGTGCCGCTGCTGCCATGTGGAGTTTAAAGCCTCAGCTGCTGCAGCCACCAGTGAGGAAGGCCCACCGAGAGCGGATTCCGCCCCGCCCCAGGCCCAGGGAGCAGGCCGCCTCAGAGCCCAGTCGGTCTCCGTGCCCGCAGACTTCCAGACCCGCCCACCTTGCTGGCGAGGGAGCCAGCACAGGGCCTCGGCCGCACCTTCCGCTCACAGCCTGAGCGAGGCCTTCACCCATCTGACCCCCCTGACTCTGGGCCTGGCTGGAGCCTCTGCGGAGCCCCCGAGAGCCAGCGCCAAGGCGGAGCATACTCATGGAGCGTGATAGAGGACCGAGAGGTCGTACCCAAAACACTTTTTGCGGTCTGGGACTCTAAACACCTAAACCCAGGGGACTAAAAGCCTGAATGTGTGAAATCAGAGCTGCTGAGGTTGCTAGGGTGGAGTCGGCTGGAGCCTCCCCATTCTTCCCCCTCGTCATCCTCCTGCTCGCCTGCAGCCCGGGCCCCGGGGGATCCAGGATAGGAGGGCATCAATCGATGGCCCCAGATGGGCCGTGTGGCCTGGGAGAGCCTTGTGCCCTGGGGTAGCAGTGGAACTAGGAGGAGCCGTGAGACCTGGGGAGGTGGTGGGACCCAGGGGAGCCGTGTGCCCTGGGAGAGCTGTGTGCCTTTTGGGATCGGTGGGACCCAGGGGAATCGTGTTCCCTGGGAGAACCGTGGGCCCCGCAGGAGCAATGGGACCCAAGGGAACCATGTGACCTGGGGGGGCGGTGGGACCCGGGTCAGCCCCTATGTTCATAGCAGCACAATTTGCAATAGCTAGGATTTGGAAACAGGCTAGGTGCCCGTCAGCAGATGATTGGAGCAGAAAACTATGGTACATCTACACAATGGAATAGTATGCTGCCATAAAAAAGAAGGAATTCTCATCATTAGCAGCAACCTGGATGGAATTGGAGAACATCATGCTGAATGAAATAAGCCAGTAAATGAAAGAGAAACACCACATGTCCTCACTCATTTATGAATAATAAAGAATATTATAAACTAATGAACAGAAAGATATACATAGTGACAGTAAAGCAACAAGCAGACTGTCAAATGACAGCGGGGAGGGGAAGGAGACCTGGGGGAGATAAGAGATCAACCGAAGGACTGGTCTGCATGCATATAAGTACAACCAATGGACACAAAACTCTGGGGAGGGAGGGCATGTATGGGAGGTGGGGGGGGGGCAATAGTAAGCTATGTACACATAGAATACATTAATAAAATTTTTTTAAAAAGCTGCCACGGGATCCTAGTATGCAGCCAGAGCTGAGACCATCCGAGTGGAGGAAGGAGCCAGAGAGCATGCTGGGTACCGCTTGCTAGCAAATGACCTTGGGTCGGTGGCCTAAAACCTGTGAGTCCCAGTTTCTCCATCTAGAAATTGGGGAAGAGCACACCTAACTCACCGGCTCGTCCTGCGGTGAAGGTGGCAGGTCCAGAGGGGGGTGGGCATGGGCTGCATGGCAGGGGCTCTCTAGGCAGCAGGTCATTGTCGAGACCTCTGATCATCTGTCCTCCAGTTTCCTCTTCTCCAAACTAGTTCACCCTGGTTTCTTTCAACCCCTCCTCCCCGGATTGGAATGCCTGTTCTCAGTGGTAAGAATGGCTCCCTCGTCATGCCATCTTGCTTCTTTGAGGGGCTGCGGGGGTGGGCCAGCACCCAGGGGCTTCACATGAAGGCAAGCGCCCACCTGCTGCCCCGGGCCAACCTGGGTGCCTTCCCCATTGTAAGCACTCCTTTGGGGATGGCCACTGTGACACACACTCCCCCCCCCCCCCCCAGATCTTCTACGCTTTGCAGAGCCATGCCATCCTTACCGTGGGCTGGGGTGGCAGGGCTTTCCTCCCCCGCCATAGAATAACCAGCACGGCCAATGTGTGCCGTGTGCCGCACACACAGGGCTAGCTGTCCTGGGGCCACAGGGGTGTGCGGGAGAGAGCTGTACGCACGCTCCCCAGAGAGCGAGCAGTTTGGTGGCCGAGGCGTCCTCGCTGGGAAACAGGTATTTTGCCATCGTGGGTAATCACACTTCCTGCCTCACGGGGTGCCGCGGGTGAGATGAGATCATCCAGGCAAAGCCCCGAGAGCAACGGCGCCCCCGCAGTCAGTGCTCGCACCGCGAGCTGTGTGGTGAGAGCCTAAAGGGGAAGTACTGTGGGCTCTGGGGTTCCAGAGGGGAGCCCCTAACTCAGAGGGTAGCAGCAGTGGAGGCTCCCCAGAGTAAGAGAGGCATCTGTCCCCTGCCCTGGACTGGGCTTTGGGGACCCCCTCTGGTTTTGAGGTGAACAGGACAGCAGCTGATTGTCGTCAAGTCTGGGCTCTGGCCCTACTGACACCAAGTGGGACTGTGGGTCCCACCCACGACCGGGCCATGGCCGGCAGCCCACCCTAGGGGAGCCCCGGCGGCCGAGGAGCACAGGAAGACCATGTTGGGGTGGGTGGGGGCTGAGGGGAGCCATGGAGGCCTCTGGTGGAGGTCTCACGGCAGGGAAAGTCAGGGAAAGGTGCGGCCACTCTCCTCTTGGGGCAGAGAGGAGGCATCGCAGCTGCCGGTCCCTGCCCAGGGGCAGCCGGTCAGGCCTGCGGGAGCGGCCAAGGGGAGGGCAGAGACCCCAGGATCAGGGATAGCTGACGAGCCCGGGGGTGGGGACGGTGGCGGGGAGGGATCGGGGATGCTGGCAGCTTGGAAACCGGGTTCGGAATCCAGGGGCAGAGCCCAGGCACCTGGGCTCCCCGGGCGTTAACGGAGGGCGGACCTCGGGCAGCCTCCTCTCCGCGCGGAGAAAGAGCGTCTGGCAGAGTCGGGGTGTGGGCGGGCCTGGTCTCCAGGACAGCCCCCTGGGCACCCCTCTCTGAGCATGGCCTGCTTTGCAATCACCTCTCCACCTAAATTCTCCTGAAGCTCCCTACAGCCCTTCCTGGCTGTGTGTCCTGGGGCAGGACACTAAACCTCGCCGAGCTGTGGCTCTGTGTCTGAGAAAAAAAAAAATGGAGTTAATTAGAGACACTGCAGTTCGTACCCCTGCCAGCACGGTGAGCACTGAGCTGGGGCTCAGAGATGGAGGTTGGCCTGGCCCCCTGCACCATTTTTCCATGCCAATTCTTCCTTATTTATGCTCTAACTTTATTTTAGCTCTGGGTCCCCGGGCCTGCAGTGGGTTCATTCCAAGTTCTTATCCCAGAGAACAAAGACAGAGGGGCAACGGCTAATCCGTTCCCCACACTGTCCCCGGCGCCGGCAGGAAATGAGCCTGGGGTGGCGGGTGACCTTGAAAATGGCATCATTTGGGAGGAGGGGCCCCGTGCAGACACTGCTACTGAGTCAGACTCCCCGGCCGACGGTATCCATCCCTGGGAAATACCAAAGGAAAGTACGGAAAAACAACCACACCCAGACCCGCAGATAACGGAGCTGCAGGTGGCGGGCGGCGGGAGGCAGACCCACTTGGCTCCGGCCCCTCCTCCCCCCAAAGTGGCCGGCCGCCTCTCGCAGGGAAATCGGGAAGAGAGGAGGGGAGGACCGGGGAGGAGGGCGGCAGGAACAGGGAATCGGGCGAAGAGAAATGGCCCACAAAATGCAGCACCGCCCCAGCGTGCTGGTTTCCCAAACCCGGACCATGAATCGAGGGGTGACAGGTCTCTCATCTCCGGTGCCAAGAGCCAGGAGCTCTGGGCAGCCGCAGGTACTACGCGTGCACCTGCCAGCGCTCGGAAAGAAGCAATAAAGCATCGTGGCGGGGCCCCGGATGCTAAGCGCCTGCAGCTGGGCTGGGATCGCCTTGCAGGGAGAACAGCTCAAGGCAGGCGTCGGCTGTGCAGCCTCGTCCAGGGCTGGGGGCTGGGCCGGGTTCCCGCACACCCTCTCCCGCTCTGGGGCAGCAGCCTGCTCCCAGGGGCTGGGACGGGGACAGGACCGGGACACCTGTAAGCTGGCTCTGGTGCCGGCCCGGCCAGACTGGGACCTTCTGGCGGAAGCCCAAGCGGCTGGGTGATTTACCGAGGCCGGCGGAACGCCGGGTGCTTGAGTCACTGGTAAATAAAAGTGGATCGTAAAGCACCCGGGTGAGCCAGACATCTGGAGATGCACCAGGGCCGCATCCCCCGGACGATAACGACGGTAATAATGTTTGCGCAGCCCCGGCAGCCCCGTGCCAGCCCCGCGCTAAGTGCTTTGTGCGCCGAGTAATTTACGTAATCCTCACGACAACCCCGAGAACGCCACGGCTGGCTTCGTCCTCCGGTTCCGTAGCAGGAAGACGAGGCAGCGCGGGCAGGCCAGAGCTACCTGGGCCAGAGCGGGAGCCGGTGCCGTCTGCTTCCAGAAGCCATCCCCTCCCTAGCCGGGGCTTCTCCAGCCCTACTGTGCCCGCCAGCCACCGGGGGCTGTCAGCACGCAGCCCCTGGCTCAGCCGATCGGGCTGGGGCCTGAGACTCTGCGTCACCAGCAAGCTCCAGGCACGCCTGCCCCCAGGAACACCCTGGAGGAGGAGGCTCTAACCACCACGCTATGCTCCCACGACACCCCTGCCGCTGCTCTGGCCCCCGGAGGCAGCTCGGAATGGCTCAGTGGACAGCAGCAGGCCCTCACAAGGGGCCGGAATTAAGGGACACAATTCAATCCTAACTTCCGGGGTGGGGCCCAGGTTGGACATTTTTGAAAGCTCCCTGGGTGATGCTGATGTGAAACCCTGGCAGGATCCTCAGAACAGACAATCGGGAACCCTCACTCACCGCGTGGCATTCAGTCCTACAAAACTGCGGCGAGTTCCCGGGGAGGGGTTAGGTCAGGGAGGTCAACAGTGCTTTCAGGAAGGGGAAGGTGAGCCACCTCCCGGGCCGGTGGAGGGGTATGACTACGGTCTGCTAGGGTGCCCTCTTCTTGACCCCTGGGGCACCCCCTGGAGGAGAGGGGTGGCTAGAAGCCCCCAGCCTGGCATGCCATCAGAGGGCCCGCTTCCCCATCCATGAACTTTCAAGAGAGAGCAGACACCGACCTCGATCAGCTGAGGCTCTTGACAAAGATTAACCGGACCTCTGAGCTCAATGCCAGACTAGGCCTCCACCTTGCCCCCCCATCCACGCCACCGCCCCCCAAGCCTGCCCAGCCAGTCTTAGCAAGAATCCTGCTAAGTCAGTTTATTGAAAATCCCCGCCCTTGATATCAGACCCCCCCCTTAATATTTGATCAGGTCCCTCAGCCCATACCTTGGTATATATGTCTTTAACCTGCTTTCAGCAAGAATGCCCCTGCCCTTGGGGGCCCCCTCTTAGTAATTTTCCACCCACTGACCCTCTCACTCCACTCTTCGGCTATAAATCCCCACTTGTCCGTGAGTAACAGGTGCTGAGCCTGATCTCTCTCTTATTGCAATGGTCTTGAGTAAAGCCTCAAGTGGCAGAATGATTTTTTTCTTTAATACCCCTCCGGCCCAAGGGAAAAGCCACCCCACAAAGTGAGCCGCTAGCCGAACAGAATTTAGACTCCTCGTGCTGACATTCAAGGCGCAGGCAATGACCTCAATCCTTATTTCTCTCTTACGGCAAAATCAGATGCCTTACGGCTCCTCGTGTACGCCGGACCTCTCTCCCATCCTGCCTTTGCCGAGGCTTTGTCTTCCACCTGGACTGTCTCCTCCCCACTCTTCTAGTCCACCTGCTCTGATTCGCAGCATTTGCTCTTTTTAATTTTTAAAATATATTTTTTATTTATTTCAGAGATCAAGGGAGAGGGAAAGACAGAAACATCAGTGATGAGAGAGAGTCTTTGATTGGCTGCCTCCTGCACCCCCCACTACTGGGGATCGAGCCTGCAACCTGAGTGTGTGCCCTTGACTGAAATGGAACCCAGGACCCTTCAGTGCATAGACTGAAACTCTATCCACTAAGCCAAAATGGCTAGGGCACAGCATTCTCTCTTGGTGACGAGACTACTTATCCCTGAGTCTGCATTTCCCCCTGTCTTCCATAACTACACAACAACCCATTTTAGCTGGTCACATGCGTCTGGGGGGTGAGAAAAACTACATTTCCCAGCCTCCTTTGCAGCTTATGAGGTCACATGACCAAGTTCTGACCAATGAGTTCAATGTGACCAAAAGCAAGTGTGTTCCTTGCTGGAGTTTCCTTATGCTTCTCCTTCTCTTCTTCCTATTTGATGTAATGACTGAATTCTAACAGCAATCCTGTACTGTGAAGTAATATTGAACATAGAAGCTACACATGGTGAAACAACTAGGTTCCTGACGACATGGAACATCATACCAGGGTTGAGCTGGCCCCTCCAGACTTGAACAGGAAAGAAAAATTGTCTTCCCTCTTGTTTACACACCACACTTTTGGAATTTTCTATAACTCACAGCTGAACTTAATGCTACTAACCCACCCTCTCAAAGCTCTGTAGGCACGGACTCTGGATTCTTAGGTTTACCACACTATGCTACAGAGAATCATCATTTTCATCTTCTTCCCAAATTACATAGTAAGAAATCTGAAGACTGGGACTGTGTCTTATACAGTTACATCTTCTCCTCTCCCATGAAGCAGGAGGCCTCACACACAACACAAAGCAGGTCTGAAGACAGAATTGAATTCTTTCCACTACACTCCGCATGGCTTCCTAATTCGTATATCCTCAGCAGGCCACGAACCTTCCCGGTGTGGCACTCCCAAGGAAAGCTGCCCTTCCCCCCATCCAGGCAGAGTGCACCCGCCTCCCAGGAGGAAGGGCCCTTACCAGGATGTCCGAGTCCTCCGGCTTCTCCCCGGGGGCGGGGCTGGAGCAGTTGCGGAGTTTGAACACCCAGTAGTCCTTGGCGGTGACAAAGAAGTTCCATGGCAGGAGGCCGCCGATGCCCAGGCTGAAGAAGATGATGTAGGCACCGTTGAAGCGGTCCTCGGGCCTCGGCAGGCTGGGGGGCAAGCGGTCCAGCCGCTTCTCGAGCAGCGCTTCCTGGTCAGAACACAGAGAGCTGCTGGCGGTCCTGTAGGTGGAGTTGGAACTCTGATGGATGTTGTCCTCTGAGACAAAGGCCACTGTGGAAACAGAGAGAGAAGCAGAGACAGGGCAGGTGATCAGAAGCTAAAGCTGGGTGCCCAGCTGGAGTGGCTCAGTGGTTGGGTGTCGACCTGTGAACCAGGAGGTTACGTTCAATTATTGGTCAGGGCACATGCCCAGGTTGTGGGTTTGATCCCCAGTGTGTGTGTGTGTGTGTGTGTGTGTGTGTGTGTGTGTGTCGGGGGGGAGGGGGTTGATTATCTCTCATTACTGATGTTTCTATCTCTCTCTCGTCCTCTCTGAAATCAATAATAAAAAATTTTAAAAAAGGTAAAATTGGGGACTCACCTAAGCTGAACATATGCCCACCCTGGGGTCTATGGAGTCACCTGACGCATGGTTAGAGAGCGTCAGGTTTAAGGATCAGGATGACAGACAAGATGTCAGAACTGTTAAGTGACCCCAGGTGTCACCTCCCACCCCACGCAGGGAAGCACAGGCAGTAAACGAGTGAGTGGCTGGCAGGGAGAAAGGCGATGTGGCACAGTGGGGCCTGCGGCAGCCAATCCAAAGGCTACACCTGGTCTCAAGGTAGTCATGAGTCCATGCAGCCGTAAAAAAGGAATCAGGACCTTGGGCGGGCAAAGAATGCTCTCTCAACTCCTTTCAACTTTATGAGAGGAAGGAGCAGAGGATGTGTAGAATATGGTATTATTTGTGCAAAATAGCAAGGCCGGGTGGAGACTGTACACACACACACACACACACACACACACACGTTTATTGATTTTTTTACAGAGAGGAAGGGAGAGGAAGAGTTAGAAATATCGATGAGAGAGAAACACCGATCAGCTGCCTCCTGCACACCCCCTACTGGGGATGTGCCTGAAACCAAGGTACATGCCCTTGACCAGAATCGAACCTGGTACCTTTCAGTCCGTAGACCGACGCTCTATCCACTGAGCCAAACCGGTTAGGGCCTGGGTTTGTTTTTGTGGGGGTTTGTGTGTGTGTGTGTGTGTGTGTGTGTGTGTGTGTGTTTTTCAAAAACCTACACTTTTTTTTATAATGGCCATGTAACCACAACTGCTAGCAAAGCCTGGCCCGCGGTGGCAGCTGCTGGACAAAACGTCGGCATGTCTCCCGCCATCATGGGCCTGCCACCTGGCTGGCTGGCTGGCTGCTGAATTTGACGGCAAGGTCGCAAGCCTGCTCTATGCTCTAGATAGCACCTAGGATGTGGCAGCAGCTTGACAAATGGAAAACGCTTCCCTACAGCGGAGGACGGGACACCCTGATCCCTGGCCCGGAGCCTCCTCCCTCCCCAATAAATCGATATCGGAATGTGCCCCGGCTCACGTGGGAGGCTGAGCCTTAACGCGGAGCAGCAGGCCAGGCGGAACGGGCCTTTCTTTCTTCCCCGGTGAGCCGGGAACGCCCCGTCGCACAGGCACGAGGCTTATCCGCCACTGCGAGAGCCTCACAGCATTCCTCGGAACTGGGTAGCACAGCAATTGCTGTCTACTTTTTATTTTTCAGACGCAAAGAATGAGGCCTGAAACACACTTGATTTGCCCCCCTTCAAACAAGTAAGAACTCCCAAGAGTTAAAAGGAAACCCCGGCACCCATGCATGCTAAGGTCTGTGTCTCGCACTTGCGCCTGACAACAGCCTAATAAAAAGGAAGGTGCTAGCCGAAACCGGTTTGGCTCAGTGGATAGAGCGTCGGCCTGCAGACTGAAAGGTCCCGGGTTCGATTCCACTCAAGGACATGTACATTGGCTGCGGGCACATCCCCAGTAGGGGGTGTGCAAGAGGCAGCTGGTGGATGTTTCTCTCTCATCGATGTTTCTAACTCTCTGTCCCTCTACCTTCCTCTCTGTGAAAAATCATATATATACATATATATATATATATATATATATATTTTTTTTTTTTTTTTAAAGGTAGGTGCTACTCTAAGACCCTTTTCACAGAGGAAGCCTGAGGCTCAGAGAGGTTAAGCAATTCGCTGGAGGCCACACAGCTGCCGAATGACAAGAGTGAGGCTACGCACAGCCGGGCAGTCTGAGGCCCAGGGGGACTCCCTGGCTGCCGAGAGCAGGCTGTCTGTCTGGGTAGGTGACCTCGTGTCTGCAGGTTCCAGGTACCATGGACAGAGGGGCCTCCTCCAGGAAGGCCTGGGGCAAGCGAGCTGTGAGCACAGCGTCCGGGGCACCTTCCTCAATGTCTGCGTAAGGAGCGTCCTCTGTGCGGCCAGGATATTCCTGCCCGAGGCTGCAGGTACGGGGAGCAGGCCGGCAGGATGGATGCTGCCCGTGGGGACGCCGGCATTCCAGTCTGTGCGGCTATTTTAAACGCTCCGGGATGAGCCGAGCCTCTTCCCAGCCTGGATTCTCAGGGCGCCGGGCACTAACAAACTAACCAGACAGGGCTGGCCCACGCACACGCACAAGCACACGCACTCACACACACTTTCTAAATCAGTGTTCAAAAATTACGGCTCCTGTAGGACAGTGGACAGGGGGCAAGTGGTTCTTTCCAGACGCTCCAGCTACCAGGGCGGGGCTGGGCCCACACTGTCCGGGGCCCCTGCCTGCCCGGCTCCAGGTTTCCATTTGTCCGGGGCCATCCAGCCTTGACCGCGTCTCTGAAGAGCCGGGGATTTCCCCCGGCCCGGGTCACAGGCCGGGGCACTGGAGTGAGCAGTCTCATTACTGGGTATAAAAGCGAGCGGCTGGCCTTATAGATTGGGAAGGAAAAGGGAGGAGCTGTCTGGCTGGCTGTCGTCTGGCGTGTGTCTCTCCCGCACCCACAGGAGCTGGCCCCACCAGGACAGCCGTCCCGGACAAGGGGGCGGCCCCTGTACAAAGAAACAGACACTTGTGGGGCCTGGGGCTGCTGCAGGTTGCCAGGAGGGTTCTGGCTCTGCCCCTTCCCCCTCTCCCACTCCCCACCCCTCCCTCTGTGCAGTGGGGTCGGGGCTGGGGAGGCCAACCCACTGGGAGCGCATGGCCGGGAAACCCCAGGCGCCACCTAGAGGCCGCGGGAGGACCGGCCTCGGCGGCGAGGCGCGCCCAGGCTCAGCTCCCCAGTTTGGAGCAAGTCCACCACCTCACTTGGGGCGGAGTTGCCCAGCCCCTCCACAGCCCCCCTCTCCCCCCAAAACCACACGCCTCCAGACGGTGAGGCCCAGTCTCAGGAAATGCACGAGGAGGAGGGGGTGGGGGGAGTCTGGAGGAGAGAGAAGGCAGACCCAGGGCGCAGGGCGGTGAGGGGAGTGGGCGCCGGGGGAGAGGGCGGGGGCGCGGGGGGAGAGGGGCCTCGGCGGCACCCGTGCAGCGGGAGGGCCCGAGCCCCGGGGGAGAGGCTCCGGCCCGGCCCGTGGGGGTGGGCGCCGAGCCCGGGGGCGCCCGGGACCCGGAAGAGCTGGTGGGGGGCCAGGCCCGCCGACCCCCGCCCGCCCGCACTTACTGTCGCCGCCGCGCCGCCGCCGCCGCTGCCTCCCGGCCGCCCGCCCGGCCTCTGCGATCGGGGCGTCTCGGGCCCCGGGCCCGGCTCCGCCCCCGCCCGCCCGCCCCGCCCTCCGCCCCCGCCCCCGCCGGCTTCCCTGTTTGCAAACCGTCCGCTCAGCCTCCGGTTCCCGGGCGGGACCGGCGCCGGCCCTGGGGCTGCCCCGCGGGCGCTGCAGCGCGTCCCTCCTCCGCCCGCCGCGGACCCGTGGTCTCCCTGCCCCTCCGCTACCCCAGACCCCAGAGCACCCCCTCTGATTGCAGCCCCCACTCCTCCTGGTCCCCCTTCCCTTCCCTCCCCGCAGCGCACCCCAGGGACCCCTCCTGCCCCAGCCTGGAGCTGGCCCCAGACCCCGGCTTTTGTCAGTGCCAGGCCAGCGCCATGAAGATTTTCCTGATCAGGGTCACACTGAGGCCGGGGTGCAGCTGGGACACCCTCAGGACACCCACCCCATCCCGCCCCACCTGGCCTCCCGGGAGCCGCCAGACCTTCCTGGCTTAATCTCAGACCAAGCCGGCCTCGTGTTCTCCTGAGTTCCAGAAGCCACGCTAGCAAATGCTTGAAACAGAAGATGGGTGGGGGCTGTGGGAACTCCCAACTTCGTGGCCTAGCTATCGTTTGGAGAGCTATTAAGCCTGCTCTGTGAAGCGTGGCTGTTTTTGTTCTGATTAAAGAGAGGACGTTCTAACCCAGGGGTGGGCAAACTCGTTGGTCAACAGAGCCAAATATCAACAGTACGACGACTGAAATTTCTTTTGAGAGCCACATTTTTAAAACGTACACTATGTAGGTAGGTACTTTGTTATTAGCTTAATTAGGGTACGTGGTATTTTGTGGGAGAGCCACACTCAAAGGGCCAAAGAGCCGCAGGTTGCCAAACGCTGTTCTAACCTGTCTGGGAGCTGTATGCCCCTGGGACTTGGGAATGTGGTCCATCCTAAAGAGATTAACAAGCTTGTTCCCCAGACAGTGGCGCCCCAACCTGCATTGCCTGTGATCGGTGACCACTGTACCATTCTTACTCATTGTACCTGCCTCCCCATGTAGTCTTTGTCCTACCCAGCATAAGCTGCTGGCTTTTGGGGGGGCTGCCGAACAGATTTTCCTGGGTGACCTGCTGCTCTCCTATACTGCCAGCATTGTATTTTAAAAGTATATTTTTTATTTATTTCAGCGAGGAAGAGAGAAATAGAAACATCAATGATGAGAGAGAATCATTGATCGGCTGCCCCCTGCACGTTCACTCGGGGATCGAGCCCTAAACCCAGGCATGTGTCCTGACCAGGAATTGAACCGTGACCTCCCGGTTCATAGGTTGACGCTCAACCACTGAGCCATGCGGGCCAGGCACCATCATTCTTGGAATCAGCCCTCAAATATGACTCAACCCTGTTTCTGCTTAACTGGCTCCAGTAAGAAGCCAATAGGTAGCCCAGGCCCACTGGTTGTCTGGTTTCTGTCTGTTTGGGTACCCTGGGTACCCCATACTTGAGACTGGTGCCTGAAGTGCGGGCAACCCTGTGGCTCTGAGCCCTGAGCCCTGTGGGGCCTGGTGCTAGCTCCAGGAAGATGGTGCTGTGACTGGACAGTCAGTGGGTCTGAACTGTGGTCACTACTTGAGCCAATGAAGCAGAGACAGGGTTGAATCATATATGTGAGCGTTTATGGGAGACAGCAGGTCACCCACAAAAAGCTGCTCTGCCGCCCCTCATAAACCAGCTGCTGATGTAGGGTAGGACCAGGATTACATGGGAAAGTAGGAATTACAGGCATGGGAAGGAGGAATTACAGGCCTGGGAAGGAAGAGTTACAGGCCTGGGAAGGAGGAGTTACAGGCCTGGGAAGGAGGAGTTACAGGCATGGGAAGGAGGAGTTACAGGCCTGGGAAGGAGGAGTTACAGGCATGGGAAGGAGGAGTTACAGGCCTGGGAAGTGGGAGTTACAGGCCTGGGAAGTGGGAATTACAGGCCTGGGAAGGAGGAGTTACAGGCATGGGAAGGAGGAGTTACAGGCATGTTAGGACAGAAAGACTGGGAGGAAACAGGTTGCTAATGCATCCGCCGGGATGCCTCTTGGCCAGTGAGGGCTCGCCCTCTTCTGCAGGATCTGGACAGACGGCAGCGGCAGTACTAGCTGCCGGAGACAAGATGAGGCAGGCAGCGTGGGTCACGCTCAGCTTCCCAGGGAATGTTTGAGGCTGTGGGGTGAGGGAAGGAGTACATTGTATAAGGAGCTGAATTTGAAAGTGGCAGAGCCACGATTCAAATCAATGCCTTTCTGTCTCCAGAGCCCGGTCAGGATTCCTCAAAGGTGTTGGTTGTGGTGGGAGGATGGTGGTTGGGGGGGTCACACAAGCTCCTTATCTCACCTGAAGCCTGCTGATCTGTAGGCCATGAAGCAATCGGAAGATTAGCATGGATGCTGAGGCCTCCAGGTGCAGGACAGTGTGCCGATGCTGCCATCTTGTGGCCATGCTCTGTCATTGCCGTGCCCACAGGCTGGGCTGGCTCCGTGAGTGAGGCTGCATTTCCTGTTTTCCAGGGTCAACTGGGCCCCCAAGCAGGGCACGTGGATCCCATAATTCTCTGCTTCCACATCACTAATCAGCCCCTCCTCCCACCCAGGACTTTAACCACCCCTCCTTGCTGTGTTCAACTGCTCCCCTGGGAAAGTCCTGCCTCCTGGAGGTCCTGACCTCTGCCTCCCCTCCATCTGTCAGTCATCTTTCCTTCCACCCTGAGCCCGCCCAGATCACAAGGCCCATCATTTTAGTAGCATCTTAGCAACACCCTAAATTCCCACGTCCCTCATCTCCTGGTGGCAGGGCTGGCCCGCACCCGAGCGAGTGAGCGGCGCTGGCGAAAGTGCCAGCAGGCCGGGGTTCCCTGTGAACACATGGTACCCACCTGAGATCAGGACCCAGCAGCCCCCTACACCTCTCAGCTCCTGGGCTCTTGCCATGAGGCCGGCTGCCACCTTCCTCCTCCCCTCGCCCCCACCCCTGAACACACCCCATCCCAAGACGGCCTTGCCTCCTGCCTCCTACTCCACAGGAGAAACAGAAGCCGCCCGAGAGGAAATCCCCGATTCACAGCACACACCTGGCCCCTCAGCCCCGGTTTCTCTCTCCCCAGTTATAACTGTCTCCCCCCACCATCGGAGCGGCCGAGTCTTGCCGACTGTAACCGTGATCGTGTCAAGCTGAGACTGAGCCTGGCTCACCGCTACTCCCTCGGGGCCTGCACACTGCCCGGCCCAGAGCGAGTGGCTGCTGGACGCAGCTGGACGCAGGAGCGACCGGGAGCTGCTGTGAGACGCAGAGGAGACAGAGTGAAAAGAGGCTATGAGGCAGGGCAGAGCGAGGTGGAAGGGGCAAGGATGCTGCGGACTGGGGTCCCAGTTTGCTCATCTGGATGGACGATGGGGCTTCTACTGGGACAGGAAATGGTAGCAAAGCCAAGAGTTTGGGGGCAGGTCAGGAGTCCTGACTTGCAATGTGGAATCTGAGGCACCAGGGGGCGATGTCTGGGAGGCATATTCAGCTCAGGGAGAGAGAGGCTGGGGCTGAAGGTCTAAGTTGGGAGGTTACCAGCTCTGGGTGGTCATTGCAGCTGTGAGGATGAGATGATTGGGAGGCGGGGGGAGTGGGAGGGGAGAGAAGGAGTTAGGACTGTGCCCTGGGGTCTGCATTCCCCCCTCTCTAAAGCCAGAGGAGAGTCCCTGAGCTGCCACCGCCAGGGGTGGGAGTGGGGGTGGTCCTGGAGAGGAAGGAGGGGGTGGTGTGAAGGTGTCTCAGGAAGGCCCAGGGTATGGCAGTGTCAGGGGGATTCGGGTTCAGGAGGCGGGGCCGCCGCTGGGCTCTGTGTGGGGCTGAGGCAGGAGCCCTGGACCAAAGAGTCCCTGTCCCCCTGGCTGCATGAGAAGGGAAAGCATGAGGCGCCACTGACACAATGTACCTGAAAGAGCTCTGTGACCTCAGGCCTGCAGGTGCAAAGGGCTACTCCTTTTCATCTTCCCCTAACAGGCAGGCGCGGTTGTGTAAATAGATGTATAAAGCTCGTGAGAAGGGAGGTGGCAGCCCTAGCCGGCTTGGCTCAGTGGAAAAGCACCAGCCTGCGGACTGAAGGGTCCCAGGTTCGATTCCAGCCGAGAGCAAATGCCTGGGATATGGATACACCTGCAACTGCTATTGATGCTGACGCCATGGACAAGGACTAATACTTACCACTCTCAATGTTGACACTTACCATCTCATTTCATCCTCACAGTAAATCTACAAAGAAAGGCCTGCCGTTCCCATTTTGTTGTGTGACCGAGGCCCCAGGGGCTTAAGCGATCTGCTCAGGGTCACATGGGCAGCAGATGACAATCTGGGTTCAAACCAGATTCCTCCCTCAGAGCCAAAGCTCGTCCCCTTAGACCTGCTGCTGAGCCGGGACCGGGGGTGACGTCAGGCCCTGTTTCCCCGGGCGGCCTCAGTGCTCGGCACCTCCCACATGCCGGTGGCGGTATGCCTCCCACACTCCGTGCCGTGGGAGTGGGAGGTACAGACGCAGGCCACGGGGAGCCCGAGGGGACACAGGGCACGTGGACACGGAGCCGTGCCACGTGAGGACGGGGAGGGCCCCCCCCCCCCCCCGGGAAGAGAAATGGTGCCGGGCTGGACCCTGAGAGCCGCTTTCGACTATTTCAAAAGCTGTCAGAGAGTGGAAGGCGCAGACCTGTTCCTATGGGTTCTAGGGAATAAAACCAGCCCCTACCGTGAAAACGAGCAAGCACTCGGTAAAAGCCCGCTGTTATCATTGCTGTTTCAGGTAGTGAGCTCCCCGTCTCTGGAAGCATTCAGACAGACACGGTACAAGCCGGAGTCTAGGTAGCTGTGGAGGGAGCTCTGGCATCGGGGGAGGATGGATTGGATGGTGGCCATGGATCCTGCCTCCGCCACCCTCCACGTCTGAGCAGCAGACCCGGAGGAGCCGCTGAGAGGCACGGCCTCTGCCCAGGGCAGCCCCCGGGGGGACCACAGCACTCACTGGTTGAGAGGGGCACCTGTCCCTGGGCACCTGGCAGTGGGGGCATGGCTGGGACCGCGGGCTTGGCAGCCAAGTCCTGCCCTGGGTTCCATCAGACAGGGGAGGCTCCTGGGACGGGGACCCACAGGGCTGCCATCCCAGGAAGGGAGGCGGAGAGGGTCTGGGGCACGTGCCACTGTCCCTCGGAGGGACCCCAGGGGCCCAGTGCCCGGGAGGGGCCCTGGCAGTCCTGGAGAAGGGCCAGGGCCTCAGGCCCCCGTCACAGCCAGTGAACCCCCGAAACAGGCAGCTCTGAGCCCCACCTCCCCCTTCAGAGGCCTTCTCCGGCTCCCGCAGCCCGGCGGGTCACACACAGGAAGGACTTGTTTGGCCACGCAGTGTTTCACAAGAACAAAGCCAGCCATCGCCGACGGAATGACTTCCCACACATGGCCCTGCCCTGACGTCGGAGTTCTCCGAGCAGGAGGATGGAGCAGCTGGCCCCTCACTCCGGCCTGCACCCCTGGACTGAGCCCGAGTGCAGGCCCGGCCCTTTGGGGTGCGTGTGCTCTCCAGTTAGCCACAGCCCCCCTTTCCTTACCCCCCCCCTTTCATTGCCCTGAGGAGTGTGGGCGAAAGGAGCCACGTGCTGACCTGGCCAGCTCAGGGGAGGCCTGTGTGGCGGTCTTGCAAACTCAGAGACCTAAAGTAACCACAAAAGGTGGTCTGGAAATTAGATATTTAACTACAAACAGGTGATGGTGGGCAGTGTTGTCCTAGGCCATTATTTTTCCTGACAAAGATCAACTTAGATCTTTCCGGAGCCCATTTGCCTTTTTTTTTTTTTTTCCCCCCTCTAAGATAACCTATCTGTGAGATGTCTGGGTAACTTGTAACTTCCCTTTTTTTTCTGGAGCCCCTGGGGCACAACCAGATGTGGTGGGCACCAGGACAGAGACCAAGAATCCCTTCGTTATCATTGTTAATTGCTCCGGCACTCACCTAAGTGTGTCCATCATTTTACTTTTTGTCCGATCCCAGGGGTTTCCCACCGCTTTGCTTTCTCCCGCCTCCTTCCTCCACCACCAGTGAATCTCATGTAAGCCACCTACGTCCCTCCTTTGATGGTAATGCATAAACACAGATGTAACCCGCCATTCTCCGGAGCATTATCTCCACTCATCGAGGTTCTGCTTCCCAGCCTGTGTCCATCGACAGTTTGGCTCAAATAAACTCACAAAGATTCTGTACAGGTTTCAGTGTGTGTGTGTGTGTGTGTGTGTGTGTGTGTGTGTGTGGTTTTTGGGGTTTTTTCCAGTTACCAGGAGAAATGTGGGAAGCCATTTCACAGAACGCGTATCTTTCTGCTTCACTCGGGGACAGACCTGTGCTGCTAACGAAGAGGGAAGTGAGCAACGCGCCGAGGCAGCCGCAGGTTTCACCAAACAAACCGCCAACAGGGCGCATTTCTTGCCTGGGAACGGCTGACGTGGCCGCTTCTCTCTTCACATGACCCGGCGGGCTCGTGACTCTGACCCCTGGCCCGTGGACAAAGCCCTGACCCGCCCCACCACTGAGGAGCAGACCTGGGTGAATCTAGAGCGGGCGGCCTTTGGGGAGCCACGCCCTGAGGGGAGTGGGGCCAGCCAGGCGCCTGCCCTTCCCTGTCCCCAGCCTGACCCTGCATTGCCTCTGACCCCGCCTACCCGCTTTCCTCACGGGGCCTCTCTCACCCCACACCTGGGATCACGCTGAACCCACCTCCTGGCGGTCCCTTGGACCCAGCCTCATGCCCACCCCCTCTGCACCCGCCTAAACACTGGACTCGCTGGCATGACCTCCGGCCTCCTGCTGTTGGTGACCCTCCCTGGCTGGCTGCCCCTCCCTCGGTCCTGGCGAAGCAGCCAGGGACTCACTTCCTGTTCTGCGGGGAGCCGCCTGATTCAGCAACCCTGCCCCTGGGCCGTGCCCCCTAGGGCCGTGTGTCCCAAAGTGTGGTGCGCGTACCCCACGGGTACGGGAAGAGTTTGGTGGGGATATGCCCTGCACCGTGCTTAGCTGCGCGTAACTCTACGTTCTCTCATGAGTCAAGACAATTTCATCCTTCTCATCGATCCACATAAATGCTATTTATAATATAACTTCTATTTATATTTTATTATGAATAACTTTATTTTTCGTTTATTATTATTTTGTGTATGTATCAAAAAAAGAAAAAATAAACATATTTTGATGGTTATTAAAATACATCCATTTTTTTTTTTTGACGAGGGGTACTCAGCGTGACGGAAATTATAGAAGGGGTACACATACGTCAGAAGTTTGGGGAACACTGCCCTAGGGAGAAGATCGCTAAATACAGGTGTCCCGGACCTTCTCCTGGGGTGGGGGCAGCTTCCTAGGCTACGGAACGGGGGTGAGCAGGTTAAGCCACCCCCAGAGAGGCCTGCCTGGGCTGGGCCAGCTCCCGTGGCTGCTGGGACAGCACCGACTCCCTGGAGCCCTCCCCCACGTCCCCATGGCCAGGCTAGGGCCACTGAGAGGACATCGACTCTCCCCACACACTCCACACGCACCCCCAAATAGTGCACCTGCGGCAGGCAGCGGCCGGCACAGCTGGACCACCCTGCTGTGAGGACATCAGCACCTTCTCTTAGCACGACATTGCGTGAAAAGCAGGGTGCTGCATAGCTTTGCCGGAAAGCGTCTTCCCCAGAACGCACACAAGACAAAGGAAGGTCCTGGGGAAACCGCTTCCAAAGGAGCGTCTCTTCCAGAGAGCCCCGCTGGACCCCTGCCTGTTTCCTCCGTCTCCTCCCTGGACCACGGGCTCTGAGGCCGTGCTTGCCCAGCCAGGGGCCCCGGAGTGCCCAGCACTCTGTGCCCAGTCAGCTGCTGGACAGCGAGCCGGGAGCCCCATTCCTGCCCGGCCAGTGTGTGTTCTGAAAACCAGGACGTGGGGGTTCTCAACCTGGAGCCGCCCTCCCGCCCTGGACTGTGGCACCTAGGACAGGGGCTCGATTGGGAACAGCGTCCCCTGGAGAATTCTCCAGGCCCAGCTGGGAGAGGGCTCCGTGCAGGAGGGGCTGGTGGTGTGATGGCAGCTTTCCCCTAAGGTGACGAGGGGGAGGGGGTGTGCCGCGTGGGGGGTGAGGAGCGGTTGGCCGAGTCTGTGAGGAGAAGGGGCAGGAGAGGCGTGGAGAGCAGGCCACACAGCACCCCAGGGGCCTCGTGGGGGAGCTGAGGGCGTTAGTTAAAGGTGAGTTCGAGCTCCAGGGTGGACGGGTTGAGCCTTAGCAACCAAGACGAGGCTGTCTTAGTAAAGCAGGCCTGGGCAAACTACGGCCTGTGGGCCGGATCTGGCTGAATAAAACTATTGAAGTAATAATTAAAAAAAAGACCGTACCCTTTTATGTAATGATGTTTACTTTGAACTTATATTAGTTCACACAAACACTCCATCCATGCTTTTGTTCCGGCCCTCTGGTCCAGTTTAAGAACCCATTGTGGCCCTCGAGTCAAAAAGTTTGCCCGACCGCCAAAACCGGTTTGGCTCAATGGTAGAGCCGTCGGTCTGCGGACCGAAAGGTCCCGGGTTCGATTCCGGTCAAGGGCATGTACCTTGGTTGCGGACACATCCCCGGTGGGGGGTGTGCAAGAGGCAGCTGGTCGATGTTTCTCTCTCATCGACGTTTCTAGCTCTCTATCTCTCTCCCTTCCTCTCTGTAAAATATCAATAAAATATATTAATAAAAAAAAAGTTTGCCCACCCCTGTAGTAAAGGCAGGGAGGGCGTGGCTCGAGGCCTCGGTGGAGGTGGAGGCGGCATTAGGGGAGTCCGCTATCCGCTGGGAAAGCCAGCATCAGTGCCGGCGAGATGAAGCTCGAACGGTTATTGGAAAAATAAAACCGTTTCATGTTGATACCTCGAGGGCTTGAGAGTCTTGGATCAAATCCATTGTATTTAAATATTTACATGAGCAAATATGCTTGTATCTGCAGAGATCTCCCGGGAGGATGTGTAACCGCGGCCTCCCTGGGGGAGAGGGATCCACTTTTCATCTATCCGTTTCCGCCTTCTGACTTTCCTCATACCATAGGCATGTACGTTATTTTCAATCAAAATGGGTTAAAGTTTTAAAAATTTTTGTTAGACAGAACTGCACGAGATTTCCCTGAGTCTGACCTTAAACCGGGTTGAAACGATTTTCTCCTAAGGCCCCTGGTGGAGGCGGGGGCAGCCGGCGGCCCACCCACCCGGCAACCCCTCATGGGCCACAGCCGGCCTGGCCTGAGTCTGCGGGCTGGGCCGCCGGCTGACCGGCTGGACGTGGTGCCAGCGCCGCCACCTCACCGGGCAGCCGCTGGTCACAGGGTGGGAACCAGCCCATCTTTTGCTCCTAACTGGTTCTTCTGTATCTGCTTCGGGGACTGCCAGAGGAGGGCCCTGGGTGTGTGTGTGTGTGTGTGTGGGGGGGGGGGCTGTCACACCCCTCCTAGAACCAGCACCCCCACATTGCGGGACACCAGCCAGAGGGCCTTGCAGAGCTGCAGGTCTAAGACCCACACTTCGAGGATGGGGAAACTGAGGCTGAGGGGACGGTGACCCCCACGGAATCAGAGCTAGAACTCAGGTCCCCTGCTTCCCGGGCCAGAACCCTGTGAATCCTGAGTGTGGAGGGGCCGTCATTGGACGGGGCAGGCGGCCAGGAGGGGCCCTCGTGCTTAGGTGGTGGCTGAGGGCGAGGGGATTTAGATGGGCCCCTGTCACCCCTGGGAGGACCCCAGACAACTGCCTGTGGGAGCTCCTGGCCCACCTGACTCTGCTGGCCCCTCCCTGGGCGGCTGCTCCCACCTCAGGCTACTGGCCATGCCTCCCTTCACACACACACACACACACACACACACACACACACACACAGTCCCCTTCCTCTCCTCCCTCCTGACTGGCCCACTGGCCCGTGACGGCGGGGAAGCAGGGAGTGAGGGCAGTCTGAGCGGTGGGGCTGTGTGTACATGTGCAGGCCTCTCGCCTGTCTGCCTGGCCCTACGTGCCCAGAGCACAAGCCCACAGGGGCTCCTACCCCCAGGCGACATCGGGTGACACCTGGTGCACACCCCAGACCCAGATCCTAGAGTCAGAGCTGGCCGGGCCCAGAGGTACCACAGACTTTAGAGCATAAAAAGGGGTTCCATCTCGGTGGGACTTCTGGGGCCTGTCCAGTGCTGGTGAGCACGGTGTCTCCCCGACGGCCAGGGGTGCTCCTGCCGTGAACGAGGACCACAGAGTCCACCCGCGGAGCAGGCAGTGCATGCTGGGAAATGCTGGGGCCAGACCCACCCAGAGGCCTGAGGTGCACAGGGCAGAGGGGGCCGGCCGAAACGGGCACGTTGGAAGTAAAAGCCCCCCCAGGACACTCCCATCGGTGGGAAATGCGGCTCAGTGCGATTCTATGGGAACCGGATCCTCCCCTGCCGCTGCCAGAAACGTCTCATCATGGACACTCAGGTCTGAAATCCCAGTGGGAAGGGCATTCCCGTCCAGGGTGTAACACGCCAGCCCAAGCGGGAAGCAGCCCGGATCCAGCCACCCGGCCCAGCCCACTCGCCGCTCCTTTTCTGCTGCATGACGTCTCCTGGCCCAAGTCAGGGCTCTGAACTGGCAGCCCAGCCTCAGCCCAGCCGAACCCCACAGGCAGACAGGGGCACTGGGGCTCCCCCGCCCTCCCACACACACCTCCAGTCCACGGACGGTTCAATGACGGCCCCTGCACACAGCGCTTCTGCACGGAGAGCACTGATTTAGGGGGGTGGGGAGTGAGGGGCCGAGACCCAGATCCGGCCCGGCTTGGACCTGCTGTGACGATGGGGCAGACCCTGGCCCTCTCTGGGCCGGCGTTCCCTTCCGTAAAACGAGGCGGTTGAGCCTGGTCATTTCCAGGAGCTCAGAGTCCTGGCAGTGACCTCCGAACCCCTGAACCCCCCGGAATTTTGAGAAAAGTGGGAAGGTCGCTCCCAGCTGCTGAGAGAAAGACGGTCCAGAAGACAGCAGACTGTAACCTGGAGGGTTTTTGTGTTGTTTTTTTTTTTTTTATTAGACTAGGAAATATAATTTATTTCATAAAAATTAATTCTGTTACAATAGGAATGCTAAGTGTTATTTACAGGCTGTAGTTTACACAACAGACAGGCGGGACGGGGCCGTCCCTGCAGCCCCCGGGCGGGCGCGGCCAGCCCTTTGCCCCCAGGAGAGCTGCTCCCCGACCCCGACCCCCACCTCCCCCCCGAGGGCCTGGGAAGGGACCTGGCTCGGCTGCCGGTGGTGGGGGGAGGGGACCGAGGCCCTGGATCCCGGGCACTTCAGAGGGGGGGGGGAGAGGCACGTAGAGGGAACACCGCGGACCCTGTGGACTCGGGGAGGGCAGCAGACAGGCCCGCCGCCTCTGCTCGTCCCAGCGGGGACTCGAGGAGGGCACACTCACACGAGCGGGGACACGCCTCCCGAGGGGAGCCCTGATGTGCCCGTGTGAACAGAAGAAGCCCACGCAGAGCACGTGCACACACACACACACACACACACACACACACACACTGGAGAGGAGAGAGACAGAGGGCCACACAGGCACCGCCGTGGGACCTAACCTGCAGCTTCCCATGCACCTGGGCCGTGGGGCTGCCTGGGTGCCACCCGAGGTGGGCAGCATGGGGTGGAGTCACAGCAGCCTCGGGAGACGGGCGGAGCCACGAACCCCTTCCCGGGCTTCTCTTACAAAGCCGGACCGGACCTCTGGCCTTCCCAGGGGGCCCTGGCCAACGGGTTCTGTGAACCCGGCCCTGGTGCATCGTTTCTAGAAACCAGATTAGGAAGGGGTGGCCTGGCCTCACCCACGAGAAGCTCTTCCTGTCCCAGGCCCTGAGCAAGCCTGAGGGTGGGGCAGGCAGAGCACCGAACTCCTACCACCGGGTTCCCATCGGAGCCTAGAACGAGGGCCTCACACAGCAGCTGGGCCCCGTAGGTAGAGGAAGGAAGAGGAGGCGGCCATGGGCCCGAGCCCCACAGCTCCATGGCACCGCTGAAGGCCGAGCTGCAGGGGCCCGTGCCATTCTAGAGCCTGTGGCGGCAGGACAGCGGGTGGCACCGGTGATGCTGCCAGCCCCCCGCTGTCACACGGGCCCCTCGGCGTGGGCTGGGGGTGACCAGGGAGGCAGCACCCACAAGGGCTCTGGGTCAGGAGCTGCGGTCCCAGCCCCCGGGGCAGGCCCGCCCCCTTCAGCCCCCACCCAGGGAGTCCTCTCTCAAACTGGGGGCAGGACCTCACCTGCCCACGGCCGACCCCGACCCCGAGGGGGCTGAGGGCGGCAGGAAGCCAGGCTGGGGACGCTGGCTGGGGCTGCGGGCCTAACGCGGCCCTTCAAAGGCCAGGCCGTGCCCACGCTGGTCCCCGCAGCTGCTGCTGGGCCTGCTGGGGCAAGCCGCGGGGTCAGTGCCCGGGGCTGCCGGCGGGCTGGCACTTGCCTGGCCTGGGTGCCAAGGAAGGCCTTGGATGGGGTCTCCGTGCCAGCTGCGGGGGCCTGGTCCCCGCCATTGTCAGGTAGCTGCAAAGGGCCGGGACCTTCCCTCCCCAATGCGCGACCCCGCTGGCCCCTCGGGACGTCCTGGTCCAGGCTGGTGAGGGGTGCAGCCCTCCCCTCTGGCAGCCCTTCCTGCTCAAAGGGGACCTACCTCAACATCTCCCAGAGCAGAGGGAGGGCGAGAGGAGGCGGGAGGGAGGTGCTGGCGGAGACCAGAGCTGGGGAAAGCACCCTCCACCCTCCACCCTCTCCTCCCCGGGGCGGGCGGAGGGCGTGTCCTGTGCAGGCGGCCACCCACCCCCCGCCTCCCGCTGCAGGGCCGCTGCCCGCCCGCTCTCAAAGGCCCAGACAGGCTGTGCTACTCACGAGGCCCTCTCCCCACCCCTCGTCTCACAGAAGAGGAACCGGCTGGGAAGGCTGTCTCCTGACGCCTGGGTTCAGGGGAATGCCCACCTGCTGCAGAGGCTGCTGGGAGGGGCCCCTGGCTGGCCCCGCCCTACGGGAGAGTACAGGTGTCCAGGGGGGCTCACCCCCCCCCCCCTTTCTCTGCTAGGGCCCCGCTTCTGGGCCACATCCCCTCTCCCGGGGCCACCAGATCCTGGTGCTGGAAACCATCTCCAAGGCGCACAGCTGGCTGGGGACCACACGTCCCACCCCAGGGCCCAGAGGCCGGGGGGGGGGGGGGGCGTCTGCCTGGGACGTGGAGGGAGAGCACCCTCACTCCACTCCTCGGCTCATTGGCTTTACGTGCGCAGCGTCTGCTTAAGGCTTCGGAGCTAAACGTGTACCATTTGAGCCTTTACAACTGGGGACACAGAGGCCTGGTGAAAACCAGTCCGAGATGGATCAGCTGCAGCAAAGTGCTCCGTGTTCAGCCTCTCCCTCTCCCTCTCCCTCTCCCTCTCCCTCTCTCTCTCTCTCTCACACACACACACACACACACACACACACACACACACACACTCGCTCCTGGCCAGAACCACGAGCACACACCCACACGCAAGAAAAGAGTTTTCTATTTTTTTTTGTGTGTGTGTGTTGTTTTTTTTTTCTTTTTCTTTTCTTTTTTTTTCTTAAAAAGGACGTATCCAAATACCTGGATAATAAATCATTTGCGTTTCCTAAGAAACGGGGGGTTTTTCTTTTCCCTTGTGGTTTTGGTGTTTTTCTTCTTCCTGAAGCAAGTTGCTTCCTTTGCCTTTTAGCTTTTGGACGGAGAAAGCATGTGTACTTGACTGACCTTCAAAGAGGAAAACGGTGTGGAGACAGAGGGCTTAGGGAGCTGGGGGAAACCATTAGCCGAGGAAGAAAAGCGAGAACGGAACGAAAACAAACCAGGGGTGCAGGCGGAGGGCGGGGGCGGAGGGAGGGCCACCCCCTTGCCCCCCCGTTTCCAGAGGCCTCAGCCCACCCTGGTTTCTGCACGAAGGACTGAGCCAGGAGAGATGGGGGGGGGGGCGAGAGGAACACCAGAGTCCGTGGATTCCTAAGGCTGGTCGTGGTCTGGGGCAGGGCGAGGCAGGAGGAGGAGGGTGGCTCCGGCTGTGGACTGGGGGGCCGCAGAGGTGAACTGCCACCCGGGCGGTGCCGGGACCGCCCCGCACCCGCCGCCGGCCAGCCCCTCGCGGCCCGCGGGCGGGCGGCTCAGCAGTCCCCGTCGGTGGCCACGGCCACCAGCATCTCACTCTTGCCCATCTCCTCCAAGGCACTGGCCAGGCTGTTGAGGTCCCCGTCGTCCTGCTGGAGAGCTTCCCAGAGGTCCAGGATCACCCCCGTGGGGCTCGCTTTGGTGGCAAAGTAGTTCAGGTACCTGGCGGAGGGAGGGGGGGAGGGTGCTGGGTGGCCCCAGAGCTCCGCACAGCCCGAAGCCCGGGTGTGGGGAGCGCGTGAGGAGGGGGACGCCTGGGGGCTCAGTCCCCCCCAGTCCTGGGTCTGAGTCCCAGTTCCTCTGCTTGCAGGCTGGGTGGCCCTGGGCAAGTCGCTGCATCTCTCTGAGCTTCACTCTCTTGGGCTGGAACATGGGGGGCCTGTCTTGCTCATCACCATCCATCACCCCTCGTTATCACCGAAAGACTCTGGTCCAGGAGTGGCTGGCTGTAGAAACCAGCTCTCCATTCTCTCTTCCTCCTACCTCCAACCCTGCCCCGCCGTCCAACCCTGCCCGGCCGGCCCCGTGGGCTCCCGAGAGCAGGGAGAAAGCCCCCGACATCTTCCTAAAACCCTACTCATTTCTACTACGACGTCCTCCACCTGGCATCCGCTCGATGCAGGTTCAGGAAGTGGTTTCTCCGTCAGAGTGACATCGTGGGAACGGCTATTACTGCCACTGCATTTACCCAGCATTCTAAGTTCTCCGGGAGAGTCCTGACACCACGCTGCCTCCGATCCTCAGCCCGCGGGTGCTCTCCCTGGTCCGCCCCGGGCACTGGGGTGCCGACGGTGCTGGCCTGGCCGGGCCTGGCCTCACCTGACTCCGCCCGCCCAGGGGCCGGGTCCGCCCCAGCGCTTACCGGTCCACGGAGAGCTTCTTCGCCAGCAGGCGCCAGTCGTTGCCCCGCGAGCTAGGGGCGTCCAGGCTGTTGCAGATCTTCTGGCGGATGGACAGCGGGATCTTGAAGGCATAGGGTCCCAGCTGGGTGGTGAGCGCGCCGCTGGGAGCAGAGCAGAGGGCGTCCAGGGAGCCGGCGGGTGTCTGGAAGGGCAGCGGGGCAGGAGTGAGGGGGGCAGAGGAGGCTCTGGTCAGTCCCCACCTGCCCCGGACAGGCCGCAGACGCTCAGTCAAAGGCCTTCTCCCCTAGAGGCTCAGCTCCTGTGGGCCGGGGCTGCACGCCTGAACCCCGGCCCTCAGGGGGCGCCCCATGCTAGTGCACTGCCCAGGGTGAATGCTAATGCAGCCTCAAGGGGAGGCAGCCACGAGGAGCCCGAAGTCTAGAACAGGAAGGGACCTGCCATGATCACAGGCCAAACTGGTGGGCAGAACTGGGCCCAGGCCCACAGCCAGTGCTCTTTTTAAAAAATATATATATGTTATAAGAACAACCAATGGACACAAAACTCTGGGGAGGGAGGGCATCTATGGGGGGGGGGGGCAATGATAAGCTATGTATACAGATAATACCTTAATAAAAAAAAAAAAAAAGAGGACATTGCTCAGAAAAAAAATATTCATAATAAATGTAGTACTTACAAAATGAAATAAAAAATAAAAAATATATATATGTTTTATTGACTTTTTTACAGAGAGGAAGAGAGTTAGAAACATCGATGAGAGAGAAACATCTATCAGCTGCCTCCTTCACACCCTCTACTGGTAGGTACCGTATTTGCTGGCGTATAAGACGATTTTTTGGCCCTGAAAAATATGCCTCCAAGTGGGGGGTAGTCTTATACGGCGAGTATATAACAAACTCTGTATTTTTAGTGGAAATGTTAGGGGGTCGTCTTATACGCCCAGTCTCTTATACGCCGGCAAATACGGTATTTTTCAGGGCCAAAAAATAGTCTTATACGCCGGCAAATACGGTACATGCCCCTGACCAGAATCGAACCTGGGGCCCCTCAGTCCACAGGTCGATGCTCCATCCACTGAGCCAAACCCGGTTTCGGCCAGCCAGTGCTTTTCCCGCAGCACCGCCAGGAAGGCCCAGCACTGCCCCCTGGTGGCCTGGCTTTCGCGGACCCCGATCCAGGTTTACAGAGGTGCACAGCTGCAGGCTGGGGCCGAGGAGGCCCCGACACAGGTCGATGGTTCCTGCCCTCCCTGAAACCTACGTTTTCACCTCCCGGGGGATCACTGGGTTTGTTTCCCTGGTGGCTGTTTGGGAGACTGAGTGAGAAAATCTAGGTACAGCACATGCCAAGCACAGCACATGCCACGCACAGGGTCGGCACTCAACAAATGGGAGAGGTTGGCAAAAAAGGCCCAAGTCCCAGCTCAGACTTGGGGGGAGGGGCTGTCTCTGTGTGAGACGGCGTTTCCACTCAGACGGGGGGCGAGCATGGGGCGTGCATGCCGCCCCAGCCCTCCCGCCTCACCTCTGCCAGCGTGGTGTGCAGCTGGAAGATCTGGCCCTCCCCCTCCACCTGCCGCACGCAGATCTTGCAGGTGAACTCGGTGGCGGCCAGGCTGTGCCTCTCCAGGGAGAAGGTGCAGTGAAGGGCCCTCTGGCTGCCGCTCCAGATGTGGCAGAAGGGGATCTCCTGGGGGAGGAGGGAGGCGGGTCAAGGAGGCAAGCCGGGCCCGCCGCGGCCGCCGGGAATGAGGGCAGAGGAGGTAATGGGGCCGGTGCAGGGAGGGCTGGGCCTCCCAGGGGGCAGCTCAGGCCTCTCCACCCAACGGGGCAGAGGGAGAGCTGGTCAAGGGCCCTTCAGCCGAGAAAGGGAAGAGGAGGCACAAGCCTGAATGTGTGTGTGTG
This sequence comes from Vespertilio murinus, assembly GCA_963924515.1. Classification (NCBI taxonomy): domain Eukaryota; kingdom Metazoa; phylum Chordata; class Mammalia; order Chiroptera; family Vespertilionidae; genus Vespertilio; species Vespertilio murinus. Next base: position 38,941,896 of record OZ004714.1, on the reverse strand, counting down.
TGTGTGTGTGTGTGTGAGCACATGTGTGCCCAGGGCTGGGAAGCCAATGGACTCGGTGGTGTCCCAGGCGGGTGGGGGAGAGGGGTGTGACCATCGTAGGTAACTTGGGAAGGTCTGCCAGGCGTGGGTGCTCTTGGGGAGGGAGGGTAAGGCCTCTTGGAGGAGGTTGTGGGAGACATCTGTGCATGGGAAGTGTGATTGGGTGGGAGGGGGGGGTGTGGATGTCCATGGTGGGGGTGTGTGTACCTAGGCATGACTAGGCGGGAGCCTGGCGAGGGGGGTGGGAGGAGACAAAGATGGAGGGGCAAGGCTGCAGGGTCGAGGGGGGAGCAGAGCCTGGGAGGGGAGACTGGTCTTCCCCGGGCAGATCCCCACACGTGCCCGCCCCCCCCCCTCCCCACCCTGCCGCCCGGCCCTCACCTGGTACTTGGCTAGCAGCTTGCTCCTCCAGTGGGCGTGCGGGATGTCGTGGAGGGAGAGGCGCAGGTTATGGTAACTGTCCTTGAACAGCAGGGGTTTGGGCTCCTCCACCAGGTATCCGCCCAAGGTCCGCTCCAGCTCCAGTACCTCCTGTGGGCGGGCAACAGGAAGGGGAGCCCATGGAACGTGGCCAATGGGCCCTTTCCTACTGCAGGCCCGGGGGCTGGGGCCGGTTCAGGCAGAGGGAACCAGGCTGAAACTGGGAGGGCGGAGACCCACCGAACACAGGCTGGGCACTGGGTAAATCCTCACAGGAGGCTTACCTGTGGACGTGTGGACAGACAGACAGGAAAAAAAGTGGGTAGATAAATGGACAAATAGTGGGATGGATGTATAAATGGACTTATACATAAATGGGTGGATAGATGAACTGATGTTTGGATAAATAGATAAATGGGTAGATAAACAGATATGGATAGAGACAGAGAGATGGATCTACAGATGGATATACAAAAGGATGGTGGTAAGACAGAAGGACAGATGGAAGGACAGGTAAATGGATGGATGTCTGTGTGAAGGCTGGATGGACAGAGGGACTGCTGACTGAAAGAGTATGTATAGGAATGGGCAGAAAGTTAGATGGATGGATGAAGGATGGACAGATGGACCAGGACTGAGTAACAAAGAATGCCATCATGCCAAAATGTGGCAACGTCCCTCTCAATCTCCACTCCAGTCTCTGAGCAAAGCAGGACACAGCCAATGGCCCAGGACCAAGCGATCCAGGCCACCAGGCCATCCCCCGGGAGTCTCCAGCCCATTTGGACCTCCTGGAACCTCAGGCCCGAGTGGTCCCAGCAGGCGGCACTCACTCTCCCACGAGGCCTTTTCACCTCTGTTGCATCACCCGGCCACTCAGAGTTTGAGACAAGTCACATGAGACTGGGAGACAAAGGAGCTGCAAAGGCACACCTGTGGACCAGGGTCCTCCAGGTCGACGCCCCTGCCCCCCGGACAAGTTCCAATCCCTTGGCAAGTCCCGGGAGTGCTGGGAAGCTGAGCTCGGCCCGTCTCGGCCCATCCTCCTCCCTCACACGCTCATACCCTCTGCACACTTCGGTCCCGCAGAAAGACACACCTGCCTCTGCAGAAGCTGTTGCCTCCAGGAACGCCCTTCATCCTCTATCCGCATGCCCAGCTCTGCTGGGAAGCCTTCTCTGACCTCCCAAACCCCGGACCCTAGAAACCCGTTCCAGGCGGTGGTGCTCCCTCAGTCCTCTGGAGACCACCATCAGGGACCGCCCGTCTGCCTCCCACCTCCAGCCTAGAGAATGGCGAGGGCAAGACCTGTGCCTGATCCCTCTGTATCTCAGAGTCTGATGGCATGTTAAAGGAATGAATGAATGAATGAATGAATGAAGCTGATGATATCGGAGGGTGCCTGAACTATGATACCATGACCTTGGGGAGGGGAATACTAGAGGGTGCCATGCAGCTGGCTGGCCAGGGGTGATGCGTCTGCAGTGTGCCAGGGCTGTGCGGGTACCTGTGGCCTGGCCTTACCTTCAGCGCTACGGGCGTGTCCTCCAGGCAGTAGACCCTGAGGCTGTACTCGAGGGACGTGCAGAGGGCTGGGGCGAAGATGGCCAGCTGGAGCCGCTTGACCGCCGAGCGGGAGTAGGACTCACCCGTGAACACGTAGGTGCCCAGCTGGTCCAGCAGGACGTGGCAGGACCTGGCCTCCAGCTGGCAGTAGCAAGGGGTGTCCAGGGTCTCCTCATCCAGGGTCACCACCTCCTGCAAGGTGCGAGTGGGGGGTGGGGGGACAGGTCACCGCCAAGGCCGTGCAGGGTCCGTCCCGGCCGGGCCAGGGGACAGGAGGCAGGTTCAGAAGGTGGGCCCGGGACCCCCCCAGCCGTGGCTCCTCACCTCCCAGTGGCCCTGGTGGGCCTGCGTCTTGAGCTGGAAGATCCAGCTGCTGGCACTGACTTCGGCACAGTGGGGCACCGTGAGGATGACCGGGCGGCACAGCAGGAGGCCTGTGGGCCCGCAGGTCACCGAGGGGCTCAATACTGTCTGGGTCCCTTCCAGGAGGGGGCTGGGGACGGGAGGCGGCAGTGAGGGGAGGCCGAGCACTCAGCCAGGGCGTGGATGGGTGCTGGGCTCTCCCACCTCGGTCCCTGGTCCCGGGCGACAGAGGGCAGGCCTCCGCCCCTGGGGCTCCCAGAGGTCAGGGGTTAAGGCAAGGCAGAGAAATGGCATCACCTGCAGGCTGTTTCCCGGTTTTTGCTATCACCCTGTGACGTTCTCCCAGCCAAACCTTTGCTCACGTTTCAGACTCTGCATTCATGGAGTTTTTTTGTGTGTGTGTTTTAATTTATTTTTATTGATTTTAGAGAGGAAGAGGGAGAGAGATGGAAACACCAACAACGAAGAGTTATTGATCGGCTGCCTCCTCCATGTCCCCTATTGGGGATCGAGCCCGCAACCCGGGCACGAGCCCTTGACTGGAACTGAGCCCGGGAACTTTCAGTCCACAGGCCGATGCTCTATCCACCGAGCCGAACCAGCTCGGGCCTCGTAGAGTGTTTTAATGGAGCTGCTCCACTGTCCTCTGGGAAGCTGGTACGCTCCACACTCCTGGCCAGCATGCCACGGCGGGCTGCGTGCCACGCTTTTGTCGGCATGAAGGCATTCTTGTTTGAAATATAAATCTTTACGAATTCATGAAGCAAAAAAAAAAACTCCCAATATCTCGTGGCTGTTTGAGTTACTATTGGACTACAAATTAGGTTCAACAGTTTCTCATAACCTATTGGCTAGTGTGTGTGTACACACGTGTGCACGCGTGCATAACAAAGCCTGTGTGTAAATCACTTGTTCATATCCTTTGCCCGTTATTGTACCGAGATGTTAAATTTTTTTTCATTGGTCTCTAAAACCTCTCTGCATCGTAAGGAGAAGAGCCCTTTGTCATATTGTGGCTAGCTTGTAAACTGCCTTTCAGGTTCTATGCTTTGTTGTGCTGGTTCTGCACGTCTTGGACGTGGACATAGTATGGAGCACTGTGTTCCTCGGAGGACTGGCGCCTGCCTAGGATCAGGCTCAGGCGGGGAGAAGATGATATCTGAGCCCAGGGCAAGCAGGCAGCGGGGAGAGGGGAAGAGCAGGGGGCGACCCGGGCCAGGGCTGGGGTTTCTACTCACAGGGCGTTCTCTGCCTTGTTGATAAGGAGGTACATTTCGTAGAACTTGCCCTGGGGGATGGCTCCATTGGGCACCAGCAGGCTGACCCCTAGGGGGAGAGGGAGGTCAGCAGGGAGGGGCTGAAGGGAGTCCGGGAGCTTCGAACAGGTAGGTGGTCACCAGCAGGGGCTGGGAGAGGAGGTCTGGAGACTGGGTGCAACGAGAGGCCGGCCACTGACCCCAGGGCCTGTCAGTAGCACAGGGGCCTCTGGCGTTGCAGCGGGGTAGAGAAGGGGCAGAGACCTGGCATCTGAAGGTCCCAGTGCTGCCGCCAGCCTTGGGTATGATGCTGGGTAACTGTTAACTGCTGGCTTTGCACCCTTGAGATGGGCACCCCTGCCCTTTCTGATGCCAAAAAGCATTGCAGTTTTGTTGATTACAATGGGGCATTCCCCCCACTTAACAGATAGAGAAACTGAGGCTTAGAGCGTGGCTGGGCCAAGGTTCCCCAGCCATAGTGAGGCAGAGACAGGCTTCGACCCCAGCCCTTCTATTTTACAGTCACATCTTCCCCCTGGGCCTCTCTTTGCCCATCTGTGCAATGGGGTCAGGGAAGGGTGCGGGGTGCTGGGTCTGTCCAGAGGACGGGCCAAGGCCACGCTGACAGGCGAGCAGAGAGGGACCCACCTGTGCCGGGGATGCTGAGCCTCCCGCCCAGGCAGCCGAACGTGCCGCTGACGCTGCTCCCCGGGTCGCGGGGGGGCAGGCCCAGGAGCTGCTGGGAGCCGAGGCTGGCGCTGCGCAGGTGCGCGAAGTGGGCGTCCCGGGGGAAGTCGCCGGGGTGCGTGCCGGGCGGCAGCACCCCCAGCAGGTCAGCCCCGTCCGGCAGGCCCGGCCCAGGGCCCGTGGTGCCGGAGCTGTAGACCTTGATCCTGAGGCTGGGCAGGGGGTCCAGCAGGGGCGAGTTGGTCATGGGGATCTTGTCGGCCGAGTCCTGCAGGGCGTACACGGGCCCGCGGTAGATGCCGGCGCTGGCAGTGAGGTCGGGGGGCACCGAAGGGTGCAGGAGCTGCGGGTGGTCTGCAGAGATGGGGTACAGTCAGGCCCAGACGGGCCCCACATTCCGCTCCTGCCGGGGGCCCACCTGTTGCAACCCCCCCCACCCAAACGTCCAGCCGCAAAAGGCTTCGGAGACCCACCAGGCTGGGTCACCCCTTCTTTCCTTTCCTTCATCTCTCTAATCCACAGAGTCAGCTCTAGGACAGACTCTGGAACCCCAGGAGGGAGTCTGCCTGCCACACCCCGCTGGGTGCCCTGTCCCCACCTGCCCGCCAGGTGTCCGTCCCCGGGTCTTACTGGGCCGCGCGGTCTTGAAGTTGACGGGGTGGAAGCCTCCGGTGAGGGCGGCGGACGAGTCGGTGATGTCCGTGTCCAGGTCCCGGCAGTTGCGGCGGTACACCACCACCGCCACGACCATGAGGACCGCCGCCACCACCAGGACGGCCACCACGATGCCGGCGTACAGCGCCACGTCCCCCGAGGACTCCAGGACTGCAGGGCGGGAGGGCTGTGTGAGGGCAGGGGCAGGGGCCCAGGCCTGGGGGAGCCAGGGAGGCCCGGGGTCCCGAGGGAGGGAGGGTCAGGGCCTGGGTTCTAGTCGGATCCCGGCCACGGCAGGCTGGTGACCTCAGGCAAGGCCTGAACCTCTCTGAGCACCAGTCGCCTCAAAACCTCTGGCCTGCTCCCCGCTCAGTGTGGCAAGGAGAGGCCAAGGGACTGGTCACCCCCAGGAGTGACTCACTGCTCCCTGCGGAGGAGCCAGGGCCCGTGACTCGGTCACCGGCCACAGTTTGTCCCGCCGGAGCTGGGATCCAAACTAGAGTCTCACTTGCAGCCCGTGGTGAATCTCCAGAGGACCAGAGGGCCCGGCTCCCCACCATGTTTGTTTGCAAGTGGCGGCTCCCACCCACCCGGCTCCCGCTCTGTGCTGAGGGGCGGGAGGTGGAGGTGGGGGGGGGGAGGAGGGGGAGCAGGTGGAGGGGAATGAGATGCAGGGCGATGCGGCGGAGAGGAGGTGAGCAGGTGGAGGCGAAGGAAGGGGCTCAGAGAGGCGACGGTTGGCTACGCTCCCCTCCCCCAGGCAAGCCGCTGGGCTGGGGGACCCCAGCTCCGGTCGGGGCAGAGCAGGCTGCTGCACAGCTGGACTAACTCCACACAGCGGGCAGGAAGGGGTCCCCCCAAGACTCAGGGACTGAGGGAGGGCTGGCCTACAGAATTCCCATGATGATGAATGAAGACCCTATGTCTGCGCCGCTGCCCATGACAGCCACCAACCACATGTGGCCCCACTGAGCTACTGAAATGTGGCCAGTGAGGCAGGGACCGGATTTCTCAATACGTTTAATTTAATTAAGGTGGATATAAGTTTAAAGAGCCGCACTGGACAGCATGGGCAGAACCAAGATAATTGCTGTGGGAGTTCCAGGCGGCATCTGTCCTGCCCCCTCGGCCCTCGGGGAGGGCACCATGCCCGCCCCTGCTGCACCTTCTGGCACCCTCACCCCTCTGGGGGCGTTTACTCCCAGGGCTGGGCGCTGCTGCCTCCTGATGTCCCGCTAACCATTGGGGCCACTGGCCTGGAGATTTACACTCTCTAATCAGTCAACAGCTCGGGCCCCCCAGTGAGCTGGGGAGGGGCTCACTGCTGGTTTTATGACTCCAGAATTATTTGGAAATTTGTGGTTTCATGACTACAGGCGGCTTTACTGCTCTTGAGTTAATGCAGTGCAGCCTCCGGGGGCTGGAGGCAAGCCCTCGGGGCTGACGGCAGCCCGGGGAACTCTGGCCGGCTGCTGGGGTACAGAGTGGGGCACCGTGATGGACAGGTGTAGGCCTGCCCCCCGGCCCTGGTCCAGAGAGGAGGCCGAGGGGATAGGGCTGAGAGGGGCAGGTTTGCCAGGAAAACATCCACTTCAAACCCGGCTGGACCCTGGGCAAGTGCCTTCTCAGACTCAGCTTCTTGCCCCGTATCGTGAGGGCCAAGATGCCGCCCCAGGGCCTTTCTGTCAGCCCAGGGGCTGCCTGTCCGCGTGTAACGGAGGGGAGACCCCTACAGAGGGTCCTAGGAACCCCGAGGAGGGTCGGTGGGCAGGCACCTTCCGCTCCCCTGCCCTGCCCCCCACACCCTGGAAAAGCCAGCCAAGGAGGACCCCAGAGGGAAGAGGACAGACATGAAATGGGACTTACGGTGGCTTTTGGGGTCACTTAGAGTTTTCTTATCTGTTGAGGGAAATAAAGGGAAAGACAATGACACAGGTGGCAGGGGAAGGTGGTAGAGAATGGCCGGAATGAGATGACGGATGTGGTGGGTGGGCAGAGGCCCCGAGGGGCTGTTCCACTGCGGGCTGGGCGCGGAGGCCTGGGGGTGCGGCCGGGGCGTCCCTTCTCCGTCTTCCCGAGGACTCACTCTGCATGCACAGCCCGTCGGTGCAGTTCTTGGAGTCGAGCAGGGTCCCGCTGCAGTCTCGGCCTCCGTTCTGGGGTGGGGGCGCCATGCACTCTCGGCTGCGCCAGTGGGCACACTCCGTGCTGCAGGCTGACCACTTGCTCCACTCTGTCCACGCTCCATCCACTACAGGAGCATAGCAAATGGTACATGAGAACACATGCACACATAAACACACACACACACACACACACACACACACACACACAGAGTTACGTGCCTAGAACACAAGACAGGCCGTACAGAGAAACCCTTGCCACATCCACACAGCCCCGTTCCAACGCAGAGCCAGGTGCGCCCGGTGGGCAAAGAGAACACAAGTAGATGCCTAAAGACCCACAGAGGCAGCCCAACGCACAGATACACACACAAGGATACAAATCCAGCAGATACCACCCCACTCACGGAAACACGTAACCACAGGACACACAGCCAGACAAGCAAGGACAGACACACCGATGGAGAGGCAGTTACACAAAAGACAAAAGGAGCCGAAACCGGTTTGGCTCAGTGGTAGAGGGTCGGTCTGCGGACTGAAAGGTCCCGGGTTCGATTCCGGTCAGGGGCATGTGCCTTGGCTGCGGGCACATCCCCGGTGGGGGGTGTGCAGGAGACAGCTGGTCGGTGTTTCTCTCTCATCGACGTTTCTGGCTCTCTATCTCTCTCCCTTCCTCTCTGTCAAATATCAATAAAATATATTTTAAAAAAATTAAAAAAAGACAAAAGGAGAAGCGGATGAGGGTCAGCAGGCAGGGTGTGCCCGACAGTCAAGTACAGGAGTGCAGGCGCTCTGGGACCCTGGCCCGGGGGGCGGGCACCCTCGGTGAAGAGGGCAGAAGAGCCCACCCCTCAGACCAGAGCTCAGCTCAGAGCCTCTGCCTCCTCTCTTCAGCAGCCAGGGGAGGGCAAAGGTCAGAGGTCACAGCCCCTGGCCCAGCCCTTTCAGCCAGCTGAGGGCCCTGCTGGGACACGCACCCTGCTGTTCCCCACGTGGGGAGAGAAAGGCTGCCCGACTCTGGCAAACACCACAGCAGAAGACAGGGCTGGGGGCTGGGCGTGGGCTTGACGTGGGCAGGTCTCACCTGGCCAGAGGCCTTACCTGGGCACACGGTGGTGCACGACGTCTTCTGGAAGGCCTGGCCCTCACAGAAGGCGCCTCCGTTGAGCGGGGTGGGGTTGGTGCAGGTCCGTGTGCGCTTCTGCCAGCCTCGGCCACAGCGGTTGGAGCAGGGCGACCACTCTGCCCAGCTGGACCATCCGCCGTTCACTGCAGGGGGCAGCAGCAGGTGTCACCCCAACGGCCTGGCTCTGTGACCCCCATGAACCCCCCAAACCAGCCGTGGGCAAACTACGGCCTGCAGGCCGGATCTGGCCCGTTCGACTGTTCTATCCGGCCCCCGGAGCCAAAAGAGCAGAGGGTTCTCTTGCTCTCCCCTCCGCTCCTTCACCAGCAGCCCAAGATGAGAGTGCCAGCATGGTCAGGTTGCTTTTGTTCCGGCCCTCCGGTCCAGTGTAAGAACCCATTGTGGCCCTCGAGTCAAAAAGTTTGCCCACCCCTGCCCCAAACTCTCTCCCTCCACCCTTGACGAGTCTTCCGCTGAGGCTGGCCCTTCCTAGCCGGACCCCTCCTGCCCGCTGGGCACTCAGATACCAGCAGGCAGACCTGGCTGCAACCTTCAGCACCCGAGGGGACCCTCGAGGTCACGGCCTATCCCCTGCCCCCTGGTACCATGGCAAGTGACAGTCAGAGAGGGCTGACACCCAGGATCTCCCGTGAGTGGCGGGGAACCTGGGACTGGAACCCAGTGTGGGGCTCCTGCGGCAACATCCGAGGACTCTCAGGTGCAGCTCCGCCCTCCCACCCGGGGGACAGCGAGGAACAGCCCTCGGGCCTGGCCAGCAGCCCCGGACTCTGCTAGGGCAACGGAATAGGGTGTGGGGGGCCTGACTGGCCGTGCCCCAGGTCTGACTTTGAGAGAGCCGGGTTTTCTCCTTCAGGGGCAGGAAAAGGGTCCGAGAAGGGTGGGTGCTCCTGGCTAGGGGCGTAGGGGGCCTTACTCGGCCACTAGAGTTTGGCTACGTAACCTTGTGGGCTTCATCCTGCTCACTGGTCGCCCAGGGTCCGGCTGTGTCCACCGAGCACTGGGCTCCCCCCCGGAACCCCTGCCCCGGCCGTGCCTGCCCCCCTCTGGCCCGCACCATAGACGATGATGGTGGCCGTGGTGCTGCGGCGCTTGGCCACGATGTTCTTGGCCACGCAGGTGTAGTTGGCCGTGTCTGACAGGCGAGCCTGGCGGATGATGAGGTTGTGGTCGATGGTGAGCAGGAAGTTGGAGTCCTGGGTGGGGTCAATGACGTCCTCGTTTTTGAGCCACTCCACCTGCGGGGACAGGGGGGAGGGGGTGTGAGGGCTCAGGGGCTGCTCCCTCTCTGGAGTGTCAGGGAGGTCCGGCCGGAAGCAGGGCGGCGGTCACAGCGGGGACTCGAGGCGGGCCTCGGCCAGCCAGGCCCCGGCCCGTGGAGCACCACGGAGCGCAGTGGTTAAGAGGACCGCTGGGCGGGGCTGGGGGAGGTGGTGAGCACAGCCGACTGCCGCCCCAAGGAGTCCCAGGGGTGCCAGCTCCGGCTCGGTCGCACCCCATGGGGCTGGCCCTGCAGAGGGCCCAGCCGGGGTCTGGCATGGGCTGAGCTGTGCAGAGGTCGCGGTTCCCCGCGCTGTGAAATGGGGAGGGCTCTGGGAGCCGGGGGCATCCTGTCATGGCTGGTGTTAATGCCATGCTCACCGGCCTCTGCCGTGCTCGGCGTCCTCCGTGCCCCCCACTCACCTCAGCCACCGGCACCCCCTCCGGCGGGCGGCACTGCAGGAGAACCTCGTGGTCCAGGGGGACCTCCTTGCCCAGAGGCTCCTGGTCGAAGTTCTTGCGCAGATCTGGGTGGGAAGAGGGAGGGGACGAGGCCCAGTCTGGAGGCTGAAGCGCCCCATTCCAGCCACCAGGTGGCAGTGCACACCCAGGGAACGTTCGTGGTGGGGACACTGGGCTGTTACCTGGGGAATATTATTAACCTCTTCTCTTACGTGGACCTTACCAGGTGGAGTTGCTGACACAGGGCTCCCTCCCCGGTGGCCTGGAGTGGTGAGGAAGCCGGCAGCTTCCTTATATGGGTGTGGTGAGAACTGGCCTTTACAAATCTGTGGGCCAGGGACAGCCAGGCTCTGGGTCTAGAAGCCCGCTCTGAGCTGGCGTCCATGGGGGGGAGTGTCTTCAGCTACTAGATACCCCACGGGTATGGGAGTCCCTCTCCAGGATCCGCGGGGACGGGGAAAGGACCCGGGGACTGGAGCGCGGGAGGGGACCGTCGGGGTGGCGTACGTACATGCGATGCGGACATAGGCCCGGCGACTCTTGGTGGTGCCGGCAGAGCTCCAGGCCACACACTGGCACCAGTAGTCCTCCAGCCCAAACAGCTCCTCCACCTGCTGCCGAGACACCTCGATCTGCACCTCTCGCACCCGCAGCCCTGGGGGGAGGAGAGACAGTCAGGGGCAGGCTGGGGACACGGGGCGTAGGACGGGGCACCTCTGCCTCTCCCCCCCCAAGGCCTTCCGGCTGGTCGGCCACGTGCCTCTCATTCCCATCTGCTGCCGCCACCCGGGCCCCGGCCGCCACTGCCGCTCACCGGGGAAGGGCAATGGCTAAGACAAGCCCTCTCCCTACCCCCTCCCCCCCAATCCAATCCCCCTGAAGCCGGTGTGTGCTCCTCCAAATCCACCACGGCACTGCCATTCCCTGGTTATGTCTCCGGTCCGCTCGGCGTGAAGACCCAGACCCTCCCTCTGGCCCCAGGCCTTGCACAATCTACTCACTACAGCCCCCCTTGGGTGTCCTCCTCACCCGCATGTTACCCTGGCCCCTCTAGCCACAGGCTCTGTGCACAGCACTCCCTTCTGTCCTGTGTGCAGTGAACTCCCGGCCAGCTCTGGGCTGGGCCCCGCTTCTGGAGGGAAGCCCCCTGACCCCGGTCCATGCCCACCGGCTCCCAACGCACTGCTCCGTGCCCCTGGTTGTCATCCCTGCCCAACCTGGTTTCCCCACGGCACCCCCCTGTCTGGAACAGCATCGTTCACGGATGTGCTCCTGGGGTAACAACCATCTACCCTGCAGGCGAGGGCGGAGGGGCTTTGCCTAAGTACTGCTGTGGCCCAGGAGACAGGCTCCGCACAGATCTGAGGAGAGCATGCGGCCTCCCCCCCCCCCCATCCCGGTCACGGCCCCGGAGCCTGTGGGGCCGGAGCGGAGGGGAGGACCCTCTTCCGGGGAGCCCCCTGACCTCTCACTGGCTCCCTGTCAGGACCTGGAGGCCTTCCTGGATAGCTGCACCCACCAGCTCAGGGAGAGGGGACCACTCGCTCTTCTGCCAGCTCCCCCTTGACAAAGCCTTCCAGGCTCAGGAGACAAAGTGAGCCCCCCTGGGTGAGGGTGCCGTCTGAAGCCTGTGGGCGAACTGTGGAACCTCCTCCTCCAGGAAGCCCTCCCAGACTCCCCTGCCCCGGAATCCCTAAAGCTGCCCCTCCTTGCCACGTGTCCCAGCTCACACTTCCATGGCTGCGCGTGGGTTCCTGAGGGCAGGGCGGCCGACTGTACACCTGCAGCACTGTGACACGGTGGTTAAACAAAGCTGGACAGACGGGACATGTTTGAATCCTGGCCTCACCCCCCCCCCGCCCCAGCTCTGTGCGTGACTTTCGCTGAGTTACTCAGCCTCTCCGAGCCTCGGGCCCCTCGTCACAACGAAACACTCAGGGTAAACTCCAAACGGACCACGGCATGCAGCTCGCGCTGCACACAAAGCCACCCCGTGGGTCATCTGGACCTCCTCCAGCCCCTCTGGCACATCCAGAAGGGGTGGGTGGGTGGCAGGCCCCGAGGCCCCCAGCAGGGTGCCAGCAGAGCTGAGATCAGTGGTCGTGGTGTGCTGCCAGGTCAGAACGCTGTCCCTAACACGTGACGCCTCTCTGGACCCCTCCCAGCGAAGCCATTGCCTGAACTCTCCTGCGTCCTTGGGGGGGGGGGGCGCTTACCCTGGGGAGCCCCTCTTGCCAGCCAGGGACCTAAATGGGAGGGGGCTGGCGTTTGCGGTCGGTCGGGGAGCGGCAAGAGGGAAGAGGCTGCGTAGTAGAAGGTGGGCGGGAGGGGGTTCTGCTCGCTCGCAGTGGCTGGCCCAACAAGTGATGCTGAGTAGCCCAGGCCCGGGGAGCAGGGTCCCTGGCCCTTAGTCTCCAGCTGGTGAGCCTGGCAGAGTGCTTCCTCTCCAGGGGACCATCCATCCAAAGGGTTTCAGCAACGCCCACCGGATGGACAGAGGGAAACCATCGTCCCGGGCAGCTTGACACCTTGGTGATGGTCCTGGCAGGCAGCGAGGATGACGGGGCCTGTGGTCTCCTAGACGTGGGCCCCAGCACCAGGTGCTCCCCTGCCCTCCCCCCTCCCCGGAGGATGGCAGCCTGGCAGGCAGTGCCCCGGTGAGGACACAGAACTGCGCTGCCTTGCCAAAACCGGTTTGGCTCAGTGGTAGAGGGTCGGTCTGCGGACTGAAAGGTCCCGGGTTCGATTCCGGTCAAGGGCATGTACATTGTTTGCGGGCACATCCCTGGTAGGGGGTGTGCAAGAGGCAGCTGGTCGATGTTTCTCTCTCATTGACATTTCTAGCTATCTCTCTCCCTTCCTCTCTATGAAATATCAATAAAATATATTTTTAAAAAAAGAAAAAAGAACTGCGCTGCCTGCCCCAACCGGGCATGAGCTGCCCCCAGTCCCGCCCGTCCTGGCCCCACGCGGTCCTCCTCGGTGCTCTCCGGGCCTCGGGAAGTGCCGGGGAAGGCCGGGCGTGGGGGGCAAGAGGCTCCGTCAGAACCGGCCCCACGGCCGCCGGGGGCGTGGCCCACGGGACCACGGCCCAGTCTTTGTAGCTAATGGGCCAACAGTGCCCCAGCTCCTAGGGCTGGCGGGCTTATGCTCCTGGTAGCGGGAGGGGAAGAGCCACGCTGCTACTGTTACTAATAATCGCGGGGCTGTGGGGTCCCCAGCAGGGTACCCTGTCCCCTGGCTCTGCCTGGACCCCCACGGCTGACCTCGGATACAGGCCGGAGGGGCTCAGGAGGGCAGAGCAGTGAGGCCCAGCTTTAAAGGAAGAGGGCGAAGGGAAAGGTGTGCGTGCCTGGGGTGCCCGCTGGGTCCTGCGCTGCTCGGTGCCCTGCAGGCGCCCCCCAGGACCTGCTGGCGGCCACCCAGGCCAGAGGGAGAGGCCTGAGCCCCGAGGGGCTGAGACGCTTGCCCGGGACACTCACCCAGAGCGTGGGGGTGGCTGGCATAGATGATTTGTCTCTTAAAAACTGTTTTTTATTTTTTATTTTTAGATTTGGGGTAAGAATGCAACTCCGGCTCTATTTTTAAAATGTTCTTTTAAAAGTTTGGCAAAAGACTCACGATATAAGACTTGCCGTTTTAACCATTTTTAGTTCCGTGATATTAAGTACACGATGGGGTATATAAGGTTTGAGGCCTGGGTGGTTCTGAAATGTGTGAGCTTTCTCATAGAAAAACAGGAGTTGGGGGAAGAGAGAAAAAAAGGAGAGAGCGTGAGAAAGAACGTCAGGGGAGGAGACACACACAGAGAGTGAGGCTGAACGGGAGGAGAGAAAAAAGAAAGGATTGAGATGGGGGTGGGTAGAGAGGGAGGGAGAGGGTGACCATAGGAAAGAAGACGCAGACGGAGCCGGGGACAGGAAGGGAGAGGCGGGACACAGAGGGAAGGAAGAGGCGGCTAGACAAGCAGGAGGAAGAAACGGATCCAGGAAGAAACGCAAACACGAAGGCCGAGGCAGGCAGGCCCTGGGGCCAGGGAGCCACGCGGGCCCGGGTTCTGGGGCTGCCCCCCACGGGTGGCCTGCAGGTGCCAAGCACCCGGTTCACAGAGAGGAGCCGGCTGTGTCGGGGAGCCCGGCCTGGGCTGCACCGAGGCAGGATTCCGTGCCCGGAATCCTCCGCCTGTGGGAGTGACATTCCCACTCCCAGCAAGGACGGCGCTTCCTTCCCAGAGACGCACTGTTCGCCTTCCAAAGGGCTGATAATCCGGCACATAATCGCAGAGGTGCCGCTAGGGCAGGGGTGGGCAAACGTTTTGACTCGAGGGCCACAAGGGGTTCTGAAACTGGACCGGAGGTTCCGGAACAAAAGCAACCTGACCATGCTGGCACTCTCCTCTTGGGCTGCTGGTGAAGGAGCGGAGGGGAGAGCAAGAGAACCCTCCGCTCTTTCGGCTCTGCGGGCCGGATAGAACAGCCAAACGGGCCGGATCCGGCCCGCGGGCCGTAGTTTGCCCACGGCTGTGCTAGGGTGACGCCCAAACCCGAAGGAGAGGGAGCATGTCTTCCTGCCCCTTGCTTCTGAGGCGGTTTGGGGGAGCAAGAGGGGGCAGTAGGCAGAGCCCTGGCTGGGTGCTGGTGAGGAAACCCTGGCCCCCGGCTAGACTTGCTTTCCACGCTGAGCCCGATGGAAAGACACTGGGAAAGGGAGCGAGCGCTCCGCTCAGCTGGGGATTCGGTGCTGCTTCCCCTGGCCACCCGAAGTCAGCCTGGGCCATGCGGCTGACCCTGAGGGACATACCGATCCGGAAAATACTCAGTGGACCACAGAGGGGAAACCGAGGCCCCGAGGGGCGCCATGGCTGCTTGGCCTCACACAGAGTCAGCGTGGTGAAGCCCGGGACCCCGTGTCCCTGACTGAAAAGAAGGGGATCTGGGCTGGGGGTGTCCCTGGCGCCCGGGGCGTGAGCAGGCCAGGGGGCGGCTCACCGGTGGCCTCGTCCCGGCCCTCCTGCGTGACGTGGTCGCTCTGGCTGACCCACTCGCCGTTGCACTTGAAGTAGATCTGCGTGGCGGGGAAGGCGCGGCAGCTCAGCTCCACGGGCTTGTTCTTCACGATGTAGGCGTCCTGCGGCTCCAGCAGGAAGTGGGGCAGCGGCTCGGCCGGCGCCGAAGGGAAGGACTCGGGGAGCACCTCGCCGCCGGAATCAGGGCCTGCGGAGGGAGGGAGGGCTCCGTGAGGCCGGAGGCTGAGGGGGCCAGGGGCACCCACCGACCACCCAGGGGCCCGCGGCAGACAGAGGGGCATCAGAGAGGCCAGTGATGCCCTCAGTGACCCGGGCAAGGTCTGGCTCCCCTGCGCCTCCGCTTCCCTCTCCGGCCCTGCGGTCAGGAGGCTGTGCTGTGGAGCCAGGCCCAGCTCTAGGACGCTGTGTGTGATCTGCCTTACCGACGGAGACATCGGGGCGGGCTGGCCAGGGGAGGGGCCCCATGGAGGCGAGGCAACCCCGTGGCCCTCCAGGGTCCCCAGTGTCCCCTCGCCGGCCTCCCTCCAGTTCCTCACGGTGACACCGCAGTACGCTTGGGGCTGGAGCTCAAACCAGGCCAGCCCTGCCCCGAAGCCCCAGCTGCCCTCTGCAGCCCCAGCCAGCCGGGCGATGGGAGTGGGGAGAAGAGCAGAGACCCACAGGGCGATGGGTGGGTGGGTGAGGTGGGGCGGCTGCACCAGGCCTCCTCCTCCAGGAAGTCCAAGGCAGGGGGCAGCATGGAGGCAGGGAGACAACCTTCCCAGCAGCTCCACGCTGAGCTCCCTCCTCTGGGCCGGGGCTCTGATCCTAGCCTTCCCCACCTCGGCCAAGTCCATCCTCTGCCCTCAGGGAAGGAGACTTCAGAGCCAGGCACACACTGAGGCTGTCCATCTTGCCCCCGGGGCCAGAGGGAGCCCTGGCTGCCCGCCTGCCTGGGAAGAGAGCCCCTCAGGAGGCGAGACAAACAGGAAGGGGGCGCAGCCCGCCTCCCAGCGCGAGGATGGGGGAAACCAGGCCGCGCCGGGCTACTGGTGCGCCATCCACTTAGGAAAATTAACTTTCCAGGGCCAAGTGCCAGGCGGTCAGGTGGCGGGGACACGCGGCAGGGGGCTCGTCCTCCTCTGCTAACTGCGCCAGAGGAAGCAGCACATTAAGCCGCAGGGGTGCCCAGGCCGGCCCGCCCTCACCAGCCAGCTCCCCTCCCCATCCCAGCGCCCAGGGCCCAGCGCCCAGCTAAGACCGGGCGCTTGTCCTCCTGACGTGCCCAGGCCACAAACGCTGGGCTGTCCCGGGCTCCAGGCTGTGTGTGTGTGTGTGCGTGTGTGTGTGTGTGTGTGTGTGTGTGCGTGTGCGTGTGCGTGTGTGTGTGTGTGTGACAGAGAGAGAGAGAGAGAGAGAGAGAGAGAGAGAGAGAGAGAGAGAAATGGGGGAGGGAAGCGAGAGGGAGAGAGAGACACACACTGACCCCAGAGGGAGAGAAGGAAAAGCCGGGAAGAAGGAGTGAGACTTCAGCTCCATCCAGAATGCGGTGGGAGACCCAGGCAGAGCCCCTGAACTCCAACCCAGGAACCTCACCTCGAAGAGCGCGGGTCAGAGGAGATAACCATGCAGTGTGCCTGGGAGGGCCGAGCACAGAGCAGGTGCAAGTCGCTGCATTCAAAACACAGCCAATGCTCGTCCCACATTACGTGCTGTGTTTCCAATACGTTATTGAACACGTACCTGATTCTTGCAACAACCTTGTAAGGCATGTTCTATTAGTCCCCAGTTTACAAAGGGGGAAACTGAGGCCGAAGAGGTTAAGCAACTTGCCCAGGGGCACACAGCAAGCAGGAGGCGCAGCCAAGGTTTGAACCCCAGAAACAGACTCCAGTGTTAGGACGTTGCCCAGGGCTCCACACTGCCCACCACTGGAGCAGCTGCACACAGCGGCGTCCCCCGAGAACCCCAACAGACCCTGACCTTGGCCGGGACTCTACAACTGTGGGGGTTCCCTCACCAAAGGCCCAGTGAGGCTAAAAGCGTCCTTCCTGTTCCAGAGCTGTGGAAACGGAAGCTCATCCAAATGAGGCAGGTGACTGACCTCGGCCAGCGGGTGAGTGGCCAGCTAAACCAGGAGTCACAGGGAGTACCCCGAGGCAGGTCAGGGCTCCCCGATGCTCCCCTCCCCTCAGCCAGGCAGGGAGACTCCTTCTCTGCAGGCACACGGCAGCCTCAAGGGCCTGGCGGCCTGGGCAGTCGGTGGTGAGAGGACACAGTGCCCGGGGGGCTGGACACTGGTCTCCCGGCGGCCGGAGAGCTGGCCGCTGTGGCCTTTCTGCCAGGCAATAGCTCTAGGGAGAGCAGGTTGGAGACCAGAGGGCAGGGGGGCAGCAGAGCGCCTGCCAGGCTCCGCGCCCACCTCCCACCATCCTGTGCAGCCTCAGGCCTGAGGTGTGTGTGTAAGGCAGGGATTCGCCTGAGGTCACCCGTCAGGGGGAGGGTCCCCAGGGTCTGAACTGAGCCCGACTTGACCTCAGGCGCCTTCTCTGTGAAATGGGGGGACTGGACCTTCCTCTGGGGGTGGTGGCCCCGAGAGAAGGTGTGTGGGCGCCCCTGGGGGCAGCTGTGTGCTCCCCCTACCTCCTAACCACGTGGCCCCCAGGTGCCCGCATCCCCGGCTGGCTGCGGCAGAGCCGGCTGCGTTTGTGACAGTTTTATAAGCCTGATGCGGCTTATTTATAAAGCTGGAAGCTGGCACGGGCGCGACGGGAGCAAAGCAAACACTTAAACATTAGACGTCCATTAGCGCGGCAGGCCCCGCCCTCCCGGCCCCGCCCCTCCTCTCGGCCCTGGCACCGAGCTTCCTCCCTGGCCCCGGCAGGAGGGTGGCCGTGCCGGCGGCTCTCGCTCTCGGTGTAGCTGCTGCCCCCTTGCCAACAGCCCCACCCCCCAGGCTCCGGGGGGCAAATGCTGCCGAGAGACAAGGAAGAGGAACCGGGGACCGACCTCCGATTTCTCCCCCGAGGGACCCTGGCAGACCACAGGCAGGCTGGCATGCAGAGTGTGCTCAGGGGGTGCAAATTACATAAAGGGGGGGGGGGCTGGGGCTGCCGCCGGCCGGTAGCAGCGGAGCTGGGCCGCTGCCCTCGCCGCTGGACACTTGCCCTCCTCCGTGGCCCTCCCTCGTGGCGGAGGGAGGCTCCACAGGTGTCCCAGACCAGGGCCACCAGAGCCTGCCGTGGGCGCCAGCCTGGAGGAGAAGAAAGGCGGAGCCTCGGGTCCCGGCGCTCTCCCCGCCAGATCCCGTCAGGAAGCGTCCGGATAAACTCACAGAGCCCACGCCAACCCTCCTCGGAGTGTCCCGGGCCTTTCCGGTCTTCCGTGTCTTGGCAATATTTACCCTGGAATTTTTCTGGGTAATGTTTACTGCAAGGCCAAAAGAAATTCCTAGGGGTTCTGCTTGTTACGTAGTTAAATCTACACAGCGTCAGTGTGTGCATGCATATCCTAACACCTTGGCAGCTGTTTGAAAAAACAACACACACAGCCGAAACCGGTTTGGCTCAGTGGTAGAGCGTCGGTCTGCGGACTGAAAGGTCCAGGGTTCGATTCTGGTCAAGGGCATGTACCTTGTTTGCGGGCACATCCCCGGTAGGGGGTGTGCAAGAGGCAGCTGGTCGATGTTTCTCTCTCATCGACATTTCTAGCTCTCTATCTCCCTTCCTCTCTGTACAATATCAATAAAATATATATTTTTTTAAATCACACACACACAATCTGAAAGTAAAAGATTACGTGTAGTCCTTTCCTAATAAACAAGCCACGGTGACTGACTTACTCATGAGGCACCACAGAAGGTCTCACATCTTGGGGTCGGAGTGGACACTGCCACCCTCACTGTCTGTCTCAGGGTATCCCCGAACCCCAGCCTTTCAAAGCTATGACGCCACAGCTTTGAAAGCTGTGTGATGTAACGCTGAAGCTATACGCCGTCTCGGACAAGCAGCTGTCGCGGGGGCTGGCAGCCGCCCAGCACTACTGTGTTTCCCTGATTAAAAATACCTCACGGCACCCCTGTGAACTGGCTGCGGCACCCTGGGGTGCCTGGGCGCACGGTGGGCACCACAGTGCCACTGTTACCCTCCTACCGCAGGTGAGAAAACCGAGCCACCTCTGTCACCGGCGCCGTGAGCAGCCGAGGGGAGCGCAAACCCAGGCGGTCTGACGCTCGAGTCTAACTCCGGGCCCGGGGACCAGCCTCCATGCCCACGCTGCGCCAGGGGCCTCGGATATTTCAGCGAATTGACTCCTCGCAACCATCAAGGTGGGCATTATCTCCCCAGGCCACGGAGGAGGACACGGAGCATCGAGGGGTTTGCCTGAGGCCACCTGTCAGAGGGAGAGGGAGGAAGCCCGGCTCCCGGGCACCCACCTCCCTGGCCTCACTCCAGCGCGCCCCCCTCAGCACCGGAGATGACTCCCCGGAGGCGACCTTGCCTTTGCCAGGCCAGCCCGGACCTTAGGGTGATGAGGTAGATAGTGAGGAGCTTCACGGTGAGAATTCCTACCCGGTGTCAAGAACTCTCACCTGCTGGCGGGAAAACGTCCCGCACGAAGTGTGTTTTTCACATAGCGGGACTCATTCGAACCGACGTTTGCAAACTGCCTTTAAAGCCGCAGACACGAATGGGCCAGCTCGCCCAAGGAGAGGTCGCCCCCCCTCCACCCTACCCCTGCACAGAGGGCACCTCGGACAGTGAACACACAGGAAAAGAACCGCCGCTGCAGTCAGGGGCCCCGGTCTGCACCCCGGCTTTGCTGCGTGGCCTTCCTCTCAGGCCTCGGAGACCCCGTCTGTGATCGGGAAGTTGGTTGGGCCAATCTCTCAAGCCCCACTCTACTTCCAACACGTTGAGATTTGAAGATTCCTTCCGGGGAATCTGTTCCTGGGTGACAATGTCCCGTGTGTAAGTGTTTCCTCAGGAAGTCCATTTGCTTAAAACGAGATCCCCTTTCTTGCCGTTTTTACTCGTGGCTCACACACCCAGCGTCTCCTGCGGTCCTAAGACCTGGAGTGGGGGGAGCCTGGGGAGGCGGGGGGGGGGGGGGGAACTACACAGTGTGGGCGGAGCCTGGGGGGGGAGGGGGAAAGACGAGGTGCCGTTGGGCTCTCTGTGTCCCAGCCCCCACCCCCCACCCCAGGCCTCAGACCAAAGTGACCCCCAGGCCTCCGGGTGGGACTCCGGCGGGCACCAGGCAAACCCTCGCCTCTAATTCACCTGCACCTGCCTGTGGGGGGTCTCCTGTCAGCGCATCCCCTGGTGGCACCGATCCACAGCGACAGAGGTTGTTATTCAAGGACCAACGAGTGCAACGTCCCCCATCCATGCCTTCTCCAACCTTGACTCCTGCACCTCCGGGATGGAGCTCACTGCTGCCTTTGGACAGGCCTAACCGGAAAGTCCTCCTTACGTTCAGCTGGGATTTACTGTCCGAGGTTGCAGCCGCCGCGACGATTCTCACCTCGGAGGTGACACCGAGCAGTGTGCTTCCGCCTCCCCTGACAGCTGCCCAGTCTCCGGGGGCGGAGGCCTGCCCTCCCCGGCCTTCTATTTGAATATTCACGAGACACACTTTTGCATCCTCTCACCACCAACCTGGCTTCCTCGTGGACAAGTTCCGTTTGCTCACAACCCACTTTACATTGGGGAGGGGAGGGAAGGGAGGGGAGAGGGTGAGGCCTGGCGGGCACCCCCCGGCTCCAGGTTCTGGCAGCCGCGCCTGGAGGGCAGGCAGCACACCACCCGCTTCCCAGGGCTCCCCACGGGGTCCAGGAGGGTACCGGTCCCCTGGGAGGGTCGTGCAGCGTGCGGGACAGAGCGGGGAGCCTGCGCCCAGTCTCCACCTGATCACAGGACGCGTGCCAGGCCGCACGCACGCTCCTTCCCAGGGGCTGGGCCTCGGCAATGCCCAAGGTGGAGACACAGGCTGCCACCTGGCAGGTGGGCGGTCCGGATGGGGAGGAAGCTGGGGCCACAGGCCTGTTGATGAGGCACCAGAATCTCAGCCACGAGGACAAGCAGGAGCCAAGGGCCCTGCAGGTGGAGAACTGGCCTCAGGACAAAGGTGAAGAGGATGTATTTCCCAGAGCTTCGCCAAAGGAGGGAGCGGCTGAAACTAGTGTCTGGACGTTCCTGATGGGGAGACTGTCCCAGCGGCTGGGGGAAGCCGGAGAGCCAGCAGACTGCTTCCGACCCTCGCTCTGCCCCTCGCTCTGCCCGGGACCTGGGAGGCCGCTTACATCTCAGGGCCTTCACTTCCCCATCCATGAACAGGGGCAACGGGGGCTGCCCTGTCACCTCCGAGGTGTTGTTATATAAAAAAAAAAACAGATGTAAATGTACTCCGCAGACTGGGTGGTGCCCATGCAGCAGGGGGAGGGGCCAGGCAGGGCATCTCTGTGCAGGGAAACCCTGAAAGCCCGGATTGGCAGGTTCCTGGGCCTATAGACACCTGAGACCCAGCAGGCTAGGAGCACAGAAAGCAGGTGCCCAGCCAAACCGGTTTGGCTCAGTGGATAGAGCGTCGATCTGCGGACTGAAAGGTCCAGCGTTCGATTCCGGTCAAGGGCATGCACCTTGGTTGCCGGCACATCCCCGGTAGGGGGTGTGCAAGAGGCAGCTGGTCGATGTCTCTCTCTCATCGACGTTTCTAGCTCTCTATCTCTCTCCCTTCCTCTCTGTAAAATATCAATAAAATATATTAAAAAAAAAAAAAAGAAAGAAAGCAGGTGCCCAACGTGGGGCCCTCCATCCACTCCACCAGCGCAGAGAGGGGAGGTGACTGATGCAACTCACACAGCAAACTCACCGCCCGGCTGGACCAGTGCCCAGCGTCTGGTTCGGGGCAGGGAGCGGAGGCGGCACGGCCACAGCAAGGGCCGCGGAGAAAGGCTTGGGCCCTGTCTCGCCAGGCCTGGGACGAAAACCCAAAGCTCACTCCCATCCATCTCAGTCTGAGCGCGTCTGGCTGGCGCTGCTGCCCCGGCAGAGGCCTCAGCACGAGGCCGCAGGGGTTTGGCAGGGGGGCCTGGACACCCCACCCACCCACTGGCTTCTGTCACCGGTGGGTCCCGATGCCCAGCCTCTGGGGACAGGCATCTGCAGCCCAGCGGGCCTTGTGTCTCAGGGCGGGCTGGCATGAGGTGGTGCCCACACCGAGGGGCAGGCCTGGGAGGGGAGGAGGCGGGCAGGCGGGAGGTGAGGGGGAGAGGGACACCACACGCTGGGCACATTTATCATCAGCAATCACACAGTCTTTCTCTAGCCCCTGGACACTGGCTAATTCTCGCCAGCCTTGACCTCCCGCCGCATGGAAAATCTCTCCCATTCACTTGGAGGCCGATGTGCCCAGTGGGGAGTGCGGGGAGGGGGTGGGGGAAGAGGAGCCCATTTATTATTATGTTTTAAAAACACACAAACCCCACATGGAAGGACCCCCCCTCCCTGGACACAAAGCCCTGCTTCCATCTGGCCCTGGCTCCTGGCGGCTGTGGGGTTCGGGCTGGGGGCCCCCCTCAGAGATGGTTACAATGGCCGTTGCTGATGACAAATGGGGGCTGGCGGACTTAGGGGAGGCAGAGTTATCCCTAACAAAGGAGGCCCCTTTTCCCACACCCTCTGCGGACCTGCCCAGGCCCATGACATCACTTCCTGTGCAGGAAGTGGCCTCGGAGGATGGCCAGCGAAGGCAGGAGCTCGCATCCTGAAGGGGGCGCCTGACTGATCCTGAGAAATCTCTCTTCTGGAAAAGACTCACGCGAAGGAGTGGAACCGACAGCAGGCTGGAGTGGAGACCGCGGCCCAGGGCAGGCCGCATGGTAAAGCCCAGACCCATTCTAAAGGGAGCCACGATGCTCAGGAAGTAGGGAGGGGCACTCTGGTTACTGCGTCGCTGGTCTACCCTCCGGCTCTCGGAGGTTCTACATCCATGATCCTGGACCGTCCCTCCCGTCCCTTCCTCTGGTCACTGGGCTCCCGCAGCCTGGACCTGGGTCTCTCTAGGAATAATTTCTTGTTCCCTTTCTAAGCCCAAGGTCCTAGGTTGTCGCTGTGCCTGGAGGTCTGGGTTGCAGGAGAGGGCATCCATTCTGCTGCCCCTCCTCTCCCCCAAAAGGAACGCAAAGCCCTCTCCTGGGTCACCCTCCAGGTGATGTTTGTCCCGCACCCAAGTGAGACCATCGTCAGCAATTCTGCGAAGTAGGCGTTCCATTTCACAGATGAGGAAACCGAGGCTCAAAGAAGTGGGAAGTCCTGGACTTGCTTGAGATGCCCCAGACAAACAGGCCCATCCTAACCCGGGAGCGGCCCATCGCCAGCTTGGGGCGGCCCCTAAGAAATTACACTCCGACACACGCTCACACCAAGAGACTCACCCACACACCACCCAACGTCACACTCCACAGCCGCCTCCCCTGACACCCAGAGAGCCTCAGCACCTGCTGCTTCCACGTTTGAAGACAATGGCAGTGGCTCAGGGGAGAGGGGGGAACCTGAGTTATATCACTTGGTCAACTTTCTGATGCACCTCAAACTGCATGGCCACCCCTCACCACCCTCCGCGGTCTCCAAGCCCATGTCCTTCCACCCAGAGCGTTTCTCACTGTGCTCCCTCCCTACCCCACCTCTGCCCCCATATCTACTCTCCTCATGGTAGCTCAGGTGATCTTGCAAAATATAAACAAACCCTGCCCTGCTCACACCCTCCAACAGCTTCCATTTGCGTCCGAATGAAGTCCCAACCCCAATGAACCCCCAGACTTCAGGTGCTCATGTAGAGGCTGTTAGCAGAGGGCTTTTAAACCAGCCGTGGGCAAACTATGGCCCATGGGCCGCATCCCGCCCGTTCGGCTGTTCTATCCGGCCAGCGGAGCCGAAAGCGGAGGGTTCTCTTGCTCTCCCCTCCGTTCCTTCACCAGCAGCCCACGATGAGAGTGCCAGCATGGTCAGGTTGCTTTTGTTCCGGCCCTCCGGTCCAGTTTAAGAACCCATTGTGGCCCTCAGGTCAAAAAGTTTGCCCACCCCTGTTTTAAACTATAATAAGCAAAGTGCACAGGGCACCTCTCTCTTAGCAGACACACACACACACACACACACACACACACACACACACACCAGGGCCCCTACTGTTCCCTCTTTCTGGGATGCACCCCTCCACCGTGTCCCCACCCTCTACCGTGTCCCCATATTCTTGTGGCTGACTTGTCATTGATACCTCAGCTCAAGTGCCACCTACCATCTCCCCAGCGAGGCCTCCCCTGGTCACCAAATGCAAATTCACCCTCCTCTACCTTCCCGGGTGCTGTCTCCGCACTGTCACGGTTGCTGTGTGTGTTTGTTTTGGTTTTGACTGTGCTCATCTCTTTGAGATCACCTTCTTCCTGTATTTGATTGTTTGCTGCTTGTGTCTGAACAGGTTCTGCTCTCTGAAAGGCAAACTCCTTGAGGGGCTGGAAGTAACTGGCTGGCTGCTTGCTTAGCGGGGCCTGCTGGGGACCCAGGACCCCCTCCAGCTGCTGCACCCAGCCTCACTGGGAACCCTGGGGTGGCAGGTGAGCGTGGAAGGGAGCAGCCAGGGGGCAGACGGCCCGGGCTGCTGACCTGGGCCTTGGGAGCCAGTCCCTTGAGAAAACCCATCCTGTAGGATGCCACCAACTGATGGAACCTCGGCCATCTAATCCCTGTCCTCGGGGATGGAGAACAGAGAGGGTGTGGCGTGGCCTCGGACCACACAGCATCTGAGCAGCAGAGCCAGTTAGAGAAACTGGGCTCTGGACTCCCAGGGAAGGTGGGGGAACTTTATTTTTTTTAAAACCACCTTTGCCGAAACCGGTGTGGCTCAGTGGGTAGAGCGTCGGTCTGCGGACTGAAGGGTCCCAGGTTCGATTCCGGTCAAGGGCATGTACCCTGGTTGCGGGCACATCCCCAGTGGGGGGTGTGCAGGAGGCAGCTGATCGATGATTCTCTCTCATGGATGTTTCTAGCTCTCTATCCCTCCCCCTTCTTCTCTGTAATAAAATCAATAAAAATTTTTTTTAAAAAAAAAACACCTTTTCTTTCTAAAAAGAAAAACACCTTTTTTTTTTTTTATACTAACAATTTAGGGGGAAAGGATGAAAACAAAAATCACCTATTTCCATCCCCAGTTTACCAGAATCAACTGGGCATTGGTCCCCTCTGCCGTTTTTAGATGCACCTATCTTGTTACTGAAAGGGGCCTCACTATATACCGTTGCGAGTTCTACGTTTTCCTTCCAAGGCTGTCAGCAGAGGACTTTTAAACCATAAGCAAAATGCACGGGGCACCTCTCTCTTGGCAGTCACACACGTCAGACGGGCACCGGCCGGCTGGGCAGACTCCCTCGCACAGCCCCTCAGGGTCGGGAGAGCTGCAGGATGCGGAGCATGTGCGGGGGCCACCGGCCTGTGCCATCAGGTTGGCTCTGCGCGCCCGGTGTCCCGTCCGTCTCCCAGAAAAGTAAAGACGCACATGGGTGTCGCCTCTGGCTCCGGGGTTGCCTGGCAGGCAGTGGTTGCGCCCTGCTGCCCTTCCTTCCGGGCGGGCGAGGTGTCCCCATGCCGCCTTGGAAAGTCCAGGGTCACGCCTGTTCTTAGAGTGCCCCCAAGCCACCATTTCCTCTGCCTTCCTAGCTCCACGCTCCGGGGCCAAACAGCCCCTCCTCGCAAAGCTAAGACAACTGCCAACGCATCGCAGAGTGGAAAGACGACGACGCTTGCCCGCTGCCGTCAGCACTGTCACCGTGCCTGGCCAGACCCTGCCCCGGTGGAGGTGGCTGCGGGCCACGTGGCAGGCAGCTCACCCCCCGGGAAATGGAGCCCGTGGACCTGACTCCCACCCTTTACTTCCCGAGGGGGACCCTGAGGCCAGCAAGGGACACGACTTGTCTGCGGTCAAACAGCCGGTCGGTGGCTCCCTGGTCTCCTGGCATCATGGTGGCAAAAAGAGAATCACGGTAGGGAGAGAGAAAAAGGGGTACCCAGACGGGCCCCCTTGCCAGTCTGTGAAGTGGGGGGTTGGGGAGGGGGCCTGGGACCAAGAGGGAGAGGTGAACAGAGAGGGAGAGTTGGGCGTTACGGAGAAAGAGAAACCGGAGAGCAATGAGAAGCGGGTGAAGCTGTGTGGGGGCTGCTCCTTGGATGTTCTGAGCCTGGAATCCACTGGGGTCCCTGTTTAGGCCTCGGGGGCCAGGGCAGAAGGTGGCCATCCACCTCTGGCCTTCCTTCTCACGCCTGCTGTGCCTCTTCCACAGGCCAGGAAGGCAGCCGGGAGACTCACACTCTCGGGGACACCCGGGGACCAGAGGTGGGGGTGACTGGCCTCAGGCCACACAGCAGGTACAGGCAAAGCTGGCGTGGAACCCGGGCATCCTGGCACTCGGCCCAACGCTCTTCCTCTGCCCCTCTCTGGTCCCAGCCGCGGGAAGACCTGGCCTGCGCTTGGGTGAGCAGTTGAGCTGGTGGTGGCGGAGATGGGGGGAGACGGATGCTCTGGCCAAGGGGGAAGGCATAGATGGCTGCTCAGGTGCACCTCGAGGGAGGCAGGGGGGTGGGCAGGATGCACCCCATCCTTTCACCAAGCGTTTCCCGAGCTTCCCTTGATTGTGCCTACGGGAGGGCCTGGAGAGGAATGACCTCGCTTCAGTCCTGCCAATGGGAAGCTCACAGCAAAGGTTCAAGGTTAAGGACCCAGACACCTCGACGCGGTCCGGCCTCCAGCCTGCCGTCAGTTTGACTCCTCTGCCTGTGGACCCGTCAGTGCGGACACGAATCCGAAGCATTGTCTGCGGCCCCTTCGCTCTCAGGCACGGAGGCAGCCTCCTTCCTCCAGGAAGCAGGCTCTGGCCGCCTCCACTTGGCTCCTGCGGGGGCGTCTCTTTCTCTAGGCCCCTGGCACCCCTCCTATTTCCTGGGCTGAAACACACCGGTGCTGTCCCTGGCTGGAGAAGTGAACTGGGGCACGTCCCTTCCCTCTGGGCTTCAGCCCTCCCCTCTGGGGAATGGGGTGCCTTTGGCTTGCTTCTCCCCCACAGTCGTTGGGAACAGGAAGGTCAGAGAAGTCCGAAGCCTCTCTGCCAGCTGGGCAGCCCTGTGCCCTTGCTGATTTTGACGACTGCTTTCCACAGTAAGAAACAGTGGGTGTGCCTTCCTGGGGCTGCCGGGGGCACCACCCCGACCCCAGCTCCAGGGTCTTCCTCTGGGTTAGCCCGTCACTCCCCACTCCGGCCCCGGCCCAGCCCCTCAGCTGCTCCTCGGGCCCACGCCACGGTGAGGGGAAGCTGCACAAGGCTGATGCAAGCTGGAAGGAGGGAATGAAACAGACTCAGGCGGTGCGGCTGGAGCTCCACCCCCGGCCCCGGGGGACCCTGGCGCTGCCCCTGCCCGCTTGTTTGCACCTGCTGATGTAATCGAGGGGCCTCCTTGGCTCAGGACTCCGCCCGTTCACCTCGGCCTCCGCGCGACGGCCAGAGGATGAGCCCGAGGGCAGGCGGGCAGGCGCACGGCCGCCGGCAACGTGGGAGGGCTACTCTCCAGGGTGGGAGGACTGGGCCCCAGCAGAGGGAGGAGCGACCCTGAAAAGTGGCATGAAGATGAGCAAGCGCCCCGGAATACGCAGGATATGGGTCAACCCCGGTGCCACCACCGTGTCACCTCAGGGGAGCTGGCCCACGTCCCCAAGCCCGGTGCCGGCAGGCGCTCCGCTTGTCACTCTCTCCATGGGTTTCTGGAGGCAAACAAGGAAGTCTGCGAGGGGAAAAGTGAAAGGATGGAAGTGTGGCTCCACGGAAGGAAAATATCAGGAAAGTCCTGGGCCGGCCACCAGCTCACTGGGTGACTTCAGGCCAGCTGGGCCTTGGCTTGTCTATCTGTAGGGTGGACACAGGGACCTCACAGAGCCAGCCGGAACCATAGGTGTGCGAGTAACAGGGCAGATGCTGAGGCACGTGGATGGTTCCAGGGAGCTAGGGCCTGGGGATGAGGGGACCTGGGAGGGTGGGAATTCTCACCTGGAGCCCCGAGGAGAGGAGGGCCTGTCAGCTGGGCTCTGCCCGGCCCGGCCTGGCCCAGGAACCTCCCCTTGGGGAGGAAGGCACAGAGAGAAGAGGAGCACACGGCTCCCAGAGGCCTCTAAGGAGCCATCAGAAACACTGAGGTGGTGCAGACCAGAGCCCAGACACACTCCTGGAGACTGTCAGGCCCCCGACCCCTGCGCCCAAGGTCTGGGATCACCTGTCTCCAGACTATAATTCTCAAAGCTGGTTTCCTAGGAGACAACTCTGCTCTTTCCCAAGAAAGGGGAGAGAGAGCACCTTACCTAGTTCATGAGTCTCTTTGGTTGATTTTTTAAAAAATATGTTTTTATTGATTTCAGAAAGAAGAAGGGAGAGGAGAGCGAGATAGAAACATCAATGATGAGAGAGAATCATTGACTGGCTGCCTTCTGCACACCCCCTACTGGGGATTGAACCCGCACACGGAATCAAACCGTGACCTCCTGGTTCATGAATCAACACTCAAACCACTGAGCCATGCCGATGGGGCTCTTTGGTTGATATTGAAAGTTCCTGAAAGACAGAACCAGCCAAGGGGGGAGACGGATGGGACTACCTGTTCTATCTGAGCCCCTGGTTCTGCTGGGTCGCTCCGGGTGGGGAGCTGAGCTCAGGTAGGGACACACGGGCTTCCCGGGCCACCAAGATCCACCTTCCCCGTTAGCGCAGCTTTGTGTCCTAGCAGGTCCGTGGGGAACCAGGACCCGCTGTGGGCCAACCCACTCCCAGGCACTGCCCAGAGCACCAGGCCCCCATCCTTCAACTGAATCCCCCAACGGCCTTGGAGGCAGGTGTTCCCATTGTAACCCCCCGTTTGCAGGTGAGTAGATGGAGGCGCAGAAAGACGAAGGAACTTGCTCAAGGTCACAGAACGGGGTCATCGGCGCTCGGATGGTCTCCCTAACCTCCCTGCCAGCGAGTCTCAAACGAGCGTGCACCCAGAAAGCCTGGGGGTCGGTCGGGCCGTGTGCTGTGGTTCCCCAATCGGCAGGCCTGAGAATGTGCATGTCCCACAAGTTCCCCGGGGCTGTGGCCGGCCCACTGCTCTATGCTCTCTTGCCTCCCAACAGAAACAGGGAACAGCAGACACAGCAGTGCTTACCACAGGCCAGCTCCCTGCCCCGAGCACCTCCGTGACCCAGCTGGAGACCGAAGGAATGACCTGGCAGCATGTGCCGGCCACCTGCGCCTGAACCGGGCACTGCTGTGCTGTGACGCCCAATACCAGCCCTGACATCGGCCACCGCCTGCGTCTGCATTCCTGCAAATTTACTTAGCCTCTCTGGGCCTCGGTTTCCTTATCTGCAAAGTGGGGGGTACAAGTATTTTCACGAAGGATTCAACACGTACACATTACTGAGAGGCATGCCCGGCACATCAAAAGGCTGACTGAGTATAAGCTACATGACTGTGATTAGGACTACTGCTACTGTCGACATCATGCACAGCATCTTTCTAACAACCTGGGAGGTTGCTATCGACACCCACCTCCTCTGGCTACCTGATGGCCCTCAGGGAGGTAAGTCACCTGCCCACAGTCACTAGGTTGGCAGGGGAAGGATGGCAAGCCAGGTGTGGGACCCCCGTGGTTGGAACTGGCCACCACGAACAGGGAGGTTCGCCCCGCCCCGTGTCCTCTGGGAAGGGTGGAGAGGTATTTCTCTGCTTGTTTCCTACACTTCTAGACTCTAGACCCCCACCCCCCAGCTTAGCCCGGGGTGCAATCAGTGTCACTGGCGAGGGCGGAATGTCTCCAATAGGGAACCAGAGGCTGTCAGTATCCACATCGCTTCCCTCCCTGTCTGTCCCTCTGTCCCCCCGCCGGCTCCTCCTTACTGGGCCCCCTCAAGGCTGGAGGACTGGCCTGGGCCAGCCCCTGGGAGAGGGAAAGGTCACTTGCTTCTCCTGAGACCCCCTGCCCCCATGTCCTCTGGGATCCCAAGTTCAAAACAATAGAGGCTTCAGGTTGCCCTTGATGCAAAGGGTTAGTAGGTGGCTAATTTTAGCTGAGAAATACTCGGCATTTTCCCAGGCATTTTCCCAGCCACCGTCACTGCCGCACTCTGAGCTGGACAAATGGCCTTGGTTTTCCTCCTCAATTGTTCTCAGCTGGGGGGCTGGGGGCTGACTCCGGCTCAGGACAATTCCCTTTGTGTCTGCTTCCGGGTGGCTCCTCATAACTCACCCAGGGGATGGGACCGCCTGGAGCTGTCAACCCCACCCCCAGCCTGGCCGCCTGGGCCCTCACTTCGCAGAACTAGGCATCCCAAAGGGCAGCGTTTAAACCGGACTTGTGGGTCACAGCCTCCTCACATCTCAGGGGTGCAGGGAGGGAAGGCTTGCGGCCTGAGAGGGCCTCTGGGCAGGTAGCCAGGAAAGAGGAGGCCCAGAGAGGCTGTGCCCGGCCTAAGGTCACACAGCACTCCGGCAGAGCTGGGCCTGGACCCATGGCCCAGTGCTGCTGGCCCCACGTGCAGGAGAAATCCCACTGCTCTCCATGCTCCCACCGGTGAGGGGACACCTCGGAGTGCAAGATCCCAGACTGCAAGCCTCCCATTCTCTTGGCCTCCCGTGGGGACCCCTGGAATGCCGCCCGACCCCCACTCCCTCCCCCCCCTCACCTGGCTGAATCCCTCCGACTTCACGCCTCACCTTACAGCTCACCTCCTCAGAGAGCCTGGCTCTGACTGTGCCCCTCCCAGCTGCACAGGCCCTGGCTCTGCCTCTGGCATTCTTCTTATGGCCCTTGTCGCTTTTTCCCCCTGTTCTATACTCATTTGTATATTTCCTTGTGTAATGCCTGAGTCCCGGTCGGATCCTGGGGCCCCAGGGGCTCGTGAGTAGTAACAGTAAGAGGACTTACCCATCTGCGTGGGGTCTGGGGCAGTCCTAGCATTCCCGCTGTGCCAAATGAATCTGAGGGAGGCGCCCCAGGGGATTAACCGGGCAACTGGGGGCACTCGAGGTTGGGGACGTGGCTATTTGCCATCAGTGTGGGTATATTAAGATATTTCCAACAGCTCAATGGCCTTCAGGGAGCTTTCTGCAGGAACACCCATTCCTGGCTGGGTGGCAGGTGTGCTCCCCACTGACCCCTGTGCCAGCCTGGCACACAGTAGGTGCTTAATAAATGCTTCTTGCATGAATGAACGGACCTCCAGGGCTGCTCTAGGTAGATCTATGCCCCCCGCCCCTGTCTAGGGATGGCTCTGGAAACAAGAAAAATGAGGAGCCCTGGGAAAGGTCCCCACAGTCCAGGCAGCTAGCTCTGCGGGGGGGGGGGGGGGGGGGGGCACCGCCACAGCGGGTGGAGGGGGCAACCTAGCACGCTATAATTAGAGTCCTCCTTCCAGGCTCCGGTAATGAGGGGTGTTGGGTGCCAGCCGTAATTACAGCCTGGTTAAAACGCACAGGAGCCGCCTCCAAGCCAAATTACAAAGTCTGCAGCCGGACTCCCTCCTGCCCCATTCCCTTTTTATGGGGCCGGTTAGAGGGAGGGAGTGGGGAGTTTACAGAGGAGACAGCCCAGGCCGGGGCTTCCGTCTCGGGGGAGTGGAGCGCTCACAGTCTGAGCCTGTGTGGCTTTGAAACTGTCCTCGCACCACCCCCTGCCCCACCCTCGACGGAGTTCCCACCCAAAGCCACGGTCAGGAACGGGCAGAGAAACCGAGGGAGGCCGCCTCTCCAATCCGTTCAGCAGAGCCCCAGGCAGGGAGGGCTGAGCGCGCTGGGCAGGTCGGGGTTCGGGCTCTGCGCAGTTGTATTTCAGGGGCACAGCCACTGTCACTCCTTTCTTACTAACCCGGGATCAGTGGGTAAAACTAACGTGCCCCGCACACCACACACTGGGTAAGAGGCAGACTCAGGGCCTGAGCCAGGTCCTCACTGCACAGGGCACACACAGGTGGGGCCAAAGGCAGGGCTCTGTGAACCCAGAGAAGTACGTGATTTGCAAGTCAAGGCCAGAGAGGTCCAGCTGAGCCCCTCTCTCCCTTTTAGAGACGGAGACATTGAGGCTCTGGTGTCCACTGGCACACCGGGACCCAGCAGCAGAGCCAGGACCTGGGAGGCCTTGGGGTCCTCAGGATCTCAGGGAGGTCGGAGGGTGCCAGGGTTGGAGAAGATCTAGTTCAGGAGCACACACACATAGCCTGGTCCAGCCCAAGGCGGTGGCAGGCATCACTAATCAATCGTGGCGTGCCTGGACAGGGCCCCAGACTCCTCAGCACAGGACTACACTCAGCCACACCAATCAAGCCAAGAAGAAAGGGTTCCACCGTTCTTGATCTGATTAGTCCCTGCCTGCTCACCCTCAGTAAACCCCCCTGGGGGAGGGGGGGGAGAGGGGGAATGGAGCCCAGAGGAGGTGGGGTGACTTGTCTCAGTTACGGAGTGGCTCTTAACTCTTCAATGACCAGTCTCCTTGGATGCCAACCTGCCACTCCCAACTGCACCCTCAGCCCCGCCCTGTCAACTCCGGGCATTCTGTGCGAGAAGACGCAGCCCCCTCCCCGCGGGGCTGACCCAGCGGGCTGGTCTGCTGCCCTGATCAGAAGATGGCTTTCGTACGGAACTGCGGGGGCACAGGCTGGCTCACCCGGGGGGGGGGGGGGTGTCCTGGTGCCACAGTGCAGCCTCTCCGCGCGCCCCGAGCTGCCCACACACCCCTTCCTGGGCCTCTTGGCTGGGCCCTCCTCCCAGCCCGAAGCGCTGGCTCCAGCCACCCACTGCCCACTCACCACAACTGGCCTGTGGTGACTCAGTCTTCTTGTTAGGGCCTCCCCCTCCCCCACGTCCCTTCTCGCCCGGCGTCCACCGCTCTGACAAGCCTCCTCAATAGCGCCTTTGATCAGGGCTCTCCAGACTCCTGCGCACGGAGGCCGTGCCCGCCGCAAGGGGAGTGGGAGCAGACAGTGACCGCAACAGGAGGGCACAACCCGAGGTCCTCGCTTTTCCGTAACCCCCAGCCTCACCCAGCGCCCAAAGGCCCCGAGTCCAGAGGCCTGGCAGGGAAGGTACGGAAGCCACTGAGATTTCTGGGAGGTGCCCGCTTCACTTGGCAGAGCTGGTCCCGGGCCCGAGGGCATTTTCAAAAGGACACTTTAATTAGGGAACAGGGCAGCCAGCCAGCGGGACTACGGGCCACGCCCGGTGCCATCAGAGGCCTCTCGGCTCCCAGGCCCAGCCTGCTCTCTCGCCTCCACCTACAGCCACTTCCTCCCTGGGGTGGGGTGGGGGGGCAGGTCCCGAGCACCCCTGCATGCCGCCCCCGTAGGGGGACCCCTGGGAAGGAGTGCTAGGTGAATCAGCTGTGATTTCCTGAGCTGAGTTTTGGATCTCAGGCGTGGAAACGGGGGGGCTGGAGACGGCTGGCAGAAGCGGAGGAGCCACCTCTGGGCAGGAGGGGGGGGAGCCGTGGCCGCCGGGAGGGACAATGACAAAGGTTTGCCTCCCAGAGGCTCTGGCTCACACCCAAACACTGCGGGGCCGGGCAGGACACGGCAGACAGTGCTCTCCCGCGTCTGAGGCGGGCAGATCTGGAGCTGCCCGGGGCCAGTCTGCCCCGAAATGTCAGGAGGGGGGTGGAGGCCCCGGGCCCCCTGACCTGTCTGAGCTAGGTCGTGGCCGAGGCACTGTGCCTACTGGTCCTCTCTGTGCCCTCACCTCCTCCTCCATGGAAATGGGGAGATCCACAGGGGCCTCCCAGCCTGTTGTTCAGCTAGAGTGCACATGTGAAAGCCATTAGCACAGGGTCTGCGCGCTCAGAAAATGTAGTGTAGGTTCCCGTCCTGCGTGTGCTCACGGGCTGCATAAAGCTGGGCAACCCACTTCACCTCCCCGAGCCTCCGTCCCAGTCTTTGGGTGACGTGACTGGCACCTTCCTACCCATATGAAGGGGTTCATAACCTGCCAAGAGCTGTCCGGGTCTAAGGTTAGTCCAGTGGTCGGCAAACTGTGGCTCTTGAGCCACATGCGGCTCTTTGGCCCCTTGAGTGTGGCTCTTCCACAAAATACAACGGCCTGGGCAAGTAGTCTATTTTGAAGAAGTGGCATTAGAAGAAGTTTAAGTTGCCGAAACCGGTTTGGCTCAGTGGATAGAGTGTCGGTCTGCGGACTGAAGGGTCCCAGGTTCGATTCCGGTCAAGGGCATGTAGGTACCTTGGTTGCGGGCACATCCCCAGTGGGGGAGTGTGCAGGAGGCAGCTGGTCAATGTCTCTCTCTCATCGATGTTTCTAGCTCTCTCTCCCTCTCCCTTCCTCTCTGTGGAAAATCAATAAAATATATTTTTTTTTTTAAAAGAAGAAGTTTAAGTTTAAAAAATTGGCTCTCAAAAAAAATTTCAATCGTTGCACTATTGATATTTGGTTCTGTTGACTAATGAGTTTGCCAACCACTGGGTTAGTCTAACGAACGGCAATACTTGCCCTCCCTCCACCCTGCCCATGAGGTGCGACTGGGCCATCTCTAGACTGGTGGCATCTGGCTCACTTGGCCCCAACACGGCTGCCCATCCCGAGGCTCCGCCTACCCCCTGCTGCCCGCCAGCTGCCTCCTGGACAGGAAGGTGACTGCCCTTGGACAGGGAGGTGACTGTCTTTGGATGCTTAATTCTCTGGGGGGGAGGGTGGATCCTCTGCTTGGTGGGTCATCAACCCCAAGAGAAAAGGCAAGGTGGGGGTAGGTGGACACAGGCTGGGGACCTGAGAGACCCTCGGAATGTGGGCACGGGCAGGGGCCAGCTGAGCAACGCCCATCCTTGGCTCCTCCTGCCCTTTCTCTGAGGGGACCCCACAATGATCCCCTGGGATGCCCCAGGAAGTGCGTGCGACCTGGGACAAGTCGATTTTTCTGAAAGGATGCTCTCAAAGCACGTGGCTTGTCCTGCTGCTCTTGGATGCTCGGCAGAGGGTTCTAGAAGCGGCACCGCTCAGCCGGAGGCCAGGTGTCCTGGAGGGGCCTCAGGCTCAGTTTGGAGAGACAAGGGTTGGCCTCTTGGACACTCGAGAAGCAGAAGTGGTGGAGACACCAGGGCTTCCCCGCGGGGTTCTTGATCTGCAGCCCCTCCTCCCACCCGGGGCTTGGCCGCGGGCAGGCAGAGACAAGCAGGAGGCGATGCCTGGATTCCTCAGCCCAGCCTGAGAGGTGGGGGCCCTGCCCAGAGCTGAGGGTACGTACCCCTGTCTCCCAGGAGGGTGACACACACCCAGGAGAGGATCTCAGCGTCAACAGCTGTGGGGTTTTAGGCAGGTGGTTTTACCTCTCTGGGCCTTGGTTTCGTCCCCTGTAAAATGGGCTGTCGACAGTCCCTGGCCTACAGGACAACTGGGAGGGACAGATGCGGCCGAGTGAGGAATACTTGGCCTGGTGCCCGGCTCACGGTGAGCTCTCAGACACCGCTCCCAGGGCAAGCAGCACTGTCCTGGTGCCCATCGCTCCCCATCTCTGGGCCTCGACTTTCCGGTCCGCAAAGTGGGTTATCGGGACATTGCCTAACTCCAGGAGGTCCCGCGTATGAAAGAAAGGCTTTGGCTCAGCAGGCCTGGTGCACAGCAGGCACTCCAGGCACCCACGGAAGCGGCGGCCGCCAGGTGACCTGGCAGAGCTCCTCGCACACCGGGCACAGCCCACCCCGATGCCAGGGAGGGGACAGAGCCTGGTCTCTGCCCTGTGACAGGCTCGGTGGTTTTCTCACTCCTCCTGGTTGTCAGGCCCCAGATGGCGGCTGGGCCCCCAGCCAGGGGCAACACCGCCCAAACCCACACGGCACCTCCGTGCAGCACCTGGCGTGAGGGGGCGGGAGCGCGCGGCCCAGTGGGCATACCTCCCCGGGGCTGGGAGAAGGGCAGGGAGGGGGGGGGGAGTGGCCCTGGTCCTGCCCACTTCACGGATGGAACACATCGCGGAGGCACTAGCCACCGATGTGACTGGTCCAGGTGGGCCTGGAGGGGGCAGGGGTCCAGAGAGGCAGTCCCTGGACACCTGACCCGGGGCCAGAGCTCCTTTTCACCTAGGCTTCCTCCTCTCAGCCCAACTTCCTGATCCTCTCTCTCTCTCTCTCTCTCTCTCTCTCTCTCTCTCTCTCTCTCGGTGGCAGGTGGGCAGAATGGCCCCACTGACAGATGAGTAAGCAAGCAGGTGCAGGAGAGGCGAGTGGCAGGCCGTGCCGAGCTGGTGGCGGAGTTGGGTCTTGACTCCAGGGCTCTTCGCCTCCACCACAAGGCCTGGCACGCTGGCAAGAGGAGCCAGGTGAGATCTAGGGGTGCTGCTCCCTCTCTTCCCACTGGCCCCTCAGTGCCCGGCAAAGAACCAGGGGGCACCTGCTGATTAACGGAGGGGACGCATCGGGGTGTGGGAGTTCCGGGGTTCCCCTGGCCTGCCTTCCTGCCATTGGGGCTGTTCCAATTCTCCTCCTTAGGAAACGTCCTTCATCCTGGTGCCCATCCTCCTCCCTGAACCCCAACTGCTCCCCCACCAGCAGCTCCGCCCTCTCTGCCATCTTTGGGGTCTTCCTTCTCCCCCTTAGGCTGCGCCACGCCGGAGTGTTCTTGTGACATCCCAGGGAAGAAGTAGGAGACTTAGATTCCAGTCTTAGCTCAGTCACCGACAAGCTGTGTGACCTTGGACAAGCACCTGCCTCCTCTGGGCCCCCGTTTGCCCATCTGTCACGGAGGGGCTGGATGGGAAGTGTTGATGCCCTATGAATATGAAAACCCACCCCACACGGACAGGCCGGTAGGCTGGCGGGCATCTGGAAGCTTGGACTCCTGGCTCACCTCGTGGCTCCCCACCGGGGCCCCGGAGAAGCTGGTCCGGGGACTGGGCTGCCAGGCGGTGCCACTCTCTGCGCCCCCCAAGGCCCCGCGTGGGCTCCATCTGTTTCCTCGGAGCATCCATGTGTCTCTGTCTCTGGCCTCTGCCCGCGTCCCCTCTGCTCCCTACTCCGTCTTTGCCCCAAAAGCAATGGAGGTTGCCCCTGTCAGGGAAGCCAGATCCTGGCAGAATTACTTCCCTCGGCGCTGGGCTTCCATTAGTCAGTAAGTATACCAGGCCCGGGGGAGGAGGGGGCGGGGGGGGGGAGCACCGTGATGGGGGACGCGGTAGCATAAATCACTGCGGCTCTCTCTCCCAGCCGGGCTGCTGACAGCTTGGGAGCTGTGCTGGCTCAGCTGGCTCCCTCCTTGGAGGGGACGGGGCCAGGCCGGAGCGGCTGTGAATGGGGCAGTGGCACACGGGTGTGGCGGGCACACAGCCCCTCACCCCGTCACTTCGGGGGTAGGACACTGTGACAGCAGCACCCCAGCTCCCCAGGAAGTATCACCTGGCGATCACTCCAAGAAGGGAACATGGTAGGGACATTGGCAAATCACTGAGGCTCAACACCTCAGTTTTCCGGTGTGTAAAATGGGATGATCACACACCAACTCCACAGAGTTCATGGGAGGATTACCGGAGCCTCCGCCCCTGACACACACACACACACACACACACACACACACTAAATGCCCCCGTAGGACTCGGTAAACAGCGCTGGCCTTTCCCCTGCAGCTCAGAGCAGGGAGTGGTGGCCTGCTTGCCTGTGTGGAAAGCCACATCTTGTAAAGGACACTCTTTGCTTGTGTAGCCGGGACGGGAACAGCTCTTTTGCTTGGGACCCAAAGGGCCACGGGCGAGACAGACCTCAGGAGAGCTGCAGAGTCTGCCCCGCTCTGCGCTAAGCGGAAAGCGGTGAGAATTCAGCCCGGGCCGGTACGTTGCAAGAGGAGCCGTTGGCATCCTCGGCGAGCAAAGTTTGGTGGAGAAAATTAAGTGAGATCACAGGGGTGATATTAAAAGAGCAAATTGCTTTAAAGGGCTTCCGCTCCTTCCAGATCTCAGGGCAGATTGATGGGGCTAATTACCAACAAGGAGTGGCCTGCTTGGGGCGGCCGGTCCCCAGGGCCCCGTGTGGCTGAGTTGGGGACTTTGTGCGCCTTTGGTCTCCAGTTCACATCCCCTTCCCCCAGAACTCGGGGCACCTGGATAGTTCTGGAAGTCGGTGCTGCCTGGGAAACACTTTTTACCATCGCCTGGGCCCTTGCACACCTGCGGGGACTTCTGAAAACCCCAAGGTGGGGCTGACTCTTGCTCCCAAATCCATGGCCCCAGGGGTCAAGGGGGGCATGGGCGTGCCTCTCACCTAGAATTCCAGGAAGCTCTCCTGAGGGGCTCCCCCAAGCTGTGTGCACGGAGGTGTCCGCTGCGGTGTAACTTATCAGGGTGAAACCTCCAACGATGGGGAAACTGAGTAAACTGAAGTTTACATCCCCGGTGTGGATGGTTCTCAGCTATTAACCGTGCTAAGTATGAAGCCTCGGTAGCCGCAAGAGAAAGGTTCGTGAAACCATGGTGAGTGGAGAACCGGAGTGTAAAATGAAACATCTGATTCGCTCCTTTGATTTCACCACAAAACCAACCGGGGCTGGCGCCGGCGAGGAGGCCTGGTAACAAGCAGGTAGTGCTTGGGTCTGGGTGGTGTGGTCACGGCTGGTTACTTTTCAGAACGGTGGTTCCCGTTCCTGGGGGGCAACATGAACCGGGTAAACAAACAGTTCTTGGGCCCAGAGATAGTGGGCAGAGGATCAGAGCCCAGTGTTCTCCTGAAGGGTCCCAGGGCCTCGAGCACGTGCCGCCCCTGAGGCTGCTGTTTGGAAGCAGAGAGAACAGTCTAGGCGCCCGCCCGGTGCCTGGCAGCCTCAGGCTGGGAGCGGTGGGGCCAGTGGCCATCCACCCTCTCTCTCCCGCACCTGCTGTCCCAGGAAGGCCTGTGAGGGGATGCCCCATTGTTCTCTGGCCAGGAGGAAGGTGGGGGGCAGGGAGGATGGCTGGTTCCAAAGCCAGGAAATAAATCAACCTTCCCCCCCACCCCCCAGCCCAGCCTCTCCATTCAGTTGGGCTTATTGATGGGGACCCAGGGGGCCTGGAGAGAGCAAGCAGCCTTCCCAGGACGCGTGAGAAAATGTCCTGAGCGGGGCCCACGCCGCCCGCAGGCTCTGGGGGCCGTCCTGGAGGCTTCCTCTGGCGTTTCCTGGCGTTGTCAGCCCCGCGGCTCCACAGCAGCGGGACGCCAGGCGCCCACCGTCCCAGGGCTGCTCGCCCGCCTCCCTGTCAGCGCAGCCCCTCCGAGCCGGCCTGCGGTGGAGGGGACCAGGGCCTGACAGGACCTGACCGTCTAGAGAGAAGAGCGCCCCCCACAGGCTCCCCGAGGACACACTCCTACCCGTCCCGCCATGCTCGGCATACGAAGCCACGGATGTTTCGTATAATGTAACTCATTTGCATAACTCCCTGCTATAGCGGAAAGACGGAACCAAGAGCCAGAGACCTCGGAGTCCAGTCCCATTACGACGGCCATGGTGTGACCTTGAGTAAAGTTCTAGCCTCTCTGGGTGCTGGTCTCCCCATCCGCTGGGCCGGGGACAGGACTGCTGGTCTGTAAGCTGACGCGACATGGTGGGCAGGAAGGAGTCACACATGAAGCAAGGAGGGGCCCAGCCCCCCTCCTAAGTGACCCCCATCTGGGGCCAGCATTCCCTGAATGCCTCCTGGGAGACGTCCCGGAGCCAGGTCCTCTGGCCTCCTGGCCGCCCGGGACTGCCGGTGCTCCCCTCTCGCCCCAGGCGGAGCGGGTCTCTGGAGAGGGAGAGGCTCACGGCCCTGCCCAGCTCTCCTGCCCCTCCTCCCCTTGGCAGCCCTGGGGGAGCCAGGAGCTCCTGAACCCTTGGAAATGGCTTTGGACCAGGTGCCGGGGAGCTTGCCGGGGCCCCAAGAAGAGGAAGGAAAAGCCCCGGTTGTTCAGGGACTGAGTGGACTCGGCACACACACTCACCACCACACACACCGCCGCCGCCGCCGCCGCCGCCGCCGCTGCTGCCACCACCACCGGAGCTGGACCAAACAGTGCCCCTCACCACACGGGCGGCCTCGGCCTGCGCTGCCAGCCCACCCACCTGCGGCAGGTACTTCCTGGGCGGTGGAGAGAAAGCCTCATTCCCGGGAAGCTCTGCCACTGCGCTTGCTGCTCTTGCATCAGGATCTCTGGGGCACCGTGCTGGGGGAAGGGCCGGGACCTGCCTACTCAGCACCTGGGCCTGGCGCTCTGGGGTGGCTGAGAGAGCTGCCCCGGGCCATGGGGGGGAAAGGCCGTGGTCTACTGAGTGACAGGGCCGGGGCACTTCTGCTACTAGTGCCAAGAACTGTGCCTCTGGGGGACCCCATGAGGCTGGAGTCTATAGTGAGCAAGTGTGGGAAGCAGAGGGGGCCGGCCCAGAGCCTGAGGTTGATGAGGGATCGGTGGTGGGGGGAGGAGGTGGAGGTCAGAGCTGCAAAAAAAACAGAACTTAAGAGGGACGGGTGGGAATTGCCCTGGGAACCCTGGGACCGGTGCTCTGCCCCCCACCCCACCCCCACCCTTTGAGTTCTCCAGGGAAACCCCCTCTCCTCTCCCTCAACCCTGCCGCCCTTCCCCGGCTGCCCTGTACTTCCTTGGAGAGAGCAGGCTGCCAGGGTCTGACTCGGGGGCTCCCTCAGCCACCTGTTCCCCTCTCTCTGGTCTTCAATGCCTTCACTGTCCCCATAGCTCCTGCGGGCTGGCCAGGCAGATCCCAGGAAGGGGTCTGGCCTTGGGGACGTCACCTCACCTCTCCTCCCCTCCAAGTTGGGAGAAATGGTGCCCGCCTCTTGAAGGACTCTGAGGATGAAACGAGGCAATTTAATACAAACTGAGCACGGCGCCTGGCACATCCTAAAAGCTGGAAACCTGCCAGTGGCTGTTATTATTAGCAACCTCTCTTGAGCCTCAGTTTCCTCTTTTGCACAATGCAATACGGGTCCCGCCTCCGCAGGGCTATTGTGAGGCAGAGAGCGGAGGGACCGAGTGCAATGTGCTCTGTAAACACAAGTGGGTGAGGCTGAGGGCGGAGGCTGCAGCTCGGGCCTCTTTGTAGGCAGCAGGTCAAACCCTGTCCTGCCCTGCCAGGCCCCGAACCGCCGAGGGAGCAGCTGCTGTAGCCTGGTACTCCATCATGGTTCCTGCTGCCCCGGGCCCAACGTCGTTCCATGGGACAACGGCAAAAACCGAGCCCCCGAGAGGGCCACAGACCTTCCTCCAGTCACACAGCTAGTGAGCACCCCGGAAGGAACTGGACTGGGAAAGAGAAAACTCAAGATTCAGGCACCACAGAAGACAGCATTAACTGTCTCCCTACCCCCTTTTATTATTTATTTTATTTTTTATTAAAAATATATTTTATTGATATTTTACAGAGAGGAAGGGAGAGAGATAGAGAGCTAGAAACGTCAATGAGAGAGAAACATCAACCAGCTGCCTCTTGCACACCCCCCACCGGGGATGTGCCTGCGACCAATGTACATGCCCTTGACCGGAATCGAACCCGGGACCTTTCAGTCCGCAGACTGACGCTCTACCACTGAGCCAAACCGGTTTTGGCTCCCTACCCCCTTTTAAAAATACAGACATTTGAGGAAATATTGTGATATATATATAAAAATACTTATTTTAACTCAGATCTCATCATTTTTTGTGTGGAGTCTAGTCCCATTACTACTACTTTTTTGTTAGTGGTTGGGAACCCCCTATATCTCATTCACTTATAAAACTGGCACACCTGGTTCACTTAAAGTCCCAGAGACATAAGGTCCATTTGAGAGCAAATGAAATGACTCACTTGAAATAGACATCCCAGCCTAGAGGGTTGTTTGTTTTTTCAGAGAAAAAACAACAAGAACTTGAAGAAAAAGAAACGGCATCCCCACTTCTCTCGCCTGGACGTCACTGTGCGGCCGTGAGCCGCTCACAGGACAGGAGCAGCCTCGTCACCCCTTCACCTGCCCAGGGCTGACTGGGTGGCAGAGGATTCGGAAGGGGACGGAGCTCAGGCCAACGCTCTACAACATCAATCTCTGTGTCGGCGGGCACGAGAAAAACAACCCCCAGAGACGGGCAGCAGTTAAAAGCGAACGTATCGGAGCGCAGGGCGCCTCTGCGACACAACGGCGCATGACGGATTCCCGTTTCGGGAGGTGCACTCCGTGGCCGGTGAGCCTCAAGTCCAGGGCAACTGCCAGAAGGAAATCCAATTCGCCTTGAAATGCCATTTGCAGAGTGTTTCTGCCGCACCGTCCACCCACCTACGATATTAAAGGGTAAAAGGTGAAAGTTTAAAAGTTTAAAAGTCTTGCACGAAGACTTATGAGGACTGCAGCTGTGGGGACCCGCTTCAGACAGACATACATCTGCCCAAGCTTCCCCGCCGCCCGCTGACCAGCTTATAAAGGATGAGGTTCGCCAAGGGGTGAGGCTGAGTCGAGTGTGCGTGCTTTGCGCGGGTGCTGTGTGCTCATACATGCCTGGCCCATGCGTGTATGTGGCTGTATGCGTTTTGGTGAGAGTGTGAGCGTGCAAGCACAAGGTGAAACTCGTGAGCGTGTGCTGGAAGAGCTCCTGCCTTCCCTGCCTTGTCTCCCTTGGTGGGAGCTAGGCTCCTCCAACTGTTCAAACAAGTACTGGACTGACCTCCGACAGATTACCCCTCTCTGCGTCCTAGCATCCATATCGGTATGTTTGGAAGGCTGAAGGAACAGAGACAGCAATACCGTGGTCCGGTTGCTGCCATGGCTGAGCCCGTGACAGACATTACTAATAGATTACGGCACTCTTCCCGACTGAGCCTAATCTGACGTCTCAAAATTGGCCCAGCTCCTGGAAGTCGTTACTGCTTGTTCAGAGTCAGTAGGCAAGAGGAAACCTATTTGCCATCCCTGAACTCGATGGCCTCCAGAGGTCTTTTCATCTCTAGCATCCCATAAGTATTCCCCTCTTCGGTTTCTACTCTGTACCTAGCCCTCTGTTCAACCTGCGGGAGACAGAAAGGATGCCCTGCTCACAAGAAGAGCTATCATCTATGTGGGGGCACTGGGCATCGGGAGGGGGATGAGCCTTCACGGAACTGACCAATCTGTGACTTTGTGATTTAGCCCTGGCTCTTGATGGCAAAGACCTGGCATCACCTCCCAATCCCCTGCCCACAGCAGACATTACTAACTGATGTAGATCTGTACAAACGAGTCCAGATGTGGACCTAGAATTCTTCTCAGCGTAACACACCAGGTGGTCACCCTCAGGCTTTCAAAGCAGCCCCCTGAGATGAACCGTTTTTTGTCACTGCTGCCCTAGATTTTGGGGTACAGGCTCTACATGCCCGGGGAGGCGGGGTTACCAGGAGGAGGCAGGAACTAAGCCGGGGCCGGAGTCAGCACTCCAGCACCCAAACCAGATCAGGCGTGTGAGGAAGAGGGAGAGGCCAAGGCTGCAAGAGGGGTAGTGGTAGGATTTCTTGAAGGACCAGAGACATGCCAGCCAAGGCAGGTAGGGTCCTGTCTGGATTCAGAACAGCTGGAAGGTCATGGTTAGCCCTGGGGGCCAGATACAAGGGGCTCTGGTATCTGTTCCACTGGCATTGCCCCCTCGTGAAAGGGGATACCAGAGGGAGCCGGGCCTGGACCCCGACAGGGTAGGAGGCCTTCAGCAGCCAGGAGGCCCGGGCCCAGTGGGGATTACCACAGTCTCCCAGTGCCCCGGCCCCATTCTGCGGGGGGAGGGTGCCTGTGCCATAGCAGTCCCTGAGGGGGCAGGGAGATGGGCACCTGTTGCCACACACTTTTCTTTCTTTTTTAAAGAAAATATATATTTTATTGATATTTTACAGAGAGGAAGGGAGAGAGATAGAGAGCTAGAAACGTCGATGAGAGAGAAACATCGACCAGCTGCCTCTTGCACACCCCCTACCGGGGATGTGCCCGCAACCAATGTACACGCCCTTGACCGGAATCGAACCCCGGGACCCTTCAGTCCGCAGACCGACGCTCTATCACTGAGCCAAACCGGTTTCGGCGCCACACACTTTCCATCTGGCTCTTTAGACTGTTCTCCTGAGCCCAGACATGTGCTCGGCAAAGGGAACCACGGCCCCACCCCACCCCAGACAGCAGGGCCACAGCCTGAACTCTAGATTGGGAAGAGAGAGATGTGGGCTGCAAAAGGCCCCACAGGTGCTGGGATACATGGCCAGGACCTCATGAGGGACCTTACTAGAAAACTCTCTAAGTATAAGTACGATGTCCTAACCTGCAGAGTTAGTTCCTCCCTTTGTACAACGGAACGCCCTATCAACTGGACGTCTGCGCGACCCACCACCCACCTCCTAGCCACCTTGTACGTTGGGGAGTGTGGGGGAGAGGTGAGGGTGAAAGAAAGATGGCAGGGCTAGGAATCATGCCAGGGGACTCCCCCGGAGTTTGGGGTGACAGCTGGGGAGCCATAGGGACCGCTCTAGAGCCAAAGGACCTTGCCCCGACAGCAAGGTCTCAACACAGGGCTGCAAGGCACGTTCCCGCAGGGCCAGGGCCCACTCGGCTGACACTGAGCTCGCAAACGTACACTCACACGCAGGAACACCGCGTTGTCACTGCTGTCCCCACTCCCCGAGAAGCCCCCAGGCCTTGCAAGCTGGTGCTGGGACAGCTGGCACGGAATTCGAGGGGCAGCCAGGACCAT
This sequence comes from Vespertilio murinus, assembly GCA_963924515.1. NCBI lineage: Eukaryota > Metazoa > Chordata > Mammalia > Chiroptera > Vespertilionidae > Vespertilio > Vespertilio murinus. Next base: position 38,897,172 of record OZ004714.1, on the reverse strand, counting down.
TCTGAATGGGCTCCCGGCGGCAGCCTGGCTGTGTCGGGGCAAGAGCTCCGGCTGCTGGTGCCCAGGCTGCAAGGCTCTGATGCCAAGGCGGGCGGGCGGCATGCCTGAAACGTGCAGAAGGGTCTGGAGCTGGTGGCGCGTGAGCAGGCTGACCAAGTGGCCACAATCCTGTCCCCTTCTGTGCCTCCCACCTGAGGCCAGTGAGGGGCCTGTGTGGGGCTCCACGAGGAGGAACAGAAAACAAGGACACAGAATGGCCCACCTGAATGTCATCCGGGGCCCACTGGCCTCTCGGTCAGAGAGAGCTAGGCTTGGGACCACCAGGCCAACTGCTGCACACGCAAGCGTGTGTGTGTGTGTGTGTGTGTGTGTGTGTGTGTACTGCCTGTAGCAATAAGCAGGGTGCAGGTGGGAGTGGAGACTGCAGGTCAATGGGGTATGCATTTTACATCTGTGTGTGTGTATGTGTGTGTGTGTGTGTGTGTGTGTCCTCTGCCTCAGCGTGCATGCATGTAAGTGGGTGCATGTCCATGTGCATTCTGAGTTCAGGCATCCTCCTGTGGGGGCACATGAACATCTGCACGAGTCTGTGTAAATGTGTGTGTATAGGAGCCACTTTCCAAACAAAGACCTTGGGATGCAGATGAAAAAGATGAGATTCTTAAGAACACGGAGTGCAGCAGATACTAGCGGGTCCACTGGGGGCTGTTACACTAACCGCGTGTCCATTCCGCCTAATACATAAATTACTAATGTAAATTAAAGGATAATTGAAGCCCTTTAGGCCCAAATATTTAAATTATTTAATAGGCAGTCAAGAATGGAAGAAAAGGGAGGAAGAGCTGAGTTTAACACCCAGCGAAAAAAAGTGCCAGCTCAGGGAGAAAAGGGGAGGACGGGCCTCCCACCGGTCCAGCCCTCCTGGGTTGGGGTAAGGATGCGCAGGCCCCAGGAGGAGCCTGGGAGGGGAGGCCTCGGCTCCAGGACTCCTCTCTCTGGCTCTGTCTGTACTGCCTCCTTCCCTCTTCCTCCCTTCCCTCCTACAGCCTCCAGAGCAGGCCTGAGTCCGAGGCCAGAGGCAAGGCTTCCGGCGCAGGCGGGGAGGGTGGGGGAGCCTCGGGGCCTTCTGCTCCTCAGAGGCGCTGCCACCAGGAGGAGAGAGTTGGACCAGGGGCCCACGGTGAAGCCAGCATCTCCTTCCCTGAGATGTCACATGCTGGCAGGCGGTGCTTTGGGGGTCATTGCGTCCACCACTCATTACAGAGGAAGAAGATAAAGGGATGTAGGAGGAGGGGAGTCGGCAGCAAGCCAAAGGCATATGTGGTGGTCCCTGTCCTCCTCTTTCCTCGAGGCCTTGAGAGGAATCTCCTGGACAGAAGACCCCAAACCACTAGGGAGCTCCAGACCCCAGGGCAAACCAAATGAGGAAGCACCTCCTTCCTAAGGCTCTCTGCTGCCCATCACTTGTGGCCTGGCTTCTTGAGGACCCTGTGGCACAGAACTCCCCACTATGCACAGCTTGCAGTTTGGGGGCTTGTGGTCACTGCTCACAGCCTGGCCAGAGCCCGGCGCTAGAGACCAGAGGCGAGGCAGGCCCAGGCTCAGGCGCCTGAGACAGCTCTGCCAGGCGGGGCAGTGGTGTCGACCAGCCGCGCAGGTGAGGGTTAGGCCTGGAGCAGAGGGTGAGGCCCGCAGCTGACAGTGTCTGCCACGTCGGGGAGCTTGTCCAGGACAGGAGCCCTCGGTGGGAGAGAAAGAGACACGCCGGGCCTCTTAATTCACCTCTCCTCTCCGGCACGTTACCAGGCCGGGGTGGTGGGAACTGCTGCCGGGGCCGGCCAGATGGAACCTGGGCCCGACCCTCTCTCTTCAGGCCCAGTTCCCAGGGCACCCGCTCCAGGACGCCCTCCACAAGGAGCTGGAGACGTTCACGCCACAATCCCAGCAACTGCCCCCTTCCGGCGACCTCGCTGTGCTCGGGCTCTGAGTGCCTATGACTTTTGCTATCCTATTGTCTCCATGAGCTACTGCCAAACAGCTGGTGCTCAATAAACGCTTAGTGATCCGCTTCCTGGACAACCCTGCTGGGCCCGGACATGCCTCTGATGGACAATTGGGGCCATCGACTTTCTCACTTGGTGTGTGCTGGGATCTGGGGAAAGGCTGGCGCTGAGAGGCTGCTGGCGCCGGCATTGTCTGAGCAGCAAGGACATGATCCAGCGGGTCCAGGCGGCCTGTGGGGTGGGTCCCTGGCCACACGGGGAATGGGCAAGGGAGTGTGGATGACTGGGTGCCAGGCCCTCGCGCTGTGGGGAGCACCAGGAAACTGCAGTGGTAAAGTACTCCTCACAGGAGGCCACTGGCTGTTGGCTGCCTGCCGGCTTGTAAGATCTGGGTCTGGGTTAGTCTTATCAACCCCACAGAGAAGGACTCTAGCTTAGTCTCCCTCAGAGGTGAGCATGGGACCAAAGGATGGGGGAAAATGTGATTGTCTTCTTTCTTTCATCCTTCTCTCCTTCCCTTCCTTCAGACCACCCATCAATGCATTTCTCCCTCCCTCCTCTCCCCATCCAGTCCCTCACCCAATCCTTCATCCACTGAGTATCAATGAAGTATGTCACATGTACTTACTCTGACTTGGTAGGTACACGTGAAATACTTCATGGACAATATGTGACTTGGTTGCCTTCCATATCACAGGAGCTCAGAGGGCCCAGGAAGCATATCCTACCTCAGAGTCCCTCACCATCCTGACCCCCATCCCATTAGGACCTGCCTGCCCCTGGGCCATCCATCCAAAAGGAACCTCTGGGATCCACTGGCCCTGGGGACTCCACCTTGCTAGGACCTCTCTACTCCCCTAAGAATCTCAACATCCCAAGCCTGCAGCTCCCCATCCCCACCACCACCTCGTCCATGAAGAACTCCTGTCAGCCCCATCCTTACTCGAGGGGAAGCCTTTGCTAGCTGCTGGCCCCGCACTGGGGTCTGGTCTTGCCTTAACCTTCCGAGGGCAGGCCTCTCGCTTCCCCAGTGAACCCACCCGCTGCAGGAGGCCAAGCCCAAGCCAGGGTCTCAGGGCCCTCAGGGCACAGCCACCCTGAGCTCGGTGTGCAAGACTGCCGCAGGCCCTCGCTCAGAGATGGATAAACCCTGGGCACGTGTAGAGTTTGATGGTTTGGGGGGCAGTCACAGCCGCAGGCTCCCCAGGTCCCCTAAGAAGTGAGCAGAGCTGACATTAGATCCGCTCTGTTCTCACAGGAGGCAGGACTACAGGCCAGGCCGGGTAGGGACAGAAGAACACACGCTCCGTGGCACCCCACCGACAGCCCCAATGTCCTGGGGAGGAAGCGAGCCAGGCCAAGCTCCAGAGGGCAGCTAGGGGCGGGGCAGGGACCAAGAGCCCAAGAAGCAGATGGTAGGGCCGGCCCAAACCTCTACCATAATGTGTGGCCAGGCTGGTATGCCACTTAGCCTGGCTGCCAGGGGTGGGATAGATGGCATTCTTAGGACAAACCTACCCCTCGGCTCCCCCCACCAGGGTGTGGCTGGGCCGCCTCTTTCCCAGCCACTCGGGCTCAGAGCCTCCTAACCGATACCCCCGGACCCCACCTGGGTTTTGCTAAGGAAGGTCTGATGTCAGGGCCTCCACCCGCTGGCTGTGTCTCACCACCACGGAAGGGCTGGCCCAGACCAGCACCTCTCAGATCTGAAGTGGGTGTGAATCACCGGGGCTCCTGCAGATCTCTGACCCTGAGACTGGAGTAGGGCTGAGACTGTCCAAATCCCACGGGGTGCCAGGGGAGGCTGCGGGGGGGACCACGGAGCAGCCAAGTTCTAAAGGTTCTCTGCTCCGAGCTCAGCCTCACCCCCTCTTCACAAACATCCAGCCCCAGCTTCCCAGGAGCCAGTGTCACGGAGAGAGAGAGGACACGTCATGTGGAGCAAAAGGAAATCTTTTCAGAAGTGGCCCCGAGGGTGGGGGCAGTGGAGGTCAGAGAGGAGAGGGCCAGGGGACAATAGTGAATAGACTTGGGATTATTTCCTGAACTCTGACTCCTCGTGGGAACCGGGTTATGAAAAGCTTTTCTTAAAATGGTTATTATTTAGTGGGCCGTCCAAAATAAACACACACACGCACTGCGCGGAGCCAGGCAGGAAGCGAGAAACATCTGGGAGACATCTGTCTGCCGGAAAAGTGGGGAGCGAGTCGGGGAGGGCCAGGCACGGCGGGAGCGGGTCTGTGTGCCACGCTCACCCGTGGACGCACACTGCCACGCCAGCACACCGCGCCTACTGGCGCTCTGGAGGCACACAGGCAGACAAACTCTCTAGGGCTTGGGCTGTCCCAGTGACTCGGCACGACCCCCCCCCCCCCCCCACACACACACACACACACAGCCGGGCCGGAGAACACAGGTTCTCGGAAGCGGACATCCTTGCTGTCAGCATCCGCCTTCCCTCCTCCCTCTTTTCCTCGTGGATGTTGTAATATTTATGACTCGCCTCCCTGCGTATGCAGGCTGAACATTCTCCTCCCGCCCGCTCCCTCCCTGGTTACCCTAGGAAAGCAGCTGTGGGAAGTGGAGCGCACCCTGGAGCAGGTGGCCGCCCCGCTCTGGCCTGAGCGGGGGCAGGACCCAGGGCAAGCACTGAGGGAGGCTCCTCCAGGCCTCAGTTTCCTCCTCTGACAAATGAGATGTGATCCTCCTGCCTGGCTCACGGCAGAGAGCACACTGGAGCATGTTCATTTAGCTGACATTTCCTGAGAGCCCTTCGCCCCATGCCAGGAGACTGCTGGGTTCTGGAGGCCATTGAAGACGTTACCATCCAAGCCTCAGCACCCAGGTTTCGGGCTCAGCCATAAAGCCCGAGTGGTCCCAGGGCGGGGAGCCACCTTCTCCCTGCAGGCGTCGGCCCAGGCTGCAGGGATGTGCCTGTTGCACCCAGAGAAGGCTCAGAAGTTCCTGCCTATTGGACCCTGGGGTGTTCTTTACCATTTCTGCACAGAGAGTGATGTGGGAAGGAGACTTGGAAGGCAGGGACCTTGCCCTATGCCATTCCGTGTCCCCCAAAGATGCCTGGTCCAGTACTAGCTACCGAGGAGCAGGTGGAGAGAAAATGAGACATGCGGCTGTGGAAAAGGCACAGGGGGCAGAACAAGGCTTTGCCCCAAAGGTTACCTGACACCTTGGGCCCTTCACACAGTGTCTTGTCTGGTACTTGGCTAGCAACTCAACTATTGTTATTAGTACAGAGCACGGAGAGGTTTTAAGAGCAGTTGCCGACGAATGTGATCACCATGGCTGTGGCTGCTATGCCCTCCATGTTGCAGAAGGCCTTCTTGGATCAAGCCTTCCCGCCTGCCACCGCCCCTCCCCCCGCCCGGGCTCTCTGGGCCACCTGGCTCGGCCATTCAGGTGGGAGGGGTGAGGGCCGTCTGTGAGGAACCCCTCTGGGAAGCGCAGAAGGGGACTAGCCCTGGCTGACAGCCCACACTGCACTGGACACACAATGGATGGCATCTTTCCAGAAGGCTCTGGGGCTGTGCTCTCCAACATGGTTGCCACTAGCCACACGCAGCTGTTTAATCTTTAATTGATGAAAATGAAATATTCAGTTTCTTGTTGGAGAGCCACATTCCCCACTCCTCAACAGCCACACGCCGTCGTGCTGTCATATTGCACAGCACAGGGAGCCGGGAGCCAGCGCCACAGGAAGTCCCACCGGACAGCGCTGCTCTAGAGGAGGGTGTGATGGCCTCTGCGCAGATGGGGAAACTGAGCCCGAAGCCACGTGCTTTCCACGTGGCCCTGAAGCTGGCCCCCAGACTCTTCCGTGGAAGGCTGGGTCCTCACCAGGTGTCCCACAGTCCGACCTACCGGCTGCTCTGCTGCTGGCAGGGCCAAGGCCAGGACAGACGGATGGCACACACAGCCAGCTCTCCCTCACCCAGGCCTCACAGAAGTGCCTCTATGCATGTGTGTAAGATTCCAGGAGCCCCTGACACAGAGCCTAGACCAGCCGTGGGCAAACTACGGCCCACGGGCCACATCCCACACGTTCGGCTGTTCTATCCCGCCCGTAGAGCCGAAAGAGCGGAGGGTTCTCTTGCTCTCCTCTCCGCTCCTTCACCAGCAGCCCAAGATGAGAGTGCCAGCGTGGTCAGGTTGCTTTGGTTCCGGCCCTCCGGTCTAGTTTAAGAACCCATTGTGGCCCTCAAGTCAAAAAGTCTGCCCACCCCTGGCCCTAGACCCAGGGATGTGTGGGAACAGATGTGGCAGGCGGGGGAGCAGGTACTCTTGGCCTGCCAGGCTGGCGCCCCACCCCTCTGCTGGGGCAGCCGGGTCCCAATGGCAGTCCCCGCTCTCCCTCAGCGGGTCCCCTCTTCTGGCCGCACCAGCTCAGCGACCTCTCAGCAGCTCCCTATGAATGTCAGTCCTCGCTGGCCTTCTCCACGTGGGCCTCCTGAGCTTGGCTTCCTCATTTGCACAAAGGAGATCATCTCCCCTGTGGCAGAGTCAGGGGAGCTTGTGTGTGTGAGCACCGCGCCTGGCACATGGGCAGGAGACACGGCACAGGAGGAGGGGGACAGAGGGAAGGCCCACGGCAAACTGTCTGACTGAGCCCCTCCACAGCGCGGAGGTTAGCTCAGGAAAAGGGGCCTCAGGCCTCCGTACAGCAGATCGTTCAACGGGTCTCTCTGCACCCCCTCAGAGCCCCAAGCCCTGGTGAGCATCTCACGAGGAGTCAGGGATGTCCAGGCAAGTCTCACCTCCTCCCCGTGCAACTCCAGGCAGCCCCCCTGTCCGATCCAGGCTGTCATCTCACGGGGGGAGGGGGGGGTGAGGTGTAGGATAACAGGGCAGTGGCCTGGGCTGCTATTATCCCCATTGTTGGAAGTTTATTTTTAAGATTAACCTGGCCTTCACCCACTCTAATGGCCCAGGAAACACATTATGATCTTGCAGCCCTAGGGCAGCGCATGGAGGCTCTGGGCCTCGATTCGGGCAATGGTAATGGAGGCTCCTTCCAGCTCTGAAAGCCTGTGATTTAGAGATAGGGATCTCCTGGGGAGGTGCCAGGCCAAGAAGACAGGCCTCCTGTCCTGGTGCTAGCTACCACTGTGATTGTACATCTCCCCCTCCAGGCCTCCCCTCTCCCCCCACCCCGACTTCCTGCTTTCTGATAGTATCTGGCTCCTTGGAGGAGGAGAGAGAGGCCACTCCCCAAGGGCAGCTCTGGGCCCTAGGGCTCGCATACTCACTAGAGCCTGTGGCTCCCTCCCTGAGCAGACAGACTCAGGCCACTGGAGCCCGCGCTAACCTTGGACATGGTCAGCCACCAGGTTCCATGACACAAGCCAGTGCTGTGCCTCCAGGGGGTTGAGCTGCAGCACAGACGCGGAGTCTGGGGAGGCCTTCAAATGCCTTTGCAACTGCCGGACCCATGTGGCTTGGTGGTGGAGCACTGACCCATGAACCGGGAGGTCAAGGTTGGATTCCTAGTCAGGGCATGTGTCCGAGCTCCATCCCCATAGGGGACATGAAGGAGGCAGCCAATCAATGAGTCTCCCATCAGCGATGTTTCCATCCCTCTCCCTTCCTCTCTCCGAAAACACATTTTCTTAAAAATGCCTTTGCCACAAGCTGAGGCTCTGCTCAGGGCAGCTGTGAGGCCACACAGCGACATCTCTCTGGGGGGCCCTTGGGTACCTGTGACTACCGGGCTTCCCGGGGAGGCTCGGGCAACTTCTCCTCTGGCAGAAGTCCATCACCTCTGGGAGCCACAGGAGGCTGCGAGGCATGACGCGGGAAAGGCTAGTGGAGCAGTGATTCCGGTGTGGGGTCTGCGGCGTGCTGCCAGAGTGTGCCACCCCAGCGGGCTCCTTGCTTCTCTAGAAGACGGGGGTAGAGTTCCTGCCCAAGGAGGCTTGCAGGATGAATGTGGGGTCGACACAAGCAGAGCGTACAAGTGGAGGCTACCATGAAGATGGGCTCTTAGAAACATCAAGTCTATAATGGAAAGAACCACAGAATGGTGGATTCAAATGAAAAGAAGCTTAGAGGCCTTTTCCAAACTCCCACCAGAGAGGAATCCCACCAAAGTCTTCGTTGGCCCTTGGGGACTAGTACCACGGATCCTGCCTCCTGTCACTTTTTAAGGGCCGTCAAAGGAACCTTCTTCTGGTTCCTTGGCCACAGCGGGTCTCAGGCCACCCAGGATGGCCAGGAATATCAAACGTGCCTCTGCTTCCCCCTGGTCTCTTAGCAGTGAGACCACCCAATGAGGGGTGGTGGGGGCAGCAGGTAAATGGAGGGGTGGAAGGGGTATGCCTGTCTTGGTGAGAGAGAAAGCAGGCGTCCGCTGGGCAGGGAGGAAGTCATCGCTACTGGCCTCTGCTTAGCCATGACCCTAACAGGAAGCGATTGTGTGGGTCCCTCGGGAGGCCAGAGTCTGAAGGAGCAGAAGGCAGACGAAAGATGGAGACTGCGCCTGCAGGCTCGCTACCCACTCCTACCCGGCTGGTCCTGCGCCCGTTCCTGAGCCTACCAGATGCAGGCCACGCATCAGTTCCACAGCTGGGACCCTGATCCTCGGGGACACTGCCCATGCCCCGAGAGCTTTCTTTCGTGACTGGGGGTACTGGAGTCCCAGAGGGGAAGGGGAGTCAGGGCTCGGGCGGTTACAGCAGCAGAGGAATTACAGTGTCCTTAGCGACAGTGGCTGGTCCAGGGCCAGCAGGCAGAGAAGCCAGAGGAGGCACATTTGGGCTTGATACCAACATCTATCCAAGTCGTCCAAAAATGAAGCAAGCCACGTGGCAGGAGCGTGCGTGTGCCACTCGGGGGCGGGGAGCAGAGGTTGGCGTGTGAGAAGTGCAGTTCACAATCTCTGGGGCTCTTTTGGGGCAGAGCTTGGGGGCGGGGGGCAGGAGGTAGGGACAGGGAGGGGAGGCCGGCTCAGCAGGGGCGGCAACTAATGCGCCACCCTCTCTCACCTGTCCAAAGCCTCCAAGCACCCCACGTGAGTCACCTGTTCATTTCCCCACAATCCCGAGGCCAGGCTCCCCACAAGCTGGGCAGCTCCCTGAGGGCGGGCCTGGCAATTTCCATGTGCTGGGCACCCATGGAGAAATAGGAGAGAACCTGGGAAGCCGACCCGTGGAATCTAGACCTCAGGCTTATCCAAGGACCCTCGACAGCGGTCACCACACGTGGTCCAGGAGCCTGCTCCCGTGTTGCTGAACAGAGAACAGTGGTGGGTGTGGAGTTGTGTGTGGAGTTGGTCTTCTGGGCTGGGCTGGGCTGGGCTGGGCCCCTTTGGTTTAGCACCAAATCCTAACATTAGCACTGGGCGGGGCCGGGCATGCACTTCTGAAGGATCCTCCAACTGACCCTCAGGGCCTTCCAGGAGGTAGGAACCACCAGGGAGGGGGAAAGAGGCGAGGGGGGAAGCCATCTGCTCAGTGACACATGTGAGGGGGTCCTAACTGCTCAGTTGGACGGGGGAACCACAGTTTGCCCCGCTGTCCGCCCACCCCACCAATGAGATGACTGCCTTCGGTCTCACTCACCCGGCCCCTGTACCTGGGCCTCCTGCTGCTTCAGGAGCTCCTCCCGGTTACCAGGCTCTTCCGGGGTGGGAGTCACGGTGGAGCTTGCATGATGGAAGGCATGTCCCCTTCCCAGAGCTGACGCTAGATAAAGCCCAAAGCCATCCGCAGTGTCTGCACAGTGTCTGCAAGGTGACAGGAGGTTAGGCCAGCCTCTCCTGGGTCACAGGCGCCAGCAGAGGTGGTTTAGTGTGGCTCAAGGACCCCTTCTCCCACCTTGCACCACCCAGGGCAGCGGCGGGGCAGGGCGATAAGCAGTGTGTTATCATGCCTCAGTTTCTGAGCTGGAGCGGGAGGGCGCCCCGCAGAGTGCAGATGCGATGGGGAGGGGAATGAGCAGCACCGAGCAGGGCGACAGCAGTGAGTGTGAGCAGCCAAGCTTGGGATCATGGGAAGCCTCGCGAAGACAAGGCTAGGGCTTGGCCCTGACCAAGCCTGCCCGGGTGTCTCTGGCTCTCATGCCCCCTAGGGTAGCCATCAGAACAGTCTACCTCCGAGTTCTCCCAACCACCCCCTTCCAGGGGCTCCAACTATAGGGAAACTGATGTTTTCATGGGTTTTCCAAGGTGGGGGCCGGCTTACTTTTAAAGATCACACACTCCTGTTTATTTAGTTTCTGAATGGCCCGGGATGTCTGCCTAAGGGAGTTCCAGGCAGTTGGGCTATTTGCGGTGAAGTTAATGAGGCAACAGCATAGAAGCCACCTCCTCTACACCCCACCGTGGGAAGCCAGAGGAGGCCCCTCTCCACCCCATTACCTGCCCTGCAGGGGCCTCCCCCACCTTCCCCATCCCTCCTAGCTCAGGTTTCCAGCCCTCCTCCCCACACCCACCCAGCTCAGCACTAAGGAGGAAAATGGACTGGCTGGCCTTTGATTGTTTTTACTTGCCCTGAGGTAAAAACGTTAAGCGTTTTTAAGACAGACCAAAAGAGCTTAAGGAGCCCTAGTAAAGACCATTGGGGGGGGGGGGGGCGCCATAAAGCTGTCCCTTCCTGGCCCATTAGAGGCAGGCTGAGGGAGGAGGGTGGAAGGAGGAGGCTCCACGGCCAATTTTACCGTGCACCTACTCCCCACCAGACCTGTTGTCACAAACGCGCGTCTGGTAATAAGAGCTAACACCGAATCCTTAACGTTTCTTACCCTCATCTTACAGATGGGAGAACTGGGGCCTCGAGAGGTGAAATAGCCACCCAAGGCCGCATGGTCAGTAAGAGGCAGGCAGGCCTGAGGGTTGGATCCAAGGCTAACCGACTCCAGACCCCTTAACCACTGAACGACACTCCCCTCTACAGAATCTCATTGAAACCTCACGCTGATGGATGGTGTGGGTGTTAATTCCATTTTGAAGCTGAAAATGAGTCTCAGATGGGCTAACTCACTGGTCCGAGGACACATGACTAAGGAGTGGGGAAGGTGGCATTTGAACCCCTTCCATCGGCCAAGAGCTTGTTTACAAAGCGTGAGTGTGGGTGACCAAGAGAGAGGGATCGTTGGGCAATGTGTTCACAGAGCTCCGTGACTCACACGGCCCCCAAGTTCAGGTCCTGGCTCCATGGCCTCTGCCTCTGCACACCCACCCTGGGCTCCTAGCGGTCCTCCACCCCCACCCACCCACCCACCCACCCACCCCCACTCCTCCTCCCGCCACCCAGTCCGGCCCACATTTCAGCCTCCTCTAGGAGGCTCTCCTCCTCTGAGCTAGAGAAAACGTGAGCTTTCCTCATAGGCATGCCTTCTCTCGCTCTAACTGCAGTTGTGGGAGCTCCTTGAGGCAGGTTCTGGGTCCCCTTAGGCTAGGCGCAGAGAAGGGAGTCAGAAATGATGGGGGCTTCACCATTCTCAGGAGGAGAAATCATGTGCAGACCCCCTCTATGGCCTACCTGAAGCTTCCACTGGCTTTCAAAGAGCTCCAAGGACCACCCCACCCCCACCCCCACCCCCCGCGTCCAGCTTGTGCCTTTCCACCCATCCCCCCAGAGGAGAAGCACAGCAGACTTGCTTTGCCTAGGGAAACCAAGGCACAGCTAATGGTGAGATACGGCGGGACGCAGGAGTGACTGGTGGTTAGAATGGGGCTCAGGCAGTGGGAGCCCAGCACCCACCAGTGAGCAGGCCGTGAGGGTGGGGTGGGGTGGGGTGGGGGAGCCCTGGGCCCAGCTCCGAAGAGCTCCGAGAAACGCTTTACGACTGTCTAAGTGGGCGCGCTGCTGACAGTTTAACGGCGGCTCCCCCCAGCCCTGGGCTTCATATTTACGAGCTGAAGGCTTGGAGGGAGGCTCAGGAATCCAGCCCACACCACCAGATCCCAGCCCTCCGGCTCCGGGGCCAGGAAGCCATAAAAAAATTATCTTGCATTGCTTCCCTTCCCCCTAATGGTTTTAGGGGGAGAGGGAGGGGAAGGGGAAGGGGATGGAGGATGGGGTTTGCAGGCAGGGACTTTCCCCAAGCCAGCAAACGCACCAGGAGGGAAACGGTGGACCTCTCAGCCTCCTGAGACTGCAGCCCGACCCGCTAACAGCTGGTCTTACTGGCATTGAGAGGGCACCTACTCCAGGCCGAGGTATCAACTCCAACATCAGACCTAATCTTCGCCACCCCGGGAAGTCAGACAAGGTTTGGGAAGGCGGTGTGTGTGGGCTCAGGTATCTGAGGTTCCCTCCTCCCGGCCGCCAAGAGAAAGCTGCATGTCCCCGTTCCACACAGGCTGCCTCCCCGGTTTACCGCTTAAGAGTACGAGGCCCAGAGAGGGAAAGAAAAGTAGTCAAGGTCACACATGATCGGGGCACAGCATGGACTTGAACCGAGGGTTCCCAACTCCCCGTGTGGTGGGGACCAAGATGCAGACCCCTGGAAGACAAGGAGCATCATCTATCTGCCTGCCAGTGAGAGGACCTGGCCCTTCTCGCGTTGAGCCAGCCTCCCTGTCTGTGGGCACTGATGGCCTACGTGTGACCAGCTGCCTGGAGCCCTGGCACTCTAAGGCTGTGCTTCTGTGACGGTGCCAGGGCCTAAGCCCAGGTGGTGGGGCGTCACCTCTGCTCGTCAGGCTGAGGCCACGCCAGCCCTGGCCCTCCACCGAGACCGGAGCTAGAGGCCGGGCTCTGGGAGCCTTCTAGCACCCTCCCTCCCTCCCTCCCCGTCCCTAAGTGTCCTCTGCCTCTGTCTGGCCTGGGAAGGGCCTGCGTCTCCCACAGGATGTGGCCGTCTGGCTGGCTACAGCTTCGACCGCATCCCCCACTGGGCACGGTCCAGGCAGGTCCAAGGCTGAGGAACGCTGACCACGGAAGTGACCCCACCCTCACCCCAGCCCACACACCCCTTCTCCCCACTGGAGCGAGGCAGTCCACCAGGGAAACGAGTCCTCGGCTTTCCACGAGGCTGGGGCTCAGTCAAGCCCCCAGATGGGTGAGGGGAGCTAGCAAGGTCTGTTGGTGGCTGGAGGCCTCCGGTTGGGTGCCCCACCCCCAGCCCCTTCCCCGTGGTCTGGGCCCCTCTCTGGTGGCCCTCTGGTGAGGGGCTGTCTGCAGATAATCAGGGAACAGATTGGGAAAGGAGGGGAAAAAGCACTCAGGCGCCAGACAGGATCCTTATCTTCGGGGTGGAATGTCAGAGGCAGGAGCCCTGCACCAGAGCCCCGGAGGGGGGGAGGGGACTGGCCTGGGCGTGCCGGGGAGGGAGGGGCCAGGGTGGTCTGTTCTGGACCAGCGGAGCCTGAGGAGGAATCCGGCCTGCCCCGGAGGGGGTCTAGATACCAAATCTCCCCCTCCCAGCCCGGCTCTGGGGCCCCACATGTTCAGGCTGGCCCTGGGACCTCCACAAGATGGCAGGAGAAGGGGGTCAGAGTTCAGGTGAGACTCTGGCCAGGGCTCCTCAGCACTGCCGTCTGTGGGGCGGGGATTAAAGCCCCCCGCGGCCTCTGCACGGAGCTCCTGGGACCCTCCCCGGAGACACCACGGGAAAACCACCACGGGCCGGCCGTGCAAAGGGAGGGCGTGCTTGGTGCTCTGGGCCTCGGAGCCAGGGGCCCGCCTGCTGGCTCTCACACAGCTTGGGAACCCAAAGGCGGCCAGGGGAGGGACTTCACTTCTTGGCCCCCGACTTTCCATGAAAACCCCAACATGGCAGCGGTACCTTTCGTAGAGCGGAAAGCAGGCTTTCTGCCCGGGCATTGCTGTCCCAGGGGGACCCATAAGCCAAGAACAGGGCCGAGGAGCTTTGATCCCCTGTCCTAGATGACCTAGGGGTCATCTGTGTGTGCCGAGCAGGGGACCCTGGAGCAGGACACTGGCAGTGGGGGTTAGGGCACAGGTCTGGGATGTGGGTTCAAATCTAGACTCTGACACTTTCTGGCTGGGTGGCCCTGGGCAGATGTCCTTCCCCACCCTCCACTGCAACCCCCATTCAAGGGCCTCAGTTTCCTCGCCTGTAAAGTGAGGGAGATGTCTTTTCAGGCTAATGCTCTGTGACTTTACGCTTGACCTAACAGGTGGGTCTCTGCCCCTGAAAACTTGAACTATAACAAGAAGAGACAGGAAACACACACACCACACACACATCAAAGAAACCTCAGGCAAAGGGTGACCCATGCATCCTGGGGCAGTCCGGGGCGGTCTGGGGCCACCTCGGCACACCCGGGCCCTCATTTTCTGGTGGCCCCAGCCCAGCCAAGACCAATCAGGGTGGACCGCCTCCTGCTGGAGTCGGGTTCGTTCACCTCCCGGGGACTGGCCGGAAATGCCAGCAAGTGCCTGACAGAGAAAGAAAGAGGTCTGGGGATTAGAGGCGCACCCCCCGGGGCCCTCCCCCAGCCCCGTGAGGGCCAGGCTGGCTGTCACCCAGCTGTCATCTGCAGGGACTGGTCTTCATTAGCCGCTGTGGCAGCTGGGGGTGGGAGGCAGGCGGCAGAGCCGTGCACTGAAGCCGGCCTGGAGCAGCACAGGCTCGCTTCGGGGGCTGGGGCGGGTGATGGACAGGGGTCAGGGAGGGGGATAGCAGGGAGTGGGAGGAAGAGGCACAAAGAGGCATGGCCAAGTGGGAAGGGCCCCAGCATTTTCCGGGCTGTTATTCTGGGCAACTTTTTATTTATTCAGAGGCTGGAGATGCGGCTTCGCATCTGTCAGCTCAGTATTTATTACCAGCGCATCAGCCCTGGACCGCAGACCCTCTCCCCCCACCTCCTCGCTGCCGGGGCGGCTGGAAAACCTGCAAGGAAGAGCTGCAGGGCAGCTCCGTTCCTAAGAGTCCACCTAATCCCCCTCCTTTGGTTCACCTGCGGGGAAACTGAGGCTGGGAGAGAGAACTAGCCTGGCCCAAGGTCACGAGGCACTCTGGCTTTTCATCCTTGACCTCCTGGCTTTCAGGCCACCAGAACAGGCAGATGCCCTGAGTGTGCACTGCCCACGTGTGAGTAAAAATACCGCAGGCCACACTGGAGATGTGACAGGGACCTGACCTCCAGGTGCAGGCAGAGCCCACTGGCGTCTTGGCACAAGGCCACAGCTCTGCCACAGGAGCGTTCTCAGAGGTACTCAGGTTCCCCCGAGCCTCGGCTTCTTCCTCTGCACAAGCAAGGAAGCACACACCCACACCGCGGAGACGCTGGAAGCACGGCGTGGAAACTACAGACCTGGACAACTGGAACGTGTGTATTGCTTTAGATGCTGCAGAGTGTGGGCTGGGGAGAAGTAAGGCAGGGATACTGTGGGAGGGGGGAGGGGGAGTGGTGTCTGTCCCTGGCCCCCCAAACCCCTTCCTCATCACAGCCCCCAAGGCAAGGCAGGAGGCAACGAACAAACAGGTCAACCGCAAGAGCACGACCTTAACCAACCGGAGACATGGAAATGGCCCAGAGCGGCGCTGGGGTGCCAGTTGGTGGAGCTGGTGGTGACATCACACTCCCACCCAGCTCCAAGCCTTCCAGCAGCCGTGAGGTCATCCTGCAAAGCGCTGGCACCTCCCCCACCGGCCACGCGCTGCGCCAAGAGGAACGTGGCACTGCCAGGGCCGGGGCCGGTGCCAGCTCCAATTCCACGGCCTCCTCCCGCACACACCCCCCTCTGCCACCGCTTCTCCTGCAGCCCCGACTGCGCCTCACAACATTTCCCCCATGAACACAAGATTGCTGTTCTCATAACACACGAGCTGTGGTGTGAACTTCTGGTAAACGAGGATCTTATTTAAAGCCGTGCGCTATCAGGGGAGGGGGAGAGGCAGGTTCCAGCACGGCTCAGTCAGTCACCTTGCGGGGGAAAAGGAGGGGCAGGCCATGCAGAGAGCCACCAGCCGCTCCCGGGCAGTCGCTGGAGAGGGGCTGTGCCTTGGGCAACCCCCCCCCAACTCATCTGTGAGGGTCAAACAGGGCATCGCTTCATCTGTGCAGAAAGGAGGGGAAAGAGCGGATCCCCCCTTGGAGGTTTAGGTTTGCCTTGTGGAAACAAGAGTGGCTTGACCTTGCAGGGCTTTCCACGAATAGCAGGCCTTTGGACCAGAGAGGCCTTGGCGATAACTGGGCTCCTGAGTCCCCTCTACCTTAGCAGCACAACACAGCCCCCTGGGCTGCTCTTAAAGCTCCAAAGCCCAGGCCAGACCCCAAGACCAATGAAGTCAGAACCTCTGTGTGGGACCTGGGCAGAGGTGGTCCCACCGTCCTGCTGATGTTTAGAATCTCCCAACTTGTCCCTTATGAACTCGAGGTGTACATGTGAGTCACCTGGAGCGCCGTGTCAAAATGCATGTGCCCAGACTTTTTACCGGGACCTGCAGGGATGGAAACACTCGAGGAGGTTCTTCTGTACAACCCTGACTATTCATTCACCGAGCACCTGGGTATCAAGAACCCAGCCTGCTCTGGGCAGGCACTGCCCCGGGCGCTGGGGATACAGGACTGAGTGAGGACGTGGCCCTGTGCACGTGGAGTTAACTCGGAGTGCCAGTGGGGTGGCAGACAACGAACTGGCAAGTGCGGAAGTGAGTGCACAGACCCTTCCAGGTGGTAGCGCGTGCTAGGACAGCAGAAGAGGTGCGGGGACCAAGGAGGGCTCTCTGAGGAAGGGACGTCTGAGCTGAGGCTGGGATGAACAGGAAGGAGCCAGCCCCTCAGCAGAGAGGCGTGTTTACTGGCGTGGGAGCTGCGGGCTCCTGTCGGCTGCAGAACCCACACTCTGGTCAACCCTCTGTTTCTAGGGTCCTGGTAGGCAGGGAATTCTGGGAAGACGTCAGCCATGCCACAATTGCCTCTCAGCCATGCAGGAAATTCTACAGGCTCCTGGGCTAAGGGGATTTCAGAAAATGTACGACTCCACCCTATAAGGGTCCTCAGAACTCACTCGTCCCACCCCTCAATTAACAGATGGGGAAACTGAGGCGGGGGGGGGGGGAGACCCAGCAGTTTGCCTGGGTGTGGAATGGGATGGCTCCACTGTGGAGCTTGCTTGGTCCGGCCAGGCCCATTGTCCACCCCTCCCCCTAATACCCTGCTGTGTTCTGCTCTCTGCACAAACAACCCGTGTGTTCCAGCCATGGGACAAGCCCACGACACGCCCAGGGAGCTTGGGTGGTTGGGAAAGTGGGGGGAGGCCCCCATAATCTCTGAGGGTGGGGAGGTCCTTCCTCCCACACCAGGAAGCCCATCAAAGGCCAGACAGAATGGTGCCAGATAAGGCCGTGGAATTTGGAGTTTAGTGGGATCTGGAATTTCCCTTCTGGGGCAGGCTGGTCCCAGCTGTCCACCCATGACGAGCATCGGGGAAGGGGATGACCTACTCCGGGGAGGGGAGGGGTGGCCCGGGTACCCGGGGTCAGAGGCCTGATGTGGCGGGGAGGGCAGAATGGGCAGAGAGAATGTGGGAGGCAAGCTGAGTCACTGGACCACTGAAAGTGGCCACTGACTCGCCCTGATTTCTGCCTTTGAAAGTGGGGCAGCCAAGAGGCCATGAGGCCAGCGGCTGAGCGTTCTGGGGTCAGCAGCTTCCTTCCCTCCCTGGCCACAGAGTCCAGAAAGAGTCCCTGTTCCCTGAGCAGTGGGCATCTGCCCTCTCTGACCAGTCGGAGCTAAAACCCTGACCGCTGCTCCCAATCTCCTGCTCAGTTCACTGGAGGCAAATAAAACCTGGAGGTGAGACAGGGTGCCCGGCAGGACCAGCTAGAATGGTCCACAACGCCTCCTTTCTTACGTCTTTCTCAGCCACCCGAGAGCGGACCGGGGCAGGTAAGGGTAGAAAAATCAGGCAGCCACAAAGCAAGCCCGGGGATACCTGGGCAGGTCACCCCCTCTGTAGAAGGGGTGTGCAAACACTCCCCTGACACCCTCCGGGGGCTGCTGAGCAGCTCGGAGTCACACTCGAAGGCACTTTTTCCGCACAGAGCGCTGCACGCCTGTGAGCGAAGGCGCCACCCTGCCATTTGGTGGGCAGGACGCCGGACGCATGGGGCTGATTCTCATGGCGAGCTCTGGCCCCAGCGAAGGACACGCCAGGGGGCATGTGCCTGAGGTCTAGCTCAGCCCCTTCCCCCAAACCAGCCCGTCCTGCAGGGCTCCGAGGTGGCCCTGTGGCTGCTGGAGATCCTCCCCGTGCACCAATGTGAACGCAAACCCTCTCGGAGCGGAGCTTAACATGCACAGGCCGGGGAGAAAGGGACTGGCTGACGCTGGCTGTGATGGGCCCGTGGGAAAAGCCCAGTTCTGTCCATCCATCAACCGCTCGCTCTTTACTGAGACCAGAATCACAAGGGTGGGAGATTCTGCGTTTTACAAAGCAGCTCCAAGTTCTTCTGTTCTCCCACCATGCGATCGTTCCACAAGTCATCACCGAGCCGCTGGGGCATCCAGGGAGGCACAGAGCCAGTAAGACCTGGTTCCAGCCCTGGCAGGGGTGAGGGAAGCGGTGGGTGTGTGTGTGTGCGCGCGCACACGCGTGCTGCGTGGGCTACAGGGAGGCACACTGAATCTGGAGTTCAGAGACTGGGATTACACCTACACCAGTTCTGATACGGAGACCGGGAGATTGGGGTGGGTCACTTCACTGCCCAGGGCCGCGTTTGGTCTTTATGACCCTCCTCCTACAGCCATGACAAGGATTAAATGAGAAAATGTTTGCAAAATGGCCCACCTGGGCATGAGTCGGAGGGAGGCCAGGGACTCAGAGCGCCTATTATGCACCTGGCATGCAGGTGGGGTGTGTGTCAATGGGACCCTCATAAGTCAAGGTGACAGCCAATTAAGCAGCCACCTCAGCACCTTCCACAGCTCGGTGGCTCTGTGTAGAACGCAGGTGGGTGTGTGGGTTTGCAGGGATTGAAACAGGAGGATCCAGGGCTTATCTGAGGACCAAAGAACAAGCTACAAACCCTGTAGCTTGTACCATACCCCACTTTATGGAAAGCCTTTTGCACACACCTTGGTGTGGGACTCATTACCTCTCATTTCTCCGAAGAGGAAATCGAGTCCCAGGACCACATGGAGCCAGCAGGCAGGAGCGGCACTCGGGGGTCCGGCCCCTCTCCTCTTATTTAGGGGCAGCACAGGGAATGTGTCCCCCACGCAGGGCTCACTGCATCTATAAGCAGATTGAGGATGGGCATCTGATGAGGAAGCGTAAGGTATGCAAGAGACCATGAGAAGACAATGAGAAGAGAGGTCCAGATCTGACTGGGTCTTACATCCACTTCTCTCATACATGACAGGTAGCAGCATCCTATAAATAACGTGCTTTACTTCTTTTACTTGTATGTCTTGGGAATCTCACCATATCAGTTCATGAAGACTTTCATCTTTCTTTCTTTTCATAGCTGCATAGTACTCCGGTGTGTAGCTACACTATAGTTTATTCATTTCCTCTCCCAGGGTTGTTCCCAATATTGCAAACAATGCTGCAGTGAACCACCTTGTGCATAATGTATTTTCGTGTTGATAAAGGTATATATCTTCAGGGAAGATTTCTAGAGAATTGTTGAAATGAAAAATAATTTCAATTTTTTCTAGTCTTATAAGCAAGAAGTGTCATCTCAGAGTTGTTTGATTGGCATATTTCTAATTGCAAGTGAGTGTTAACATTTTTTTTCATGTGTTTCAGGATCATTGTTATGTCTTATAATTGCCTGTTTATGTCTTTTTCCCACCTTTTTATCAAGTCCCTCAATATCGTAGAGTACTTTATAAGTAGGGGTATTTCTAACATTTTCTTCCAGTTTGTCAAATATTTTGTCTTTTAGGCTTTCTTTAAGGTGCTTTGTTGCCAGAGGAAGATTTTTAAAAAATTTTTTGTATGTAATAAAAGTTACCAACTTTTATATTTTACTGCCTCTGGGCTTGGAACCCTCACCCCACACTAACGAGGAATTCACCGGGTTTCATCTCCAGCGTACTGGTGTCAGTTTACTTTTAGGCTCCGAATCCACGTGGTGCTCACTGTTCTGTGTGGTATGAAATATGAAGCAAGTTTTATCTTTTTCCAAATGGCACCCAGTGATGCCAGCACCATTCACTTCAAAGTCTGTCTTTATCCCAGTGATCCAAGATACTACCTTTGCCATGTACATAGGCGTTTGGGTCTGATTCTGCACTTTCTTTTCTCTTTGACCCATCTGTTTTCCAATTCGTACACCAGCCTCATACTGTTTTAATTATACCCATAGAGGTATTACAGAATGTTTTAATATCTGGTAGGGATAGTTTTACTTCCTCTTTACCTATTCTTATGCCTCTAATTTCTCTTGATTAATCACATTGGGCAATACTTCTAGCACCCTGATGAATGGTAGAAGAGATGGCGGGTCTCCATGCTTTATTACTGATCCTAGTAAAAATGGCCATTACGTATTGTTTTCTTAAAAAAAAAAAAGAAAAAAGAATGGAATTGGAAACCAATGATGACAGCTACCATTTATTGAACAGTTTCGCTGTCCTTTATGCATATTATTATCTGATTCCATCCTCAAGATAGCTCTATGAATCAGGCTTTATTATTCCCATTTCACTGATGAGGAAACAGACTAACTACGGTGAGGGAGCCTGGCTGACATCACACAGGTAGGAATTAACAGAGACAGGACTGGAGCTTGGGTCTCAGTAATATGTGAGCAGTGCCACTTGGCTGTTATTTATATACACTGAGTGGCCAGATTATTATGATCTCTGAACACATAATAATCTGGCCACTCAGTGTATATTCTATATAATAAAAGGCTAATATGCAAATTGCCCCCTTGACCAGAGCTGCCAACCGCCCATGTGCCCTCCCTCTGGCCAGGCTGGCCGGACCCCACCCATGCACGAATTCATGCACCAGGCCTCTAACACACACACACACACACACACACACACACACACACACACACACACTGAGTGGCCGGATTATTATGCATTCAGAGATCACAATAATCTGGCCACTCAGTGTATATTGAAAATGCTTATTATTTGATAATGTTAGTGGGGAACATCTCTGTGGGACTGTAGGGGAGGGTCTACCATAGTTCCTAGGAGCTTGAGCTTGTTCTCCTGAATTCACTCCATGGAGCTCAGCAGAATGGAGGAGGAGCTGGTGAGCACTGCCAGCAGGGGGGTGGTCAGCGAGCAGTCTGTGAGATGCCCCAGAGTCTGCAAGGCAAGGCAGCAAGCAGTCCGAGAGGCCTGCCCAGGCCCCTCCCAACCTCAGCCTCACTCTGTCTTGGCATTTGTCTCAGGCCCCACACAGCAGACCCGGAGAATGAAGGCTGATCCAGGGCGGCGATGGGCTGCAAGGGAACAGAGTGCCTAACCCTCACTCCCTGCCGGTCCCACCTGCCCTGTTTTCTAAGAACGGGCAGCCGGCCTAGGGATTATGTAACTTCTGGTGGGCATGGCAGATGGCGTGCTGCTTGGACACATCAAACCCAGCACCGACACTAACCTTCCCTGACGTGGCCCCCCGGCCCCCTCTGCTCTGGGGTGTGGAGCACAGAAAAGGATGGGAAGCGACCCAAACCACTGTCAACTACCTCAACTGCCAGGGCTGGCCAGGCCGAGAGGAGATGCCAGGGCTCACACACCTGTGGGAGGTTTTAGCCAGGGAAATGGAAGCCCCGGCCCTCCCCCTCCCCCACCCCACAGCGAACAGCCCTCAGGACACACTGCACAGTCCCTGGGGTAACAGACCTCGCCTGCTCTGCCAGCCTCCTGCTGCCTCTGATCAGTGGCCCCTGGAGTTCAGAGAACCATTTCCAAAGCACCTCTCTGTGTGTTTTCTCCCTTAGTGCTGTAAGCATCCAACTGCTTTTATTCCTTTTGCTGATGGGTAAACTGAGGCTGAAAGATGCAGAGTGATTTGCCGGTGATAGGACAATGCAGGTCTGACATTCACTGTAACCCCATTTGGATAACTAAGTCACCCCTCGGACCATCGAGAACCTTATGTTTCTAATATTCCCCACATCAAGAGGGGAGCATTGGAGAAAGAAGGAAGGCGGAACCAGTGATTTGTGGATTGCCTTCCTCCCAGGTAGAGAGAAAAGGAAACTGACCTTTACTGACCATGCCCCATCTTGTTTGAGGCCCCATTGGTTTGATCTCCCCACCGATCAATCAATCAATTAATCAATCAGGGCCCCTAGTTAACAGAGAGGAGATACAGACTCAGGGAACTGCCGTTACCAACAGAGCTAGGACTTATCTCAGTTTCCTGGTTTCAGAGTGGACTCCCTTCATTTGGACAGAGGAGGGTACTGAAGCCCAGAGAGGGAAAGGGGCTAACTCTGCCACACGGCACTGTGGCCGGAATTAGAATCCAGGTTCCCAGTCCTCAGCCCAGGGCTTTTTGCTGTTGCCTCCTCCATGTGTGTGTCTGCAGAAGTGGAGTGCACTGGCAGGAAAACGTGGGGTCAGATCAAATTTGCAGCGGGGGTCACGGTGCCCAGCAGCCCAGCTGTCTTGGGCTGCCAGACAGGAATTCCAGACCAGCCTGTGGCAGGGCTCCTGGCAAGGACCGGCAGGTGCCCAGCTGTGAGGGTGGTAGCTGGGCCAGGCATTCTGCTGCCTCAGCCAAGGGCCTGCGGGGAGAGTGTTAATCTCCCAGGGATGCTCCCTGAATGTTAGCACTGCACACAGGGCCAGAGAGAGCCCGGCTCGGCCAGATCCTGCAGCCAAATCTGCTCCCCTGCACCAAACCCAGCTCCTGCCAAGAAGCTCTGGAGGGCTGAGGGCTGAGGGCTGAGGGCTGTGGTTAGACCTACCTACGGGCCTTCCAATGCATCCTCTCAGCCACACCTGCTCCCAGGCCCCAAGGTCAGTGTCCATGTAACAGGCACTCTCTGGAGCCATGAGAAGGCAAGGAGGAGGGAACTGACCCGTGGGCTTGGAAATACGAGCAGGAAACGCATTAGCAGGGCCCGGACCGGCCGAGCTATGTGAAGGCCACCTTGCAGGTGAGTGCAGAGTTTACCAGCCCAGGGGGGCCACGGTCACTTGAGTGTGCCACTTCATTAATTCTGCGTGGCTCCTCTGGATCACTGAACACGTTCTTTCCTAACAAGGGGCTCTGACCACTGAAGACTTGGCTCTGACTTAGGTCATCCCCGGTACACAGACAGCCAGTGCGCGCAGACAGAAAGCAGGAGAGAGGGAAGGGAGAGGGAAGGCAAAGTGGAAGCACAGCAGGGAGAACCTTCTCATTCCTTGGTTACTCGCTTGCAAGTCCGACACGGGCGGGGAATGAATCTGACCGTGCGCCCCCCCACCCATTCATTCCACAGAGTTTGTGGACCACCTGCTGTGCGCCAGGGACCGGGATGGGCACTTCCAACACACGGGTGTGGGTGAGTGAAGTCAGACAATCGGACCCAGTCTCCCGTTACCCGTGTCACCGCTGCTCTCCCCTCACGAGTGTTTCAATCCCACCCTGCGTCCCCCCGCGGACGCTGCCCTCCCACCCGGGTCCCTGGCTCGCTGATAAGGACAGGGAGAGGGAAAGGCGGCCACAACCAAGGACATCAC
The DNA here is from genome assembly GCA_963924515.1 of Vespertilio murinus. NCBI lineage: Eukaryota > Metazoa > Chordata > Mammalia > Chiroptera > Vespertilionidae > Vespertilio > Vespertilio murinus. Next base: position 38,873,592 of record OZ004714.1, on the reverse strand, counting down.
CACAGCCCCGTCACCAGTGCTACCCAAGCCCCGCTCCGCCTGCTGTGTCAGAGACTGGCCAGAACTGGGTTGGGGGAGGTGCCAGGAACAAGTTTCCTGAATTTCTGACTCAACTTCTTGTCTCCCATGAGCGCTCAGGCCCCAGGCTGGGCGGCAGGCACCTCTGATCACATTACAGAGCTGCTTCCCTGCAGCCCTGTCTCTTGGCCAGGAAGGCCTCCAGCCAGACACCCTCGGGGCCTCTGGGGATTGCAGGCTCCTCAGTGACCTCAGCAGACCTCGGGGATGCCCCCCTGGTATCCATCAGGCCCAGGTGGGCACCAAGGACCAGGAAAAGCAGCTGCCCTCTCCCACACCTCATCCTGGCTCTCCACGCCACCTGGAAGCTGCCACCTGGGACTCTGTGCCTTTGCTCTCCTGCCCAGAGATGTGCAGAGAGGAGAGGCTGGAAGGAGGGGAGAGGCCGGCGGGAGGGAGGGCAGAGGAATCAATGGAGGCTCCTCTGTGCCAGGTCTGCATGTGCTATCTCGTATCGCGTCACCATCTGGTGAAGGTGGCGGGGCTGCCCCTACCTCATACTGAGTTTCAGAGAGGTTGTGCCTCCCGGCCGGGGCAATCAATAAGAGACAAATCCTTTTCATTCCAAAGCCCTCACTCTTTCCACTTTACTAACAAGGAAGCCCTTGGCCCCATAAGTCTTGTTTTACCACACGATCAGAAACAGTCAGTGGCCGAGTCCGGAATTTGTTTCCTGGGTGGATGTGCCAAATGTTTCCAACCCATTCCCTCACATCCCCTACCGAGAACACCCTCTCTGCTTACCCAAAGTCTGCTCGTCCTTCAAAGGCCACCCTTCCCTCCTCCAGGAAGCCTTCCCTGACCCACCAGCCCAGGCCCACGGGAGCCTCCTCTTAACCGCGTAAGCATTTCCTGTCGTGTCACCCAATATCTGGCACCAATGATGATGACGATGATGACAGTGAATGTTATTAAGCACTGCTGAGTGTACAAAGCACTGTCTGCATGGTCTCATTCATCCACTCAACAACCTGATGAGATGGGTGCTTTTACGACTCTCATTTTACAGATAAAAATAGGAAAGCTCAGCAAGGGTAAGCAACTTGCTCTGTGGCACACAGGCGGATTGGGGCATAGTCAAGATTTAAACCCAAGCAGTCTGACGACACAGCCTGCCCTCTAAGCACCACGTGAGATCCCTCCCGGGACGTCCACATTCTGGCTGGTCCTGGAATGGGCTCCTCTGTTGAATCACCACGCCCTCCTCTCGCGCCCCAACAACACAGGCCTGACGCGTGGCTCAGGCTCCAAGAAGCAACACAAAGCCCATCAGTTCAAGGGTCAAGCCTTCGCTCTGCCCATCTCTGACCTCAGAGCCCAGTACGTACTCAGACTGAATGAATGTCCATGTGCACCAAGTTGTAGGGCGGGGCTGGTGTCTTAATACCCCCTGTGGCGACAGGACTGCTCACTTCCCACTCCCGAATGCAGATGCCCCCGTCCCTGAGAGATGGAACAGAGAATGGCGTGGCAGGTCTGGGCAACCTGTTCCTGCTACATCTTCTAAGCCAGCGGTTCTCAGCCTTTCTGATGCCGCGACCCTTTAACACAGTTCCTCGTATTGCGGTGACCCCCGACCAGAAAATTATTTTCGTTGCTATTTTGTAACTGTAATTTTGCTCCTGTGATGAATGGTAATGTAAATATCTGTGTTTTCTGATTGTCTTAGGTGACCCTGCTAGTGGTTCTCAACCTGCGGGTCTCGACCCACAGG